>JALAZF010000248.1:8400000-9000000 GCA_022829125.1 Lathyrus tuberosus
GGTATTCGGGCATTCGGGGTGCAAGAGGATTAAATATCGGAATACCCGAAATTTTGATGGTGGTTATGAATGGAAGATCGCATTCATCTTCTTTTGCTAAGCAATGATGCTTAGAAGAGGTAAACTTCCCCTCGATCCTTGTTTCCTACCAAGGAACTGGTCTTAGTTTCTGATTTAAACTTCCCCTCGATCCTGGTTTCCTACCAAGGAACTGGTCTTAGCTTCTTTTTTAAACTTCCCCTCGATCCTGGTTTCCTGCCAAGGAACTGGTCTTAGTTTCTTTTGTCAATAAAATTTATTGACAAGGGACGCTATGCGTAGCGGTTTTCCTCAAACTTCTCGCCGAATTTTCTTGGGGAGATGCCATTTGACGGAAAAACTCTGATGTCAGACTCGCTGGGAGGACCCAGTCGTCTGAGTTGTAGAGGTGTACAAACTTCTCTATTGGAGATGCCATTTGTTGACTCTATTTGGGGAATGTGAGTCCCTTGGGAGACTGCTTTCGCTTGGGGGTCTTACATCATATTTTTCTCAGGATCTTCCCGGAGAAATGCCATATGATGGGATCCAATTTTGAGGTGCCGATGACCTTTTCATCAACGGTCTTTTTTTTTCGGAGAGAAATAATGCCGCACCGCCGAATCTCTGATTAAGAGGCTTTCTCTAGGGATCTTCCTTAATTTGGGAAAGCAAGGATATCATCTTCAATGGAGAAGAGTGATGTTGACTGAAGGCTCTCTGATGTTTCAGAGGTTCAAGTTATCAAAGTGGTCAAGGAGCCAACTTCATTCCAGAAGTAAACTGGAGGAGCGAGATCGTTCAGGCGCCGCACTTCTTGACGAGACAAGAACTGATAACTTGATTGAGAGGACTGTTATCACTACGGGACAAGACCAACTGGAGTGATAGTGATGCAATATGAAATGTGAATGCAAATCAATAATGCATGATATATGTATGTTTATGCTGACAAAATTGGCGCGACATACTAACTAAAAGTTGAACATGACTGGATACTCGGCCATCGCGGGGTAAAGAAGTACCGCTGGTTCAAGATAGCAATTCTACCTTGCTTAGGAGAAGTAGTCCTTGCGGGGAACTACCATTGATCGGGCTTAGGAGATGAGAACTCGGTCGAAGAGGTTAGATGGAATAGTCGCATCCGACACTGTTGATCCTTCATTCAGGCGCACTGGCGTAGAAGGAGTACTTTGATTATGCACTTTGAAGTTCGCTTACTTCTGGAGAAGCGGTTGATGCTCTTTTGATGTTTAACAGTCAAAAGAAATTGCCATCTTTATTATAGAAGCAGAAAATTTTCACAAGTAAATTCATTTTTGTTTTATTTCAAGAATCGTTGATCATATTAAAATGTCGTTCTGTAAAGCTAAAACAAATAAGAACTGCAAACAAAAGCACAAGGGCTCAAATTTTATTGATAAGACGGAGATCAGCCAAACGCGTGATTCCAAAGAGTATATACAAAGCTAGAAAATGGTAATTTACAGGGAAAAGGGCTACGTTGAAACATAACGACCACTATCCTTTTACCAGCTTTGAATTCGGGACATCCTGAGCTTCTGTCGAAAATGACCTGGACTGGAGTTTTCCTCCGATGGATGGTGTAACTGCTACTGAAGGACTTGCCTCTGTTGAACATAGTTACTTGCCATTATCCCTAATTTTTGTCTGGATTGTACTGTGATGTTTCCAATCCACTGGGATGATTTTTTTTTATTTTGTCTCTAACTTTTGCCTGGACCGCCCTTCCGGGTTTTCAATCCACCGAGACATTTTTTTTTTAGTTTAGGCGAAGTATTTCTTGACTACATCAACGTTTGTGGGGTAGGAAAATTCCTCTCCGTCCATGGTTGCAAGTCTCAAGGCGCCGCCTGAGAAAGCTTTCTTGACCACATAGGGGCCATCATAGTTCGGAGTCCATTTGCCCTGAGAATCAGTGAGAAATGATTGTATCTTCTTGAGCACAAGGTCTCCTTTCCTGAAGATGCGAGGTCGCAACTTTTTGTCGAACACCTTCTTCATTCTTTGCTGATACAACTGACCATGGCATAGTGCCGTTATTCTCTTCTCTTTGATCAGATTCAGTTCGTCATGTCGACTTTGACACCATTCAGCTTCTATTAGCTTAGCTTTCATCAATACTCGGATTGATGGGATCTCTACCTTGATGGGGAGCACTGCCTCCATGCCATATACTAGAGAGAAAGGGGTAGCCCCTGTTGAAGTGCGGACAAATATTCGATAACTGTGAAGAGAAAAGGGTAGCATTTCGGGCTAGTCTTTGTAGGTTACGACCATCTTCTGAACAATCCTCTTGATGTTCTTGTTAGCCGGTTCTACCGCTCCGTTCATCTTGGGTCGGTAGGGAGATGAGTTATGGTGTTTGATCTTGAACTCTGTGCACAACTCTTTCATCATCTTATTGTCAAGTTAGATCCATTATCAGTAATGATCTGGCTCGGAACACCATAACGGCAGATGATACTGTTTTTGATAAATTGGACCACCACCTGTCGGGTTACATTAGTGTATGACGCTGCTTCGACCCACTTGGTGAAGTAATCAATGGCGACCAGGAAGAACCGATGTCCGTTCGAAGCATTGGGTTCAATCAAGCCAATCATGTCGATCCCCCATATGGAAAAAGGCCATGGGGAAGAGAGAACTTTGAGATGTGATGGCGGTACATGGATTTTGTCGGAGTATATCTGACACTTGTGACACCTCCTCAAGTACTTGTAGCAGTTGGATTCCATGGTCAACCAATAGTACCCTGCTCTTAGAATTTTTCTCGCCATCGTGTGTCCGTTGGCATGAGTGCCAAAGGATCCTTCATGAATTTCTTTCATCAACATGTCTGCTTCTGGTCTGTCGACGCATCGAAGCAAAACCAAGTCAAAATTCCTCTTATAGAGGGTATCACCGCTCAGGAAAAAACTGCCTGCCAGCCTTCTGAGGGTTTGCCTGTCTTTCCTTAGTGCCCCAGGTGGGTACTCTTGTTTCTGAAGGAAGCATTTGATATCGTGATACCAAGGTTTGTCGTCTATGACTGCTTCAATCATGAAGATGTAAGCGGGCCGTTCAAGGCGCATTATGTCGACCTTAGGTATGTCATTCCATTGACCTACACTAATCATAGAAGAGAGTGTGGCTAATGCATCAGCCATGTGATTCTCCTCACGAGGGATATGATGAAACTCGATTTTGTTGAAGAAGGGAAATAACCTTCTTGCATAGTTTTTGTAAGGAATCAGTCCTGATTGGTATGTGTTCCAATCTCCTTTTATCTGATTGATAACCAGGGCTGAGTCGCCATATACTTCCAAGTTCTTGATCCTTAAGTCGATCGCTTCTTCGAGGCCCATAATACAAGCTTCGTATTCGGCCTCATTGTTTGTACATTTGAACGTAAGTCTGGCGGTTGAAGGAATGTGGGTACCTTGAGGAGTAATAATTATTTCCCCAATTCCGTTTCCATAATGATTAACTGCTCCGTCAAAGATAAATCCCCATTGGGAACCTAGTTCTGGCCCTTCACTAGGTAGCGGTTCGTCGCAGTCTTTCATTTTTAAATACATGACATCTTCGTCTGGGAAGTCAAACCCGATTGATTCTTGATTGCCAATCGGTTGATGAGCCAAATGATCTGCTAAAATACTCCCCTTAACGGCTTTTTAAGCATGGTATTCTATGTCATACTCTGATTGCAACATCTGCCAACGGGCAATCCTTCCCGTGAGAGCAGGCTTTTCAAATACATACTTGATTGGATCCATTTCGGAGATTAACCAAGTTGTGTGACGAATCATGTACTGGCGTAGACGTTTGGCTGCCCAAGCCAAAGCACAGCAAGTTTTGTCGAGCATCGTGTATCGAGTTTCACAGTCGGTGAACTTCTTGCTTAGATATTAAATGGCAGACTCTTTCCATTTGGTTTTGTCTTTTTGGACAAGTACACATCCCATTGAGTCTTCCAAGACTGTGAGGTGGATGATCAGTGGTCTTCCTTCCACTGGAGGTGATAGAATCGGCGGATTCAACAGGTATTCCTTAATACTGTCGAAAGTGATTTGGCAATCTTTTGTCCAAACACAGTCCTGGTTCTTTTTGAGTAATTTGAAAATCGGCGCACAAGTGGCAGTCATGAGGAATATGAATCTGGAGATGTAGTTCAAACGTCCCAGGAATCCTCTGACTTGTTTTTCAGTTTTCGGAGAAGGCATTTCTTGAATGGCCTTGACCTTGTCAGGATCAACCTCAATTCCTTTCTGGCTGACGATGAACCCTAAGAGTTTCCCTAAACGGACACCGAAGGTGCACTTGTTGGGATTCAAGCGGAGTTTGTACTTTCTCAACCGCTCGAATAGTTTTGACAGGTGGGTCACATGCTCCTCTTCTGTTTTAGATTTTGCAATCATATCATCGACATATACCTCGATTTCCTTGTGTATCATGTCATGAAACAGAGTAGTCATGGCCCTTTGATAGGTTACCCCGGCGTTCTTCAAACCGAACGGCATTACCTTATAACAAACGGTACCCCATGGGGTAATGAACGAAGTTTTCTCCATGTCTCTCGGCGCCATTTTGATCTGGTTATATCCCGAAAATCCATCCATGAATGAAAAAACTTTGAACTTTGTTGTACTGTCAACCAGCATGTCAATGTGTGGTAAAGGAAAGTCGTCCTTTGGACTAGCCTTGTTTAGATCTCTGTAGTCGACACACATTCTGACTTTTCCGTCCTTTTTCAGAACAGGTACGATATTGGCTAACCATTGAGGATATTCTGCCGTAGCGAGGAAATCCGCATCAATATGTTTTTGTACCTCCTCTTTGATTTTGATGGCCATGTCCGGGTGAGTCCGTCTCAACCTCTGCTTTACTGGCGGACATTCTAATCTTAATGGTAAGTGATGTTCCACGATGCTGGTATCTAACCCTTGCATATCCTGATAAGACCAAGCGAATACATCGGGGAATTCTTTGAGAAGCTTTATCAAACTCTCTTTAGTAGTTGGACTGAGCAGTGCCCCAATCCTGAGTTCTTTTCTCTCTTTTTCTGAACCCAAGTTTACCGTTTCCAACGGCTCTTTATGAGGTTCAATGGACCTTTCCTCTTGTCTGAGTAGTCGGGAGATCTCTTCTGGAATTTTGTTGTCACCTTCTTCTTCAGCCCCAAATACCGGGAACTCAAAGTTGGGAGAAGGCATCGGATCGTATGTTTCAACGGGGTTAAAAACAAGCAATCTGCATGACGCGATGATTCGTGTTTAGAAGAGACAGAGAGAATGCAAAAGTGTGTGCAGTGTATTTTTTTTTACTACTTGTTTTTATTATTGAATTGTTTTTTAGGATTACCATTTTCTGAGAAAAGCAAAAAAGAGAAAACAGCAATTAATGCAAAAATTACAGAATGACGTTATTTTATTAATGAACAAGTCGATTCTTGAAACTACAGCCCTATAAAACAAAACTCTGTAGCTTTGGGCTAAGCGAAGAGGGAAACTTTACAGAAAGTGAGCCCTATCAAAACATCTGTTTCACCTGGGCAGGGTGAAAGGTTAAAGATGGCAATTACTTTGATTGGCGGACGACCCTTGGAACATCGACAGCAACCCATTGGCGGCGAACTCCTCGGTGAATCACAAAGTCTGGCACCTTCCTTGATTTGTCTTTAGAAATGACGCTGATTTCTGGTGGAGCAGGATCATTGGAATCTGTCTCCCAGGCAGAGTTGTCGTAGGAGAATTCCTCTGTTACATTTTGCATAGCATTGGTGTTCTCAGCTGTATCTCCCCATCCAGTTGGCTGGATATTTTCGAGCCTGATACGAGAGCTTTCGGGAGCGGTGTACTTGACCATATAGTCGTATTTTCCACTCGGTTGTCCTAAGGTGTCCCACACTTATTTCGAACTGGAGGAGTCATCCCTCTCGATGACGTTGACCCCGGGAAAGGCATAGTTAATGAATTCTAGTCCTGCAAACGTTGCAAATTCATCGTCATGTTGAGTAGTTTCTGAATGACCTGAGTGTTGATCCCATGACATGGTGGGGATACAGGTATTATGTTCAATGATGCTCAGCTGAGTTTTATTACTCGGCTGACTTTCTGGCCCCAAGTCTCCTGGGTAAGGCTGCCACATTGGCAGGCCATCCATCAGGCCATAGTAATTGTGGTCAAAGTTGTCCTTCATCGGAGTGTCTTTCTCTAATGAATTTGGCAGAGCACGGCATCCTTCTGGATCACAACCTCCGTATATCATTTCGACATCTGACCATGGTATAAATATCGGACTCTGTGCGGGATAGCAAAATGGTGTAGGCACCTCTTCCTGAGCCATATAACCGTCTTTGTTAAGATAGGACTTCCATTCTTCATCTGTGTCGGAGGGATCCTCCTCATTGATAGCATGAACTATTTGAGACACTAGGTGAAGGAAACCTCCACTGTGGAAGAAATCCTGAATGGGATGAAGACTTTCATTGTTAACAGGGTTCTGGGTACAGGTTGCGGAAAAACCTAGACCCTTCTTTGTTGTATTGCTAGTAGGAATGACAAGTTGTCCCCATCCTGTTGTATCGGTACTCTCGACTGCTTTAATAGCATCTTTGTATGAGTAAATCGAAGTTCCTCCTCTGGATTGTTCGTCCTTATGTAGCAAAAGCGCTTGGAACTGGGTTTCGATTATCCCTTCTGGTTCCAGATAAGTGGATGATGATAAATTGCTGATGAGCAAGGCCTATTCCCCAGAGACTGTGATGAGTTGGCCATTTTGGACAAACTTTAGCTTTTGGTGGAGGGTTAAAGTGACCGCTCCAGCCTGATGTATCCAAGGTCTTCCTAATAAACAACTGTACGTTGCTTGGATGTCCATGACCTGGAAAGTGACTTGGAAAGTGTGAGGACCAATAGAACGCTTTGTCGACGACCTCGCTGGCTCTCATCGAAGGTCGTTTGAAGGATAACTGTGTCAAGGTGGACTTCGGCATAACATTCAGGGCTAACCCTGTGTCTACCAGTATGCTGGCTAAAGCATCGTCCTGGCAGTTGACTGTAATATTGAGCGCCATGTTATGACGGCGACCCTCTTCAGGTAATTCCTCATCACTAAATCCTAAGTTATTGCAGGAAGTGATGTTAGAGACAATACTATCGAACTGTCTGATTGTTACATCCTGTTCTACAAAGGCTTACTCCAAGACTTTCTGTAGAGCCTCCCTGTGCGCTTCTGAACTGAGTAACAGTGATAATACTGAGATCTTTGAAGGAGTCTGTAATAGTTGATCGACAATGTTGTATTCACTCCTTTGGATGAGCTTCAGCATCTCATCATCGTTTTTCGAAAGGTCGGGATTACTGGATTGACCGGCTGGTGAATCGGGAAGTTCTGTCTGAAGTTCCTTTTCTTTGATAGCTTCTCCAACCCCTCGGTTGAAGATTCTACCACTCCGTGTTACTCGACTGATGTCTGCAATATTCACGATGGAGGGTAATGGAATTTCCTTTCCATTTTCAATTATCGTTGCACCGTATTGGTAAGGGATTGCCTTAGCTGATTCATACGGTAGTGGTCCCAGCAGATAGATGACTATGGGAACCTTCTGGTTTTTCTAACCATCGTACGCAATTTCGATCCATTCCCGGTTGGAAATTCTTGATTCGTCAAGCAGAGGGATAATGGCAAAAACATTCCTGGTCCTCTGATGATCAGAGATGACGACAACATCCTCAATTTGACTGGCAAGGTAGTTCGGCGACCAATTGATGGGTTTAGAAGCTGGATATGGGCGAATCTCCCCACGATCCACCTGCCCCTGGAGAGCTGCTCGCACAAGGTAGCACCCTTGGTTACTTTCCGAACAGACTCCACAACGTTCATAATTGTGTGATGGCACCTGGCCACGCCTACTTGTCTATAATGCATCTTGACCAGATTGGTCCTCAACAAGAGTACATCATGAATTTGATAGATATTGTTAAATTCTTTCTCAATCAGGTTGACTGCAGCTTTCTCATGTTGAGGCAGCGGGTTTGTGAGAACATTGGGATTCATATCTTTGAAAGATAAGAGCCTGCTCCTAACAAGCTTTTGCACGTCAGATTTGAAATTGAGACAATTCTCTATGTTATGCCCTGGTCCCCCTTGATGATAAGGGCATGTCTGGTCCGCCTTAAACCAAAAAGGCAGATTTTTCGGTGCTATAAGAGGGGACTTAGTCTAGATGTGCCCCTTAGCCAGTAGTAACAAGAATAGTTCTGCGTACAACATGGGTATAGGATCAAACCCTGGTGGCCGTGTTGTACGGTTGTTATTGTATGGAGGACGAGCCTGCTGAAGAGGCTGTTGTGTCCTTTACTGATTAGGTTGGCTTTGCGCAACCTAAGGTTGATATGTAGGAATAGGCGCAGGATTGATAGCAGGAGTTACAGCTGCTACCGGTTGATAACGTCGCCTTTGCTTTTCGAGAGAGATATTCCCAATATCTTGCTCTTTTTTCTTAGGGAGAGCACTACCGTATCGTTTTGTACTACTCGATGATCCAGCATCTTTCACTAAACGTCCTTCTCGGACGGCTTCCTCAAGACGAACCCCCATACCGACCATTTCGGCGAAATCACTGGGTGCACTGGCAACCATTCTGTCGTAGTAAAATGAGCTTAAGGTCTTTAAGAAGATCTTTGTCATCTCTTTTTCCTCAAGAGGTGGACAAATCTGAGCGGCAATTTCACGCCATCTCTGGGCGTACTCCTTAAAGGTTTCCTTATCCTTTTGTGACATTGATCTGAGTTGATCTCTGTCCGATGCCATGTCTAAGTTGTATTTGTATTGTTGGACGAAGGCAGTACCAAGATCTCTGAATGTACTAATCGTAGTACGGTTTAAACCCATGTACCATTTTAATGCGGCACCGGTTAAACTATCTTGAAAGTAGTGAATCAGTAAGTCCTAATTCTCCGTCTGAGCTGAGGGCAAGAGTTACCCTTGTATTTTTCAAAGTCGGGCACTTGAAATTTGTGCGGAACTTTCACATTGGGGACCAGACAAAGGTCTGCGGCGTCCTTTCCAAATAAATCCTGACCGTGGATGGCCTGCAGTTCCTTCTGCAATTCCAGGAACTGTTCCTGGAATTCATCCATTCTATCGAACATAGTTTCCTTCTTACCAGAAGGTATTGGTGGAACCTGTCCTTCCAGGATAGTGTGCACCACAGGGGGTGGGACCGTGACTACGGCAGTGAATCTTGGCGTTTCCCGAAGTTTGTAACCTTCAGGAGTTTTCAGTATGCCCCTGGCATCTTCGCTTTCCCAAAATTTGTAACCTTCAGGCCCAGCGGCTTCTTCTATGATTCCCTGATCTTCAGTGATCGGCGGAACATATCCTTCCGGGATATAGTTAACAGGTATGCCCCAAGGACGATCTTTCGGCATTTGATACCTAGGATCATACTTCTCCACTATGGGTGTTGAGGTGATCTCTGAGATCACAGTCCTTTGTAGCTGAGCTTCTGCCATGGCTTGCATGTCGTTACGAAGCTTTCTCATATCCTCTCTCAGAGCGTCAATCTCTTCTTTCAACTCTCTGTTTTCTTCCTCAAGATCATCCATCTTTTTCTGACGATTGGCCCGAGTATTGTATGAATGAGACAGTTAGACTCTAGAATCGAGACATAAACGTGAGATTCATTGGTAAGAAGAATACGCGATCTGAGAATGATGAATGCAATTATTATATTAATTTTTTTTTTGGTTTAATCAAAATAAACTTCGACAATTAGATTGCAAATATCAAACAGTGGGGAAACCCCTTTTTTTATTGAATTCTAAGGATTACAGAAATGGAAATACAGTAGATTACAAGGTGCAGAAACAGAAACCTAAGCTAATGGGTCTTGAGTCCTCTCTGAAGAGAAATCGGGTACTGATTCTGGTACTTTCCTTTTCTTTGACCGGGGCACTTGGCCCGTTGTCGGGTTGTCATTCCTTTTCCAGGTGAAAGGAGTGAGCAAATTCCTTGGGTTATCCTGATTATCCACAGCATGTTGCTCTAAAATCTCGATCAGAGCATCCTTTTCTTTCAGTAGTTGATGTATTTTGATGCACTCTATGTTGAGGGTGCGGTACTTGTTCTTCCAATACCTCCTTTCCTTTTGAACTTTGTTGAGAGTAACCTGAAGCTTTTCTGTTTCCGTCATGAAATACATGACAGATTCCTTTGGCGGAAGAATTTCGTGATGAGGATACGGCATTTTTAGCTTGAGAGCTCTAGTTTGTACCCAGTGGAGATATGGCTCCACCGAGACACAGTCCGGTTTTCCTAGAGACTCTCGTCCTTTCTTATGAACATATTTCCAAGCTTGCACTATTTCCGTCTTTAGTGCTCTGTCGTTTTCTCCTTCCTTGAAGAAAAGACCTTCCAGATGAACACTTTGTGGGACGTGCCTCATCGGGTATCCAAATTGACGACGAACGAGAACTGGATGGTAATTGATTCCTCCCTTAGTTCCTATAAGGGGTACGTTGGGGAAGTTTCCACAACGTTCAATGATCCTGATTCCATCATAGATCCTATTGCACCAATCTATATCAGAGTTGGTAAGAGACATGATCTTCTGCGACCAGCGTAAGGCACTCTTATGATCCCAAAATGCAGCAGACTTGGGCAAGTGGGAGATAAACCATTTATATAGCAGGGGTACACAACGCGTGGTCATTCCTCCGCTGTACAAATTTCCTAAGTGTACAGAATGATACGCATCTGCGAGCAAAGTCGGCACAGGGTTTCCAATGAGAAAAACCTTAATGGAGTTGATATCTACAAAGTTATTGATGTTAGGAAACAAAAACAACCCGTAGGCGAGTAAGACAAAGATGCATTCGAAAGCAGTCACGTTCCCAATACTGGCGAAGTACAGGGCTTTCTTTGTCAAGAATTGGGCTGGAAAACCTTGTATGCCACCCTTAGTGGTCATGTGAGTCCTGACCTCAAACTCGTCCAAATGAATTGCTCTTGCAATGATCTGATTCTTTGGAATTTCTTCCAGTCCAGAAAATGGAGCTTGATCTGTAATGTGTAGATTAATCAGATGAGAATATTCCTCCAGCGTTGGTGCTAGCTGGTAATCCGGGAATGCAAAACAGTGATAGACCGGATCGTAGAACTGAATGAGTGCATCCATGATTCCCTCAATCACATGGACTCTTAGCAGAGATAGCAAACCTCCGTACTTGCCTCTGAAAGCCTCTTGGTTTGTGATCATCCTTGATAACCTTCTCAAATCCTCTAGTTTTGGAACCTTGAAGGTGTACTTATTTGTTTTCCTTCTACCGAAATCCATTAGCGTAATCGTTTTCTCTGATATTTGCAATCACAGTCTTAGCTTAATTTGAAAAACAGAGAGACTAGAAGAGAAAATTTTTTTGTTTTAATGTTTTTTTTTAGATGAATGCATGAATGCAACACACAAAAACATAGAAAAAATATGGGGTCAAAGGGTTGTTGTCATGAAGTCAAGGCTCTACCCATCCCCAAAGGTTTATACTAGGGTGATTTTTTGTACCTGTACTCAAAATCATCAGCTCCTCCCAGGATAACAAACAACAAACGGATCTCCAGCAAGCTGTATGAAATCTTAGAGTAAATGTTATTCACCGAGAATAGATCATCAGCCTCAAATGAGGGTAGTATCGCGTGACAACTATTTCCGATAGTTTCCGCACTACAAAAGGGTTGGCTCCTCAGCTTCTCGGACATCACAATCGGCCCATTGCCTATGAGAGGGAATGGGTTGCATTGGTTAGCCTCCACTGAGGTTGATGGTCGACCTCGTCGCCATCACTTATCTTAAGTGTATACTCAATCTTTCCACATGCGGCATCACACGCATTCCCAATAGCAGAAAAATAAACACAGATATCAATTAGGAAAAGCAGTATATATATTTGTCCTAATGTCCTAGACTTTTAAAAGCTAAGAATCTTAAGTTCTTGACAGAAAATGGCTTCCCGGCGGAGTCACCATCCTGTTGTTTCATTAACGGCGTTTTGACCTAAGATCCTAGTGATTTCAAGGTTTCTACCTAGGGGATAAGAAGAGAACAAAATCCCCAAAGAGATCGGTTCGCGTCCCCAGCAGAGTCGCCATTTTTCTGTAGCGAGTGATTTTTGGATGTGGTTGCGAAGCACGATTGCTCTGGTACTACAGTCCGATTCATTTTTTATCCTATTAAAGCTGATGAAGGAAGGGAAATGGATGTCTCCAATTAACCCTGCTTGCATGCGGAGGTTAAACAGTCAAAACTGTTGGTTTACAGATGCTACAAAGATTCGGGGTCTCTCCTAGGTTATTTTGTTGAAAAGGGGTGCTTAGGCTATCAGTCGAGATGTTAGGACAAATATATGAAAGTATGGGATTTTGGGTTTTTGTTTAGTGTGCTCGCTAATATTTTTCTTTCAATCTTATGCCTACGTATTCCCGTTTACCGAAACAAGGAAATCAGAGCGTTCGTAGTTCCTCCTATTCTATGGGAGGAAGCGGTGTTTTGGTGTCTTATTCAAAGCCCAAGACGTGAAGCTAAAGAGTCTATTTGTATCTTGTTCAAAGCCCAAGATATGAAGCTGAAAGGCTTTGACTTTAGAGAGACTTTGTCATCTCTAAAGAGGGGTTTGTCCGTCACAACGGTTTATAAAGGAGAATTACTTTAACTGGGATATGTGAATCCGGCAATGCCATAATGTCCTTTATAGGGGATTTCCAACCTGAAGGGGAAGACTTTAACTCAGTGTAGAGCAATGCTATCTTTCCTTAGGAATTTCTCATGCTAAAAGAGGGACAGTGGCATGGATATAGATGATCCAGAGGCTTGCCGCTTACAGCGTTTGAGGAAGAGGAAAGAGTTGTTGATGTTTGTGTACTGTGAATGAGGCACAACTTTGATGCTAAAAGGTTGATTGGATCAACCAGTGGTTTTCTTATATAAAGCCTAAGAGGAGGCTAATATGTGTCTCATACAAAGCCCGAGAGAGAGGCTAAAAGGTTTTGACTCAATGAGGGAGTCTTTTAGTATCTCGTATAAAGCCCGAGATGGAGGCTAAAAAAGGGATTGACTCAACAAGAGAGTATTTTTGTATCTCGTACGAAGCCCGAGATGGAGGCTAAAGATGGTGATTGACTCAACGAGGGAGTCACTTATTATCTCGTATAAAGCCCGAGATTGAGGCAAAAAGTGTTAGCTCCACTGGGGAGAATCGTTCTACAAAGCCCAAGAGGAGGCTATGGTGACTGTTTCAGTTGAGTGACAGGTCCAGTATGCTGATTTAAAGAGAAAATCAGTTCTTATATGAGTAATGTTGTACTCAGGGATTTTTATTCGAGGATCAGGGATATTTCCGTTTCTTTAAGGAAGTGGGAAATCCAAAGGGTATCGAGATTGTCCGAGTCTACGGGTTTCCTTCCTATTCTTGAAGGGTGCTTGAGAATGTCTTGGAGACTCAAGGAAATTAGACTGTCCAAGTCTAGAGTTTCATCTTTTGTACTATGCTTTGAGAAACAGTAGTAGACTCTTGGAAAGACTGTTCTATTAAGATGATTGATTTCTGTTACTATACCTCTAGAAGGTCGTCGGGATAATTTGTACGAAGTCCAAGAGGAGGCTGGAAATTTTTAAGAAGCCGATAGGTCCTTGTATGAAGCCCAAGAGGAGGCGATCATTCCCGAAGGAAGAATCATTATACGAAGCCTAAGAGGAGGCTGTGAATACTTCTAAGAAGCCGACAGGTCCTTGTACTAAGCCCAAGAGGAGGCGGGGATGCTTTTAGGAAGCCTGTGGGTCCCCAAACCCCGAGAAGTTCAAGACAGGCTATTCACAAAGAATAGATCAACCCAGGAAAGTTCGATAATTTGGAAGAAACTCATGAGATGCCATTCATGGAGAAAAGATCATCTCTGGGGAGTAGAGTTTCTTGACAAGTGCTTTTAAGAAGCCTGTGGGTCCCCAAACCCCGAGAAATTCAAGACAGGTTATTCACAAGGAATTGTTCAAGCCAGGAAAGTTTGAGAATTTGGAAGAAACTCAAGAGATGCCATTCACGGAGAAAAGATCATCTCTGGGGAATAGAGTTTCTTTGACAACTTCTAAAGGTGACAGTCTATGAAAGGGTTCACCGAGAATGCTGCCTTTCATGTCTCCATATTGTTTAACCCCAAGATGAGGGAAGACTGTGTCTGGTAATCCTATGGGGATCTAGTTTAGACTATTTCTAAGAGTGATCAACGGGCTTAATGCTAGACGTAGTTGCCGGGGAAACTCTAAATATCTATACTATTATTACACAGTTGATATGAGTTTATGAAAGAAGACTTACAGCGAAACAGCCCCACAATACAGTTATATGTATATGAAAGCGGTAAATGAAAGCATATAAACACTTACTCGGTTGTAGAGCTTCCATGCTGTTTGGTTAGTTGTTCAACAAAGAAAGATTGAAAACAACAGTACATTTCAAAATCAAAGGAGAAAGTGCTTTGAAAAAGAAAGATTTGGGGCTTACAGCTCAAGGAGAGGCCCAGGGTTTTATTAGTGATCGCACTGTTTGAATTTGTACAGAGGGACTTATACAAGTGACTGGGGCCCAAAAAATGTTTTCTGTAAAAGGGATGGGTCTTACACTCTCTCAAGAGGCCCAAGATGGTTTTAAGAAATGAAATGGGTCTTACTACTCGAGGGTAGGCCTAGTTGGTTTGATTTTAAATTGGCGATCGCGCCGAGATTTTTGAAAATACAGTGGGACTTATACAATAAGTGAGGTCCACCATTTTGGTATTTTACAAAAATGGGGTTGGGTCTTATACTCTATTAGAGGCCCATGAGTGTTTGGAAATGATTTGTTTGAGTGAAAATCAAAGAAACCCTAATTTTCTTCTTTAAAAGTAAATATTTAAAGAAAATCAATGAAAAATACCAAATAGGTTTGAATAAACCCCTTGTGATTTTTATTTAAGATTTGAAAAATGAGGTATAAATCACAAGAGATATTAAAACTCATTTGGTCTTGATTTTTCAAGATTAATATTCATTTTAAAATGTTTAAAAACAAATAAAAAATGAATTTATTCATAAAAATACTAATTATATTAGATAAATAATATAAACTTAATTTTTTGTGGAATAAAATATTTCAATATTTTTGTGATTTTTTGCAAAAAGAACCAATAAAAAATAATTAAAATTGAAAGAGTTATTAATTTTCCAATTAATTAATAAAACATGAAAATATTGGAAAAAAATGGCAAAAATGTGAAAAAACACAAAATGGCATGGGTGGGGTTTGAACCCAAGACCTCAAGGTTACAAGGCGCGCACCTTACCACTGGGGTGGTGATACATCCATTGTTTGAAACAAAACAACAAATATACAAGGCATGACTTGGTTTTAGGCTTGGCCCAAGGCAAGTTTTGGCAAGTTTTGGCTCAGAAACGTGAAGGTCATAACTTTCTCAATTCTTAATGGTTTGAGACAAAATTTATATGCATCTGGACCAGAATTTCACAAGGAATCCAATGGTGGTGGTAGTTTTTTCAGATCACACTCCCTCCTCAAAACCCGATAGTGGTTTTGTAAATAACCTATAATTGCATTTTCTATGCTACAACTTGGTACAGGCATGGATTACATGGTGAATTAGCTCAAATACAACATATACAACATGTATGAGATGTATATGATCTGTGGACTTCAAAGCATTGCATGATTCAAAGATCGAGTTGTGAGGCTTACCTCTTTTTTGAGATTTTGGAACTTTTGTGTAATCTGTCAAGCCTCTTGTTCCAGAAATGATTTGATACTTTAGACACACTCAAATGATCCCTTAGAAGCTTTTAGGATGATTGGAATTGACTGGTACCTGCAAAAACACAAACAGTCCCTTTCTTGCAAAAGGGGTTAAAAGTGACCAAAATAACAACTCTCTCAAATGGTGTTCCAGATGTATGAAACCATTTGGGACTATTCAAGGATGAAATTTGGAGTGTGTTTGAGGTTTTATCTGGTTTGGAAAGTGACTGAATCAAGACATGGCTTGAAAAATGCACAAAAGGCATATTTTGAGGTTTTGAGAGGTGACTTTGTGATTTTGTGATTACAGGTCACTTGTGATAGTTTGCACAGCTTACATATGATATATATGAGGTGTGTGTGTGATTGATTGTGATGGAAAATCTCTCCAGCTCAAAAACTCAAAGTTGCCTTGCTAAAGAAGGCATTTTTGCCAAGAGAAATAGGTTTTGAGGAAAGCATCTGTTTGATGGCTTTGGTGTACTCAAACTGAACATAAATAAGCTCTATTTATAGTAGAGCAAGTTTGTTTTGGGATTCACAGTGAATGGCAACTGCAACAGAGGTTTGTTCAATGTTGGCCAATGGAAATCCAAGTCTCCTCTAGCCATGGACTAGAGGTTAGGGCACAGGGTTGTGGTTCCCTTGGTCTTGGATAAGTCTTGACTGAATTCAGTTGAGAATGGCTCAATCCATGCCACCTTGATGCTTCCATTGAATGCTCCAATCCAAAATTGGAGTCTTGTCCCTATTTTGGCAATTCTAGGTTCAACAAGCTATTTCTTGTTCCAAAGACTTTGGAGGCTTGGCTCAGTGATTGTCCCCTTTAGATTCAATCCTCAGAGGTGTCCAAGTGGATAGGAGTGTTTGGATTTGCACAATTTTGGCAAATCGAGGAAAAGTGCAAAATCTGTCTTGCCTTGACAGATTTCAACAAGGCAACTTGCCAATGTTATAACTCATGGCTCAAATTGAATTTGGTAATGATCTTGGCCATTTTGGAAAGCCCTTATATGATACAACAACTGTTTGATCATATTTGGTTTTGATACTTTTTGGATCCAAGTGAAAAATGTCCCTACATTTGGAAAAAAGTAAGGCAAAATCTGACTTAGTGAAATTTTCACTAAGTGTTGGAACAAAGTGACTTTCCTTGATTTTGATCACTCCATAACTCAAAATCCATGAGGAATTTAGACATAGGTCAGTATGAAGCCCTTGTAGAGGGCAATGAGATCTACAAATCAAGCTTTGGATGGGAGAAAATGGCTTTGTGGTTTAGGAGTTATGATCCTCCAAAGTTGGTACCCTAGCCACTTTATTTTTAACTTAGAAAAATTTCTAAGTTTTTATGGTTACCCCTTTTACAAGTTATCCAACTTTTCTTGATTTTTCTTGATGAATGATGATTCCAATCATACATTAACATCATTTTAGGGTTAAAAATCCATTTTAGTGAAAAATCTCAAAAAGTCGAAGTTGACTTTTGTGCACAGTTGACTTTTTATCCGATGAATTCCAAACTGTGCAATTCTTCAGGAAATCATGTCCTTGACCTAAATAAAGCTTGATGGATATGTTCCATGGGTGGTATAGAGTGTATTGAATCATGTCTTAGGGCTTGGGAGCATGTCCTGGTCAAAAGTCAAAGTTACAGTTGACTTTTCCTGCGAACCCTAACTGTGGTTCAGATGAAATTGAGACTTGTTGCTCTCAAGCTTTCTTGGATCAATCCATTGTTACAAATGGATAAATATGGTACATTAGAGACCCTCGAATCTTCCTTTGAGGTCTTGGCCCATGATTTGTCCCAAAAGTCAACTTAGGGGTGAATTAGGTCAAGAAACCTTAATTCCTAATTTTTGATGAATGCATCCCTTAAGGCAAAATTGACTTGATGATTGGGTTTATGAGGTTCCATGGAGTATATTACGTTATGTTTTGAAGCATTGGCACATGCTCAGAGGAAAATTTCCATCTGGAGGCCCAGGTCGACCAAAACCCTAATTTGGTGATACTCGCGATCTTGAAGCTTGATCCACCTAGAAGGGAGCAACCTTGTACTTAATCCTTGAAGTGGGAGTCCTATTGATCCTTAATATATACTTGAGAGGGTTAGACAAGTTGAGGATCATGTCATTCCTTGATTGATCCTTTGTCTAGAGCTCTGAGGGGGCTTGAAACCCTAAATTTAATTATAGTGGATGCTCACCCATCTTTGGGGAGACTAAAGGTTCATCCATATTGTGATGATGATTTTCACAATGATGGGAATCTAAGTGGTCAAAATTTGGGGTATGACATCCTCCAGTGAAACAAAGGGTGAGACGGACTCACCCGGATATGGCCATCAAGATTAAAGAGGCAGTGCAGAAACAGATCAACGCAGGTTTCCTTGCCATCTCAGAATACCCTCAATGGTTGCCCAACATAGTGCCAGTTCCGAAAAAGGACGGAAATGTCAAAATGTGTGTAGACTAAAGGGATCTGAACAAAGCCTGTCCAAAATATGACTTTCCCTTACCACACATAGACATGCTGGTAGATAGTACAGTAAAGTTCAAAGTCTTCTCCTTCATGGATGGATTCTCGGGATATAATAAAATCAAAATGGCGCCGGAAGATATGGAGAAAACTTCATTCATTACCCCATGGGGTACCTTTTGTTACAAGGTAATGTCGTTCGGCTTGAAGAACACCGGGGCAACCTATCAAAGGGCCATGACTACTCTGTTTCATGACATGATGCACAAAGAAATCGAAGTATATGTTGGTGATATGATTGCCAAATCTATAACAGAAGAGGAGCATATGACCCACTTATCAAAGTTATTTGAGCGTTTGAGAAAGTACAAACTCCACTTGAATCCCAGTAAATGGACATTCGGTGTCCGCTCTGGAAAACTGTTAGGGTTCATCATCAGCCAAAAGGGAATTGAGGTTGATCCCAACAAGGTCGAGGCTATTCAAGAAATTCCTTCACCAAAGACTGAGAAACAAGTCAGAGGATTCCTGGGACGTCTGAATTACATTTCCAGATTTATATTCCTCATGACCGTGACATGCGCGCCAATCTTCAAATTACTCAAAAAGAATCAGGACTGCGTATGGATAGAAGACTGCCAAAAGGCCTTCGACAGTATCAAAGAGCATCTGTTGAATCCACTTGTCCTGTCACCTCCAGTGGAGGGAAGACCGCCGATCATCTACCTAACAGTCTTGGAAGACTC
This sequence comes from Lathyrus tuberosus, assembly GCA_022829125.1. NCBI lineage: Eukaryota > Viridiplantae > Streptophyta > Magnoliopsida > Fabales > Fabaceae > Lathyrus > Lathyrus tuberosus. The sequence continues at coordinate 8,419,088 of JALAZF010000248.1, forward strand.
GATGGGGTGTGTACTTGGCCAACAAGACAAAACGAAAAGAAAAGAATCTGCCATCTACTATCTGAGCAATAAATGTACCGACTGTGAAACTCGGTACACCATGCTCGAGAAAACTTGCTGCGCTCTGGCTTGGGCAGCCAAATGTCTTCGCCAGTACATGATTTGTCACACTACTTAGTTCATTTTCGAAATGGATCTGATCAAGTACGTCTTTGAAAAGCCTGCTCTTACGGGAAGGATCGCCCGTTCGCAAATGTTGTTATCAAAATAAGACATAGAGTATCATGCCCAAATGTAGCGTGCGATTTTTGTCGGTGACGCGACCACCTTATCGCACATGGGTTTCTCCTCACTGCAATGGTAGGAGTGGGGTGCTACTTTCTGATTTCTTATTTATCCCGTGAAGCTGGAAGGGAAAGGGAAAGGGAAGCTATCAAAAACCAACCTTGTACGCGAATGTTTAACTGAACAAACGCTAAGAGAGATTCGGGGAGTTCGGGGTCAGGTTATACAATGGGGAGTTGTCAATTACCCATCATATATGTGGTTATCCACAGGACGATTAGCATTAGGTTCTACTTTGTACTTGATGGTGTTTATCTGTAAAATGGAAAAGTTTATTCTTTGGGAGATTTGAGAGAGAGAGAGAGAGAGAGAGAGAGAGAGAGAGTTTTTGATGATTTTGGCGAGGTACTGGACCTAAGTTTTGATTGGTACGAAGGTACTGGACCTAGAGTTTTTGTTTGGTATGCTCGCTAAGATTTCGCAATCTTATGCCTACGTATTCCCGTTTAAAGAAATAGGCAAATCAGAGCAATCGTAGCTCCTCCTATTCTATGGGAGGAAAAAGATGTTTTGGTGTCTTGTTCAAAGCCCAAGATAGAAACTAAATGGTTTATTTGTGTCTTGTTCAAAGCCCAAGATTGAAGCTAAAAGGTTTGACTGAGAGAGAATTTGTCATCCCTAAAGGGAGATATCTTGTCTGTTTATCACATCTGTTGGGTGACTATTTATGAAGGAGAATTACTTTAACTGGGATATGTGAATCCAGTAATGCCATAATTTCCTTTATAGGGGTGTTGTCCTGAAGGAGAAAACTTTAACTTAGTGTAGAGCAATGCCATTTTTCCTTAGGAATCTTTCATGCTAAGAGAGGGACACTGGCGTGGATGTAAATAATCTAGAGGCTTACCACTTACAGCTGTTAGATGAAGGTGGAGTTTTACCAGGATAAGAGATGGACTACAGCTTGGATTTTTTAATCGACAAGTGTGCCACTTACAGCAGTTATTTGGGATTTAGGGTTTGTTTTGATTTATCTGTTTTGATGTGTGATATACATAGAAATGTCTTCCTACAAAGACTTTTTATTTCCACTGAGGGGATGTTTGATTTGTTTTGTGTGCCTTGATTAAAGCCCAAGGTTGAAGCTAAGAGATTGATTGACTCCACTGGGGAAGTCCTTACACAAAGCCTAAGAGGAGGCTAGAAAAGACAGACTCAACAAGAGAGTGTTTATATGTCTTGTACAAAGCCCAAGATTGAGGCTAAAAAGAGAATTGACTCTTTTGGGGATATCATTATACAAAGCCTAAGCGGAGGCTGGGAGGAATCGCCTCCGTTGGGGAGGTATTTATCTGTCTTGTACAAAGCCCAAGATTGTGGCTAAAAGAGGATTTTTTGATTCCACTAGGGAATATTTGTAGGTGTCTTGTACAAAGCCCAAGATTGAGGCTGAAAGAGAAAACTGGCCCTTATAGGTGAGAGGCTTTATCTGTCTTGTACAAAGCCTAAGATTGTGGCTGAAAGAAGATTTGACTCTACTGGAGAGGTTTATACGGTGTCTTGTACAAAGCCTAAGATTGTGGCTGAAAGAAGATTTGACTCTACTGGAGAGGTTTATACGGTGTCTTGTACAAAGCCCAAGATTGAGGCGTAAAAGAAACTGACTCTGGGGGAAAGAAATCTTTATCTGTCTTGTACAAATCCCAAGCTTGAAGCTAAGAGATTTGACTGACTCAGTGGAGGATTTTTAGGTGTCCTGTACAAAGCCCAAGATTGAGGCTGAAAAAGATGGGGAAAATCATTATACAAAGCCTAAGAGGAGGCTGACTTCTGCTAAGGATTATTAAGATCCAGAAGCAGGTCCAAATTGGGGGATCAACTTTTGCTGAGGGTTACAGAAGAGTTGAGGTATCAGATGCCTTGAGGTTTTGATTTGGGATAGTGTTATACTGATGATAAGCTGACCCTGGCTGGGGGAAACTTAAGGTAAGAGTTTAAAGATTGAGTTTTGAAAATCTCTAGAGGTTTCAAATCCACTGGAGATTTATTAAAATGGCTAGGGTTTTCTCCTTTATTTGTAGGGAACTTGAGAATGTCTTTGAGATCCAAGAGGAGATTAGAATGTCCAAGTCTATAGGCATGGAAGAGTTTATCTTTGTATGATGTCCAAGAGGAGGCCGGTGTTAAGGGATGAGAATCAACCCTAAATTGATATGAGGTTTTGACTCTTTGGAAAGACTTCTCTAACAAGGGATGACTAAGTTCTGTCTTATACCATTAAGAGGTCTGCAGGGTCCTTGTATTAAGCCCAAGAGAAGGTATGAGAACTTCTAAGAAGCCGGAGGGTCCTTGTACAAAGCCCAAGAGGAGGCGGGGATGCTTTTAGGAAGCCTGTGGGTCCAAAATTAAGAAAAGTTCAAGAAAAGTTTCACCGAGAATAATCTTTTCTTTAGTGAACAATTCTAGGGTTTGAAGAAATTCAAGAGAGGTTTCACCGGGAATTAATTTTCTCTAGGGAAATGAACTTCTTTGACAATTTCTAATAGTGATAGTCTGAGAAAAGTTTCACCGAGAATAATGCCTTTCTCTTTGTTCTATATTGTTTAAGCCCAAGAGAAGGCAAGACTGTATCTGGAAATTCCTATGAGGAACTAGTTTTGACTGTATTTAAGAGTGGCCAACTGGCTTTACCTAGTTCTAGACCTAGTTGTCGGGGAAAACTCTAAGCAGATATACAAGTATATATACAGTTGATATATGACAAGTATTTAAAAGGATATGAAAGAAGGACTTACAGGTGAGCAAGCTTCCAGCAATACAGTTATATATATATATATATATATATATATATATAAGTAAGTAAATGAAAGCTGATAAAAGTTACAGGCGAGCAAGCTTCCATTGTAACAGGTGTATGGTTAGTTGTTCAAGAAATTAAAGAAAGTTTTGATAACAACCATAAATTTAAGCCTAAATCAAAAGGGAAGTTGTTTTTGAAAATATTGGGGCTTATACTCAAGGAGATGCCCAGATGAAAAACAGCAATCGTACCGTTGATCAGAAGATTGTATCGGGACTTATACAACGACTGAGGCCCAAATTATTGTATTTTAAAAAGAGTGTTGGGTCTTACAATTCAAGGAGAGGCCCAAAGTTTATTTTTGTACAAGAGATGGGGTTTACAACTCAAGGAGAGGCCCAAGTTATTTTGTTGAAAAGGCGATGATCGCGCCGAGGTTCTTAAATCGCAGTGGGACTTATACAATGACTAAGGCCTAAAAAGGTTTTATTTACAAAGGGGTGGGACTTACACTCTATCAAGAGGCCCAAAGATGTTTGATAAGGCTTGTTAGGGTGATAGTGATCAAAACCCTAATTTTTGGTTTTAAAAGTATTTTAATTGAATAAAAATTCAATTAAAATAATCAAACATGTGAAGAAAGGTTGTGATCTTGGATTTATATTTGGAAAATCATGTTTCATTCTTGGGATAATTTAAGAATCATTTGAATTTTGCAAAACCAAGAGAAAGAAATATTTTTAATGTTTAAAAACAAATAAAAATACAATTCTTTACAAAAATATCAAATATATGAAATAAATAATATTTTTGTGAAATTTTCATGGAATAAAATATTTTAATATTTTTGTGAATTTCCAAAAAAAAATCACTCAAAAATTATTAAAATTGAAATAGAAATTTATTTTTGAATTAATTAATAAAAACATTAAAATAATGAAAAATAGAAAAAATGAGAGAGGTAGCAAAAAAGGTCTGGGTGGGGTTTGAACCCACGACTTCATACACAAACACACATGCGCGCTACCACTAGGGTGGTGATACATCCGTGTATCAAAACCAACCCTTATAAGTTTTCTGGCCTGGCCAAGGCAAGGCAAGGCAAGTTTTGGCAATTTACGTGAAGCCTCTAACTTTCTCATTTCTCCATGGATTGGGACAAAATTTAGGTGTATCTGACCTAGAATTTCATGAGGAATCCAATGGCGCCCTTAAAAATTTCAAAAAATGCCTCTAACTTAAAATCCGATAGTGATTTCAAAATAGGCCTATTTTTGCATGTTCTATGCTATCTCATGATATAGGCAAGAATTGTATGACAAATTGGTTCAAACACAACATATACAACATGTATGAGATGTTTATGATCAGTGGACCTCAAAGGAATGCATAATTCAAAGAGTTCAAGTTGTGATGCACTTACCTCTTAGAGCTTCTTGTGCTAACTGTCAAGTTCCTTGTGCCAGAAGTGATCCAATGCTTTAAACACTCCCAATTAACCCCTTAGAAGCTTTTAGGATGATTAAAACTAGCTGGAATCTTCAGGAACAAGTTTTGGCTCTTTCTTGCAAAAGGGGCAAAAGTGACCAATATGGCAACTCTCTCAAATGGTGTTCCAGATGAGGGGAACCATTTGGGACAGTTTTAGGATGATATTTGGAGTGTGTTTGATTCCTGGTTTGGCTTTGGAAGTGACTGAATCAAGACATGGCTTGAAAATGCAGAAAAGTCCAATTTTGAGGTTTTAGAGATGGATTTTCTGATTTTGGTGCTTTAGGTCACAAGTGAGTATTTGGACATCTTACATATGACATATTGGATGTGTTTGGATCATGAGTTGTGGTGGAATTGCTCTCTAACTCAAAAACTCAGAGATGACTTGCAAAAGAAGGCATTTTGGCCTAGAGAAAGAGAATTTGAGGAAAGCAAGTGTTGTAGTGCTTTGGGGTACTCAAACTGATCACAATTGAGCTCTATTTATAGTGTGTCAAGTTTTTTTTGGCATCATTAGTGAATGGGAGCTGCAGCAGGCCTTTGGCCAATGTTGATCCAAGGGAATCTTTAGTCTCCTATAGCCATTGACTTGAGGTTAGGGCACAAGCCTATGGTCCTTTGATTCAGCGCTCATTCTTGTCTCATTAAGTTAGGAATGTGTCAGTCCATGCCACCTTGGTGCATCTATTGAATGCTTGGAAACAAAATTGGAGTCTAGGCACCTTTTTAGTCTTTTTAGGTTTGTTATGGCTAAGTGTAGATTCTTAGACTTTGGAGGCTTGGGGATCAGATCATTCTCCTTTTGCTTTATCCTCAGATGTGTCCAAATGGATGACAAGGCTTGGACTTGTCCAAATTTGACAAATCGAGCAAAACACCAAATTCTGCCTTGCTTAGGATAGTTGGAAATGGTGATTTTGAGGGATTCATATCTCCCTGCTCATGTTGAGTTATGGAAGGCTCTTGTGCTTTTTAGAAAGCCTGCATATGATACAAAACATGTGTGATCATAGTTTGTTTTGAAACTATTTGGATCCAACTGAAAAAACCTCGTGAACATTGAAGTTCAAGGCTGGTAACTTAGGCAGAATTTCACTAAGTGTTGGAAAAAGTGTCATTTTCATGTTTTTGTGATTTTGATCAATCCATAACTCAAAATCCATAAAGAATGGGAGTCTGAGGTAGTTGAAGCTTTTGTAGAGTGTAACAACACCTACAAATCCAACTTTGGATCACCCAAAATGGTTGCTTGGATCTCAAGTTATGGTCCTTGGAAGTTGGTACCTTTTACAAGAAACCTCACTTTTCTTGATTTTTCTTGATGGATGATGATCTATATCATACATTAACATTGTTTTTGATTTAGGGGAACCATATTTGTGAAAAATTCTAAAAAGTCAAACTTGATTTTGTGCACAATTGACTTTTTATCTGATGAAATCCAAACTGTGGGATCCTTTGTGAAATCAAGTTCTTGACCTAAATCGAAACTAATGGGTGGATTCCGTAGGTGTTATAGGGTGTATTGAATCATGTCCCAAAGTTTGGGAGCATGTCTTGGTCAAAAGTCAAAGGTACAGTTAACTTTTTATTCAAAACCCTAATTGTGATCATGAGGAAATTGAACCTTGTGAACCAAGCTTCTTGGGTCAATCTATTGTCGCAATTGGATCAATGTGGTGTATTGGAGGTCCTAAAATCATGTCTTGAGGTCTTGGCTCATGCTTTGTCCCAAAAGTCAACTTAGGGGTGAATTAGGTCAAAAAAAACCCTAATTCCTAATTCTATTGGTAAATGCATCCCCTGAGGAAAATTTGACTTGATGATTGGGACCATGAGGTCCCTGGAGTATCTTGGGTTGTGCTTTGAAGCATTAGCTCATGCCCAGATGAAAATTTTCATCTGAAGGCCTTGGTCGACCAAAAACCCTAATTTGGTGACACTGGCGATCTCGAGGCTTGATCCACTTGGAATGTTGCAACCTTGTGCTTGATTCTTGATGTGGGAGTCCTCTTGATCCTTTATAGGTGTTTGAGAGGTTTAGAAAAGTTGAAGGCTATGTCATTTCTTGATTGATCCTTTGTCTAAGTGCTCTGAAAGGGCTTGAAACCCTAATTCTTGGTTGTGGTGAATGCTCACCCATCTTTGAGGAGATTGATGAGGCATGAAGGTACATCCATATTGTGGTGATGATCTTCACAATGATGGGAAATCTTGGTGGTCAAAATTTTGGGTATGACAGATGCCCCTATTTAATTTTCTTGGGCCCGAAGGTGTGAATGGTGAAGATATTCGGACATTCGGGGTGCAAGAGGATTAAATATCGGAATACCCGAAATTTTGATGGTGGTTATGAACGACAGTTTGCTCATCCATCTTCTTTTGCTAAGCAATAATGCTTAAAAAAGGGTGAAACTTCCCCTCGATACTGGTCTTCAGCCAAGGAACTGGTCTAAGTTTCTTAAATAAACTTTCCCTCAATCCTGGTCTTCAGCCAAGGAACTGGTCTCAGTTTCTGATATAAACTTCCCCTCGATCCTGGTCTTCAGCCAAGGAACTGGTCTTAGTTTCTAATATAAACTTCCCCTAGATCCCGGTCTTCAGTCAAGGAACTGGTCTTAGTTTCTGATAAAAACTCCCCCTCGATCCTGGTCTTCAGCCAAGGAACTGGTCTTAGTTTTTTTTGTCAATAAACTTCCCCTCGATCCTAGTCTTCAGCCAAGGAACTGGTCTCAGTTTTTTTTCGTCAAGTACCTTCTTTGACAAGGGACGCTATGTGTAGCGGTTTTCATTAAACTTCTCGCCGAATTTTCCTGGGGAGATGCCATTTGATGGGAAAAAGTTGAGGTCAGACTTGCTGGGGAGACCCATTTGTCTGAGTTGTAGAGGTGTACAAACTTCTCTGTTAGAGACGCCATTTGTTGACTCTACTAGGGAAAACGTGTTTCGTGAGAGGCGGTTTCTTGCTTGGGGATATTACATCATACTTTTCTTCAAGATCTTCTCAGAGAAATGCCATTCGATGTAATCTAATTTTGAGGTGCTGATGACTTCATTAACATTGATTTTCTCAGGAGAAAAACCAATGTGTTGCTGAGAGTCTTCGGTTGAGAGGCTTTCTCTGAGGATTTTCCTTAATCCGGGAAAGCAAAGATATCATCTTCAATAGTAAAGAGTGACGTTTGTCGAATGTCTTCTTGTTTCTCAGAGGTTCAAGTTGTCAAAGTGGTCGAGGACTGTCTCCAATCCAAAAATAAATTGGGGAGAAACTGCTCAGACGCTGCATTTCCTAATAAGTAAAGGACTGACAACTCGATTGAGATGACTTTTATCACTTGGGGATAAGACTGACCAGAGTGATAGTGATGCAATATGAATATGAGTATGAATCAATAATGCATGATGTATGTATGTTTATACTGACAAAACTGACGCGACATACAGACTAATAGATGAACACGACTGGATACTCGGCCACTACAGGAGATGAAAAGTATCAATGTTCCAAGATAGCAATCCTGCCTTGCTTAGGAGAGACGGTCCCCGTGGGGAGAAAGAATTGTGTAATCGGTCTTAGGAGGTAAGAACTCTGTCGGGGATATCAGATGGGACAATCACATCTGATACAGTTGATCCTTCATTCAGGTGTACTGGTTTAGAAGGAGTACTTTGATTCTGCACTTTGAGGTTCAATCACCTCTGGAGAAGCGATCAATGTTCTTTCGATGTTCAGCAGTCAAAAGAATTGCCATCTTTATTTTAAGAGCAGAAAAATTTTGACAAGTAAATTCATTTTTGTTTTATTTCAAGAATCGTTGATAATGGTAAAAATGTCAATTTGTAAAGCTAAAACAAATGAGAATTGTAAACAAAAGCACTAGGGCTCAAATTTTATTGATAGGATGGAAATCAGCCAAGTCCGTTATCCCATAGAGTATTTACAAAGTTTAGAAAATGGTAATTTAAGGGAAAAGGGCTACATTGAAACATAACGACCGTTATCCTTCTACCAACTTTGAATTCTGGACATCCTGCGCTTCTGTCAAAGATGACCTTGACTGGAGTTTTCCTGATGGATGGCATTACTGCTGGGGATTTAAACTCGTCGGACGTAGTTACTTGCCATTAATCCCTAACTTTTTCCTGGATTGTACTTTGAGACTTCCAACCCATCGGGATGATTTTTTTTTGCTTATGTCTCTAATTTTTGCCGGGACCGTCCTTTCGGGTTTTCAATCCACCGAGACATTTTTTTATTTTTTTATTTAGGAGAAGTATTTCTTGACTACATCAACATTTGTGAGGTAGGCAAATTCTTCTCCATCTATGGTTATGAGTCTCAAGGCACCGCCTGAGAAAGCTCTCTTGACTACATATGGGCCATCATAATTCGGAGTCCTTTCCTGAAGACACGGGGTCGGACCTTTTTGTATCTTCTTGAGCACGAGGTCTCCTTTCCTGAAGACACGGGGTCGGACCTTTTTGTCAAACGATTTCTTCATTCTTTGCTAATACAACTGACCGTGGCATATAGCCGTTATTTGCTTTTCTTCGATCAGATTCAGTTCATCGTGTCGACTTTGACATCATTCAGCTTCTGTTAGCTTAGCTTCCATTAATACCCTTATTGATGGTATCACGACTTCTATGGGGAGCACTGCCTCCATGCCATATACTAGAGAGAAAGGGGTTGCCCCTGTTGAAGTGCGGACAGATGTACGATAACCGTGAAGAGCGAAGGGTAGCATCTCGTGCCAGTCTTTGTAGGTTACAACCATCTTTTGAACCATCTTCTTGATATTCTTGTTAGCCGCTTCTACCACTCTGTTCATTTTAGGTCAGTAGGGAGATGAGTTATGGTGTTCGATCTTGAACTCAACACACAATTCCTTCATCATCTTGTTATTCAAGTTGGATCCATTATACGTAATGATCTAGCTTGGAACACCATAACGACAGATGAGATTGTTTTTTATGAAACGGACTACCACCTGTCGGGTTACATTGGCGTATGACGCTGCTTTAACCCACTTGGTGAAGTAATCAATGGCTACTAGGATGAACCGATGTTTGTTTGAAGCTTTGGGTTCGATCATGCCAATCATGTCGATTCCCCATATGGAAAAAGGCCATGGGGAAGAAAAAACTTTGAGATGCGTTGGCGGTACATGGATTTTGTCTGAGTATATCTGATACTTATGACACCTCCTCATGTACTTGTAGTAGTCGGATTCCAAGGTCAACCAATAGTATCATGCTCTTATAATTTTTCTCGCCATTGCGTGTCCGTTGGCATGAGTTCCAAAGGATCCTTCGTGAATTTGTTTTATCAGCATGTTTACTTCTGGTCTGTCTACACATCGGAGCAAGACCATGTCAAAGTTTCTCTTATAGAGTGTGTCACCACTCAGAAAGAAGCTGCCTGCTAGCCTTCTGAGGGTCTTTCTGTCTTTTCTGGATGCCCTAGGTGGGTATTCTTGTTTCTGAAGGAAGCATTTGATATCGTGATACCAAGGTTTGTCATCTATGACTGCTTCAATCGTGAAGATGTAGGCGTGCCGTTGAAGGTTCATTATGTCAATCTTAGGTATGTCATTCCATTGACCTACACTAATCATGGAAGAGAGAGTGGCTAATGCATCAGCCATATGATTCTCTTCACGAGGGATATGATGAAACTCGATTCTATTGAAGAATGGTAACAACCTTCTTGCGTAGTCTTTGTAAGGAATCAGTCTTGATTGGTATGTGTTCCAATCTCCTTTGATCTGATTGATAACCAGGGCTTAGTCTCCATACACATCCAAGTTCTTAATTCTCAAGTCAATCGCTTCTTCGAGACCCATGATTCAAGCTTCGTATTAGACCTCGTTGTTTATGCACTTGAATGTCAGTCGGGCGGTGAAAGGAATGTGGGTACCCTGAGGTGTTATGATGATCGCCCCAATTCTGTTTCCATAATGATTGACAGCTCCGTCAAAGATTAGTCCCCATTCGGAACCGAGTTATATCCCTTCACTAGGTAGCGGTTCATCGCAATCTTTCATTTTTAGATACATGACATCTTCGTCTAGGAAGTCAAACCCGACTGATTCCTGATCGTTAATCGGTTGATGAGCCAAATGATCTGCTAAAACACTTCCTTTTACGGCTTTCTGAGCATGGTACTCGATGTCGTATTCTGATAACAACATCTGCCAACGGGCAATCCATCCCGTGAGAGCATGCTTTTCAAAGACGTACTTGATTGGATCCATTTCAGAGATTAACCAAGTAGTGTGACGAATCATATACTGGCGAAGACGTTTGGCTCGCCAAGCCAAAACACAACAAGTTTTCTCAAGCATAGTGTACCGAGTCTCGCAGTCGGTGAATTTCTTGCTCAAATAGTAAATGGCAGACTCCTTCCTTTTTGTTTTGTCTTGTTGGCCAAGTACATAACCCATTGAGTCTTCCAAGACTGTTAGGTAGATGATCAATGGTCTTCCTTCCACTGAAGGTGATAGAATCAGCGGATTCAACAAGTATTCCTTGATACTGTCGAAGGCGGTTTGACATTCTTCTGTCCAAACGTAGTCCTGATTCTTTTTGAGTAATTTGAAGATCGGCGCGCATGTCCGGTCATGAGGAATATAAATCTGGAAATGGAGTTCAAACGTCCCAGGAATCCCCTAACTTGTTTTTCAGTCTTTTGAGAAGGCATCTCTTGAATGGCCTTGACCTTGTCAGGATCAACCTCAATTCCTTTCTGGCTGACGATGAACCCTAAAAGTTTCCCTGAACGGACACCGAATGTACATTTGTTGGGATTCAAGCAGAGTTTGTACTTCCTCAAACGCTCGAATAGTTTTGACAGGTGGGTCACATGCTCCTCTTCTGTTTTAGATTTGGCAATCATATCATCGACATATACTTCTATTTCTTTGTGTATCATGTCATGAAACAGAGTAGTCATGGCCCTTTGATAGGTTGCCCCGGCGTTCTTCAAACCGAATGGCATTACCTTGTAACAAAAGGTGCCCCATGGGGTGATGAACGAAGTTTTCTCCATATTTTTCGGCGCCATTTTGATTTGATTATAGCCCGAGAATCCATCCATGAAGGAGAAAACTTTAAACTTTGTCGTACTGTCCACCAGCATATCTATATGCGGTAAGGGAAATTCATTCTTTGGATTGGCTTTGTTCAGATCCCTATAGTCTACACACATTGTGACTTTTCCGTCCTTTTTCGGAACTGGTACTATTTTTGCTAACCATTGAGGATACTCTGAGGTGGCGAGGAATCCTGCGTCAATCTCTTTCTGTACTTCCTCTTTGATTTTGATGGCCATGTCTGGATGTGTCCGTCTTAGTCTTTGTTTCACCGGCGGACATTCTGATCTTAACGGTAGATGATGTTCCACGATATTGGTATCCAACCCTGGCATGTCCTGATAGAACCAAGCAAATACATCGGGAAAATATTTGAGAAGCTCTATCAAGCTTTCTTTGACAATCGGACTTAGTAGTGCCCCAATCTTGACTTCTTTTCTCTCTTCTTCTGAACCCAAGTTGACCGTTTCCAACGGCTCTTTGTGAGGTTCAATGGACCTTTCCTCTTGTCTGAGAAATCGGGAGATCTCTTCTGGAATTTCTTCGTCATCTTCTTCTTCAGCTTCAAATACCGGGAATTCAAAGTTGGGAGAAGACATTGGATCGTATGTTTCAACGGGGTTTAAAACAAGCAATCTGCATTACGTGATGATTTGTTTTTTAGAAGAGATAGAGAGAAATACAAGAGTGTGTGTAGTGTAATTTCTTTGAAAAATGCTTGCTTTTATTATTTGAGTTGTTTTTAGGATTACCATTTTCTAAAAAAGCAAAAAGAGAAAACAACAATAAATGCAGAAATTACAGAACGACGTTATTTTATTTATGATCTTGTTGATTCTTGAAATTATAGCCCTATAAAACAAAACTTAGTCGCTTTGGGCAAAGCGAAGAGGTACATTTACAGAAAGTGAGCCATATCAAAACACTTGTTTCACCTGTGCAAGGTGAAAGGTTAAGAGAAAGACGGCAATTACTTAGACTTATGAACGACTTTTGGAACATCGACAGCAACCCATTGGCGGCGAACTCCTCGGTGAATCATAAAGTATGGTACCTTCTTTCTTGATTTGTCTTCAGAAATAACGCTGATTTCTGGTGGAGTGGGATCATTGGAATCTGTTTCCCAGGCAGAGTTGTCATAGACGAACTCTTCTGTTGTGTCTTGCACAGTGCTTTCACTCTAAGTTGGATCTCCCCATCCAGTTGGATGGATGTCTTTGAGCCTGATACGAGAGATTTTGGGAGCGGTGTACTTGACCAGGAAGTCGTACTTGCCACTCGGTTATCCTAAGGTGTCCCTGTAGTGAGCGATTTTGGACGTGGTTCTTAAGCATTGTCACTCTGGGGTACTATAGGTCAATTCATTTTTTATCCTATTGAAGCTGATGAAGGAAGGGAAATAGATGTCTCCAACTAACCCTGCTTGCAAACTGAGGTTAAACAGTCAAAACTGTTGGTTTACAGATGCTATGTGGATGTGGGGCCTCTCTCTGCTTATTTTGTTCAGAACGAAATACCGGGACTATTCATGGGGAATTTGTTAGGATACCGTGCCAGATTGGATGGAGGTAGGGTTTTTTTTATTAGTGTTCTCGCTAAGATTTTTCAATCTTATGCCTACGTATTCCCGGGATAGGGAAATCAGAGCGATCGTAGTTCCTCCCATAGAGAAATGGTGTTTTGGTGTCTTGTTCAAAGCCCAAGACGTGAAGCTAAAAGTGATTTGTATCTTGTTCGAAGCCCAAGATGTGAAGCTGAAGGTGGTTTGTTTGTATCTTGTTCAAAGCCCAAGATATGAAGCTAAAGAGTCTATTTGTATCTTGTTCAAAGCCGAAGATATGAAGCTAAAGGGTTTTGTCTTTAGAGAGAATTTTTCATCTCTAAAGGGGGTCTGTTTGTCACAATAGTTGGGTGACTGATTATAAAGGAGAATTACTTTAACTAGGATATGTGAATCCAACAATGCCATAATTTCCTTTACAGGGGATTTTTAACATGAAGGAGAAGATTTTAACTCAGTTTAGAGCAATGCCATATTTCCTTAGGAATTTCTCATGCTAAAAGAGGGACAGTGGCGTGGATGTAAATAATCCAGAGGCTTGCCGCTTATAGCAATTAGATGGAGGAAAAGGAGTTGTTGATGTTTGTATACTGTGAGCAAGGCACAGATTTTGATACTAAAAGTTTGATTGTCTCAACCGGGGTTTCCTTATACAAAACCTAAGAGGAGGCTATTGGCCCAACAAGAGAGCATTTTATGTGTCTCGTACGAAGCTCGAGAGAGAGGCTAAAGGGGTTTACTCAACAAGAAAGTGCTTTTGTATGTGTCTCGTACGAAGCCCAAGACGGAGGCTGAGAGTTATTTAACTCAACAAGAGAGTCTTTTATACTCAACAAGAGAGTGATTTTGTATCTTGCACGAAGCCCGAGATGGAGACGAAAAGTTTGGTGACTCAACAAGTGAGTCCTTTATACTCAATAAGAGAGTGTTTTTGTATCTCGTACGAAGCCCGAGAGGGAGGCAAAAAGTGTGGTGACTCAACAAGAGAGTCTTTTATACTCACAAGAGAGTGTTTTGGTATCTTGTACAAAGCCCGAGATGGAGGCTAAAAGTGTTGGACTCAACAACAAAGTCTGAAAAGGTTGGCTCCACTGGGGAGAATCATTGTACAAAGCCCAAGAGGAGGCTATGGTGCTGGTGACTGTTTCAGTTGATGACAGGTGCAGTATGTTGGATAAAAGAGAAAATCAGTTCTTATATGGGTAATGTTGCACTTATGGATTTGATCAGAGGATCAGGGTTATCTCCTGTTCTTTAAGGAAATGGGAAATCCAAAGGGTATTGAGACTGTCCAAGTATACGGGTTTTATCTTTTGTACTATGCTTTAGAGAAATTAAGAGGTAGTATGTTTGCGATAGAAAGATTTAGAGTCTTTGAAAGACTATTTTATTAAGATGACTAATTTCTGTTCATATACCTTTAAGAGGTCGTCGGGACAATTTGTACGACGCCCAAGAGGAGGCGAGAAAAACTTTTAAGAAGCTGAGGGACAATTTGTACGAAGTCCAAGAGGAGGCTATCTTCCCGGAGGAAGAATCATTATACGAAGCCTAAGAGGAGGCATTGAAAACTTCTAAGAAGCCGGCGGGTCCTTATACAACGCCCAAGAGGAGGCGGGGATGCTTTTAGGAAGCTTGTGGGCATTTGCACTAAGCCCAAGAGGAGGCTGATGAATAGTTCCAGAAGGGGTTTCACTTAGAACATTGGCCTTCTGTATATGAACTGTTCAAAGGGGGGAGATTTCTTAGATCTAGTTATCTAAAATTGTTGTAAAAGAAAATGGTTTAGGTTATGTTGAAATATCCGGAAGAACGTCAGTGGTAAGGAGACGAGGCTTTGTCTAGTTCTAGACGTAGTTGCCGGGGAAACTCTAAATATCTATACTAGTATTACACAGTCGATATGAGTTTATGAAAGAAGACTTACAGTGAAACAGCCCCACAGTACAGTTATATACATATGAAAGCGGTAAATGAAAGTGGGTAAACACTTACTCGGTTGTAGAGCTTCCATACTGTATTATTTGTTGTTCAACAAAGGAATTGAAAATAACAGTATGTTAGAAAATTAAAGGAGAAAGTTCTTTTGAAAGGAAAATTGGGGCTTACAGCTCAAGGAGAGGCCCAGGGTTTTATCAGTGATCGCACTGTCATTTTGTACAGGGACTTATACAAGTGACTGAGGCCTAGGAAATGTTTTCTGTACAAAGGGGATGGGTCTTACACTCTCTCAAGAGGCCCAAAATGATTGAAAGTGACAAAGATGGGTCTTATTGCTCAAGGATAAGCCCAATGGTTAATTTTGAAAAGGGCGACGATCGCGCCGAGGTTTTGAAAACACCGTGGGTCTTATACAATGACTGAGGCCCAAAAGTTTTTGGTTTCAAAAGGGGATTGGGTCTTACACTCTATTAGAGGCCCATGAGTGTTCGGAAAAGTTTGTTAGGGTGAAAATCAATAAAACCCTAATTTCATCATTTTTTAATATAATTATTCAAAGAAAATTAGTACAAATGATAAAAATTCCAAATAAGTTTGAATAAACAACTTGTGATTTTGGTTTTTAGGTTTGAAAAATGAGGCTTTAATCACAAGATGAATTAAAACTTATTTGGTTTTGATTTTCCAAAATGGTTATTTATTTTTAAAAGGTTTAAAAACAAATAAAAGATATTTATTCACAAAAATATTAATTATATTAAATAAATAATATAAATCTAATTTTTTGGGGGGAATAAAATATTTCAACATTTTTGTGATTTTTTGCAAAAAGAACCAATCAAAAATAATTAAAATTGAGGAAGTTATTAATTTTTCAAACTAATAAAAATAATATGTAAAATAGCAAAAAGTGGGAAAAATAGCAAAAAGAGGGTCTGGGGCGAGGGGGATTCGAACCCCAGACCTCTTGTTATAGGGCGCGCTCCTTACCACTGGGGTGGTGATACATCCGTTGATTGAATCATAACCATAAATATACAAGGCTTGCCTTGTTTTTGGCCTGACACAAGGCAAGGCAAGGCAAGTTTTGGCAAGAAACAGGAAGGTCCATAACTTTCTCATTTCTCCATGGTTGGGGACAAAATTTATATGCATCTGGCCTAGAATTTCACAAGGAATCCAATGGTGGTGGTATTTTTTTCAGATCATGCTCCCTCCTCAAAATCCGATAGTGGTTTTGAAATAGACCATATTTTGCATTTTCTGTGCTACATCTTGGTACAGGTATGAATTACATGATAAATTGATGCAAACACAACACATATAACATGTAGAAAATATGCATGATCAGTGGACTTCAAATGAATGCATATTTTGGGAAGTTCGAGTCATGAGGCTTACCTCTTTTTGAGCTTTTAGGAGTTTTTTGGGCAATCTGCCAAGTTTCTTGTTCCATAAATGGTTTGATGCTTTGGACACTCTCAAATGATCCCTTAGAAGCTTTTAGGATGATTGGAATCAACTGGAACCTGCAAAAACAAAAATTGGCCCTTTCTTGCAAAAGGGGTTAAAATGGCCAAAATAGCAACTCTCTCAAATGGTGTTCCAGATGTTGGGACCCATTTGGGACAGTTCAAGGATGGTATTTGGAGTGTGTTTGAGGCTTTATCATGTTTCCAAAGTGACTGAATCAAGACATGGCTTAAAAAATGCACAAAAAGCCTATTTTGAGGTTTTGAGATGTGACTTTGAGATTTAAGGATTACAGGTCACTTGTGTTAGTTTGGACAGCTTAGATATGACATATTGGATGTGTTTGGATCATGAGCTGTGATGGAAATGCTCTCTAACTCAAAAAATCAGAGTTACCTTGCTAAAGAAGGTATTTTTACCAAGAGAAAGTGATTTTGAGGAAAACATCTGTTTGATGGCTTTGGTGTACTCAAACTGAGCACAAATGAGCTCTATTTATAGTAGAGCAAGCTTGTTTTGGGATTAATAGTGAATGGCAACTGCAACAGAGGTTTGGCCAATGTTGATCAATGAGAATCTAAGTCTCCTATAGCCATTGACTAGAGGTTAGGGCATAGAGTTATGGTTCCCTAGTTGTTAGATCAATCTTGACTAAATTCAGTTGCAAATGTGTCAGTCCATGCCACCTTGGTGCTTCCATTTAATGCCCCAATCCAAAATTGGAGTCTTGTCCCTCTTTTAGGGATTTCTAGGTTTGGTATGCTACTTCTTGTTCCAAAGACTTTGGAGGCTTGGATCAGTGTTTGTTCCCTTTAGATTTGATCCTCAGATGTGTCCAAAGTGATGACAAGGCTTGGAATTATCTGATTTTTCCAAATCGAGCAAAAGTGCAAAATTCTGCCTATCCTTGGCAGTTTTCAACAGGGTATATTGCCATTGTCATATCTCATGGCTCAAGTAGAATTTGATGGAGTTCTTAGCCATTTTGGAAAGCCCTCATATGATACAATAACTGTTTGATCATAATTGGTTTTGATACTTTTTGGATCCAAGTGAAAAATGTCCCTACATTTGGAAAAAAGTGAAGGCAGATTCTGACTTAGTGAAAATTTCACTAAGTGTTGAAAAAAAGTGACATTTTCACTTTTCTTGATTTTGATCATTCCATAACTTGAAATCCATGAGGAATTGGAATGAGTGGTAGTTGAAGCTTTTGTAGAGGGTAATGAGAGCTACAAATCTAACTTTGGATGGGGAAAAATGGCCTTGTGCTTTAGGAGTTATGATCCTCCAAAGTTGGCACCCTAGCCACTTTGTTTCATAACTTAGAAAAATTCTAAGTTTTTTATGCTTACCCCTTTTACAAGTTATCCCACTTTTCTTGATTTTTCTTGGTGAATGATGATTCCAACCATACACTTACATCATTTTACGGTTAAAAAGCCAAAATTGTGAAAAATCTCAAAAAGTCAAAGTTTGACTTTTGTGCACAGTTGACTTCTTGTCAGATGAATTCCAAGCTGTGCGATCCTCTATGAAATCAAGTTCTTGACCTAAATCAAACTTGATGGACATGTTCCATAGTTGTTATAGGGTGTATTGAATCATGTCCAAAGGTTTGGGAGCATGTCTTGGTCAAAAGTTAAAGGTACAGTTGACTTTTTCTGCGAAACCCTAACTGTGGTCAGATGAATTTGAAACTTGTTGATCAAGCTTCTTGGATCAATCCATTGTTGTAAATGGATCAATGTAGTGTGTTAGGGACCATCAAATCATGCCTTGAGGTCTTGGCTCATGTTTAGTCCCAAAAGTCAACTTAGGGGTGAATTAGGTCAAGAAACACTAATTCCTGATTTTTTATGTATGCATCCCCTGAGGCTAAATTGACTTGATGCTTGGGTTGATGATGTCCCTTGGAGCATCCTAGTTTGTATTGTGAATCATTGGCTCATGTCCAGAGGAAATATTCCAACTGGAGGCCCTGGTCGACCAAAAGCCTAGTTTGGTGACACTAGCGATCCTGAGGCTTAATCCACTTGGAATGCTGCAACCTTGTGCCTGATTCTTGAAGTGGGAGTCCTCTTGATCCGTTGTAGATGTTTGAGAGGTTTAGACAAGTTTAAGATCATATCATTCCTTGATTGATCCTTTGTCTAAGAGCTCTGAGAGGGCTTGAAACCCTAATTTTGATTATAGTGAATGCTCACCCATCTTTTGGGAGACTAATGAGGTATGATGGTTCATCCATATTGTGATGATGATTTGCACAATGATGGGAATCTTAGTGGTCAAAATTTGGGATATGATAGATGCCCTTATTTAATCTTCTTGGACCCGAAAGTGTGAATGACGAAGGTATTCAGGCATTCGAGGTGCAAGAGGATTAAATATCGGAATACCCGAAATTTTGATGGCGGTTATGAATGGCAGTTAGCCCATCCATCTTCTTTTACTAAGAAATGATGCTTAGAAAAGGTAAAACTTCCCCTCGATCATGGTTTCCTACCGAGGAACTGGTCTCAGTTTCTGAAATAAACTTCCTCTCGATCCTGGCTTCCTACCAAGGATCTGGTCTTAGTTTCTGAAATGAACTTCCCCACGATCCTGGTTTCCTACCAAGGATCTGGTCTCAGTTTCTGATATAAACTTCCCCTCGATCCTGGTTTCCTACCAAGGATCTAGTCTTAGTTTCTTTTGTCAATAAACTTTATTGATAAGGGACGCTATTTGTAGCGGTTCTCCTCAAACTTCTCGCCGAATTTTCCTGGGGAGATGCCATTTGATGGAAAAAGTTTTGATTGTAGAGAGGCACAAACTTATCTGTTGGAGACGCCATTTGTTGACTCTACTGGGGAAAACGAGTCTCTTGAGAGACTGCTTCCGTTTGGGGATATTACATCAAACTTTTCTCAAGATCTTCTCAGAGAAATGCCATATGATGTACCCAAATTTTGAAGTGTCGATGACTTTGTTGACATTGACTTTTTGGTGAGAAGAACCAATGTGTTGCTGAATGTCTTTAGTTGAGAGGATTTCTCTAGGGATTTTCCTTAATCCGGGAAAGCGAAGATATCATCTTCAATGGCGAAGAGTGACATCGGCTGAGGGTTTTCTTGCCTTTCAGAGGTTCAAGTTATCAAAGTGTTCGAAGACCGGCTCTAATCCAGAAATAAACTGGAGAGAGATTACTTAGATGATTCACTTCCTGACGAGGAAAGAACGGACAACTCTACTGACAAGATAACTTTTATCACCAAGGGATAAGACCGACTAGAGTGATAGTGATGCAATATTAATATGAATGTAAATCAATAATGCATGATGTATGTATGTATATGATGACAAAACTGACGCAACATACATACTGATAGATGAACATGACTGGATACTCGACCACAGCGGGAGATGAAAAGTATCACTGGTTCACGATAGCAATTCTTCCTTGCTTAGGAGAAGTAGTCCCTGTTGGGAGCTACGTGGGTCGGGCTTAGGAGCTAAGAACTCTGTCGGGGATGTCGAATGAAACATGGTTTTCGGCATAGTTGATCATTCGTTCAGGCGCACTGGTTGAGAAGGAACACTTTGATTCTGCACTTTGAAGCTCGCTTGCTTCTGGAGTAGCGATCGATGTTCTTCTGATGTTCAACAGTCAAAAGAAATTGCCATCTTTATTTTAAAAGAAGAAAAGGTTTGACAAGTAAATTCATTTTTGTTTTATTTTAAGAATCGTTAATCATGTTAAAAACGTCGTTCTGTGAAGCTAAAACAAATAAGGATTGCAAACAAAAGCACAAGGGCTCAAATTTTATTGATAGGATGGAAATCAGCCAAACGCGGGATTCCATAGAGTATTTTAAAAGTTATAAAATGGTAATTTACAGGGAAAGGGGCTACATTAAAACATAATGACCAATATCCTTCTACCAACTTTGAATTCTGGACATTCTGAGCTTTTGTCGAAAATGACCCTGACCGGAGTTTTTCTGATGGATGATGTAAATGCTGCCGAGGGACTTACCCCTTTGTCAAACATAGTTACTTGCCATTATCCCTAATTTTTTCCTGGATTGTACTTTGAGGTTTCCAATCCACCGGGATGATTTTTGATTATGTCTCTAATTTTTTCCTGAACCGCCCTTTCGGGTTTTCAATCCACCGAGACGTTTTTTTAGGCAATGTATTTCTTGACTACATCAACATTTATGGGGTAGGCAAATTCCTCTCCGTCCATGGTTGCGAGTCTCAAGGCGCCGCCTGAGAAAGCTTTCTTGACCACATAGGGGCCGTCATAGTTTGGGGTCCATTTGCCCCGGGAATTAGTGAGGAATGATTGTATTTTCTTGAGCACAAGGTCTCCTCTTCTGAAGACGTGAGGTCGGGCCTTTTTGTCAAACGCCTTCTTCATTCTTTGTTGATACAACTGACCGTGGCATAGTGCCGTGATTCACTTTTCTTCGATCATATTCAGCTCATCGTGTCGACTTTAAAACCATTCGGCTTCTGTTAGCTTAGCCTCCATCAATACCCGGATTGATGGGATTTCTACTTCTATGGGGAGGACTGCCTCCATGCCATATACTAGAGAGAAAGGGGTTTCCCCTGTTGAAGTGCAGACAGATTTGCGATAACCGTGGAGAGCAAAGGGTAGCATCTCGTGCCAGTATTTATAGGTTACAACCATCTTTTGAACGATCCTCTTGATGTTCTTGTTAGCCGCTTCTACCGCTCTGTTCATTTTAGGTCGGTAGGGAGATGAGTTATGGTGTTCGATCTTGAACTCAACACACAATTCCTTCATCATCTTGTTATTCAAGTTGGATTCATTATGCGTAATGATCTAGCTTGGAACACCATAACGGCAGATGAGATTGTTTTTTATGAAACGGACCACGACTTGTTGGGTTACATTGGCGTACGACGCTGCTTCGACCCACTTGGTGAAGTAGTCAATGGCTCCAAGGATGAACCGATGTCCGTTCGAAGCCTTGGGCTCAATCATCCCAATCATGTCGATTCCCCATATAGAAAAAGGCCATGGGGAAGAAAGAACTTTGAGATGCGTTGGCGGTACATGGATTTTGTCTGAGTATATCTTACACTTATGACACTTCCTCATGTACTTGTAGTAGTCAGATTCCATGGTTAACCAGTAGTACCCTGCTCTTAGAATTTTTCTCGCCATTGTAAGTCCGTTGGCATGAGTCCCAAAGTATCCTTCATGAATTTCTTTTATCAGCATGTCTGCTTCTGGTCTGTCGACGCATCGAAGCAAGACCATGTCAAAGTTCCTCTTGTAGAGTGTATCACCGCTCAGGAAAAAGCTTTCTGCCAACCTTCTGAGGGTCTTTCTATCCTTTCTGGATGCCCCAGGTGGGTACTCTTGCTTCTGACGGAAGCATTTGATATCGTGATACTAAGGTTTGTCATCTATGACTGCTTCAATCGTGAAGATGTAAGCGGGCCGTTCAAGGCGCATTATGTCGATCTTAGGTAAGTCACTCCACTGACCTACACTAATCAAAGATGAGTCCCCATTGGAACCTGGTTCCGGCCCTTCACTGGGTAGCGGTTCATCGCAGTCTTTCATTTTTAGATACATGACATCTTCATCTGGGAAGTTAAATCCGACTTATTCCTGATCATCAATCGGCTGATGAGCCAAATGATCAGCTAAAACACTTCCTTTTACGGCTTTCTGAGCGTGTTACTCTATGTCATAGTCTGATAACAACATCTGCCAACGGGCAATTCTTCCCGTGAGAGCAGGCTTTTCAAAGACATACTTGATCAGATCCATTTCAGAGATTAACCAAGTAGTGTGATGAATCATGTACTGGCGAAGACGTTTAGCTGCCCAAGCCAAAGCGCAATAATTTTTCTCAAGCATAGTGTACCGAGTCTCGCAGTCGGTGAATTTCTTGCTCATGTAGTAGATGGCAGACTCTTTCCTTTTTGTTTCGTCTTGTTGGCCAAGTACACAACCCATTGAGTCTTCCAAGACTGTTAGGTAGATGATCAGTGGCATTCCTTCCACTGGAGGTGATAGAATCGGTGGGTTCGAGAGGTATTCCTTGATACTGTCGAAGATAGTTTAGCAGTCTTCTATCCAAACGCAGTCCTGATTCTTTTTGAGTAATTTAAAAATCGGCGCACATGTGGTGGTCATGAGGAATATGAATCTGGAAATGTAGTTCAAACGTCCCAGAAATCCCATGACTTGTTTTTCAGTTTTCGGAGAAGGCATTTCTTGAATGGCCTTGACCTTGTCAGGATCAACCTCAATTCCTTTCTGGATGACGATGAATCCTAAGAGTTTCCCTGAACGGACACCGAAGGTGCACTTGTTGGGATTCAAGCAGAGTTTGTACTCTCTTAACCATTCGAATAGTTTTGACAGGTGGGTCACATGCTCCTCTTCTGTTTTAGATTTGGCAATCATGTCATCGACATACACTTCGATTTCTTTGTGTATCGTGTAGTGAAACAGAGTAGTCATGGCCCTTTGATAGGTTGCCCCGACATTCTTCAAACCGAATGACATTACCTTGTAACAAAAAGTACCCCATGGGGTAATGAAGGAGGTCTTCTCCATGTCTTCTGGCGCCATTTTGATCTGATTATAGCCCGAGAATCCATCCATGAAGGAGAAAACTTTGAACTTTGTTGTGCTGTCTACCAGCATGTCTATGTGTGGCAAGGGAAAGTCGTCTTTTGGACTTGCCTTGTTTAGATCTCTGTAGTCTACACACATTCTGACGTTTTCGTCCTTTTTCAGAACTGGTACTATGTTGCCTAACCATTGAGGATATTCTGACGTAGTGAGGAAACCCGCGTCAATCTGTTTCTGTACCTCCTCTTTGATTTTGACAGCCATGTCTAGATGAGTCCGTCTCAACCTTTATTTTACCGGAGGACATTTTGTTCTCAATGATAGATAATGTTCCACGATGCTGGTATCCAACCCTGGCATATCCTGATAGGACCAAGCGAATACATCGAGAAACTCTTTGAGAAGTTTCGTCAAACTTTCTTTGACAGTTGAACTGAGCAGTGCCCCAATCTTGACTTCTTTTCTCTCTTCTTCCGATCCTAAGTTGACTGTTTCCAACAATTCTTTGTGAGGCTCAATGGACCTTTCCTCTTGTATGAGTAGTCAGGAGATCTCCCCTGGAATTTCGTCGTCATTTTCTTCTTCAGCCTCAAATACCAGGAACTCAAAGTTGGGAGAAGGCATTGGATCGTATGTTTCAACGGGGTTTAAAACAAGCAATCTGCATGACGCGATGATTTGTGTTTAGAAGAGATTGAGAATGCAAGAGTGAGTGCAGTGTTTTATTATTATTATCTTTTGAACAATGCTCATTTTTATTTATTTTTGTTTTTTAGGATTACCATTTTCTGAAAAACGAAAAGAGAAAACAGTAAACACTGCAGAAATTACAGAACGATGTTTATTTATTTATGATCAGTTGAATCTTGAAACTACAGCCCTATAAAACAAAACTCTATCGCTTTGGGCGAAGCGAGAGGGACATTTACAGAAAGTGAGCCCTATCAAAACATCCGTTTCACCTGGGCAGGGTGAAAGGTTAAAGTAAAGATGGCAATTACTTTGACTTATGCACAATCTTTGGAACATCGACTGCAACCCATTGGCGGCGAACTCCTCGGTGAATCACAAAGTCTGGTACCTTCTTTCTTGGCTTGTCCTCAGAAATGACGCTGATTTCTGGTGGAGCTGGATCATTGGAATCTGTCTCCCAGGCAGATTTGTCGTAGGAGGATTCCTCAGTTGTATTTTGCGTAGTATTTGTACTCTCAGCTGTATCTCCCCATCCAGTTGGCTGGATGTCTTCGAGCCTGATACGAGAGCTTTTAGGAGCGGTGTATTTGACCATGAAGTCTAATTTTCCACTTGGTTGTCCCAGGGTGTCCCACACCTCTTTGGAACTGGAGGAGTCATCCCTCTCGATGACGTTGACCTCGGGAAAAGCATAGTTAATGAATTCTAGTCCTGTAAACGTTGTGAATTCATCGTCGTGTTGGGTATTTTCAGGATAACCTGGGTGTTGATCCCATGACATGGTGGGGACGCAGGTATTCTATTCAATAATGCTCAGCTGATTTTCATTGTTCGGATGATTTTTTTGCCCCAAGTTTCCTGGGTACGGCTGCCAGATTGGCAGGCCATCCATCGGGCCATAGTAGTCGTGGTCAAAGTTGTCTTTCATCCGAGTGTCCTCCTCTAATGAGTTTGGGGGAGCCCAGCATCCTTCCGGATCACAATCTCCGTACATCATTTTGACGTCTGACCGGGGTATAAATCTCAGGCTCTGTGCAGGAAAGCAGAAGGGAATATGTGTTTCGTCCTGAGATGTATAACCGTCCTCGTTGAGATAGGACTTCCATTATTGAGTCACTGGTTGAAGAAAGCCTCCACTGTGGAAGAAGTTCTGAATGGGATGAAAACTTTTATTGTTCGCAGCCGTCTGAGTACAGGTTGAGGAAAAGCCAAGACCCTTCTTTTTTTTATTGTCAGCGGGAATGACAAGCTGCCCCCATCCTGTTGTATTGGTACTCTCGACCACTTTGATAGCATTTTTGTACGGGGAAATCGAAGTTCCCCCTTCAGATTGATTGTTCTTGTGTAGCGAAAGCGTTTGGAACTGGGTTCCGATTACCCCCTCTGGTTCTACATAAGTGGATGAGGATAAGTTGCTTACGAGCAAGGCCTATTCTCCCCAGACTGTGATGAGTTGGTCGTTCTGGACGAACTTTAGCTTTTGGTGGAGGGTCGAAGTGACCGGCCCAGCCTGATGTATCCAAGGTCTTCCTAATTAACAACTGTATGTTGCCCGGATGTCCATGACCTGGAAAGTGAAATGGAAAGTGTGAGGATCGATAGTTATGGGAAGGTCGACTTCGTCGATAACCGTTTTTCTGGATCCGTTAAATGCTATGACGACGACCTCGCTGGTTCTCATCGGAGGTCCTTTGAATGATAATTGTATCAAAGTGGACTTCGGCATAACATTCAGGCCTGACCTTGTGTTTACCAGTACGCTGCCTAAAGCATCGTCCTGGCAGTTGACTGTGATGTTGAGCGCCATGTTATGACGGCGACCTTCTTCAGGTAATTCCTCATCACTAAATCCCAAATTATTGCAGGAAGTGATGTTAGAGACAATGCTATCGAACTGTCTGATCGTTACATCCTGTTCCACAAAGGCTTGCTCTAAGACTTTCTGCAGAGCCTCCCTGTGCGCTTCTTAACTAAGTAACAGTGATAATACCGAGATCTTTGAAGGAGTTTGCAATAGTTGATCAACAATGTTGTATTCACTCTTCTGGATGAGCTTCGGTATCTCATCGTTGTTCTTTGAAAGGTCGGGATCACCGGATTGACCGACTGGTGGATTGGGAACTTCTGTCTGAGGTTCCTTTTCTTTGTTGGGTTCTCTGACTCCTCTGTTGAAGATTCTACCACTCTGTGTTACTTGACTGATGTCTGCAATATTCACGACGGAGGGTAACAGAATTTCCTTTCCATTCTCAATTGTTGTTGCACCGTATTTGTAAGGGATAACCTTAGTTGATTCATACGGTAGTGGTCCCGGTAGATAGATGACTATGGGAACCTTCTGATTTTTCTGACCACCGTAAGTAATTTCGATCCATTTCTGGTTGGGAACTCTCGATTCGTCAAGTAGAGGGATTATGGCACAAACATCCCTGGTCCTCTGATGATCAGAGATTACGACAACGTCATCGATTTGATCAGCGAAATAGTTGACTAATCCAGAACTTGACCACGGTTGAATCTCTTTGCAGTCCAACTGACTTTGAAGGGCTGCACGCACGAAGTCGCATCCTTGATTATCCACTGAGCAAACTCCACACCGCTCATAGTTGTGTAATGGCACCTGGCCATGTCCGCTTTAAATACAGTGTAACCTTACTAGGTCTGCTTCCATCGAACGAACATCCCGACTTTGATATCTAGTAGGATTCCCGTCAGTGATACTAATTTGCTGGGTGTCTTCATCCATATAGATTGGAAGCCACCAGTGGTTCAACAAATGATAAAGTATTTCCTGGACAAGGCCACAGCCTTGATCGTTTTCGCAACCCGCTTTGCAGCTCTGATAATCATGTGATACCAGGAACCCGAGCCGGACCTGTTTAGCATGTAACTCCACCAGGCTGGTATTCATCAAGCGAATATCGAAGATTTGAATCATGTTGATTTGATAATGACTCCTATCATGGTAGTCTTGGATCCATCCAAGATCCATCTGATGCTGGAGGGCCTCTTGTACAAAAGAGCATCCCTGTTTGTTTACCGAGCAAGTCAGACATGAATTGTACTCATGTCGCGGTAGATTATGATACTGGCTTTGCCGTGAGTGTATTGCCACCAAGTTGAAATTCATTGCACGGATGTCGTGGTCCTGAATGATGTTGGAATTCGTATAAGTCATGTTGATACCACGAATTCGGTGTTCCTGGATCCATCCAAGATCCAATTGTTCCTGTAGAGTCGCTTGCACCACAGAACATCCCTGATTGTTTTTAGAGCAGATATCACATTGGTGATAATTATAAGGTGGCACATGGCCGTATCCGCTCTGTCTACAATGCATCTTGACCAAATTGGCCCTCAATAAGAGTACATAATGAATTTGATAGCTGTTGTTAGACTCTCCCTCTATCAAATTAACTGCAGCTTTCTTGTGTTGAGGCAGCGGGTTCGTGAGAACATTCGGATTCCTATCTTTGAAAGATAAGACCCCGCTCCTAACAAGCTTTTTCACGTCGAATTTGAAACTGAGGCAGTTTTCTATATTATGCCCTGGTCCTCCTTGATGGTAAGGGCAAGTCTGATCCACCTTAAACCAAAAAGGCGGATTTTTTGGTATTGTAAGAGGATCCTTGGTATGGACGTTCCCTTTGACCAGCAGTAACCGAAATAGTTATACGTACAATACGGGTATAGGGTCGAACCCTGGTGGCCGCGTTGTACGGTTGTTGTTATATGGAGGACGAGCCTGCTGAAGAGGCTGTTGTGTCCTTTGCTGAAATTGCTGTGAATGTGGTTGGCTTTGAGCAACCTGAGATTGATACGTAGAAACAGGCGCATGGTTGATAGCAGAAGTTACAGATGCTACTGGTTGGTACCGTCACCTTTGCTTTCCGAGAGAGATATTCCCAATATCTTGCTCTTTTTTCTTAAGGAGAGCACTACCGTATTTTTTAGTACCGCTTGTCGACCCAGTGTCTTTGACTAGACGTCCTTCTCGAACGGCTTCC
This sequence comes from Lathyrus tuberosus, assembly GCA_022829125.1. Classification (NCBI taxonomy): domain Eukaryota; kingdom Viridiplantae; phylum Streptophyta; class Magnoliopsida; order Fabales; family Fabaceae; genus Lathyrus; species Lathyrus tuberosus. The sequence goes on from JALAZF010000248.1 coordinate 8,447,046, forward strand.
TCGAGACGCACTCCCATACCGACCACTTCGGTGAAGTCGCTGGGCGCACTGGTAACCATTCTGTCATAGTAAAATGAGCTCAAGGTCTTTAAGAAGATCTTTGTCATCTCCTTTTCCTCAAGAGGTGGACAAATTTGAGCGGCAATTTCACGCCATCTCTGAGCGTATTCCTTAAAGGTTTCCTTGTCCTTTTGCGACATTGATCTGAGTTGATCTCTGTCTGGTGCCATGTCCAAATTGTATTTATATTGTTGAATGAAGGCAGCGCCAATATCTCTGAAAGTGTTGATCTCAGTGCGGTTTAAACCCATGTACCATTTGAGTGCGGCTCCGGTTAAACTATCTTGGAAGTAGTGGGTTAGTAGCTCCTGGTTCTTTGTCTGAGCTGACATTCGCCGAGCGTACATCACCAAATAGCTTTGAGGGCAAGAGTTACCCTTGTACTTTTCAAAATCGGGTACTTGGAACTTGTGCGGGACTTTCACATCAGGGACCAAACAAAGGTCTGCAGCGTCCTTTCCAAATAAATCCTGACCGCGAATAGCTTGCAGTTCCTTCTGCATTTCTAGGAACTGCTCCTGGAACTCGTCCATTCTGTCGAACATACTTTCCTTCCTACTAGAAGGTATCTGTGGAATCTGTCCTTCCGGGACAGTGTGCACCACAAGGGGTGGTACCGTTACTACAGCAGTGAATCCTGGCGTTTCCTGAAGTTTGTAACCTTCAGGAGTCCTCATTATGCCTCTGGCATCCTCGCTTTCCTGAAGTTTATAACCTTCAGGCCCAGCGGCTTCTGCTATGATTCCCTGATCATCTGTGATCGGCCAAACATATCCTTCCGGGATATAGTTAACAGGCATGCCCCAGGGACGATCTTTCGGCATTTGATACCTAGGATTATACTTCTCCACTATGGGAGTTGAGGTGATATCTGAGATCACAGTTCTTTGTAGCTGAGCTTCTGCCATGGCTTGCATGTCGTTACGAAGCTTTCTCATATCCTCTCTCAGAGCGTCGATCTCTTCTTTCAACTCTCTGTTTTCTTCCTCGAGATCATCCATCTTTTTCTGACGATTGGCCCGAGTATTGTACGAATGAAACAGTTTGACTCTAGAACCGAGACACAAACGTGAGATTCATAGGTAAGAAGAATACGTGACGTGAGAATGATGAATGCAATGATTATATTAATTGTTTTTTTGTTTAATCAAAATAAACTTCGACAATTAGATTACAAATATCAAACAGTGGGGAAACCCCGTTTTATTGAATTCAAAGGATTGCGGAAATGGAAATACAGTAAATTACAAGGTGATCATGTGGAGGAATGGAAGAATAACAAGATCAACAATGGCAACACAATCGAGAATTCGAAAATTCTGTTATTTATTGTAAATTGTACAAAGCCTTAAGATTTCTTAAACATTTAATATCTTAGAAATCATAAGAGCTATGATCTCTATTATGGTTATTTCCCTGTACCTCTGATTGTATCAAGTACACCTTGTTGTTTATTCAGCTAAACAGATTGTGTTTTGTAGTTTAGAAAAAAGTCTCTTGTTATGTGCTTGAGCATCAAATTCTATTACTGTGAGCTTGGGCCATGTAAGTCTTGCTATGTGCTTGAGCATTGAAGTCTTGATCAATTGTTGATTAAGCAAGAAAAGTCTTCGCCTGAAGGTATAAGCAGAAGTCTTGGATTCGAGGAATCTGAGCAGGGAAGTTTTGTACTAGAGGAGTATGGGAAGAAGTCATGAACTTGAGGGGTTTAAGCAAGGAAGTTTTGGATTCGTGGAATCTAAGCAGGAAGTCTTAAATCCGTGGGATTTAAGCAAGAAGTCTTGAACCTGAGGGGTTTAAGCGGGAAGTTTTGGGCTGAGGGTCTAAGCAAGAAGTCTTGAATCCATAGGATTTAAGCAGGAAGTCTTAAACCTGAGGGGTTTAAGCAGGAAGTATCAAGCTGAGGGTCTGAGCAGAAAAGTCTTATGCTTGAGGGCATATGCAATTGTAATCATGATTTGATTATAATGGAAAATCTCTTGTGCTTCAAGGGGACTGGACTACTCCCAGTTTGGGAGGAACCAGGATAAATTTTTGTGTGTTCTGTTGTTATCTATTTGCTTCTGTTATTATTTCGCTTTAACTTATAATCAGAATCTGAAAATGGTTTAGAATCTGAACTCTGTTCAGAGGCAAAGGAAAAATGATGAACATAATTCAACCCCCTTCTTGTGTATTTTTCTCACATTCAAACATAACGCTAAATTGTCCCGATTCGGTTGAATTCTCAACAACACTAACATTGACATATTAATTGTGATAACATCTAACATTTACTTTTATGCTCTTTACATCTATGTCAATTACTTTTATGTCATTCTACATTCATTCTCTTTATTTTTGCTTTTTACTTTATGCATTTTATTTGCTTTCTTATTTCAAAAGAACAAAAACACTATAAATTGACTAAAACCCTAAAAAACTTTAATCTGATCTCTTGGACTTTGTGTTACTATTCCTTGCTTGAGGAGTATTTTGGACCTTGGACCTTAGGAATTAATGTTTTCTTTTGCTTGGAGTGGTATCTTAGACTTTGTGATTAATTTCAGACCTAGTGACTTCTCTGGACCCTCTGATCTTCAACTCATGACTTCGATGTTCTTGGTGGCTTTGTGACTTGGTTGTTCATCTGAATCTTTTGATATTTCATCTACTCATGTGTTTTTTTCACCTTGTGGCTCAATACAAAGGGAAAGGAATGTTTTTTTTACCAATGTCAAATGCTTGATCCATCTTATGGTTAGTACACTTGCACACACAAAGGCTTTGTCCTAGGCTACCTTACTATGAGACCCTTTTATTTCATGTCTTTTGATTTTTGCTTTAAAATAGTCTCTTCATTTCCTTTCCACTTCTTCAATTTTCAAAACTTCTCCCTATTTCAAAAACTTCTTGTTTTCAAACTTCACACCTTTTTCTTAATAAACCTTAACTTTGTCATGTGATCCAGAAAATATTTTTCCTAATAAATGCTAAAACACTTAAGCATACTTAAACTCTTTTCAAAATTTCTAAAAGAGACAAACCTCATCAAACTTCTTTTTGTGCCTTTGTGCACTTTTCTTTAAGAGCCTTTTTTGAAAGATTGAATATTAGTCTATTTTTTTAGTGATCCAAACCACTATACTTCTATAATATGTAGAGAAATGATTGACATTTTCCACTTGAATGTTGAGATGTACTTGTGAGAAAGTCCAAGTAAAAGTTATCCATATCAAGATGATGCAAATGCTCATTTCCTCATACTTGTGGGTAGTAAGTTGAGTTTTCCACTCGAATACGACAAATGTCTTTTCACTTAAAATCAATCAACAAACAATCCACCTTTTATTATAAACACAGATTTACAAATGGTTCCTATGGACTACCATAGATGTTAGGGGTGTTAATACATTCCCCTTGCATAACCAACCCCCGTATCAAGATTCTCTCTTTTTGTTTTTCTTTTATGGGTTTTCTTCGATCTTTTCCCTTTTCTCTTTAGAAACAATAAAGTTCGATGGCGACTCTTGCTTTTCGTGTTAAGTTAATCAATAGCTTAATCTCAAATTTTTTCCTGCCGCGACACCATGCTCTCTTCCATATTTGACTTTCTATCCGGGCCTCCTTCAACTGCTTGTTAAGATTCTCGAAGTTGACTTCAGCACTAAACAATCCTCCCAATGTTTTCTATCTTTTGCTCCTTTCAGATTCGACCTCCTCCATGCTTACACAAAGTTGCTTCTCCCTTTGCTCAAACACATAATATAAAATAGAGTCACAGCAAGTAACCCACCCGAATGGGAAAGAAAAAAAAATAGTGCTCAAAGATATTACTTATGGCAATATTATAGGGGAGAGAGGGAGAGAGACGGGGAGGAAAATATTTGTTTTTCTTCGTTTTTTTAATTTTATTATTATTTTAATGAAACAATGTAAAAAGGATTAAAATTTAATTTTTAAAATTCAATTTGATTAACAGAATTATTTAATTTAATTTTTAAAATTCAATTTAATTAACAGAATTATTTAAAGTAAATGGTCGAATTCATTAGTCATTTAAATAATTGTGATGTTTTGCACATCCGTAATTCACATATTATATTAATGTAAAAGAAGTAGCTAAAACATTTCACTTTCTATATTCTATATGTAGTTGAACAAATATATATTGTACATTTTGTGTATAAATGTGGAGTAATTTACATTGATGGAAACCATAAAGATATAAATACTTTATGATATGATAGTTCCTTCAAGTTTAATATTTCCTTGTACAAAACAGAACATGTCAATGCTTCCGCTGATAAAACAAAGTACTAATCCAAAACATCAGATGGCCACATTAGTTTCCAAATGGAAATTTCTTTCTCACTCTCAATCTTTCTTATTCCCCCATAAAATCCATCAACCTCATTTCCTTCCTCTCTATGATCTTTCCTATTGATACTAGTCTGTCTCCATCTTGAGCCAGGAGTGTAATGGTTGAACTCTAGCACCACTGTCTCTGCATCCATCACATTTATCATCATATAACCTATGATTGAATCTTAAAGAAATCGGATATCTTCTATACACAACTGTAAAAATTAATCTTTACAACAGGTGACAGAACTTCCCTCAAGAGATTTAACATTGTTACTTGCCTAGGACTAAATTCGAACACAAAACCTCAAAATCATCCGCTAATCATTCACAAGAAATTAACATTGATTAACTTACCGCTAATATGACAGCGGCAATGGTTTTCATTCCCATCACATGACTCCAAGTGACCTACAACACCATACCACCAACCTGCCATAAAATATCAAAGCTTTACTACTTACTAATATAAGGTATTAATCAACATGGTATTAGAGATTAAGTTTAGAAGAATCTATCAATATTATATGGAAAAAAGGAACAAACCATAAGGATATTCTTTGTTTTTCCTCCACTGAATCTCTATGTGACCACCAGGATGCAAATCATTTAAACAATCAGAGATATGAAGATCATGTGAACAAGTATCCACAGGTGGTGCTCTTAATCGTTTCCATGGAATGTCACACTCTCTAGCATCTCCTCTTCTTCCATGTGCATGATACCTATAATAACCAATCAATCAATTCCTATATGTTCATTTAAAAACTCTTCAAAACTGTTTGGTATTCAAATCTATAACCAATGTGAACCTATATAAGAATAATAGACTCAATGAGTTGATATAGTTAAATATATGATCCCCTATGTCAAACTGTCCGGTTAAGGCAACTCAGTTGACACCTATATAAGGACATCAAATGTAGGGGCGGGGTTCGAATCCGCGAGATCCCTGTTGTTCATCTTTAAAAGGTGAATTATAGCCATTAAACTACTTAAAAAAAAAATCATGTCAAACTTACTTTGCTTGAAAGGTATCGGTTTGCGAATCATAGCTAACTTTAGCATCATAGCAAGACAACATGAATCCAACATGACCGTTCTACAACACAAACATCAATTTATGTTAACAACATATTTGAACTTTGTTGTCGAATTTGATGTCAAAATATTATTTCCTTATAAAAAGATCAAAGGGTTTTAATTCATACCTCACGGTTATAGACTTGAGCAGGGAACCAGAAGCTGCCGGTCTCAATAGCAAGATACCAATTCATAACAGAATCAACAGCCAATGAACTCCGCATCTTGCAGCTATCAATTACATCATCAACCTTTAATTTCATCCATTGAAAAGGCCAAAGAATAGAGAAGTAACTCATCAAGAAGCCTCTTTGTGTGGCATGTTTAATATCCTTAACATCCCTTTTCGAAGCAACATACCATTTCCATTCCCTATAAGCAGCATGACCAATAACTCCACCCCATTTTTTCTTCATGTGCCTCTCCCAAAAGTAATCATTCACACACTTGTCTCTCAAGGAATGGCAAACACCAGCCATTTGACTGAGTGATGAAGGAGGCAGCTTTTCAAGTATGCATTCTAAGGTCAGTTCAGGCAAGTCCAACAATGATAACTCCTCCTTACTCTCTTCAACATTCTCAACTCTTGAACTCAGATTCTTCTTCACTAGAGACATCCTTGTATGAATATTACAACAAAACTTGGTGAAGGAAAGTGAGTTTAAAAACAAGAAAAAGGAGAGGCAAGTTATTGTTATGAAGTAAAGTAAGAATAAAATAGGTAGGAAATCTTTTACGGGTCAAACTTGAATTTGGTATGTGAGATAAGAAAGCCTCCAAGGCCTAATGTGGAAGTTAAGGGAATCACTTTATTTGTTATTTAAGATAATCAAAATGAAACATCATTAAGTAGACAAATTTGTGAAGCAAATTTGGTTTCTTCAAACAAACACCTTTTTGAAAATGTAATTGTTTTAATTGTTTCAAAGAGACCCCACAATGGTGGGTCTTGTCACATAGGTTTGAACAGAATTAATAAGGTTGACAAACTAACCTAGGAATTCGGTGGAAATTACCATGACTTGAAAGTATGAAATACCATCTCTTGAATTGTGATTTGATCTAATTCAACTTTACAAAAACAATTTTTTAATAGAGGACTACCTCCACTAATAAATATACATTGAGATCATATATTTTTATCGTGAACTTATCGTCCATTAACACTTTCGATGCTTCAATTTCGGATATTTTAACAAGTGACATTATAGCTATGGTTAGATTCAGGGGAACAGCAGAAGTTGATCATAGTGTAGATTAAACCTAATAATGTGAGTGACTCGCATTATGTATATCCAATGATTCCTCTATTTTTAGTCAATGTAAGACTTTAAAAGAAACCCAACCCAATCTATATTATCGCAATGACATCAAAAGTCTTAATATTATGGCTGCCTTTAAATATAAAAGAAAAGAATCAAATTAAATCTTTGAAAAACTGATCTGCCTCATTTTACAGGTTGGTTTTCAAAACTAAAAGGAAAGAAAACAATGGGATAAGCACTAAACAAGTGTCATTCAATGAAAGGTTGAGTCATTGTGGGAAAGAGTTCGTAGGAAGGTTAAGAAATGTGGGGCACCAAAACCTGATATCAGGTTTTGTGACACCTGGAAAATGAGGTTAACAAAAATGGCAAGAGTATTGGGGGACAAATTAATGAAAAAGATACAACATGTCTAGATACAAAGACCCAAATCTAAAGAATCTTTTGTGTAAAAGAAATTGAATATATTGATATGAGAATAATTTGTGCACAGAACAAATCTTGGGTAGTTGAAATTGATGCAGTGATAGGTCCACAATAACAACGTATAGGGAAAGAGATTAAGTGTATGTTTTGATTGACTTTTAGAAAATTCAGAATCAATTTTAGAGATGTAGAATTGATTTTGTGTGATTTTGTGATGTTTGTTTTATAAAAAGTAAAAGTGATTCTACCTTTAGAATTGATTCTACTTAAAGCTAGAATTTATAACTTCTACCTGTAGAATTTATTCTGAGCGATTTTTACACTGAAATTTATTGTTTAACTCACTTTTACATAAATGTATCTAAACATAAATCAATGCTGCTAAACTCAATTCTGTTAAACTCAATTCTACCAAACTCAATTCTGTTAGAATCAATTCTATTCCAACACATCATAAAAGGGTTTGGTGATGAATGTTTAAGAAAGGTGGTAGTGGGTAGGGTAGGTCCTCATTTCAACAAATTCTTCACCACACCTCAATTACTTTCTCTCTATGTTCAAAGAATTCAAAACCTTGTGGCACTTTTGTAGTATATACAAATTTGTTTTTTAATCGTTAATTATAAATAACACTCATTTTTTTATGCAGTGTTAAAACGTCTGGCTCAATTTATTTTTAAAAAAACACTTTTTTATAAATTAATTGTTATAATTACTTTTGAATGTTTAGAAATTTGTAGAAAATATTTATAACATATAATGGATGGAGTAGTTATTTTGTACAATATGAAAAGAATGGGCAGCTAAGATTGAAATAGGTTTTATGTCGATGTCAAACGAAAATTTTACCCATACTTCACAATTATGTCCATACCTCTATAATTTTACAAATATTTCAATTTTATCCTTTTAATTTTTCTTTTATTTTTTTTTACTTTTTTACCACGTGGAGTCAAATGAGTCAAAGACTACTGTTTGGAAGTATACGACACGAACCAAATAACTTTAGGTAAAGAATTCCAAAGTATTTTTTTCAAACCAGAAAACTTGTATTTAAAAAATCTGGTGTGCATGTATACCAAACCGGATAACTTACATGCAAGTTATCCGGTTTGTTTATGAACCTCAGAAAACAAACCGAAAAACTTATAGTCAAGATATCCGGTGTGTATATTTACCAAACTGGATAACTTGTAAGCAAGTTATCCGATTTTGTTATTTTAAGAACCGGATAACTTATATGCAAGTTATCCGGTTTTGTTATTTTAAGTTTCGGTGTGTAATACACAAACCGGATAACTTGACATCAAGTGTTCCGGTGTGTAAAAAACACAAACCGGATAACATGAGATCAAGTTATCCAGTGATGAATATAAAAAAAAAGGGAACCAGATAACTTATTTTGAAGTTTTCCGGTTTGAAAAAAAAGAAACCGGATGTCTTTTGTTTGGGTTCTCCAGGAGTCAAATATTAGAGAAATTTTTTTAACCGTTTTATCTGTGTTGAAACGAGAAAAAAGTGAAAATTTTGAAATTATTAGTATTTATACAGGAGTATTTTTGTCCAAAATTTAATTCTGTAGGGGTATGGGTATAATTGTGGGGGTATGGGGTAAAATTTTCATGTCAAACGCATTTCTACTTCCTAGATTATGAGATCAATTTGATTATTTGATTATAGCTGTTAAAATGGGCTAGCCCATATAAGTTGTTCTATCAGACCCGAAAATTCATAGGATTTGAGTTTTAAAATTAAAGTATATATTTTTCAAGGTTTTTTAGCTCAGCTCTAAAAATCCGTTATCCATTAAGACTATCTCGTATGGAACGTGGACCGCCCATTAGATCCGCATAACTATACATTTTAAAAAATATATATTAATACTTATATTGTCTTACTCCAAAACAACACATTAATTTTTTTCATGTCACTAAATTTTATCTCTATTATATTCAATCTTTCTTTTTAAAATCTTATACATTAATATAATCAAGACTCTTTCTTTATATTCTGATAATTTCTCTTATGTTAAATATGCGAGTATTATTTTATACAATTTAGACATGTATTGTATATAAAAACACATTATAGTATTTATAAAAGACAAATATTACCTAAAAGTGTATTATGTTTAAAATAATATAATTTTTATTTTCATTTATAATAAATATTATAAAATTTTTATTTTATTTTTTATTAAAATAAATTTGTTTAGGATCGGGTAGCCTGAAACCCATATAGAATCGGGCTCAGATAGTAATTTTCGAGTCTATATTACAACATGACTTTTTTGACTCACCCCTAAGAAGTCTGAGGCCTAATAGGACAGACCCGTTTAGGATTGAGTGGCCTATTTTGACAGCTCTACATTCAATTATGCATATATGTTATAACAAAACTAAACAACAAAAGTATTGATAATTATATATTTATTTTTATTTATTATATTATCTCCATTAACATGGCTTGTTATGCGATGAATATGAACTACTTAGAGGTTGAAAATCTAATGTTTCTCATCTACACGTTTTCGGATGTAAATGTTATATTTTGAACAATGGAAGACATAATCTTGATAAATTCGATGCAAAAGTCGATGAGAGTATCTTTCTAAGATACTCACAATCTAGTAAAGCATTTAGGGTTTATAACAAGAGATTACTTATTGTTGAGGAGTCTGTACATGTTACGTTTAATGATTCTTACCCAAAAGATGTTGGGAAAGGTGTTTCTTTTCATGATGTAGGTGTATCTTCACAAGAAATTCTTAATGGAATCGAACAAGGAATTGATCAACCTAAAGAGGTAAAGCTAGAGAAGAAAGAAGATGACGATTGTGAAGAGGAGAAGGTTGAAAGTCCATCTGCAGTGGAAAATCTACCTTTGACTTGAAAAACATCCAAAGATCACCCTATTGACAACATAATTGTGTCAGTGTAATTTTGGATTTTGAATGATGTCAAAACTAGGATAGTGTAGCGTTATGTACATTGGACGGTATCCTCTCATTCTATATGAGCATCTTAGTATTAGGAAGTATTCAAATGGTTTGGAAAAGGAGTTTACACCATACATGCATTGAAAACTTAGTTTTTGTGAAAAATGCATTGAAAAACAAGTTTTTGGGTGGTCAACATAGTTTAGGTCGACACATGCGTAAACAGGTCGACCTATAGAAGTTTCAACTTCAGTATAGGTCGACACATGGTCATCTCAGGTCGACTCCCACTGATCAATATTAAAGCATGTAGTCCCTGCCTTCAGGTCGCCTCACTTAGGTCGACACATGGCCGACACAAGACCTTCATAGGCCAACCTGAAACCTTTATAGGCCGACCTGAGTACCTTGACAGGTTGACCTATTGCTTTAATAAGCTGACACATGCGATGCCTCCTCTCAAAAAATTTCATTTTTTCTCCATCCAATTGCATTCCTTTTGCTCATTTTCTCTCATACATATATATACTCACACATGCACCATATTCTAGTAAGGTACTAGTGTAAAACCTAAACGAACCCATAATTACAAAGCATTCTCATCATCTTCAACCTCTCTTCAATGCATACACACAATCAACATAATCATTTTTTGATTGGGTGACCATCTAGATTAAGGTTGATAACGTCCAATTAGGATGGTGTAACCGAGAATATTGGGTTGGGATCTTTGTGTGTTTCAAATAAGAAAACAAAGTTGGGGTTTTCCTTCAAGATCATCGTGACTTGAAGGTTTTGGACAAGATCACGCAAACACGGATTTGATCAAGTGAAGAGGCCTTGGTACTTGGTGAGGATAACTTTGCAAATGAGTAGCTTGAAATAGTGGATCGTGTTCGTGAATCTTGGGTTCAACAAGTGTGTGCTAGGGATTAATCCGACCGAGCGAAAACCTTGAAGGCGAGGATGTCTTGCAAGCAAGTAGTCAAGAACTGGTGGATTGTAGCAGCATTGTTTGAGACTTGATAAAACTTTGATAAAGGGTTTGGATGTGGTAGAATCAACAACAAACCATATGGTTTGTGGGGTTAGAGTTCTTTATCTCTTGTATAAACATTTTCGCAAAGATAAGGCTAATTGCAAGTATCTCAATTTGATTTCGAATTGAGGACAGAGATATACCCATAACGAGTCCGATTGGGGAACTGCCCAACAAATCTCTCTCTCTTTCTCTCTCTCTCTCTCTCTCTCTCTCTCTCTCTCTCTCTCTCTCTCTCCCTCCCTCCATCTCTCTCTAATTGTTGTTCTTCCAAATTATCAAGTTCATTATTGTTTTGATCAATTCGATAAAAAAATGTTTTTCAACTATATTTTAAAGTGTTATTGTTGATATCATCATAATCACTTTGATTGTGATAGTTTTTTTTAACATCAACAAAATAAATTGAATTTCTAAACGTTATCGATCGCACACAAAGTGTTCGATAAATTACCTTTGAGTATTTTAATTGAATTTTGTTCATTGGAAATAAGCTCTACAGATAGCTTAGTATTTAATTGATTCGTGAATTAATAGTTGTTGAACAATTTGTGTTCATTATTATCCAATTGGTTTACGTTACACATATCTGTTGTAATAGTATTTAGTGGGGTGTTTTTATCGTCTCCACAGGGATTGTGCGATATTTTGATGCTTGTCGTTCAATAGTCGAAACGTTTTAAGTAAGGGGTTTTCAAATTGTTCTTGGTTTTGTAATACCAATTTTGGTAGCAAGGAAGTAAAATATAACAAAGATGTTGTAAGTTTTATAAAAGCATGTCAAGATTAGATTTCGCTAATCCTTTTCATACATATCTGATTAATCAAGCATATGAAGTTAGTTCCGACCAATACAATCGCGTATCCTCTCGAATAAGTTTATGTCTAAAGCAAATTCGTGAGTATCGTTGTTTAGACCATTAGATGATGTCTCACGCTAACAATCAAAACAACAACCGTTAAGATCAATATAAAGCGAATAATAAATCCCAAATCTATGTCTAGAGTTTGGTTTTTAAGAGATAAGGATATTAGGTCAAGGTTTGGAAAATCTATGTCTAGAGTTATTCAAACCACAAATACATCATTAAGAACAAACAACTTCATCATATATTGATCATCAACCTTGTTCATATACAAAAGATCAAAAGAAATACATATAAGCAAGATTAACTACCTTTAATCTTAACACAAGAGTGTTTAGCTACCCATCACCATGGTAGCTTGGATAACAAGTTTCAATAGGAGATGAAAGAATATCTGCGACGAATAATCGAGATCAGATGTGACTTCAGCTTCTCTATGTGAAAATTCACTCTTGGATGATCAAAACTCAGAAAAGTATGTTTTTGTGTGAAAATATCAAGTTATGATCCCAAGAAAACATAAAAATCTATTTATAATGCACTTGAGATCAGCAACATTCGCACTGCGAATGAATCATTCGCCTAGCGAATGAGAGAAAATGGCACCTTAAGTGCCTCTGAACGTTAAACCGCCCTTGGCTGTTTTCGTGGGTTCGCAAAGCGAACACTTCATTCGCAAAGCGAACCACTCGCCAAAACATTCGCAAAGCGAATTTTGGGTCCATTTGCCCATAACTTGTTCGCTGGCGCTGTTGTTTTCCACTTTCTTTGGCAGCTTGCATCAATTCCTTGTGTCTTCTATCTTTGATGGATTAGTTCACTTTCCTGCACAATAGCACACAAATTACAAGCACCAACGGTATAAATATAATGCATGAAGAACAACAAAAATTTACTACAAAAATCCACGCTTAAGACATGAAAGTAATGAAAAATGCCAATTATCAAGTATAAATATATAGCATGTTTGACATCTAACAACTCTCCCCAACAAAGTCTTTGTTTGTCCACAAGCAAAGTATGCCTCTCATTGAAAACAAGAGAATTTTCTCGAGCATTTGATTCAATCCAGGAAAAGATAAACGGCTCGAATAAAACAACAATTGTAACAAAGCACAATTACACAATCCTAGAATCGCCAATGGAAAAGAACTTGATTCTTAAAACAAATCTCAGACATTGTTTCCAGACACAACTAAACAATCATGCTTATGTCACTCTAACACTCCTCTTCGAACAAGGATTGAAGGAAATTAACGCGTTTGCAATCGCGGGGAAATTTTGCTCAAACGACAAATGAAGCAAATACTAAGCAATTCATACAATATCTAATCGATCGCAAGAAATCATGGGAGCAAAAGATCACTAAGGGCTTTTATCGGTTGTAACTTGGCCGGGGTTAAAAACAAAGGACATATGTACACGGCCATTGAAATAAGAAAGGGTAAATACTTTGAAGAGCATTTCTTTTTCAAAATTTTCGATCTTGTTCAATCCTTACTCATTCTTTCACAATGCATTCTCTTCTTTTCTTTTAGTTCTTTTTCTTTCTTCCTTTTTTATTTATATTTTTTTTAGAATGCATTGTATCACCAACTCCTTTTTCTCTTTTCAAGATAAACCATTCTCCCCAACTTCAACATTGCCATGGTCTTGGCTTACATGCTCTTCAAAACGGGTAAAAATCGAGTTCATGATTCAAACAAAAATTTCATTTCGGCTCAAAAGAGGTTTCAAATACGCGCACACTCATAAGGTGACTTGAAGTGTTTTTGGAATGGTGGTTATACTCAAAGTGCACAAACATTGCCTTGATCGTTTCTATGCTTCCACAATTTCAAAACAATAAGCAAGATAAAGCATGAATTATAAGTATAAAACAACATTCATCATTAATCCTATGTATTTAGTATAACATGGAGGTTTCTCACTTTTGTTATTTTTGGACCTAAATGACACAAGCAATCAAATAAAGTTGTATAAGAAACAACATTTTCATTTGTTCAAAAATAAAAAGTTCTAATACATTCAAAATTCTAGAACTAGGTAACTATGTACCTTGCCACAACATCATGCTTAAAGTACTATCATAGCCATCCAATCTTGGAGGAATCTTCTTTGATGCACAATCAACACCAACCTAAGTTTCTTCCACAAAACATCCAAAAGTTGGAAAGATTAACTTCCACAAGCATACCAACATAAAACAATAAAAAGCATATCAACAGCTTAAGAGTTGAACATTCGTAAACTGAAGAATTCAACTCTTAATAACAACAATTAACACAAACGCATACCAACAATTTAAGTGTTGAGCATTCGTAAACTGAAGAACTCAACACTTAATAACAATAATTAAAACCAAAATATTAATAAAATTAAAAACAGAAATTTTTTTTACTGAAAAACAACATATATTCCTAATAATAATAATAAAAATGTACTGGTGTGAACACACCTACAAAGTCAAAAAGTACCACTAAAGGGTACAAGTACATCCAAAAATCCAAAATAATCCACAAAGTGGATAGAGTACATCAATAAAAACTGAAATAAAAAACAAAATACAAGGAAAGTTCATTTTGATGCTCAAAGGAAGTAGAAACCATCATCACAAAAAAAAATCAGTCCTCCTCGGACTCTAAAGCATACACCTCTGCCTCCTCCTCTGAACCAGAAACTAAACCAGATACCTCTACCTTAGCACCATCACCCTCCTCATTAGCATCATCATCAGCACCAGCTACATCCTCTCCCCCTCCGAATACTAGCCTGGCCTCAGGCCAACCAACATGTGCAAGGAACTGCTCCCTTGACATCATCGTACTCTCAGTGGCGGGATCGCGAATCTGTAGCTGTAGCACCTGCATAGAGTCGTGCAAATCACTCATGGTGCGCTGAGAAGCCGCCATCCAGTCCCAGTTAAACTGGCATATCTCCTGGGGATAAGGGTAAAATCCCTGATATCTAGACCCAGAAGCATCTCCACCCCTTCTGCTAGCCTCGGCACTAACACCCGACGTCTCACCCCTTGTCCCCTTTGGTTTGCAGAATTTGTCGACATATCGATCATCAATAGTGAAATTCTGGTACAGATGTGTGATGTCAAGTGCAATGTCACAACATCGCAATCAACTGTATGAACAAGGCAATAATAGTAATAGTAAATCAACACAAGGATTGTTCACCCACTTCGGTCCAACAACCTACATCTGGGGGCATACCAAGCCAGGAAGGAAGTCCACTATTAGTAGTATCAAATTACAGACTCAATAGACCAGTTGACAATCTACCTAATTCAATCACTACCCAATGACCCTTCTATCTAAGTCCTCCTTAGATAAGAGACTCCATCTCACTCCCAATCATCGCAATAATGTCTAGCAGTCAACATCTCCGCCACTGCATCAACAACTTGATTACCAACAACTTACGACACACTCCTATGCCAATACTCAGCCAAGACTCTTGACTAAGAACACCATATTGGAGTTGCTTAACAGCTTCCTCCAAGAACAATACAATACTCATTACCTACAGGTTTCTGAGTAAGAACACAGTGACAATCTCACAACCCGAGTGGTTCATTTAGACAAAGCCCTAATGATCTACATCTTGGACCCGTATCCATTCTAGATTACAAGCATTCTATTAATAACTTTTTCCCAACTGGATTTGGGCCTTTCAAATCATATCAAATCTTCTGCTACCAATCTTCAAAAGATTCTGCTACTAAATAAATCTTCAATTATATCTTTAATAAACTCTTCATAATTAACTCTAATTATTCTCCATATCTTTATGCATTAAATTAGTAACAAACTAATTTTCTTCATAACTGATTGCAACAGAACATATCTCACCCATGATATTCGCCTGCAATCTCTGATTCTCTTCAGCATAACATCTCATTAAACCAAAACCACGTACAGCCCTAAACAAACATCTCAGACCTGATGTTCACTACTGATGTCACGACATCGGGTGTAACATCAGCACACAGCTGCAACCCTTACATCTTTAACAAACTTGAATTTTACCTAAACATATCAATAATGTTAGAAGCTCATGTTGCAACATCAACCATGACATCGGCATTGTTTTAAGAAAATTTCAACCAATTACAAGAACTTACAATCTCCCCCTTTGGCTAATTTTGGCTAAAACAAATATATAAACATTACAACTCAGATTACAGCAGCAATAACAACCCTATACTACTGTCAGTAGTCATCAGCAACTTCTGATCCTAATAGTAACCATCTGTAGCTACTGTATACAGCAACCATGGAGAACCATCTTCTTAGGAAAATCTGAATGATGTTAGAACATCATGTTTAACAACTCTTTCCAGCACAACAACTTCAGGCAGAACATTAGGACCTAAGAAGTGGAAAGTCCTGAAGTTATTTGGTGCACATGAGGAAGAAGATATCTGACACTCCCCCTCAATACAGTACATTTCTTTTTCCTTCCAGGTCAGACCCAGAACAATTGTAGAAGACTCCTCCAAAAAAGAAATGTCTGTCTAGACATCAAAGACCAATGGTGGCATAAGATAATTTTGCACACCTTCATTGATCAGACACTGGGTTTAATCTGTGGCATAAGATGAAACTTAAGAAGTGCCATTCTGCCAACCCAGGTAACTCAGAACACAAGTCACAACTGTGTTCATAACTCAGGACACAAGTCACAAAGACTCAACACCAACTTAAGGATAGGACATCCTATGCAACATCTGGAACTGCAGACTCTAGACATAACATCTGCGCAAACCATTTAGCCAAACCCTTTCCTTTCTCCCCCCTTTTAGCCACAAATTGGCAAAGGAAGCCCTCACAGAACCAGACCCAAGAAGTGTTCACCCAAAAACGAACAAACGCCATTATACTTATGAAACAAGAACACTCACTGGTTGAAGGAGCACAGAATAACCTCTATAAATAGCTGACCAGTTACTTTGGAATTAACGAGCTTTGAATAATCAAAGTTCTTGGTCATAGAAACGCTATTTTAGGAACTAAAAACTCCATCCAAATTCAATGTTTATCATCCAAAACAGTCTTGACCAATTTTATTGTTTCCTAACTAATTTTTACCATAAATTGTGCCAAAATAGTTCCATGCACAGTCGAAGCCACGTGTTTCACTTTATCCTTACACCACCGTCCAAAATACTTCCTTGTTTGGCTCAAGAAAAACATGTCCTATACCATGTTCTGACATCTTATCAGACATTGTCTGCTGGCTCACAAAATTAACAACCCAAGACTCCTTAGAATATTATGCACACAAGCACAACTTATAATCCCTTCTAGATTCCTTCAGAACAGCAGAGAAAAACACTTTTTCAATAAAAGATCAACTCCCCCTATCTAAGATAACTAGTGCTTCTTTGCAAGAAGAACACCTTAAATGAATGGAAAACATAAGACTCATTTTCATGTCTTCAAGAGCGCACCCTCTGTTCAACTCACCTGCTGAACGCATTCACTTAATACCAAAACTCACATGATTCCCTCTTGGTTGGTTGTCTTCTCATGCTCCAAAACTCACATCTTGCCAAGCTGATCAACTTCTCTCAAGAATGAACTTCTTGATCATAACATTTGGAAAATCCAGACATAGTCTTCATTCATCCAGTCAGGAATGCTTCACACAAACATCCACAAGCTCTGAGGCACAAATACACTGCCTTCCACTACACTTTAAGTCAAGTCCTCTTACTTTGAATTAAAAACACACACCTAGACTAGTGTGACATCTCCCATCAACAAAAACCCTACTGAGTTCTTCCAGAAATTGCAGAGAAAAACAAATTCTCCCAGACACAAACAAAGCTGCCCTTCAGACTCCTCCTCAGAAGCATGTGTGCATATGATTCAAACAATTAGCTTCACATGGCTAGAATCATTCATGTCCACACCAACATGTCATCCAACAGCCTAATGTCATAACATGTTGTCTGACATTATACCCTTATAAGATTCAACCAATCTTCACAATCTTGATCAGCATGCAATCTTCACAATGTATGTACCTTTGCAGCAAAATCCATAGACAAGTACTCCCTCAGTCATGGTTAACTAATGCTCTAGATGAAGATGAACATTTGAGCACACTTGCTGAGCACATGCATTTTGGTACCATTGTCCCTTTCTCCAAAGGTAGTCATTCCCTATCATACTCTTCATCTTCAGGCTTCCTGATCTACTTCAGTCTTCTCTACATTCTCCATCCAAGGCAGACCTTCTACTTCATCATTCTCCCGTATGACTATATAGACGCTCCTTAGGCATAATGTAGGCACCAAGCTCCTGAACCAGGCCATAATCATCCTTCACCAAGGATACCCAACCAGATAATGTCCCAACACAAGTTAGAACATCTGCCACACACCAAGACATCATCATCATGATTCTTGATATGCTCCACCAACTGGACTCACTATTGCATAGTAATCCAATGAACTAGAGAATTAAACTCTCATCCACCTTCTCCTTGAGTCTTCAACTCATCACCCTTTTGCCCAAGAGTAGCTTGTTCCAAGATAATCCTCAATAGTAACCACCTGCCACACTCTGATTATCTTGATTCTTCGAAACCACTACTGAGATCAAACAAATGCCACATTTTGACCTTTTTCACGTTTGTCAGAACTCTCACAAAGATATCTTGATCCACCAAGGAAACTTGATCTTCAAGTCACATGTTCCACTTGCTCAAAAGCAAACACACTTAGACTCCCTAAACCATGGTCATGTAACATCTTCTCCTTCCTGCAGCTCCCGCAAACTGCCATGAGAATGATCTTTTTGAAGCATCCTATTGTTCATTCCTGTAGAACACCCTATCATTAGCTGATGTGCCACATCACCAGCTGAGACTCCTGATGTTAAGCTAGATGTCAGAACCTCCTCCCTTTGCAGAAACAGATTTCCATGCTCTCATAGACTTGATTCAACAATCAAGTTTGAGTAGACAACCTCCATCCTTCTTAGAGACTCCAACGACTTCAAACCTACCACATCTGAATCTTCAGAAAATAAGTAGTCCAAGACTACCCCATAGCAATACTAAAGAAAGTCACCTCCCTTAGTAGATTCGTCAGTAGAACGCCAGAGATAACTGCCACTTATCCTCGACCTTCACAACCAGAGCAAACACCATGCTCCAAACCACTTAGAAAAAAAAACTGATCCAAGCTGTAACCATCAAGATGTGATGCCTTCATATCTTTCAGCCTTAAAACCAGCAACTTGTCTGACTTTGAGATGTTGGATGTCATCAACATTCCACAATCAATCTGCCTCCGAACTCATCCCAGACAATTTAGATGATACTCCATAGTCACCAATCAACCCCACCAGTTGATTCAACTCCAAAGTCCTTAACCCTTGAAAATACTTCCAAAACAGCCACATATAGAAAAGTAAATTCTCAACACTTCTGCAGTCCTGCACTTTTACCTCAGACATATACATAGTCTCCCGTCAATGTATATTGTCATTAGTTGACCGCACAACATTATCAAAAGTAGACAAATACTCAACTATTGTCAAGCTATTTATCACAAGATACAACATTTGATCTGGTCTGACATCCTTTTCCTGCAGACTAGTTGATCCCTCTTTTGCTAATCCACACCACTGATCACTTCATATTCGGTAAGTGGCTTGACCTGATACTTCACCATAAGCACAACTAACTTTCTTTGGCTGAGAAAGCAAAGAACTGAAATGATGTTTCAACATCAGTTCCGACATTAGTCTACATCTCATTAACCAACTGCTATGGCTTTGGAGACTATATCCACACATATCACATGAGAACAAATCAAGCTCAGCTTCTTTCTTGATGAAACTTCCTCCAGTTTATGTATCTTCAGATATACAAGAACTATATCATAACCAGAAAGATCCTCCTAATTAGGTCACCACTACTAGGCTCAAGAGATAACTTATCAAAATTTTCACTCCCGCATGAAAGATTTGACAGTGATACTCTTTTGCTTTGGTTCCACCCTCTTCTTTCATCATCACGAAAATTGATAAGAAGGAATCAATGTTCTGAACAGATTGGTCTTCATTATCTGATTTGAAACATAACCTTCCGTGTCATACAGTCTTCAATAAGATTCATTCATCTTTTTGTCACTTCTTTCCCCAAAACAAAGATATGAAATAATCCTCAAGTGACTTTGGTATCTCTAACAAAATGGTTGAAGTTGTCTTGCATCAACTACAAAATCATAGAATATCCTGCCGAGGAGACCAACCCCTAATGTCTTTCCATGAGAATACCTTCCTAGAATCTCACCACCAAAGATACAAGAACCAACCAAGTTTACATCAGATACCATGCAGCGGAACATACAACAACTTCTCAACAACCTTCAGGCACTATTCAATAATCCTTGCACATCATCACCAAACAAACTAAGTGTTAACACAACACACTCACAACAGCAGTTCTTATGAATAGTCCAACCTTCACTTCCAGGGATCATACAAACTACTATATGAACTGACCAAGTCCATAACTATCTTCCTTGCTCATGAACCAGAAAGTAACTTCCCTAGATCTCATCCAGAAACAGACAGGATGCCTGCTCTAATAACAATTGAAATTCTGGTACAGATGTGTGATGTCAAGTGCAATGTCACAACATTGCAATCTGCTGTATGAACAAGGCAATAATAGTAACAGTAAATCAACATAAGGATTGTTCACCCAGTTCGGTCCAACAACCTACATTTGGGGGCATACCAAGCCAGGAAGGAAGTCCACTATTAGTAGTATCAAATTACAGACTCAACAGACCAGTTGACAATCTACCTAATTCAATCACTAACCAATGACCCTTCTATCTAAGTCCTCCTTAGATAAGAGACTCCATCTCACTCCCAATCATCGCAATGATGTCTAGCAGTTAATATCTCCACCACTGCATCAACAGCTTGATTACCAACAACTTACGACACACTCCTATGCCAATACTCAGCCAAGACTCTTGACTAAGAACACCATCTTGGAGTTTCTTAACAACTTCCTCTAAGAATAATACAATACTCATTACCTACAGGTTTCTGAGTAAGAACACAGTGACCATCTAACAACCCGAGTGGTTCACTTAGACAAAGCCCTAATGATCTACATCTTGGACCTGTATCCATTCTAGATTACAAGCATTCTATTTATAACTTTTTCCCAACTGGATTTGGGCCTTTCAAATCATATCAAATCTTCTGCTACCAATCTGCAAAATATTCTGCTACTAAATAGATCTTCAATTATATCTTCAATCAACTCTTCATAATTAACTCTAATTATTCTCCATATCTTTATGCATTAAATTAGTAACAAACTAATCTTCTTCATAACTGATTGCAACAGAACATATCTCACCCATGATATTTGCCTGCAATCTCTGATTCTCTTCAGCATAACATCTCATTAAACCAAAACCACGTGCAACCCTAAACAAACATCTCAGACCTGATGTTCACTACTGATGCCACGACATCGGGTGTAACATCAGCACACAGCTGCAACCCTTACATCTTTAACAAACCTGAATGTTACCTAAACACATCAATAATGTTAGAAGCTCATGTTACAACATCAACCATGACATCAGCATTGTTTTAACAAAATTTCAGCCAATTACAAGAACTTACAAATAGCTGACGGGAGAGTGACTTGGCGGCATGTGGGAATATCAACCACAACAGCCGCACACAAAGACATGATAAGACAAGGAAATGCGAGAGGGGCATTCGCCCGAGAAGCGGTACCACCAAGGCCACTCTCCACAATTGTCCTTATCTCATCGGCAATAATTCGGGCCACATCAATCTGCACTTTTGTCAAAATACTATGGACAAGGTGTGCACGAGGAATCGGGATGGTTGAGGAATGCGATTTCGGCTTGATATTGGTTATAACCAAAAGTAATATGAGCTGGGCCAAAGGTTGCATGTCCTCCCGCCGGTACCTAATAGCAACCCCTGATGGGTTGAGTTCTACATCTTTTCCCGGGTGTAGAAGAGCTCTAGTCATTTTTGGGATATCTCGGTGAAGGTGTAGGTCTATATGGTAATCATCAATCTCGTTAGCTCTTAAAGGCAGAGGACTTCCAAGAAGAATACTAATGGCTCTACGGTTAAATCTTATGACTTTTCCCCCAACTAATGTTGTCCAACTAAACTGCTCGCCATCATCAGGAAGGGCGTTCGCATAAAATTCTCGGACAAGCTCTACATTATACCTATCAACTGGAGTTATCAGCCGTCCCCATTTTTTCTCTTCCAAAAGCGCAGCCACTGACCGATAACTCCCTCGGTCACTTAAGTTGAATCTCTTCTCTGCTAAAATGCTTCTTTTTTCTAAGGTAAGATATATCGCTGCTTGTTTGGCACCTCTAAATCGAGTGTCATCAAATTGGATTGGTACTTGTCACGATGTGGAGGACTTTCTTTTCTTGGTGGGGTTAACCTTTGGACCCATCTGCACACATCAACAAGTAAACAGCAAAAAAGTAAAAACACAGTCATTAGAATTGGCAGCCAAAAGCAAATCATAACTGAAACAATATTAAAAAAATTCAGCATTCTGTTATGTTCGCTCCAGAGTTCGCAAAGCGAAGGCTGGCGAACATTCGCCCCAGATTCGTAAAGCGAAGGTCTGGCGAATGCTCACGCAGGTTCGCAAGGCGAACAAAGTAGCGAACCCACGAAAATTCAAAAAAGCACAGCAGCCAAACAGTCCAACATTAGAGCTCCATTCACAAAATCATTTCTATTTTAAGGCTTAATCAATATTCAGCATGCATCAGCATCTAAACCTTACAACAGAAATTAACCCTAAATTCCTAAATGTCTCTAATATAAACCACAACCCTGACAATATCTAACAGAAATTAGCAATACAAAGAGATAAACCTGAAATTGTGATTGAAATTAGGGAGTAAACTTGAATGAAATTTGAGAAACAGAGCACGTGAGAAAATGAGTTCTTGAGAGTGTTTATTTGAATGAGAGGGAGGCAAGAGTAGGAGTAGGGTTTTCCCTCTCACTTTCTGAAAATGATATGGGTGTTAGGCCCAAGTGTTGGCCCACCCATAACATTAAAACCCTTTTTTTTAACTGAGGTGGCAGCAACACATTTTCCCTGTCTCGCTGGGTTCGCAAAGCGAACTGGCTGGCGAATGCTCGCCCCAGGTTCGCAAAGTGAACGCCAGCGAACATGACAGGTTTTGCAATTTTTTTCTTCAGCACTGCTGCCACTTCCTAAATCATTCTAAACATCACAAATCACTTAAAACAGTAAATAAAGCAATAAATACTTACAATGTTGGGGTGCCTCCCAACAAGCGCTTGTTTAACGTCGGCTAAGCTCGACGGTCCGGAGACTTGACACCTCGAAACCAAAAGCTAAAGAATTAGCTTCCAAGAAAAAACACTACGCTAACAGAGACCTCAACCATAATCATGTCCGATCTTTGATCCCCTATTTTTTAGAAACGACCAATCCCAACATGACTTCATCAAAGCTACCTTCGCATCTTCATCCTTTTTCTTCCGAAAACTTTCTCTTTCCAATTCTTCCTTCTTATGATCACTTCCATCTACTTGATTTGCATACATCACTCCTTTGAACAATGTAAAACAAGCTTCTTCCTTCATACCACTATACTTGATTCGTACCTTCATTATGCATTCATCAACGTCCACCAACATTTTGGCAGTTTTCATAAACGGTCTGCCCAATATAATCGGCGTATCTTCGTCCTCATCCATCTCAACAATCACAAAATCAACCGGAAATAGAAATTTATCCACTTTTATCAGCACATCCTCCACAACA
Source organism: Lathyrus tuberosus (assembly GCA_022829125.1). Classification (NCBI taxonomy): domain Eukaryota; kingdom Viridiplantae; phylum Streptophyta; class Magnoliopsida; order Fabales; family Fabaceae; genus Lathyrus; species Lathyrus tuberosus. Next base: position 8,470,938 of record JALAZF010000248.1, read on the forward strand.
CCATACAGACGAGTTCTTGACTTATCCGCAAGTTGCAATGTCATGGTTGTTGATTTTACATTGATATTTTCAAGTCTTTTCACCACAGACAAAGGAATTAGATTGATACTAGCACCCATGTCCACCAAAGCTTTGCATTGAAAATCATTACCTATAGTAATAGGTAAAGCTACTCTTCCCGGATCTTGCTCTTTCTGCGGAAGCACACTTTGGATGACGGCACTACACTAGGCATTAAGATCAATGTTGTCTTTTTCTGTGCACCTCTTTTTTTCATAAGTATGTCTTTCATGAATTTGAAATACTTAGGCATTTGTTCAAGAGCTTCCGAGAAAGGAACGGTCACTTGCAACCGACTAAACAATTCTAAGAATCTTGCGTAATGCCTATCATTCTCTTTTTTCTTTGGAGTAGGGGGATATGATAATCTTCTTTGTAAAACTTCCTTCTCAAACTCCTTTCTTTCTCTTTCTTTTTTCTTCCTCACTTCTTCATCATTCTTTTCAACTACCCCATTTTCATCATTTTTTTCGACTTCCTCCAACACAATATCATTTTCCTTTTCAACTACCACCTCCTGCTCAACATCTCCTCCAATTATTCTTCCACTTCTTGTGAAAATGGCTTTACAATACTCTTTGGGATTTGTTTGAGTGTTAGCGGAGAAGGATGACCCCGTTTGCTTTTCGGCTAATTGCTTGGCAAGTTGCCCTACTTGAGATTCAAGATTTTTAATCGAAGCTTCCGTACTCTTTTGAGTTGCCATTGATAATTGCATGAATTGGGTGAAAGTCTCCTCCATTCTTGAACTTCCACTTTGATCTTGGGGTGGTTGGTAAGGATTTTGTCTCCATCCTTATTGATTTTGGTAGTTGCTTCTTGGTTGGTAGACTTGTTGATTTTAGTATAGTTGTTGAGCATTTTGGTATGGAGGTCTTCCTTGATAACCTTGATTTGGATTTCCAGCATAATTTACCTCCTCCACAACCGGAGGACAATATTCGGTAAGATGATCTCCTTTACACAATTCACAACAAGATACCTGCACACTCTTGCTCGGGGAGTCATGAATCTCTTTGAGTTGTTGAGGGAGCTTAGACATTTTTTTTGTCAGTAACTCAACTTGTTGGGATAATAACTTGTTTTGAGCAAGTATAGCATCATTGGTTCCCAATTCAATAACTCATGGTGTATTTTGAGAAGGGCCATGGTTATGGTACCCCTGATGGTCATTTAAATCCATCTTATCAATGATGGAAATGGCTTCATCGGCAGTTTTGCTCATTAAGGATCCACCCGCGGTGGTATCCAACAGTGTTTTATGGACCAACTGAAGACCATTTCGGAAAATATGAATTTGAGAAAGCTCATCGAAACCATGCCCTTTACAATTTCTCAACATGGATTTGAATCTCTCCCAAGCTTCGTTGAGAGATTCGTTTCCACCTTGAGTGAAAACTGATATTGCCGTTTTAGCCTCCATGAAACGATTATGTGGAAAAAATCGTTCCAAAAATTTCTCCTCTAGTAAATTCCATTCCGTCATGATTGTCGTAGATTGATCAAGATACCATTCCTTGGCCTTCCCAATGAGGAAATGCGGGAATAGTCTCTTAAATAGCGATTCTTCTTCAGCTTTGGGTGCACCAGTTGCTCCCGCAATCTCATAGAACTTAGTCAAGTGTGTAAAAGGATCCTCATGATCCATACCAGTGAAAGAACTCTGATATAGAAGCGAGAGGATACCAGTTTTTATTTCTAAATGTCGACCGTTCTGAGCATTGCGCGAAAATTGTGCGTTGTGTCTCAGACTATTTGTACAAGGTCTTGAAGCAGGTGGTGTTGGTGTTGGTGCAGCCATAGTTGGCGGTAACTGTGGTAAAAGTGTAGAAGTTGAACCCTCATCTCGCTCTCGTCTTTCTTTGGCAAGTTGCATCCTCCGTCGTTTTCTACTATTCAACCTACGCGCAGTTCTTTCAATTTCAGGATCGAAAAGAAGTTGGTCTGTGGGTAACTTTCCACGCATAAAACGGAGTCTGCACACTAAACCAAAAACATCAACAAGCACAAGAAAAAAGTTAACAAGCTTAAAACAAAACAACTATTGTAATGCTTGCAATATCAAACAACAATCCCTGGCAACGACGCCATTTTGTTGTAATAGTATTTAGGGGGGTGTTTTTTTATCATCTCCACCTGGATTGTGCGATATTTTGATGCTTGTCGTTCAATAGTCGAAACTTTTTAAGGGGTTTTCAAATTGTTCTTGGTTTTGTAACATCATTTTTGGTAGCAAGGAAGTAAACTACAACAAAGATGTTGTAAGTTTTATAAAAGCATGTCAAGATTAGATTTCGCTAATCCTTTTCATACATATCCGATTAATCAAGCATATGAACTTAGTTCCGACCAATACAATCGTGCATCCTCTCGAATAAGTTTATGTCTAAAGCAAATTCGTGAGTATCATTGTTTAGACCGTTAGATGATGTCTCACGCTAACAATCAAAACAACAATCGTTAAGATCAATAAAAAGCGAATAATAAATCCTAAATCTATGTCTAGAGTTTGGTTTTTAAGAGATGAAGATATTAGGTCAAGGTTTGGAAAATCTATGTCTAGAGTGATTCAAACCACAAATACATCATTAAGAACAAACAACTTCATCATATATTGATCATCAACCTTGTTCATATACAAAAGATCAAAAGAAATACATATAAGCAAGATTAACTACTTCTAATCTTAACACAAGAGTGTTTAGCTACCCATCACCATGGTAGCTTGGATAACAAGTTTCAAGTGGAGATGAAAGAACATCCGCGACAAATAATCGAGATCGGATGTGACTTCAGCTTCTCTATGTGAAAATTCACTCTTGGATGATCAAAACTCAGAAAAGTATGTTTTTGTGTGAAAAGATCAAGTTATGATCCCAAGAAAACATAAAAATCTATTTATAATGCACTTGAGATCAGCAACATTCGAACTGCGAATGAGAGAAAATGGCACCTTAAGTGCCTCTGAAAGTTAAACCGCCCTTGGCTGTTTTCGTGGGTTCGCAAAGCGAACCACTCGCCAAAACATTCGGAAAGCGAATTTTGGGTCCTTTTTCCCCTGACTTGTTCGCTGAGAGCTTCGCCAATGTTCACAAAGCAAACATTCGCTGGGGACTTCGCCAGGGTCCGCACAACGAACCTGCTGTTGTTTTCCACTTTCTTTGGCAGCTTGCATTAATTCCTTGTGTCTTCTATCTTTGATGAATTAGTGCACTTTCCTGCACAATATCACACAAATTATAAGCACCAACAGTATAAATATAATGCATGAAGAACAACAACAACTTACTACAAAAATCCACACTTAAGACATGAAAGTAATGAAAAATGCCAAGTATCAAATATAAATATATAGCATGTTTGACATCTAACAATATTCGAGATTTTTGATGGTAGGTTCGGTTAGACGATTTGATTCAGGTTGTTTCCTTTGTGCCATAAAACTTTTTAAAACCAAATTTTGCCAAAAGTTTTATTTTTAAATTTGTGATCTATTCACCCCCTCTAGATTAAATCCTATCGTCTAACAAGTGGTATTGCGAGATACGGTTAATTCCGTGCCTAAGATTAACTTTTTAAAATAATGGCTACCAAACCTAAGGGAGCATACAATAGAGCACCAATTTTCACCGGAAAAAATTATGACTATTGGAAAGCTAGTATTCCTATTCATGTCAACTCCATTGACAAAGGTATATAGGATGGCATAAAAAATGGTACAAATGAAATAACCATGACTAATGATGAAGGTGTAACAAAACCTAAACCAGAAGCACAATAGGATACTAATGATTGTATATTGCGGTCACAAGATTGGAAAGCGAAAAATATTCTCACTTCCGCTTTGGATGTTGATGAGTATTATCGTGTTTCTCATTGTGAGACCGCCAAGGCTATGTGGGACGCATTAGAGGTTTCCCATTAAGGTACTAATGATGTCAAAAAAACTAGGATCGACACATTAAATCAATATTTTGAATTGTTTCATATTGAGCATGGTGAAACCATTATGGACATGCGAAAACGATTAACACATCTTATTAATCGATTAAATGTGCTAGGTAATCATGTTTCCAATGAACTTGATACTAATAAAGCGTTGAGATGTTTAAGTTGGGAATGGCAACCCAATGTCACCTCCATTAAGGATGCAAACGATCTTAAAGTTCTTGATCTCACGACTTTGTTTGGTAAATTAGAAGAGCGTACGCAAGAACTCACTTGCTTAGCATAATATGGAAAAGAGCAAGAAAAGAAAGTGAAGAAGGAGAAAGACAAAGTCAAAGAAGAAGGGAAGAAGTAAATAGCTCTAAAGACTTCTAACTCAAAGTCCTCATATATTGCTTAAAGTGAAGGTGAAAGTGAAAATGACAAAAGTTCCTACAATGAGGATATGGGATTGTTTGTCAAAAGATACCAAAGGTATATTAGAAAGAACGGAGTCAAACACTCTGACAAGTACTTAGCCAAGTTTAGAAGGTTGAAAAGCTCCTCAAAGGATGATGAGGATAGGAAGAGAAAACTCAGAAGATCTTTCTATCATTATGGTGACATCGGTCATTATAGACCGGAATGCCCTATGAGGAAGAAGTACAAAGAAAAGAATCAACAAGTTGGTTTCCTTGGAAGGGAGCGAGATAGTGAATTATGTTCGAGAATCTCGGGTTTCAATAAGTTATGTGCTCGGGATAATCGGAGGATTGTAGATGCATTGTTGGTCATTTGATCAAGCTTTGATCAAGGGTTGGAGGTGGAAAAATCAACACAAAACAATAGGGTTTTTGGGGTTTTCATTCTTCATCTCTTGTATAAACATTTTTACAAAGAAAAGGTTAATAGCAATATCTCAATTTGATTTTGAATTAAGGGCAGACGTACCCATAGCGAGGCCGATTGGGGAACTGTCTAAACAAATCTTGGTATCTCTCTCTCTCTTCATCTATTTATTTATTTTATTGTTGATTACATAATTTATCGAGTTCGTCGTTGTTTGATCAATTAGATTGGAAATTGTTTTCTACTATCTTTTAAAGGTGTTGTTGTTGATATAATCACAATCACTTTGATTGTGATAAGTTTTAACGTCAACAAAATAAACTACAATTCCAATTGTTATCGATAGCACATCAAGTGTTCAATAAATTGTTTGTGTGTATTTTATTTGCATTTTAGTTCTTTGGATATATGAATTACGGTTAGCATTGCATTTAATTGATTCATAGCTTGATCATTGTTGAACATTTATGTTCATTGTCACTCCGTTTGGTTTGCGTCACGTATATTGCTTCTTGATAGTAGGTTCGGTTAGATGATTTGATACGGGTCGTTTTTTCGCTGCATCTTGTTTTGAAAATAGATTTTTGCCAAAAGTTTTTGGTTGTAAAATTTGTGATCTATTTACACCCCTCTAGATCGAAGCCTATCGTCTAACAAACTATTTGTTCCTAAAGGAGCGACTCAATGGTTTCCTAAGTGCAACTTTTATTTCACTCACTCTCAAGGACCCAATGAAAATTGGGTACCTATTTCCTTTTGTTTAAATTTTTAGGTTGAATGTCTTGACTCTACCAAAAACATGTGATATCTTGATAGTGGATGTTCAAGGAACATGACGGGTGACAAATCTCTCTTTATTGACTTTGTGCCAAGGAAAAAGGGGTTCGTCATATACAGAGATAATAACAAAGGAGCTATACTTGGAAAAGGTAGTGTAGGTAATCCCTCATCTACTACTATCTCTGATGTTATACTTGTCAATGGTCTTAAACATAACCTACTAAGCATTAGCCAACTGTGTGACGAGGTTTTTAAAGTGACTTTTACAAATACTTGTTGCATGTTTGTGCATGATGAAAAGAAGGAATGTATGTTTAAGGGTGTGAGGGTTAATAATACGTATATGCTTAACCTAGATGAGGTATCCCTGGATGGAACTAAGTGTCTAGATACCATGAGTGAGAACTTTTGGTTATGGCATAAACACCTAGCTCATCTTAAGTTTGACTTATTAAATAAGGTATCCTCAAATGATTTGGTAATTGGTCTACCTAAAATGAAGTTAACTAAATACCATCTATGTGAAGCATGTCAAATGGGGAAGTAAACGAGAATCTCCTTTAAATAAAAAAAATCTTATTTCTACCTCAAAACCTCTTAAGCTTCTCCACATGGACCTTTTTGGCCCCTCTAGGACCAAAAGCATACGTGGAAATTATTATGGATTTGTTATTGTAAATAATTACACTGTATTTTGTTGGGTCTTGTTTTTGTCTAGTAAATATAAGACTTATCCGGCTTTTAAACAATTTGCTAGATTATTCCAAAATAAATTGAATTTGAAAATCGTTTCCATTCGAAGTGATCATGGAGGAGAATTTATAAATCATCTCTTTGAAAAGTATTGTGATAAACATGGCATTGAGCATAACTTTTCCGCTCCTAGAAGGAATTTAAAAATAGGATTTTAGAAGTGTTAGCGAGGACTATGCTTAATGAAGGTAATTTGCCCAAGTATTTTTGGGCGGACGCCATTAACACGACTTGTTATGTCATGGATAATGTTCTCATACGTCCTATTCTAGACAAGACCTCATATGAATTGCTTAAAGGTAGAAAATCTAATGTTTCTCACCTACATGTCTTCGGATTTAAATGTTATATTTTGAATAGTGGAAGGGATAATCTTGATTGAAGGTTTTGCTACGCGAAAAATGACACAGAGTCGCCACCAAATTTTATTTATCCCAAAGAGGGAAAGGGAAATATCGATAAAACCTTTAGGGAAAAAACATGGTCATCGCATCCAAATTATGAGTTCGGAAGTTGTTTATGTGAGGGGAAGGAATTAGCACCCCCTCATATCCATCGTAATCGATGGGAACCATCTAAATTGTCTAAGCTCAAATGGGTGTTTTAATCTAAAAGTCCACTTGCTGAAGGGAAAGAGGGTCAGTTTTTTATTAGGGTGTCGCCAAGGATTGGGGCCCTTGTGCCTACGTATATTTACTTGAAAGAAGTGAAGAATCAGAGCTCCGTAGTTCAGAGGACTACGGTGAAAAGTGGAAAAGGTGTAAGGTAGAAGGTAAGTCGCTAGGATCTCACAATATTATGCCTACGTATTCTCAACGGGAATGAGAAATCAGAGCGTCCATAGTTCAGGGGACTACAGTTTGTTGGTGTTTTTTATAGACGATGCTAACATTAGCGTTCTAGTAGTTAGGTGTATTGCCGCTCGCTCGTGGAGTCTTATGCGTTACCTATATTACGGTAGAACGAAAATAACATGTCCTTTTTGAAAATGGTTTTTGAGGGAATCCCGAAGGATGAAAATATTTGGATTTGTTGAAGTGTTTTTTGTTAGGGTTTTGAAAAGAAATTGTTTTTGATTAAGATTTCACTAAAGACTATGGGTAGAGGTGAATATTTCAAACTACCAAGCTGAGCGTCTTGTGTTCAAAATACTCGAAGTGAGTGTAGGGAAGCTCCATTCTCACTCCTTCTCCACCACTTAAGGCTCGTGGCGCGAAATCCTAATTGTATTTTTATTGTGTTTTGAATTTTATGGAGGAAAATGCCACTTGACGTTGGATCAAGGGTTTTATTATTTTTTTAAGAAAATGTTTGAAGTGATGCAGATAAGGTTGATGGCGATGCATGAAGCAATCAACTTACAAGTTGGGTATGGCTTGATATATGGATCAACAATGCTTTAGGGTTTGATCGATCCTAATTCCTAAGATGGCTAACTAACGAAAAAGAAACAAAGGAAAGAAAGATAACAAAGTACATCAAATAGGGGAGGGATACCTGGAAAAATACAGGGGAAGTAGATGTGCGAAATAAAGGATACCTCATTGTAAGAAAGGCCCAAGAGTAAGCCATAGAACCAAAATAAACCGAAATAAAAAGCAAAAATTTTAGCTCTAAGCTATCTTAGAGTGAATTCATGTAGGAATCACTCTATGAGTAGCCGAGCAACACTCTATGCGTCTAAACAGTTTTCGGACGTTAAATTAAATTTTAACTCCGAATTCAAAACACAATAAAATCGAGACAATTAACCACTAATAAATAGAAAGACAAATAATTAATTAATTAAAAAAAATTAAGTTTTTAACTAAATAAAAATTTAATTAAATAAGTGCCACATTAAATAATTAAGCTAATCATAAAAGAAAAATGAGAAAGAACTAAAACAAGAGGGTGTAAACCTAATGGGATGTACAGAAAATTGAATGAAAAAAAGTCCATGGGTCACACATAAAAAAAAAATCTTGAATTTGTTAACAAAAAAAAACATGAAAATAAAATGGAAAAAAAAAAAAAAAGAAAGTAAATGGGGGGTGGAGCCCCTGTCAATTCATTAGATCAACATTTTCTAGATGAATTTTTTTAAAAGTCAAATATATTTAATCAAGTGGCAAGAATAATAATAGTAACAAAAACATAAAGAAATAAGTGCACGTCATAATAAATAAATAAACATTCATTCTTTTGCTCATTATCCTTCAATCTTGGCAAAACAAAGGTAAGGACCTCAAGCCTTCCATTTCAGTACGAGGTCCCATAATAACAAAATCAACAAAAATAAATAAATAAATAAACAAAACCAATATATATATATATATATATATATATATATATATATATATATATATATAACTACATGAATGAATGAATAAATAAATAAATAAAAAGGATATATATGTATTAAACTCTAACCGTAAGTGTATATACATATAACTATAAGAAAAAGATATATAAATAACTATAATAAATCAAAAGTGATATAAATAGCCTTTTTTTTTTAAAATAAGAGATGTTGTGAGTGTGTTTATATGGTGTTGAAAATCTTAGTGTGAAAAGGATGTTGTTGTGTTGTAGAGGTTTTAGTAAGGAGAAAGGAGATGTATAATATGGTGAGAGAGTATGGAGTTTATGTAAAAAGAGAGGTTAATGGTGTGATGGAACCCTTCTTCCGATTGTCTTCTCCGGCAAGCCTGGCCGGAGACGACTGTGAATATCAACAAAACTTAAAACCCTGGACACCTTCCCACCCAGAATTTCATGTAGAACAAGATTCAAGCATAAAAAATCATTTTTGATGGCTCTAAGGCCTTCAAAAACACGCACTAGAAATAATCACGCAAACTGTAACCTACATAAACCAACACAACATGAGCCCAAACTTCCTCTACATGATCCAAAGACCTCAAAAATAGAAAACACAAACTTATGCACATGTGAAATATGAGAGAAACAAGGAGAGAAAAGTTCACACAAAAATGAAGGCCTAGTGCTTCTGTTCTTGCCTTAAGCTTCCAACAAACTCTTTATACTGCTTCCTTGAGCTCCAAAGATGATGATGATGATGAGAGAAAGGATGAAACAAGCTTGTAATGTCAGATTCGAAGGAAAGGACTTTTGAGAAAATGAGAAGCTTTAGGGTTCTGTGGCTGCTGAGAAAGATCATTCCCCCTCTAGGGTTTCATCTTTTAGTATATATAGGATGTTTTTGATGTGGAAAATGTAGAGTCACAGTGGTTAATTCTTGTGGTAAAGATTTATGGAAAATTTGAAAAAAGAGGAAGTGAGGTGAAAAGGGTGGTACGAATGCATGACTATAGGTGTTGTTTTCTTGTCATCTTGTGTGGACACGAGGGCTGAGGGAATTCAGAATGGCTTAGTGGAATGAGCACCCTTGTTGTGCAAATTTTACATGTTTTGTCATATTTCCAAGTTTAGCAAAACTTGCTCATGAAGATTGGAATTATACATAAATTGTTGGATCACTTTAGGCAATGTTTAGGGAAAAGTTTGGAGTGAAAATGAGAACCATATGCGTGTGAAAATGAAGAGGTAAGTTTGCTACATGGAAAGTTAATATTATGCATGACAATGTGACAAGAAAATATACTTAACCACAAATCCATATGGCTCACTTTGAACAATCACAACTTGATGAATTTTACTCCAATTCATGAGATCTTTGGTTCAATGCAAGACATTAGAACAACATTCATTTGGAAATCATCTTGAAATAGGACTTGGAAAGTGGAGAAAAGTTGGATTGAAACCATGTTCACCAATATGTCACTAAAAGAAACTTAGAAAAATTCTAACTTATGGAAATTGACAACTTTGTGACGCTATCTTTGAAGCACCATAACTTGAGATGTATTTGTCCAATGGGAGATTTCTTGTAATGGATGGAAAGCTTGAACAAAGCTCTGTAATTTTGATGTTTGCATGAAATTGAGATAAGGTTTGGATCATGATGAAAGAATGCCTTGAAAAGTCACCCTCCATGTTGAAATTCTATACTTAGAAAAATTTCTAAGTACATCTTTCCAATACCTTGTTTTCCTTAACTTTAGGCCTTCATATCTTGAAATCCATGTATCTTTTGAACATATTTCCTTCTTCAAACTTGTAGTACATGATGTCCTCTTCAATTTGATAGCTAGTTTTCTCTATTTGGATCAAGGATGAAAAAGTTATGGATGTTGCAAGATGGCTAGAAATTGAGATTTTCACACTTAGAAATCTTTCCCTAAAAACCCTAATTCTCCACAACTCTTGATTTTATGTCTTTCCTTGATCTTTCTTGATCCAAACATATGGTAACACTTGAGAGGATAGGGCATGCTCATAGTTGACCTCAAAAACCCAAAACTTTGACTTTGTAAAGCCACAGTTGACTTTCTTGACCAGCTGAATCTTCAACTCTCTCATTCATTTAGGAAATCCTTGAAATGAGTTGTGTTGAACCAAAAGACATCTTAGGAACCCTTAAAGTGCATATGGACTAGTTTGGTTGATATTTCCTTCAAATTTTTTATTGATCAGTCCTTCAAGTTTTTTGAAGCAAAACCCTAATTCCACAGGAAAAGCAAAACCACAAAGCTTGATAGTTTGGTCAGTTATGCAAAGATGATTGACCTATGTTGCTCATGCAAATGATGATGACATCTAAGGGGGAAATTTTTTGGGTATGACAGTAGCCCCTATTTAAATATCTTTATCGGATGACATGAGTGATGACAATCCTCATAAAAACATGGTGAAAGGTATTTAAATACAGTAAACTGAAATTTTTTCCTTAGATGCAATGCTAATGTCAAGGATGACCGAAACTATGCAAATGTTGACATGCCATGAGCTCTAGCATTATGATGTGATGTTATGACGATGCAAGATGGAAACAAAGCAGGAAACAAAAGGAGAGAGGTCAACAAACAAAGGGTAACAACTCACTGGGGAAGACCAAGAAGACACTGGGGAACAGAAACAAACTGGGGAAGTCTAAAGTGATTAAGAGACAAATTCAAACATGACCATATACCACTTTAGAAGCAAATATCCTCACTAGAGATAGAATCACGACAGATGGTATCCACTGGGGAATCTCTGTCATACCCTAAATTTTGACCACTAAGATTTCCCATCATTGTGCAAGTCATCACCACAATATGGATGTACCTTTATGCCTCATCAGTCTCCTCAAGGAACATTGAGCATTCACTACAATCAAGGATTAGGGTTTTCAAGCCCTCTAAGAGCCTTAGACAAAGGATCAATAAAGAAATGACATGATCCTCAATTTTTATAACATCTCAAACACCTATAAAAGATCAAGAGGACTCCCACATCAAGAATCACGCACAAAGTTGCAACATTCCAAGTGGATCAAGCCTCAAGATTGCCAGTGTCACCAAATTAGGGATTTGGTCGACTGAGGCCTCCAGATGGAAATTTCCCCCTGGGCATGAGCCAATGCTTCAAAGCATAACCTAAGATACTCCAAGGGACCTCATAAACCCAATCAATAAGTCAATTTAACCTCAGGCGATGCATTCACCGAATGTCTGAATCCCTTCGTCATTCACACCTTCGGGTCCAAGATCGACAGTGTCACCAAATTAGGGTTTTGGTCGACCAGGGCCTCCAGATGGAAATTTTCATCTGGGCACAAGGCAATGATCCAAAACATAACCTAATATACTTCATGGAACCTCATGAACCCATGCATCAAGTCAATTTTGCCTCAGGGGATGCATTCATCAAAAATCAGGAATTAGGGTTTCTTGACCTAATTCACCCCTAAGTTGACTTTTGGGACAAACCATGAGCCAATACCTCAAGAGATGATTTGAGGGTCTCTAATATACTAGATTGATCCATTTGGAACAATGGATTGATCCAAGAAGTTTGAGCAACAAGTCTCAATTTCATCTGCACCCCAATTAGGGTTTTAGGGGAAAAGTCAACTGTAACTTTGACTTTTGACCAGGACATGCTCCCAAACCCTAATACATGATTGAATATACCCTATGACACCCATGGAACATGTCCATCAAGTTTAATTTAGGTCAAGGACATGATTTCCTGAAGAATTGCACAGTTTGGAATTCATCTGATAAAAAGTCAACTGTGCACAAAAGTCAACTTTGACTTTTTGAGATTTTTCACCAAAATGGATTTTTTACCCTAAAATGATGTTAATGTATGATTTGAATCATCATTCATCAAGAAAAATCAAGAAAAGTGAGATAACTTGTAAAAGGGGTAACCATAAAACTTAGAAATTTTTCTAAGTTAAAAATAAAGTGGCAAAGGTACCAACTTTGGAGGACCATAACTCCTAAACCACAAGGCCATTTTTTCTCATCCAAAGATGGATTTGTAGCCCTCATTATCACCTACACAAACTTCAACTATAAGTCATTCTAATTCATTAAGGATTTTGAGTTATGGAGTGATCAAAGTGGCTGAAAAGTGAAAATGTCACTTTTTCCAACACTTAGTGAAATTTTCACTAAGTCAGATTCTGCCTCACTTTTTGCCAAATGTAGGGGGATTTTTCACTTGGAATCAAAAGAGATCAAAACCAAACTTGTTCAAACAGTTGTTGTATCATGTAAGAGCTTTCCAAAATGGTCAAGAACGTTACCAAATTCAACTTACACCATGAGATATGACATTGGCAAGTTACCTTGCTGAAATCTGTCAAGGCAAGGCAGAATTTGCAACTTTGGTCGATTTGCCAAAATCAGCCAAATTCAATTGCTCCTATCCACTTGGACACCTCAGAGGATTGAATCTAAAGGGGATAATCACTGAGCCAAGCCTCCAAAGTCCATGGAACAAGAAATAGCATGTTGAACCTAGAATGGCCAAAATAGGGACAAGACTTCAAATTTGGAATGATGCATTCAATGGAACCATCAAGGTGGCATGGACTGAGCCATTCTCATCTGAAATCAGTCAAGACTTATCCAAGACCAAGGGGACCATAGCTCTGTGCCCTAACCTCTAGTCAATGGCTAGAGGAGACTTGCATTTCCATTGGCCAACATTGAGGAAACACCTGCTGTAGTTGCCATTCACTGTGGATCCCAAAACAAACTTGCTCTACTATAAATAGAGCTCAATTGTGGTCAGTTTAAGTACACCAAAGCCATCTAACAGATGCTTTCCTCAAAATCTCTTCTTTCACTCCAATTTTTCCTTCTAAGGCAAGTCACTATCGGGTTTTGAGTTTGAGAGCAATTCCAATCAAACCAATCACTCACACACCTCACATACATCATATAGAAGTGATCCAAACACTTAGATTACTTCTGAAACATCAATTTCACAAAATCACCAGCTGGTTGCTCAAGGTATTAACCAAAGTGCAGCTGAGGTATCACAAAATGATCCAGCCAATTTCAATCAAGTCCAACCATCCAAACACGATCCATAGGGTGTAGGGAAGCTGTTCAGATCATCACCACTCATCTGTAACACCTCCAAATCAAAAATCACTTTGAACTTGCTGTCACGACTTGGAGGTAAGCACATACTTGGTCATCTCTCAATCTATGCATATTTCCTCGCACAATAATTTGGCAATATGTTCATAATCATGCATGGAATGTTTTCCCTCAATTAATTGCATTGTTTGAATCGTGTATCAAAAATCCTAGCCTTCATGCAGAAATTAGGGTTCTTGAGGTCTCTTCGTGATTTCTTATTGTATGTTTAATTTAAATGAAATTAAAGTACATAGACATGATCGTGAGGTTGAGACGAGCATAATGATATGTGGATTGCATGATATGATTACGTATTCATGGAGATTGGATAGAAAATGCAAATCTGAGAAACCAAGAACACGCGCATGTTCTTCAGCTGTTCTTGGCGCCATTTTTCATAAATTCAAATATTTGAATTTTGTGATTTTGTTTAATTGATTCAAAAATTAATTTCTCTCTGAGTTTTAATGATTTTGAGTTGATTCTCTTTTTAATAATTCACAAAAATGTTAAAATATTTTATTTTCACAAAAAATCCCAAAAATATTATTTATTTTATATAATTGATATTTTTGTAAAGAATTAATATTTTGATTGTTTTTGGCATTTTAAATATTTTTTCTACATTGATTTTGCAACTTTTAATGCTTTCTAATTATTTTATAGGTCAATACTTAATTTTTGAAGCATTAATCCAAGATCACAATTTGTTTTCCATGTGTTAAACAATTTTTGATCATTTTTAATTGAATTTTTATTCAATTAAATACATTTTGAAAACAAATTAGGGTTTTGGATTAATTCAACCCTCATAAATCATTTTCAAAACTCTTTGGGCCTCTTGAGAGAGTGTAAGACCCATCCCCCCTTGTACAAAAACCTATTGGGCCTCATCCATTGTATAAGTCCCTCTGTACAAGTAAACGGCGCGATCGTCGCCCGTTTAAAAATAAAAATCATCTGGGCCTCTAATAGAGTGTAAGACCCAATCCTTTTTTTGACCAAATCATTTTTGAGCCTCAGTATATTGTATAAGTCCCGATACCATCAAAAACAAACGGCGCGATCGTCGCCTTTTCAAAATAACCCCTGGGCCTCTCCTTGAGCTATAAGACCCATTCAAAACACTTTGGGCCTCTATTAGAGTGTAAGACCCAATCCCCCTTTTAACCAAAATATTTTGGGCCTCACTTATTGTATAAGTCCCTCTGCGTTAAAAGAAAACCTCGGCGCGATCGCCATTTTTAAACGAAAAAATCATTTGGGCCTACCCTGTGTTATAAGCCCCACTCTTTTTCCAGAAAACCTTTTTGGGCCTCTTGAGAGAGTGTAAGACCCATCCCTTTGTACAAAAAACCTTTTTGGGCCCCAGTCACTTGAGCTGTAAGTCCCTCTGTACAAACAGTGCGCTCACTGATAAAACCCTGGGCCTCTCCTTGAGCTGTAAGCCCCAAATTTTTCTTTTTCAAAGCACTTTCTCCTTTGATTTTGAATATACTGTTGTTTTCAATCTTTCTTTGTTGAACAACTAACCAAACAGCATGGAAGCACTACAACCGAGTAAGTGGTTATCGCTTTCGTTTACTGCTTTCATATTATAAACTGCATTGTGGGGCTGCTCACTGTAAGTCTCCTTTCATAAACTCATATCTACTGTGTAATAATAGTATAGATATTTCGAGTTTCCCCGGCAACTACGTCTAGAACTAGGTGACGTCGTTTCGTTTATTCGTAGAAATAGACGCCTAGATCCCCAATAGGAGCACCAGATACAGTCTTCTCTTCGGCTGTCCTCCTTTGGAATCGTCAAGAAGCTCTACTCCCCAAGATGAATGTATTCTCCGTGAATGGCATCTTTGAGTTTCTTCCCAATTCTCGAACTTTCCTGACTTGATCTATTCCTTGTGGATAGCTTGCCTTGAATGTCTCGGGATTTGGGTACCTACTACGGTCATAATCTTGGACCTTAACTAAGGAACCCTCTTTAAAAGCTAAAAATCGCTGGATAGTAAACCTCGCATGTTTACCAGTGGTTTTTATCTTTAAAAGAGTTATCTCTCCTAATGGAAGGGAGATGATAGACCCACAGGCTTCTTAAAAGCATCGGCCTCCTCTTGGGCATTATTCAAGGACACTACGGCTTCTTAGAAGTATTCACAACCTCCTCTTAGGCTTCGTATAATGATCTCTTCCTCCGGGAATGATAGCCTCCTCTTGGGCTTCGTACAAGGACCCGTCGGCTTCTTAAAAGTTTCCACCCTCCTCTTGGGCTTCGTACAAATTGTCCCGACGACCTCCTAGAGGTATAGGAACAGAACATAGTCATCCTCATAGAACAGTCCTTTCATAGAGTCTACTACTGTTTCTCGCAGCATAGTACAAAAGATAAAACTCTAGACACGGACAGTCTAACTTCCTTGAGTCTCAAAGACATTCTCAAGCACCCTTCGTTAAATAGGAAGGAAACCCGCAGACTCGGACAGTCTCGACACCCTTTGGATTTCCCGTTTCCTCAAAGAGAAGGAAATATCCCTGATCCTCAAATCAAATCCCTGTGTACAGTGTTACTCATATAAGAACTAATTTTCTCTTTTAAAATCAGTATATTGGATCTGTCACTCAACTGAAACAGTTACAATAGCCTCCATCTCGGGCTTCGTACGAGATACCAAAATTCTCCCCAGTGGAGTCAAACAACCTTTTCGCCTCTCTCTCGGGCTTCGTACGAGACACATAAGAGACTCTCTCGTTGAGTCAATCACCCCTTTCGCCTCCATCTCGGGCTTTATACGAGATACAAAAAGGTTCTTATTGAGCCAAACAAGCAACAGCCTCCATCTCGGGCTTCATACGAGATACAAAAAAAAACTCTCTTGTTGAGTATAAAAGATTCTCCTGCTGAGTCAACCCTTTTAGCCTCTCTCTCGGGCTTTGTACGGGACACAAATTAGCCTCCTCTTAGGCTTTGTATAAGAAAACCACTGGTTAATCCAATTAACCTTTTAGCATCAAAGTTGTGCCCGTTCACAGTATACAAACATCAACAACTCCTTTCCCTTCATCTAATTGCTGTAAGCGGCAAGCCTCTGGATCATCTACATCCATGCCACTGTCCCTCTTTTAGCATGAGAAATTCCTAAGGAAAGATGGCATTGCTCTACACTGAGTTAAAGTCTTCTCCTTCAGGTTAAAACCCTTTCTTCGGAAATTATGGCATTGCTCGGATCCGCGTATCCCAGTTAAAGTAATTCTCCTTCTCCCCTCTTTAGAGATGACAAATTCTCTCTAAAGTCGAGGTCTTTCAGCTTCACGTCTTGGGCTTTGAACAAGACACAAATAGACCTTTTAGCTTCACATCTTGGGCTTTGAACAAGATACAAATCACCTTTCGCTTCACATCTTGGGCTTTGAACAAGATACAAATCACCTTTCGCTTCACGTCTTGGGCTTTGAACAAGACACCAAAAACCAATTTCCTCCCATAGAATAGGAGGAACTACGAACGCTCTGATTTCCTTGTTTCGGTAAACGGGAATACGTAGGCATAAGATCGAAAGAAAAGATCTTAGCGAGCGCAATCAACAAAAAACCCAAATCCCATATCTCCGTCAATCAAAAGCAGTAATTCAAAAGCATCAGTCCTAACATCCTAATCCTTGTTCCCCGTCAGAAACCCTTTGCCTAGATTAAAAGAAAGAAAACCGTATTGGCAAAAATACAAATAACCAGTACAAAGGCCCCCCACATTGATAGCATTCGTAACATAACAGACCGCTGTTTAAACTCAGTATGCAAGCAGGGTTAATTGGAGACATCTATTTCCCTTCCTTATTCAGTTCACAATAGGATAAAAAATGAATTGACCTGTAGTTTCAAGCTCAACCGCAGAGAGCGACCAGCGCTTAAGAACCACGTCCAAAATCGCTCGCTACACAAAGCACCCAAACTGATGCTTTCCTCAAAATCACTTTCTCACTTCCAAAATTGCCTTCTAAAGCAAGTCACTATTGGGTTTTGAGTTTGAGAATAATTCCAACCAAACCAATCACACACACACCTCATAAACATCATATAGAAGTGATCCAAACACTTAAACAACATCTGGAAAACCAATTCCACAAAATCACCAGCCAATTGCTCAAGCTTTCAACCAAGTTGCAGTTGAGGTGCCATAACCTGTTCCAGTCCATTTCCAATCACTCCAAGTATTCAAACACATTCCATATGGTGTAGGGAAGCTGTTCAGATCATCACAACTCATTTGTAACACCTCCAACTCAAAAATCAAATTGCTCTTGCTGCCACGACCTTCAAGTAAGCCTAAACTTGGTCATTTCATAATTCATGCATATTTCCTCGCATAATAATTTTGCCATATGTTCATAATCATTTATGGAGGATTTCCCCTCAATTAATTACTTTTATGAATCGTGTATCAAAATTCCCAGCTTTCATGCAGAATTCTTGAGGTTTTGTCTTGATTTCTTATTCCATGTTTAAAATAAATGAAATTAAAGACCATAGACATGACCGTGAGGTAAAAACGAGTAGATTGATATGTGGATTGTGTGATTTCATCAAGTATTCAGTGAGATTGAGGGGAAAACGCAAATCTGAAGAAACAGAGGGCGCAGGCAAGAACTAGGTGTTCTTGGCGCCCTTTTTTGAATTTTTAAATATTTCAATTTTTGTGATTTTATTTAATTGATTCAAAAATTAATTTCTCTCTGGTTTTTAATGATTTTGAGTTGATTCTTTTTTTAATAATTCACAAAAATGTTAAAATATTTTATTTTACAATAATTTCCCAAAAATATTATTTATTTCATATACTTGATATTTTTGCAAAGAATTAATTTTTATTTGTTTTTTTTTTTACATTTAAAGTATTTTTTCTTTCTTGATTTTCCAAACTTAAATGGTTTCCAATCATTTTCTGGATAAAAATATGATTTTTCAAACATTAATCTAAGATCACAACTTGTTTTTCACACATGTTTGATAATTTTGATCATTTTAATTAAAATTTTATTTAATTAAAATACATGTTGAAATTAATTTAGGGTTTTGATCTTAATCACCCTAAACAAATATTTTTTCAAACTTTGTGGGCCTCTTGAGAGAGTGTAAGACCCAACCCTTTGAAAATACAAAACCATTTGGGCCTCAGATATTGTATAAGTCCCTCTGCGTAAAAAAAAATCTCGGCGCGATCGCCAGTTCAAAATCAAATCCTCTGGGCCTCTCCTCGAGCTATAAGTCCCATTCTTTTTCTTAAAAACACTGTTGGGCCTCTAATGGAGTGTAAGACCCAACCCCTTTTGTAAATAAACATTTTTTGGGCCTCACATATTGTATAAGTCCCTCTGTATATTTTCAAAACAACGGCGCGATCGTCGCCTTTTCAAAATCATCCGGGCAATCTCCCTGAGTTGTAAGCCCCATCTCTTGTAGAAAAACACTTTTGGGTCTCTAATAGAGTGTAAGATCCAACCTCATTTGAAAACCAAAACTTTTTAGGCCTCGGTCATCGTATAAGACCCACTGTGTTTTCAAACCTCGGCGCGATCGCCATTTTTCAAACAAATAACTTTGGGCCTCTCCCTGAGCTGTAAGCCCCGATCTCTGTTCAAAATACTTTCTCCTTTGATTTTGAATCCAAATGTATAGTTGCTATCAAAACTTTCTTTAGTTTCTTTGAATAACTAACAAAAGAACATGGAAGCTCTACAAGGGTAAGTGTTTATCCGCTTTCTTTTATATGCTTTCATATACATAACTATATTGTGGGAAGCTGCACATGGTTAGTCTTCTTTCATACCTTTTAAATACTCGTCATATATCAACTCTATATATAATAGTATAGTTATTTAGAGTTTTCCCCGACAACTACGTCTAGAACTAGGTAAAGCCCTGTTGGTCACTCTTTAAATACAAACAAAATTAGATCCCCATAGGATTTCCAAATACAGTCTTCCCTTTTCTCACACTATCACCCTTAGAAATTGTCAAAGAAATTCTACTTCCCATAGTTGATCTATTCCCCGTGAATAGCATCTCTTGAGTTTCTTCCAAACCCTCAAACTTTCCTGGAATGATCTCTTCTCTGTGAATTGCATGTCTTGAACTTCTCTTGGTTTGGGGACCCACAGGCTTCCTAAAAGCATCCCTGCCTCCTCTTGGGCGTTGTACAAGGACCCTTCGGCTTCTAAGAAGTTCTCATGCCTTTTCCTGGGCTTAATACAAGGACCCTGACGACCTCTTAAAGGTATAAGACATAACTTAGTCATCCTTTACTAGAGCAGTCTTTCCAAGTGTCAAGCCTCATGCTACTTTAGGGTTGATTCTCATCCCTTAAGGCCCTTGTCCTCTTTTGGGCATCCTACAAAAGATAAAACTCTTCAACACCAGTAGACTTGGATAGTCTAAACCCCCTTGAGTCACAAAGACATTCTCAAGTTCCTTTAAAACATAGGAAAAAACACCGATCATTTTGGATAAATCTCCAGCAGAAACCCGGTCTCTCTCATGAGAGTTCCCCACCCTTGGGTCTGCCTATGGATCTAATCCTTAGCAGTAAGATAACCTCCTCTTAGGCTTTGTATAATGATCTTTCCTTGACACAGTCAGCCTCCTCTTGGGCTGTGTACAATGATTCTCCCCCAGTGGAGCTAACCTTTTCAGACTCTCTTGTTGGGTCAATCTCCTTTTAGCCTCAATCTCAGGCTTCCTACGCGACAACAAATCACTCTCTTGTTGAGTATAAAAGACTCTCTTGTTGAGTCAATCAACTCTTGGACTCTCTTGTTGGGTCAATCACCTTTGCAAGACTCTCTTGTTGAGTCCACTTTTTTAGCCTCCGTCTTGGGCTTTGTACAAGACATATAAAAGCACTCTCTTGTTGAGACAAACTCATTTCAACCTCCATCTTGGACTTTGTACAAGACACATATAAACCTCCCCAACAGAGTCAATAATCCCTTTTAGCCTCAATCTTGGGCTTCATACAAGACAAAAAGAACATTTTCCCCGGAAAAGTCAAACTGTTAGCCTCCTCTTATGCTTTATATAATGATATCGCCAAAGAGTCAGTCTCTTTTTTGCCTCAATCTTGGGCCTTGTACAAGACATAAACACTCTCTTGTTGAGTCAGTCTTATCTAGCCTCCTCTTAGGCTTCGTATAAATAAATCCCTAGCTGAGTCAATCAACCTTTTAGCATCAAACTCGTGTTTGGTTAAGGCATACAAAAAAAAACATATCCTCTTTAGAGATGACAAATTCTCTCTCAGCCAAAACCCTTTAGCTTCATATCTTGGGCTTTGAACAAGATACAAATCACCTTTAGCTTCATGTCTTGGGCTTTGAACAAGACACCAAAACATCTTTTTCCTCCCTTAGAATAGAAGGAACTACGATTGCTCTGATTTTCCTGTTTCGTTAAACAGGAATACGTAGGCATAAGATTGCGAGATCTTAGCGAGCATACAAATCAAAAACTCTAGGTCCAGTACCTTCATACATCAATCAGAAAAATTTTAGATACAGTATCTTCCCAAAAGCCTCATGAACACTCTATTCTTAAGCCAAATAACCTAAGAGAGACCCACGATTTTGATAGCATCTGTAAACCAACAGTCATCTGTTTAAACTCAGTATGCAAGCAGGGTTAATTGGAGACATCTATTTCCCTTCCTTAATCAGCTTCACATGATAAAAAATGAATCGAACTGTAGCACCCCAAAGCGATAGTGATTCAAAACCACAAAAACCGCGCTACAGAAGAATAGCGACCACAGTGGGAGGAGTCCCATCCTCCCATATCTTAGGTTGAATCCCTTAAGTTTAGAAGGTACCATGGTGAATGGAGACTCTGCTGGGGAGTCATTGACTGTTAGGATCATAGGACTAGAGGTCTAGGATGTTAGGACAAATATATATACTACTTTTCATAATTGATATCCGTGTTAATTTTTCTGCTAATGGGAATGCGTGTGATGCCGCATCTGGAAAGATTGAGTATACACCTAAGATAAGGGATGGCATTAGACGGGTAATCTTACAGGGAGTGACTCCCAAGTAAGAGGTCCCGGTCGACCATCGAATCAGTGGAGATGCCCTTTGTGAATTCAATGGCTATACGACTTCGGTTGTTGAAAGCAGATTGTTCGATTGGGTTATTTCAGAAGCTGAGGATTTTAGTAGACTGAAACCATGTTACTATTTTGTAGTGAGGAAGCTATCGGAAATAGTTGTCAAGCGATACTACCCTCATTTGAGATTACTTTAAGATACTACAGCTCGCTCGGGTGATGCCAGCCTGCTGTTGTTATCCCAAGAGGGGTCAGTGATTTTGAGGACAGGTACAAAAAACCACCAATATAAACCTTTGGGGATGGGTAGAGCCATGACTTAATGACACCGAACCTTTGACCCCATGTTTTTTCTATTTTTTGTGTGCTACATTCATGCATTCATTTCATTAAAAAACATTAAACAAAAACTTCCCTTCTAGTCTCTCTTTTTCAAATTAAACTAAGACAACGATTGCAAATGTCAGATAATGAGATTGCGTTATGGATTTCGGTAGAAGGAAGATCACCAAACCTAATGCTTTCAGAGCTAAGTATGCAGGATTTGAGGATTTGAGAGGTTTGGCAAGGATGATCACCAACCCTGATGCTTTCAGAGCTAAGTACAGAGGACTGCTGTCTTTGGTAAGGGTCCATGTAATTGAGGGAATCCTGGCTATGCTTATTCAGTTTTACGATCCGGTCTATCACTGTTTCACATTCCCGGATTATCAACTAGCACCAACACTGGAGGAATATTCTCGCCTTACTGATTTGCATATCACTGACCAAGCTCTCTTTTCTAGACTGAAAGAAATTCCAAAGGATCAAACCATTGCAAGAGCAATCTATTTGGACGCGTCAGAAGTCAAGACTCACATGACCACTAAGGGTGGAATCCAGGGTTTTCCAGCCCAGTTTTTGATAAAGAAAGCCCTGTACTTTGCCAGTAAAGGGAACGTGGCCGCTTTCGAGAGCTTTTTTTTTTGCTCACCTACGGGTTATTTTTGTTTCCCAACATCAATAACTTCGTAGATATCAATGCCATTAAGATATTTTTGATTGGAAACCCTGTACCGACCTTGCTCGCAGATGCTTATCATTCTGTAAATTTAAGGAATTTGTACAGCGGAGGAATGATCACCTGCTGTGTACCCCTGCTATACAAATGGTTCATTTTCCACTTGCCCAAGTCTGCTGCATTTTGGGATCCTAAGAATACTTTGCATTGGTCACAGAGGATCATGGCTCTTACCAACTCTGACATCGACTGGTACAATCGAATCTATGACGGGATAAGGATCATTGACCGTTGTGGAAATTTCCCTAATATACCCCTCATACGAACTAAAGGAGGAATCAACTCTCATCCAGTTTTAGTTCGTTGTCAATTCGGATACCCTATGAGGCATTTCCCACGTAATGCTCATCTGGAAGGTCTTTTCTTCAAGGAAGGAGAAAATGACAGGACACTAAAGACAGAAATAGTGCATGCCTGGAAATGTGTTCGTAGGAAAGGAAGAGAGTCTCTAGGAAAACCAGTCTGTGTCTCGGTGGAACCTTATCTCCACTGGGTACAAACTAGAGCTCTCAAACTGAGGATTCCTTACCCTTGTCAAGAAGTTCTTCCATTAAGGGACCCTGTCCTTTATTTTATGTCTGATACAGAAAAACTTCAGGTTACTCTCAACAGAGTTCAACAAGAGAAGAAGTCTTGGAAGAACAAGTACAGTATTCTGAATGTGGAGTGTAAGAAAATACAACAAATGTTAAAAGAAAAATACACTCTGATCGAGATTTTAGAGCAACATGTTGTAGAAAACCAAGATGACCAAAGGAATTAGCTCGCTCCTTTCACTTGGCAAAGGAATGTCAACCCGACAACGGCTCGAGAGCCCCGGTCAAAGAAACGGAAAGTACCAGAACCAACACCCGAGCTCTCCTCAGAGAGGACTCAGGATCCATTAGCATAGACATTTCCTTTTACAGCACTGTGTAAATTACTGTATTTCCGTTTCTGTAATCTTTGAATTCAATAAAACGGGGTTATCCCCACTGTTTGATATTTTCAATCCAATTGTCGAAGTTTATTTTGATTAAACAAAAAAAATAATATAGTTAATATAATCATTGCATATCATTCATCATTCTCACGTAGTGCATTCTTCCTACCTACGAATCTCACGTTTGTGTCTCGATTCTAGAGTCAAACTGTCTCATTCGTACAATACTCGGGCTACTCAACAAAAGAAAATGGATAATCTCGAGGAAGAGAACAGAGAGTTGAGAGAAGAACTCGACGCTCTGAAAGAGGATCTGAGAAAGCTTCACAACGATATGCAAGCTCTGGCAGCAGTTTAGATTCAACAACAAAGGACTGTGATCTCAGAGATCACCTCGACGCCCATAGTGGAAAAGTATGATCCTCGATATACCATGCCTAAAGATCATCCCTGGGGCATGCCTATTAACTATATCCCGGAAGGATATATTTTGCCGATCACTGAAGATCTAGAAACTGCATCAGGAACCTCTGGGCCTGAAGGTTACAAACTTTGGGAAAGCGAAGATGCCAGGGGCATGACAGCGACTCCTGAAGGATACAAACTTCGGGAGAGGGAAGTACCAAGAGTCACTGTCGTAATGACTATACCACAACCTATGGTACACACTGTCCCGAAAGGACAGATTTCCCAGATACCGTCTGGTGGAATCGAAAGTATGGACGAGAGAATGAGGGAATTCTAGGAACAATTCCTGGAAATGTAGAAGGAACTGCATGCAATTCGCGGTCAGGATCTATTTGGAAAGGACGCCGCAGACTTTTGTTTGGTCCCCAATGTGAAAGTTTCGCACAAATTCAAGGTGCCCGAATTTGAAAAGTACAAGGGTAACTCTTACCCTCAAAGTCACTTGGTGATGTACGCTGGGAGGATGTCAACTCAGATAGAAAACCAACAACTACTGATCCACTACTTTCAAGATAGTTTAACCGGTGCCGCACTCAAATGGTACATGGGATTAAACCGCACTAAGATCGCCACTTTCAGAAATCTTGGTGCTGCCTTCGTTCAACAATATAAGTATAACCTGGACATGGCACCCGACAAAGATCAGCTCAGAGCCATGTCGCAGAAGGATAAGGAAACCTTTAAGGAGTACGCTCAGAGATGGTGTGAAATTGTCGCCCAGATTTGTCCACCTCTTGAGGAAAAAGAGATGACAAAGATCTTCCTAAAAACCTTGAGCTCATTTTACTACGACAGAATGGTCGCCAGTGCGCCCAGTGACTTCACTGAGATGGTAGGCATGGGAGTTCGTCTGGAGGAAGCAGTCTGAGAAGGACGTTTAGTAAAAGACGCTGGATCATCAAGCAGTACCAAAAAATACGGTAGTGTTTTCTCTAAGAAAAAAGAGCAAGATATTAGTAATATCTCTCTCGCAAAGCAAAGGCGACGGTACCAACCAGTAGCCACTGTAACTCCTGCTATCAACCCTGTGCCTGTTCCTACGTATCAACCTCAGGTTGCTTAGAGCCAACCTAATCAACAACAATATCAGCAAAGGACACAACAACCTCTTCTGCAGGCTCGTTCTCAGTACAACAACAACCGTACAACACGACCACCAGGGTTTAACCCTATACCAGTGTTGTACGCATAACTATTTCCATTACTACTGGTCAAGGGGCACGTCCAAACCAGGTCTCCTCTTACAATTCCATAAAATCTGCCTTTTTGGTTCAAAGCGGATCAGACTTACCCTTACCATCAAGGAGGACCAGGGCATAACATAGAAAACTGTCTCAGCTTCAAATCTGATGTACAGAAGCTTGTTAGGAGCGGGGTCTTATCCTTCAAGGATACGAATCCAAATGTTCAGACAAACCCGCTGCCTCAACATGAGAAAGCTGCAGTAAATTTGATAGAGGGAGAGTCTAACCACAGCTATCAAATTCATGATGTACTCTTATTGAGGGCTAACCTGGTCAAGATGCATCGCAGACAGAGCAGATATGGGCATGTACCATCTCATAACTATCACCAGTGTGATATCTGCTCTAAAGACAACCAAGGATGTTATGTGGTGCAATAAGCTCTATAGGAACAATTGGATCTCGGATGGATCCAAGATCATCGAATCCATGAGGTGAATATGACTTATACGAATTCCAACATCATTCAAAACCATGACATCTGTGCGATGAATGTCAACTTGGTGGAAATGCACTCAAGGCAAAGCCAGCATCATAATCTGCCACGGGATGATTACAATTCCTGTCTGATTTGATCGGTATTTAATTAGAGATGCTCTTTTGTACAAGAGGCCCTCCAACGTCCGATGGATCTTGGATGGATTCAGGATTACCGCGATAGAAATTAGTATCAAGTGAATATGATTCAAATCTTTGATATTCACTTGATGAATACCAACTTGGTAGAGTTACATGCTAAGCAGGTTGAGCTCGGTTTTCTGACTTCGCATAATTATCAGAACTGTAAGGGATGCCGTGAGAGCGACCAAGGATGCACTCTCGTTCAAAGAACTTTGCAACACTTGTTAAACCATTGGTGGCTTCCGATCTATTTAGACGAGACACACAACAAGTCAGCATGATTAATGGGAACCCTACTAGGCCTCAAAGTCCGGATGTTCGATCAATGGGAACAGATCTGGTGAGGTTACACTGCATACAGAGCAGACGTGGCCGAGTGCCACCACAAAACTATGAACGCTGTAGAGTTTGCTCTGAAGATAATCAAGGATGTTACCACGTGCGAGCAGCCCTTCAGAGTCAGTTAGACCACAAAGAGATTCGATCGTGTCCAAGTTCTGGGTCAACCAATTCGATGCCAGACTTTGTCGCTGATCGAATCAAGGACGTTGTCGTAATCTCTGATCATAAGAGGACCAAAGATGTTTGCGCCATCATTCCTCTACTTGATGAATCAAAAGTTCTCAACTAGGAACTGATTGAAATTACTTACAATGGTCGAAAGAATCAAAAGGCTCATGTAATTATCTATCTACCAGGACCATTACCGTACGAATCAACTAAGGCTATCCCTTACAAATACGGTGCAACAACAATTGAGAATGGAAATAAAATTCCATTACCCTCCGTCGTAAATATTGCAGACATCAGTCGAATCTTCAACTGAGGAGTTGGAGAACCTACCAGAGAAAAGGAACCTTAAACGGAAAGTCCTGATCAACCAGTCGGTCAATCCAGTGATCCCGACCTTTCAAAGAATAGCGATGTGATGCTGAAGCTCATCCAGAAGAGCGAATACAACATTGTTGATCAACTGTTGCAAACTCCTTCAAAAATCTCAGTGCTATGACTTTTACTCAGTTCTTAAGCTCACAGGGAGGCTCTACAGAAAGTCTTAGAGTAAGCCTTTGTGGAACAAGATTTGTCAATAAGACAATTTGACAACATCATCTCCAACATCACTTCCTGCAACAACTTGGGGTTTAGTGATAAGGAACTGCCGGAAGAGGGCCCAAGTCATAACATGGCACTCAATATTACAGTCAATTGCCAGGATGATGCTTTAGTCGGCGTACTGGTAGACACCGAATCAACTCTAAACTTGATGCCAAAATCCACTCTAATGCGACTATCATTCAAAGGATCTCCGACGAGAGGCAGTGAGGTCATCATCAAAGCATTTGACGGATCCCGAAAAATAGTTATCGGCGAAGTCGACCTTCCCATAACTATCGGTCCTCACACTTTCCAAGTCACTTTCCAGTTCATGGACATCCGAGCAACATACAGCTGTTTGTTGGGAAGATCTTGGATACACGAAGTTGGGGCAGTCACTTCGACACTTCACCAAAAGCTGAAGTTTGTCAAGAACGACAAACTCATCACAGTCTGCAGAGAGCAAGCCTTGATCGTGAGTAACCTATCATCGTCCACTTGTGTAGAACCAGAGGAGGTTGTTGGAACCCATTTCCAAGCACTTTTGGTGAGCAATGACAATCAATCAGAAAGAGGAATGTCGATTTCCTTGTACAAAGATGCTCTCGAAGCAATCAAAAGTAACAATGCAAAAGGATGTGGACAGCTTGTCATTCCTACTGATAACAAAGCAAAGAAAGGTCTTGGTTTTTCTTCAAACTATACCCAGATTGCTACTAACGATGAGAGTCTTCATCCCATTCAGAACTTCTTCCATAGTGGAGGTTTCTTTCACCCAGTGTCTCAAGAAGTACATACCATCAATGAGGGTGATTCCTCCGATACAGATGAAGGGTGGAAGTCCTATCTTAATGAGGAGGATTATATATCTTAGGAAGAGGTGTCTACACCATTTTACTTTTCGGCACAAAATTTGAGATTTATACCGAGGTCAGATGTCAAAATGATATACGGAGATTGTGATCCAGAAGGATGCCGTGCTCCACCAAATTCATTAGAGGAGGACAGTCTGATGAAAGACAACTTTGACCACGACTATTATGGCCCAATGGATGGCCTGCCTATGTGGCAACCGTACCAGGAGACTCGGGGCAAGAGAGTCAGCCCAACGATGCATATCAGCTGAGCATCATTGAATAGAATACCTGCGTCTCCACCATGTCATTGGATCAACACTCAGGGCATTCAGAAAATATCCAGCACGATGATGAATTTGCAAAGCTTGCCGTACTAAAGTTCATCAACTACGCTTTTCCCGAGGTCAACGTCATTGAGAGGGATGACTCCTCTAGTTTCAAAGAAGTATGGGACACCTTAGGACAACTGAGTGGCAAATACGACTTCATGGTCAAGTACACCGCTCCTGAAAGCTCTCGTATCAGGCTCGAAGACATTCAGCCTACTGGATGGGGAGATCCGCCTGAGAGTGAAAACACTATGCAAGATACAACAGAAGAGTTCATCTACGACAACTCTGCCTGGGAGACAGACTCCAACGATCCTGTTCCACCAAAAATCAGTGTTATTTCTGAAGACAAATTAAGAAAGAAGGTACCAGACTTTGTGATTCACCGAGGAGTTCGCTGCCAATGGGTTGCTGTCGATGTCCCGAAAGTCGTTCACAAGTCTAAGTAATTGTCGTCTTTGTCTTAAACCTTTCACCCTGCCCAGGTGAAACGGATGTTTTGATAGGGCTCACTTCCTGTAAATGTCTCTCTTCGCTTCACCCAAAGTGACTGAGTTTTGTTTTATAGGGTTGTAGTTTCAAGAATCGACAAAATTATAAATAAAATAATGCCATTCTGTAATTTCCGCATTTATTGTTGTTTTCTCTTTTCGCTTTTTCAGAAAATGGTAATCCTAAAAAAACATCTCAAATAATAAAAACAAGCAGTTTTAAAAAAAAATACACTCCACACACTCCTGCATTCTCTCTATCTCTTCTAAAAACAATCATCATGTCATGCAGATTACTTGTTTTAAACCCCATTGAAACATACGATTCAATGCCTTCTTCCAACTTTGAATTCCCGGTATTTGAGGTTGAAGAAGAAGATGACAAAGAAATTCCAGAGGAGATCTCCCGATTACTCGGACAAGAGGAAAGGTCCATTAAACCTCACAAAGAGCCGTTGGAAATGGTTAACTTGGATTCAGAGGAAGAGAGAAGAGAAGTCAAGATTGGAGCACTGCTCAGTCCAACTGTCAAAGAAGGTTTAACAAAGCTTCTGAAAGAGTTTCCCGATGTATTCGCTTGGTCCTATCAGGATATGCTAGGGTTGGATACCAGTATCGTGGAACATTATCTACGGTTAAGATCAGAATGTCCGCCAGTAAAACAAAGACTAAGATGGACTCATCCAGACATGGCCATCAAAATTAAAGAGGAAGTACAGAAACATATTGACGCAGGTTTCCTCGACACATCAGAATACTCTCAATGGTTAGCCAACATAGTACCAGTACCAAAAAAGGACAGAAAGGTCAGAATGTGTGTAGACTACAGGGATCTGAACAAAGCCAGTCTAAAGCATGACTTTCCCTTACCGCACATTGACATGCAGGTAGACAGTACAACAAAGTTCAAAGTTTTCTCCTTTATGGATGTATTCTCGGGCTATAATCAGATAAAAATGGCACCGAAAGATATGGAGAAAACTTCGTTCATTACCCCATGGGGTACCTTTTATTACAAGGTAATGTCGTTCGGTTTGAAGAACACCGGGGCAACCTATCAAAGAGCCATGACTACTCTGT
The DNA here is from genome assembly GCA_022829125.1 of Lathyrus tuberosus. NCBI lineage: Eukaryota > Viridiplantae > Streptophyta > Magnoliopsida > Fabales > Fabaceae > Lathyrus > Lathyrus tuberosus. The sequence goes on from JALAZF010000248.1 coordinate 8,501,056, forward strand.
TTCATGACATGATACACAAAGAAATCGAGGTATATGTCGATGACATGATTGCCAAATCTAAAACAAAAGAGGATCATGTGACCCACCTGTTAAAATTATTCGAGCGGCTAAGAAAGTACAAACTCCTCTTGAATCCCAATAAGTGCACATTCGGTGTCCGTTCAGGGAAACTTTTAGGGTTCATCGTCAGCCAGAAAGGAATTGAGGTTGATCCTGACAAGATCAAGGCCATTCAAGAAATGCCTTTTCCAAAGACTGAAAAATAAGTCAGGGGATTCCTGGGACGTTTGAACTACATTTCCAGATTTATATTCCTCATGACCGTGACATGTGCGCCGAATTTCAAATTACTCAAAAAGGACCAGGACTGTGTTTGGACAGAAGATTGCCAAACCGCCTTCGACAGTATCAAGGAATACCTGTTGAACCCACCGATTCTATCACCTCTAGTGGAAGGAAGACCACTGATCATCTACTTAACAGTCTTGGAAGACTCCATGGGTTGTGTACTTGGCCAACAGGACGAAACAAAAAGGAAAGAGTCTGCCATCTACTATTTAAGCAAGAAATTCACCGACTACGAGACTCGGTACACTATGCTTGAGAAAACTTACTGTGCTTTGGCTTGGGTAGCCAAACGTCTTCGCCGGTATATGATTCGTCACACTACTTGGTTAATCTCTGAGATGGATCATATCAAGTACGTCTTTGAAAAGCCTGCTCTCACGGGAAGGATTGCCCGTTGGCAGATGTTGTTATCAGAATATGACATCGAGTACCACACTCAGAAAGCTGTTAAGGGAAGTGTTTTAGCCGATCATTTGGCTCATCAACCGATCGATGATCAGGAATCTGTCGGGTTTGACTTCTCGGACGAAGATGTCATGTACTTTAAAATGAAAGATTGCGATGAACCGCTACCCAGTGAAGGGCCAGAACCAGGTTCCCAATGGGGACTTATCTTTGACGGAGCTGTCAATAATTGCGGAAATGGAATTGGGGCAATCATCATAACACCTCAGGGTACCCATATTCCATTAACTGCCAGACTGACATTCAAGTGTACAAACAACGAGGCCGAATACGAAGCTTGTATCATGGGTATCGAAGAAGCAATTGACTTAAGGATTAAGAACTTGGAAGTTTATGGGGACTCAACCCTGGTTATCAATCAGATCAAAGGAGATTGGAACACATACCAATCATGATTGATTCCTTCAAAGATTACGCGAGAAGGTTGTTACCATTCTTCAACAGAGTCCAGTTTCACCATATCCCTCGTGAAGAGAATCACATGGCTGATGCATTAGCCACTCTCCCCTTCATGATTAGTGTAGGTCAATGGAACGACATACCTAAGATTGACATAATGCGCCTAGAAAGGCCCGCTTACATCTTCACGATCGAAGCAGTCATAGATGACAGACCTTGGTATCACGATATCAAATGTTTCCTTCAGAAACAAGAGTATCCACCTGGGGCATCTAGGAAAGATAGAAAGACCCTCAGAAGACTGGCTGGAAGCTTCTTCCTGAGCGGTGATACACTCTATAAGAGAAACTTTGACATGATCTTGCTCCGATGCGTAGACAGACCATAAGTAAACATGGTGATGAAAGAAATTCATGAAGGATCCTTTGGCACTCATGCCAACGGACACACAATGGCGAGAAAAATTCTGAGAGCCGGGTACTACTGGCTGATAATGGAATCCGACTGCTACCAGTACATGAGAAGGCGTCACAAGTGTCAGATATACTCAGGAAAAATCCATGTACCGCCAACGCATCTCAAAGTTCTTTCTTCCCCGTGGCCTTTTTCCATATGGGGAATCGACATGAGTGGCACGATCGAACCCAAGGCTTCAAAAGGACATCGGTTCATCCTGGTAGCCATTGATTACTTCACCAAATGGGTCGAAGCAGCGTCATTCGCCAATGTGACCCGACAAGTGGTGGTCCAATTTATCAAAAACAATATCATTTTCCGTTCTGGTGTTCCAAGCCAGATCATTACTGATAATGGATCCAACTTGAATAATAAGATGATGAAAGAGTTGTGCACTGAGTTCAAGATCAAACACCATAACTCATCTCCCTACCGACCTAAGATGAATAGAGCGGTAGAAGAGGCTAACAAGAACATCAAAAAGATCGTTCAAAAGATGGTTGTAACCTACAAAGATTGGCACGAGATGCTACCCTTTGCTTTTCAAAGTTATCGCACATCTGTCTGCACTTCAACAGGGGAAACCCCTTTCTCTCTAGTATATGGCATGGAAGCAGTGCTTCCCATAGAAGTAGAGATCCCATCAATCCGGGTGTTGATGGAAGCTAAGCTAACATAGGCTGAATGGTGTCAAAGTCGACACGACGAATTGAACCTAATCGAAGAGAAGCGAATAACGACTCTATGCCACGGTCAGTTGTATCAGCAAAGAATGAAGAATATGTTTGACAAAAAGGTCCAATCTCACGTCTTTAGAAAATGAGACCTTGTGCTCAAGAAGATACAATCATTTCTCACTGATTTCTGGGACAAATGGACTCTGAATTATGACGGCCCCTATGTGGTCAAGAAAGCTTTCTCAGGCGGTGCCTTGAGACTCGCAACCATGGATGGAGAAGAATTTGCTTACCCCATAAATGTTGATGTAGTCAAGAAATACTTTGCCTAAATAAAAAAAAAATAATAAAAAAAACGTCTCGGTGGATTGAAACCCGAAAGGGCGGTCTAGGGAAAAATTAGAGACATGATCAAAAATCAACCCGATGGATTGGAAATCTCAAAGTACAATCCAGGCAAAATTTAGGCATATTGGCAAGTAACTACGTCCAACTAAGGGGCAAATCCCTTAGCAGCAGTCATGTCATCCATCAGGAAAACTCCAGTAAAGGTCATCTTCGACAGAAGCTCAGGATGTCCCGAATTCAAAGTTAGTAGAAGGATAGTGGTCGTTATGTTTCAATGTAGTTCTTTTCCCTTAAATTACCATTTTCTAACTTTGTAAATACTCCATGGAATCACGCGTTTGGCTGATTTCCATCCTATCAATAAAATTTGAGCCCTAGTGCTTTTGTTTATAATTCTCATTTGTTTTAGCTTTACAGAACGACATTTTAACATGATTAACGATTCTTGAAATAAAACAAAAATGAATTTACTTGTCAAAATTTTTTCTGCTTTTAAAATAAAGATGGCAATTCTTTTGATTGTTGAACATCGAAAGAACATCGATCGCTTCTCCAGAAGTAATCGAGCTTCAAAGTGCAGAATCAAGGTACTCCTTCTAAACTAGTACGTCTAAACGAAGGATCAACTATGTCAAAGACTATGTTTCATCTGACATCCCCGGCAGAGTTCTTATCTTCTAAGCCCGAGCAACGGTTGTTCTCCCACGGGGACTATCTCTCCTAAGAAAGGAATAATTGCTATCTTGAACAAATGGTGCTTCTTTGTCCCCTGCAGTGGCCGAGTATCCAGTCGTGTTCATCTATTAGCCTGTATGTCGCGTCAGTTTTGTCAGAATACACATTCATACATCATGCATTATTTATTTGCATTCATATTCATATTACATCACTATCACTCTGGTCGGTCTTATCCCCAAGTGATAAAAAGTCCTCTAAATCGAGTTGTTAGTTCTTTCCTCGTCAGGAGGTAGATCATCTAAGCAATGTCTCTCCCAATTTATTTCTGGATTGGAGACGGTCCTCGACCACTTTGATAACTTGAACCTCTGAAAAGCAAGAAAACTTTCGACAAACATCACTCTTCGCCATTGAAGATGATATCTTCGCTTTCCCGAATTAAGGAAAATCCCCAGAGAAAGCCTCTTAATCAGAAGATTCAGCAATACAGCAGTTCTTCTTCGGAAGGTTTGCTGACGAAAAGGTCATCAACACTCCCAAATTGGATTACATCACATGGCATTTCCTTCGAGAAGATCTCGAGGAAAAGTATGATGTAATATCCCCAAGCGAAAGCAGTCTCTCAAGAGACTTGTTTACCCCAGTAGAGTCAATAAATAGCGTCTCCAATAGAGAAGTTTGTACACCTCTGCAGCTCAGACGAATGGGTTCCCCAGCAAGTCTGACATCAAAACTTTTTCCATCAAATGGCATCTCCCATGAAAATTCAGCGGGAAGTTTGAGGAAAACTGCTACAAATAGCGTTTGTTGTCAAGAAAGTTTATTGACAAAAGAAACTGAGACCAGTTCCTTGGTAATAAACCAGGATCGAGGGGAAGTTTACATTAGAAACTGAGACCAGTTCCTTGGTAGGAAACCAGGATCGAGGGGAAGTTTATATAAGAAACTGAGACCAGTTCCTTGTTAGGAAACCAGGATCGAGGGGAAGTTTACATTAGAAACTGAGACCAGTTGGTAGGTGTCATACCCCAAATTTTGACCACTAAGATTCCCATCATTGTGCAAATCATCATCACAATATGGGTGAACCATCAGTCTCCCCAAAGATGGGTGAGCATCCACTACAATTAAAAATTAGGGTTTCAGACCCTCTCAGAGTTTTTAGGAAAAGGATCAATCAAGGAATGACATGATATTCAACTTGTCTAACCTCTCAAGCATCCACAAAGTATCAAGAGGACTCCCACCTCAAGGATTAAGCACAAGGCTGCTCCCTTCTAGGTGGATCAAGCCTCAAGATCGTCAGTGTCACCAAATTAGGGTTTTGATCGACCAGGGCCTCCAGATGGAGATTTTCCTCTGGGAATGAGCCAATACTTCAAAGCATAACCTAATATGCTCCATGGAACCTCATGGACCCAATCATCAAGTCAATTTAACCTCAGAGGATGCATACATAAAAAATCATGAATTAGGGTTTCTTGACCTAATTCACCCCTAAGTTGACTTTTGGGACAAAACATGAGCTAATACCTCAAGAGAGGATTTAAGGGTCTCTAACACACCACATTGATCCATTTGCAACAATGGATTGATCCAAGAAGCTTGAACAACAAGTTTCAATTTCATCTGAACCACAGTTAGGGTTTCACGGGAAAAGTCAACTGTACCTTTGACTTTTGACCAGAACATGCTCCCAAACCCTAGGACATGATTCAATACACCCTATAACACCTATGAAATCAATCCATCAAGTTTGATTTAGGTCAAGGACTTGATTTCATAGAGGATCGCACAGTTTAGAATTCATCGGATAAAAAGTCAACTGTGCACAAAAGTCAACTTTGACTTTTTGAGATTTTTCACAAAAATGGATTTTTAACCCTAAAATGATGTTAATGTATGATTTGAATCATCATTCATCAAGAAAAATCAAAGAAAATGGGATAACTTGTAAAAGGCGTAACCATAAAAACTTAGCAAATTTTCTAAGTTATGAACAAAGTGGCAAGGGTACCAACTTTGAAGGATCATAACTCCTAAACCACAAAGCCATTTTTCCCCATCCAAAGCTTGATTTTTAGATCTCATGGCCCTCTACAAAAGCTAAAAACTGACCTCTCTCCAAATTTCTCATGTATTTTGAGTTATGGAATGATCAAAATCACAAAAAGTGAAAATGTCCCTTTTTTCCAACACTTAGTGAAATTTTCACTAAGTCAGAATCTGCCTTGACTTTTTTCCAAATGTAGGGGGATTTTTTCACTTGGATCCAAAAGGTATCAAAACAAAATATGATCAAACAGTTGTTGTATCATATAAGGGCTTTCCAAAATGACCAAGAACATCACCAAATTCCACTTAAGCCATGAGATATGACAATGCCAATATGCCTTGCTGAAAACTGCCAAGGCTAGGCAGAATTTTGCATTTTTGCTCGATTTGGAAAAATCAGCTAATTCCAAGCCTTGTCATCATCTTGGATACATCTGAGGATCAAATCTAAAGGGGACAATCACTGAGCCAAGTCTCCAAAGTCTTTGGAACAAATACCACCATTGGATTCCTTGTGAAATTCTAGGCCAGATGCATATAAATTTTGTCTCAAACCATGGAGAAATGAGAAAGTTATGACCTTCATGTTTTTAACCCAAAACTTGCCTTGCCTTGCCTTGATCAAGCCTAGAAAACAAGGCAAGCCTTGTATATTTGTGATTTCACTTCAAACAATGGATGTATCACCACCCCAGTGGTAAGGCGCGCGCCCTATAACCTTGAGGTCGTGGGTTCAAACCCCACCCATGTCATTTTGTGTTTTTTCACATTTTTCCTATTTTTCCAATATTTTCATGTTTTATTAATTAATTGGAAAATTAATAACTCCTTCAATTTTAATTATTTTTTATTGGTTCTTTTTGAAAAAAATAAAAAAATATTGAAATATTTTATTCCACAAAAAAATTAGAATTATATTATTTATTTAATATAATTAGTATTTTTGTGAATAAATTCCTTTTTAATTATTTTTAAACATTTTAAAAATGAATATTAACTTTGAAAATCAAAACCAAATGGGTTTTAATTCATCTTGTGATTAATCCCTAATTTTTCAAACCTAAAACAAAAATCCCAAGTGGTTTATTCAAACTTATTTGGTATTTTTATCATTTTTGTTTGATTTTCTTTAAATATTTATTTTTAAAGGAAAACAAATTAGGGTTTCTTTGATTTTCACCCTCACAAATCATTTTCAAAACTTTCGGCCCTCTATTAGAGTGTAAGACCCAATCCTTTGTAAATACAAACCTATTTTGGGCCTCACTTATTGTATAAGTCCCATTGTATTTCAAAAAGTTCGACGCGATCATCGTCTGATTAAAAAACAAACCATCTGGGCCTCTCCTCGAGCTATAAGACCCATTCAAAACTTTCGGGCCTCTACTAGAGTGTAAGACCCAACCCCTTTGAAAACCAAATCATTCTTGGGCCTCAGTCATTGTATAAGACCCACTGCATTTTCAAAATCTCGGCGTGATCGCCATTTCTAACAAAAAACCTTTCCTGGGCATACCCTCGTGTTATAAGTCCTATTTCTCTTCTTTAAAACTCTTTGGGCCTCTTGAAAGAGTGTAAGACCCATCCCTTTGTACATAAATCCTTTCCCGGACCTCAGTCACTTGTATAAGTCCCTCTGTACAAATGCGAAACAACATTGCGATCACCGATAAAACCCTGGGCCTCTCCTTGAGCTGTAAGCCCCAATTTTCTTTTCAAAGCACTTTTTCCATTGATTATGTAATATATTGTTGTTTTCAATTTTTTTTGTTGAACAACTAACAAAACAGCATGGAAGCTCTACAACCGAGTAAGTGTTTACCCGCTTTCATTTACCGTTTTCATATGTATATAACTGTACTGTGGGGCTATTTCACTGTAAGTCTTCTTTCATAAACTCATATCAACTGTGTAATAATAGTATAGATATTTAGAGTTTCCCCGGCAAATACGTCTAGAACTAGACAGAACCTCACATCAACTCTAGATAACTAGATCTAAGAAATCTCCCCCCTTTGAACAGTTCATATACAGAAGGCCATTGTTCCATGTGAAACCCCTTCTGGAACTGTTCATCAGCCTCCTCTTGGGCTTAGTGAAAGGACCCGCAAGCTTCCTAAAAGCATTCCCGCCTCCTCTTGGGCGTTGTACAAGGACCCGTCGGCTTCTTAGAAGTATTCACAGCCTCCTCTTAGGCTTTGTATAATGATTCTTCCTCCGGGAATGATAGCCTCCTCTTGGGCTTCGTACAAATTATCCGCCGGCTTCTTAAAAGTTTCCAGCCTCCTCTTAGGCTTCGTACAAATTGTTCCGACGACCTCCTAGAGGCATAGGACCAGAAATTAGCCATCTTAATAGAATAGTCTTTCAAAGAGTCTAGATCCTACTACTACTATTTCTTACGCATAGTACAAATGATTAAACCCGTAGACTCGGACAGTCTAAAACTCTTTGGATTCCCCGTTCCCTCAGAAAACAGGAAATAATCCCGATCCTCAAATCAAAACCCTGAGTACAACATTACTCATAAAAACTAATTTTCTCTTTGAACCAACATACTGGTCACTCAACTGAAACAGTAACCTTCTGTAGCGAGCGATTTTGGACGCGGTTCTTAAGCGTCGGTCGCTCTCTGCGGTTTGAGCTTTGACTACAGGTCGATTCATTTTTTATCCTATTGTGAGCTGAATAAGGAAGGGAAATAGATGTCTCCAATTAACCCTGCTTGCATACTGAGTTTAAACAGCGGTCTGTTAGGTTACGAATGCTATCAATGTGGGGGGGCCTTTGTACTGGTTATTTGTATTTTCGCTAATATGGTTTTCTTTCTTTTTATCTAGGCAGAAGGTTTCTGGCGGGGAACAAGGATTAGGATGTTAGGACTGATGCTTTTGAATTACTGCTTTTGATTGATGGAGATATGGGATTTGGGTTTTTTGTTGATTGTGCTCGCTAAGATTTTTCTTTCAATCTTATGCCTACGTATTCCCGTTTTCCGAAACAGGGAAATCAGAGCGTTCGTAGTTCCTCCTATTCTATGGGAGGAAATGGGTGTTTTGGTGTCTTGTTCAAAGCCCAAGACGTGAAGCGAAAGGTGATTTGTATCTTGTTCAAAGCCAAAGATGTGAAGCGAAAGGTGATTTGTATCTTGTTCAAAGCCCAAGATGTGAAGCTAAAAGGTCTATTTGTGTCTTGTTCAAAGCCCAAGACGTGAAGCTGAAAGACCTCGACTTTAGAGAGAATTTGTCATCTCTAAAGAGGGGAGAAGGAGAATTACTTTAACTGGGATACGCGGATCCGAGCAATGCCATAATTTCCGAAGAAAGGGTTTTAACCTGAAGGAGAAGACTTTAACTCAGTGTAGAGCAATGCCATCTTTCCTTAGGAATTTCTCATGCTAAAAGAGGGACAGTGGCGTGGATATAGATGATCCAGAGGCTTGCCGCTTACAGCGATTAGATGAAGGGAAAGGAGTTGTTAATGTTTGTGTACTGTGAACGAGGCACAACTTTGATGCTAAAAGGTTGATTGGATCAACCAGTGGTTTTCTTATACAAAGCCTAAGAGGAGGCTATTATGTGTCTCGTACAAAGCCCGAGAGAGAGGCTAAAAGGTTTTGACTCAACGGTGGAATCTTTTGGTATCTCGTATAAAGCCCGAGATGGAGGCTAAAAGTTGTTTGACTCCGCTAGGGAGAGTCATTGTACAAAGCCCAAGAGGAGGCTATGTCAGTTAAGTGACAGGTCCGGTATACTGATTTTGAAAGAGAAAATCAGTTCTTATATGAGCATCACTGTACTCATAGGTTAGATCTGAGGATCGGGGTGGTTTCCTTTTCTTTGAGGAAACGGGAAATCCAAAGGGTATTGAGACTGTCCGAGTCTGCGGGTTTCCTTCCTATTTAACGAAGGGGTCGCTTGAGAATGTCTTTGAGACTCAAGGAAGTTAGACTGTCCGTGTCTAGAGTTTCAACTTTTGTACTATGCTGTGAGAAACAGTAGTAGACTCTATGAAAGGACTGTTCTATGCAGATGACTAAGTTCTGTTCCTATACCTTTAGGAGGTCGTCGGGACAATTTGTATGAAGCCCAAGAGGAGGCTGGAAACTTTTAAGAAGCCGACGGGTCCTTGTACTAAGCCCAAGAGGAGGCTATCATTCCTGGAGGAAGAAATCATTATACGAAGCCTAAGAGGAGGTTGTGAATACTTCTAAGAAGCCGTAGGGTCCTTGAATAATGCCCAAGAGGAGGCGGGGTTGCTTTTAGGAAGCCTGTGGGTCCTTGAACAATGCCCAAGAGGAGGCCGATGCTTTTAAGAAGCCCGTGGGTCTATCATCTCCTTTCCATTAGGAGAGATAACTCTTTTAAAGATAAAAACCACTGGTAAACGTGCGAGGTTTACTATCCAGCGACTTTTAGCTTTTAAAGAGGGTTCCTTAGTTAAGGTCCAAGATTATGACCGTAGTGGGTACCCAAACCCCAAGACATTCAAGGCAAGCTATCCACAAGGAATAGATCAAGTCAGGAAAGTTCGAGAATTTGGAAGAAACTCAAAGATGCCATTCACGGAGAATACATTCATCTTGGGGAGTAGAGCTTCTTGACGATTCCTAAGGAGGACAGCCGAAGAGAAGACTGTATCTGGTGCTCCTATTGGGGATCTAGGCGTCTATTTCTACGAATAAATGAAACGGCGTCACCTAGTTCTAGACGTAGTTGCCGGGGAAACTTGAAATATCTATACTATTATTACATAGTAGATATGAGTTTATGAAAGGAGACTTACAGTGATCAGCCCCACAATACAGTTTATAATATGAAAGCAGTAAACGAAAGCGATAACCACTTACTCGGTTGGAGTGCTTCCATGCTGTTTGGTTAGTTGTTCAATAAAGAAAGATTGAAAACAACAGTATATTCAAAATCAAAGGAGAAAGTGCTTTGAAAAAGAAAGATTTGGGGCTTACAGCTCAAGGAGAGGCCCAGGGTTTTATCAGTGAGCGCACTGTTTGAATTTGTACAGAGGGACTTATACAAGTGACTGGGGCCCAAAATGGTTTTCTGTACAAAGGGATGGGTCTTACACTCTCTCAAGAGGCCCAAAAAGGTTTAAAGGAAAAAGAGTGGGGCTTATAACACGAGGGTAGGCCCAAATGATTTTTTGTTTAAAAATGGCGATCGCGTCGAGGTTTTCTTTTAACGCGGAGGGACTTATACAATAAGTGAGGCCCAAGATGTTTTGGTTAAAAGGGGGATTGGGTCTTACACTCTAATAGAGGCCCAAAGTGTTTTGAACGGGTCTTATAGCTCAAAGAGAGGCCTAAGGGTTATTTTGAAAAGGCGACGATCGCGCCGTTTGTTTTTGACGGTATCGGGACTTATACAATATACTGAGGCCCAAAATGATTTGGTCAAAAAAAAGGATTGGGTCTTACACTCTATTAGAGGCCCAAAAAGTTTTAAGAAAAAGAAATGGGTCTTACTACTCGAGGGTAGGCCCAGGTTTATTTTAAAAAAGGCGACGATCGCGCCGTTTACTTGTACAGAGGGACTTATACAATGAATGAGGCCCAAAAAGTTCTTGTACAAGGGGGGATGGGTCTTACACTCTCTCAAGAGGCCCAAAAAGTTTTGAAAATGATTTATGAGGGTTGAATTAATCCAAAACCCTAATTTGTTTTCAAAATGTATTTAATTGAATAAAAATTCAATTAAAATGATAAAAAATTGTTTAACACATGGAAAACAAATTGTGATCTTGGATTAATGCTTCAAAAATTAAGTATTGACCTACAAAATAATTAGAAAGCATTAAAAGTTGCAAAATCAATGTAGAAAAAATATTTAAAATGCCAAAAACAATCAAAATATTAATTCTTTACAAAAATATCAATTATATGAAATAAATAATATTTTTGGGATTTTTTGGGAAAATAAAATATTTTAACATTTTTGTGAATTATTAAAAAAAGAATCAACTCAAAATCATTAAAACTCAGAGAGAAATTAATTTTTGAATCAATTAAACAAAATCACAAAATTCAAATATTTGAATTTCTAAAAATGGCGCCAAGAACAAGCTGAAGAACACGCGCGTGTTCTTGGTTTCTCATATTTGCATTTTCTATCCAATCTCACTGAATACGTAATCATATCATGCAATCCACATATCATTATGCTCGTCTCAACCTCACGATCATGTCTATATCCATTAATTTCATTTAAATTAAACATACAACAAGAAATCACGAAGAGACCTCAAGAACCCTAATTTCTGCATGAAGGCTAGGATTTTTGATACACGATTCAAACAATGCAATTAATTGAGGGAAAACATTCCATGCATGATTATGAACATATGGCCAAATTATTGTGCGAGGAAATATGCATAGATTGAGAGATGCCCAAGTTTAGGCTTACCTTTAGGTCGTGACAGCAAGTTCAAAGTGATTTTTGATCTGGAGGTGTTACAGATGAGTTGTGATGATCTGAACAGCTTCCCTACACCCTATGGATTGTGTTTGGATGGTTGGACTTGATTGAAATTGGCTGGATCATTTTGTGGTACCTCAGCTGCACTTTGGTTAAAACCTTGAGCAACCAGCTGGTGATTTTGTGAAATTGGCGTTTCAGAAGTAATCTAAGTGTTTGATCAGCTCATATGTGATGTATGTGAGGTGTGTGAGTGATTGGTTTGATTGGAATTGCTCTCAAACTCAAAACCCGATAGTGCCTTGCCTTAGAAGGCAAAATTGGAGTGAAAGAAGAGATTTTGAGGAAAGCATCTGTTAGATGGCTTTGGTGTACTCAAACTGACCACAATTGAGCTCTATTTATAGTAGAGCAAGTTTGTTTTGGGATCCACAGTGAATGGCAACTGCAGCAGGTGTTTCCTCAATGTTGGCCAATGGAAATGCAAGTCTCCTCTAGCCATTGACTAGAGGTTAGGGCACAGAGCTATGGTCCCCTTGGTCTTGGATAAGTCTTGACTGATTTCAGATGAGAATGGCTCAGTCCATACCACCTTGATGGTTCCATTGAATGCCTCATTCCAAATTTGAAGTCTTGTCCCTATTTTGGCCATTCTAGGTTCAACATGCTATTTCTTGTTCCATGGACTTTGGAGGCTTGGCTCAGTGATTGTCCCCTTTAGATTCAATCCTCTGAGGTGTCCAAGTGGATAGGAGCAATTGAATTTGGCTGATTTTGGAAAATCAACCAAAGTTGCAAATTCTGCCTTGCCTTGACAGATTTCAGCAAGGCAACTTGCCAATGTCATATCTCATGGTGTAAGTTGAATTTGGCAATGTTCTTGGCCATTTTGGAAAGCTCTTACATGATACAACAACTGTTTGAACAAGTTTGGTTTTGATCTCTTTTGATTCCAAGTGAAAAATCCCCCTACATTTGGCAAAAAGTGAGGCAAAATCTGACTTAGTGAAAATTTCACTAAGTGTTGGAAAAAGTGACATTTTCACTTTTCAGCCACTTTGATCACTCCATAACTCAAAATCCTTAATGAATTGGAATGACTTGTAGTTGAAATTTTTGTAGATGATAATGAGGGCTACAAATCCATCTTTGGATGAGAAAAAATGGCCTTGTGGTTTAGGAGTTATGGTCCTCCAAAGTTGGTACCCTTGCCACTTTATTTTTAACTTAGAAAAATTTCTAAGTTTTTATGGTTACCCCTTTTACAAGTTATCTCACTTTTCTTGATTTTTCTTGATGAATGATGATTCAAATCATACATTAACATCATTTTAGGGTAAAAAATCCATTTTGGTGAAAAAATCTCAAAAAGTCAAAGTTGACTTTTGTGCATAGTTGACTTTTTATCAGATGAATTCCAAATTATGCAATTCTTCAGGAAATCATGTACTTGACCTAAATCAAACTTAATGGACATGTTCATGGGTGTCATAGGGTATATTCAATCATGTATTAGGGTTTGGGAGCATGTCCAGGTCAAAAGTCAAAGTTACAGTTGACTTTTCTCGCGAAACCCTAATTGTGGTGCAGATGAAATTGAGACTTGTTGCTCAAGCTTCTTGGATCAATCCATTGTTCCAAATGGATCAATATGGTATATTAGAGACCCTCAAATCATCTCTTGAGGTCTTGGCTCATGATTTGCCCTAAAAGTCAACTTAGGGGTGAATTAGGTCAAGAAACCCTAATTCCTGATTTTTGATGAATGCATCCCCTTGAGGCAAAATTGACTTGATGCATGGGTTCATGAGGTTCCATGAAGTAGATTAGGTTATGTTTTGGATCAATGGCTTGTGCCCATATGAAATTTTTCATCTGGAGGCCCTGGGTAATCAAAACCCTAATTTGGTGACACTGTCGATCTGGAGACTTGATCCACCTAGAAGGGAGCAGCTTTGTGCTTAATCCTTGAAGTAGGAGTCCTTTTGATCCTTTGAGGATGTTTGAGAGATTAGACAAGTTGAAAATCAAGTCATTTCTTGATTGAGCCTTTGTCTAAAGCTCAGAGAGGGCTTGAAACCCTAATTTTGATTGTAGTGGATGCTCACCCATCTTTGGGGAGACTGATGAAGCATAAAGGTACATCCATATTGTGGTGATGATTTGCACAATGATGGGAAACTTTAGTGGTCAAAATTTGGGGTATTACAGATGCCCCTATTTAATCTTCTTGGACCCGAAGGTGTGAATGACGAAGGGATTCGGGCATTCGGGGTGCAAGAGGATTAAATATCAGAATACCCGAAATTTTGATGGTGGTTATGAATGGTAGCTTACGCATTCATCTTCTTTAGCTAAGCAATGATGCTTAGAAAAGGTAAACTTCCCCTCGATCCTGGTCTTCAGCCAAGGAACTGGTCTCAGTTTTCTGAAGTAAACTTCCCCTCGTTCTTGGTTTCCTACCAAGGAACTGGTCTTAGTTTCTGATTTAAACTTCCCCTCGTTCTTGGTTTCCTACCAAGGAACTGGTCTTAGTTTCTGATTTAAACTTCCCCTCGTTCTTGGTTTCCTACCAAAGAACTGGTCTTAGTTTCTTTTGTCAATAAACTTTATTGACATGGGACGCTATTTATAGCGGTTTTCCTCAAACTTCTCGCCGAATTTTCCTGGGGAGATGCCATTTGAGTGGAAAAAGTTTTGATGTCAGACTTGCTGGGGAACCCATTCGTCTGAATTGTAGAGGTACACAAACTTCTCTATTTTGGAGACGCCATTTGTCGATTCTACTGGGGAAAGTGAGTCTCTTGAGAGACTGTTTTCGTTTGGGGTTACATCATATTTTTCTTGGGATCTTCCCGGAGAAATGCCATATGATGGGATCCAATTTTGAGGTGCCAATGACCTTCTCATCAGTGGTTTTTCAGAGCAAAACTGGCGTGCTGCCGAATCTCTGATCACGAGGCTTTCTCTGTGGATTTTCCTTAATCCGGGAAAGCAAGGATATCATCTTCAATGGCGAAGAGTGATGTTTATTGAAAGTTTTCTCTGGCTTTTCAGAGGTTCAAGTTATCAAAGTGGTCAAGGACCAACTTCTTTCCAGAATTAAACTGGAAGCGAGGTTGTTCAGACACAGTATTTCCTGACGAGGCAAGAACTGACAACTCGATTGAGAGGACTTCTACCACTAGGGGACAAGATCGACTAGAGTGATAGTGATGCAATATGAAATGTGAATGCAAATAAAAAATGCATGATGTATGTATGTATATGCTGACAAAACAGACGCGACATACAGACTAATGGATGAACATAATTGGATACTCGGCCATCGCGGGGCGAAGAAGTACCGTTGATTCAAAATTGCAATTCCACCTTGCTTAGGAGAGATAGTCCCGTTGGGAGCTATGTTGATCAGGCTTAGGAGATGAGAACTCGGCCGAGGACGTCACACGAAACATGGTCTCTGACATTATTGATCCTTCATTCAGGAGTACTGGTCTAGAAGGAGTACCTTGATTCTGCACTTTGAAGTTCGCTTACTTCGGGAGAAGCGATCGATGTTCTTCTGATGTTCAACAGTCAAAAGAAATGCCATCTTTAATTTAAAAGCAGAAAAAGTTTAACAAGTAAATTTATTTTTGTTTTATTTCAAGAATCGCTGATTAAGTTTAAACAACGTCGTTCTGTAAAGCTGAAACAAATAAGAATTACAAACAAAAGCACAAGGGCCCAAATTTTATTGATAAGACGGAGATCAACCAAACGCGTGATTCCAAAGAGTATTTACAAAGTTTGAAAATGTTAATTTACAGGGAAAAGGGCTACGTTGAAACATAACGACCACTATCCTTCTACCAACTTTGAATTCGGGACATCCTGAGCTTCTGTCGAAGATGACCTTGACTGGAGTTTTCTGACAGATGATGTAACTGCTGCTGCTGCTGAGGGACTTGCCTCTGTTGAACATAGTTACTTGCCATTATCCCTAACTTTTGCCTGGATTGTACTATGAGATTTCCAATCCATCGGGATGATTTTTTTCAGGTCTCTAACTTTTGCCTGGACCGCCCTTTCGGGTTTTCAATCCACCGAGAAGTTTTTTTCTTTTTTTAGTTTTAGGTGAAGTATTTCTTGACTACATCAACATTCGTGGGGTAGGCAAATTCCTCTCCGTCCATGGTTGCAAGTCTCAAGGCGCCGCCTGAGAGAGCTTTCGTGACCACATAGGGGCCATCATAATTTGGGGTCCATTTTCCCCGAGAATCAGTGAGAAATAATTGTATCTTCTTGAGCACGAGGTCTCCTTTTCTGAAGACACGAGGTTGGACCTTTTTGTCGAACGCCCTCTTCATTCTCTGTTGGTACAACTGACCGTGGCATAGTGCCGTGATTCGCTTCTCTTCGATCAGGTTCAGTTCGTCGTGTCGATTTTGACACCATTCAGCTTTGGTAAGCTTAGCTTCCATCAATACCCGGATTGATGGGATCTCTACTTCTATGGGGAGCACTGCTTCCATGCCATATACTAGAGAGAAAGGGGTTGCCCCTGTTGAAGTGCGGACAGATGTTCGATAACCGTGAAGAGCAAAGGGTAGCATTTCGTGCCAATATTTATAGGTTACAACCATCTTTTGAACAATCTTCTTGATGTTCTTGTTAGCCGCTTCTACCGCTCTGTTCATCTTGGGTTGATAGGGAGATGAGTTATGGTGTTCGATCTTGAACTCTGCACACAACTCTTTCATCATCTTATTGTTCAAGTTAGATCCATTATCAGTAATGATCTCGCTTGGAACACCATAACGGCAGATGATATTGTTTTTGATAAATCGGACCACCACTTGTCGGGTTACATTGGCGAATGACGCTGCTTCGACCCACTTGGTGAAATAGTCAATGGCTACAAGGATGAACCGATGTCCGTTTGAAGCCTTGGGTTCAATCAAGCCAATCATGTCAATTCCCCATATGGAGAAAGGCCACGGGGAAGAAAGAACTTTGAGATGTGATGGCGGTACATGAATTTTGTAGGAGTATATCTGACACTTGTGACACTTCCTCATGTACTTGTAGCAGTCGGATTCCATTGTTAACCAATAGTACCCTGCTCTGAGAATTTTTCTCGCCATTGTGTGTCCGTTGGCATGAGTGCCAAAGGATCCTTCATGAATTTCTTTCATGAGCATGTCTGCTTCTGGTCTGTCGACGCATCGGAGCAAGACCATGTCAAAATTTCTCTTATAAAGAGTGTCACCGCTCAGGAAGAAGTTTCCAGCCAATCTTCTGAGGGTTTTCCTGTCTTTTTTGAGTGCCCCAGATGGGTACTCTTGTTTCTAAAGGAAGCATTTGATATCGTGATACCAAGGTCTGTCATCTATGACTGCTTCAATTGTGAAGACGTAAGCGGGCTGTTCAAGGCGTATGATGTTGATCTTAGGTATGTCATTCCATCGACCTACACTAATCATGGAAGAGAGAGTGGCTAATGCATCAGCCATGTGATTCTCATCACGAGGGATGTGATGAAAGCCGACTCTGTTGAAGAAGGTTAACAACCTTCTTGCATAGTCTTTGTAAGGAATCAATCCTGATTGGTATGTGTTCCAATCTCCTTTTATCTGGTTAATAACCAAGGCTGAATCGCCGTATACGTCCAAGTTTTTGATCCTTAAATCAATCGCTTCTTCGAGACCCATGATACATGCTTCGTATTCGGCCTCGTTGTTCGTACATTTGAACGTAAGTCTGGCAGTGAAAGGAATGTGGGAACCCTGAGGGGTAACAATGATTACCCCAATTCCATTTCCATAATGATTGACTGCTCCGTCAAAGATAAGTCCCCACTGGGAACCTGGTTCTGGCCCTTCACTGGGTAGCGGTTCATCGCAATTTTTCATCTTTAGATACATGACATCTTCGTCTGGGAAGTCAAACCCAATTGATTCTTGATTGTCAATCGGTTGATGAGCCAAATGATCGGCTAAAATACTTCCTTTAACGGCTTTCTGAGCGTGGTACTCTATGTCATATTCTGATAACAGCATCTGCCAACGGGCAATCCTTTCCGTGAGAGCAGGTTTTTCGAAAACGTACTTGATTGGATCCATTTCGGAGACCAACCAAGTAGTATGACGAATCATGTACTGGCGAAGACATTTGGCTGCCCAAGCCAAAGCGCAACAAGTTTTCTCAAGCATTGTGTACCGAGTCTCGCAGTCGGTGAATTTCTTGCTTAGATAGTAAATGACAGACTCTTTCCGTTTAGTTTCGTCTTGTTGGCCAAGTGCACATCCCATTGAGTCCTCTAGGACTGTGAGGTAAATGATCAGTGGTCTTCCTTCCACTGGAGGTGATAGAATCGGAGGATTCAACAGATATTCCTTGATACTGTCAAAGGCAGTTTGGCAATCTTCCGACCAAACGCAATCCTGGTTCTTTTTTAGTAATTTGAAAATCGGCGCACACGTCGCGGTCATAAGGAATATGAATCTGGAGATGTAGTTCAAACGTCCCAGGAATCCTCTGACTTGTTTTTCAGTTTTTGGAGAAGGCACTTCTTGAATGGCCTTGACCTTGTCAGGATCAACTTCAATCCCTTTCTGGCTGACGATGAACCCTAGTAGTTTCCCTGAACGGACACCGAAGGTGCACTTGTTAGGATTCAAGCGGAGCTTGAATTTTTTTAGACGTTCGAACAATTTTGACAGATGTTCAACGTGCTCATCCTCTGTTCTTGATTTTGCAATCATATCATCGACATACACTTCGATTTCCTTGTGTATCATGTCATGAAACAGAGTAGTCTTGGCCCTTTGATAGGTTGCCCCGACGTTCTTCAAACCGAACGGCATTACCTTGTAACAAAAGGTACCCCATGGGGTAATGAACGAAGTTTTCTCCATGTCTTTCGGCGCCATTTTGATCTGATTATAGCCCGAGAATCCATCCATGAAGGAGAATACTTTGAACTTTGCTGTGCTGTCAACCAGCATGTCAATGTGTGGTAAAGGAAAGTCATCCTTTGGACTTGCCTTATTTAGATCTCTGTAATCAACACACATTCTGACCTTTCCATCCTTTTTGGGAACGGGTACGATGTTGGCTAACCATTGAGGATATTCAGATGTAGCAAGGAAACCCGCGTCAATCTGTTTCTGTACCTCCTCTTTGATTTTGATAGCCATGTCCGGGTGAGTCCGTCTCAACCTTTGCTTTACTGGCGGACATTCCGATCTTAACGGTAAGTGATGTTCCACGATGCTGGTATCCAACCCTGGCATATCCTGATAGGACCAAGCGAATACATCGGGGAATTCTTTGAGAAGCTTTATCAAACCCTCTCTGGCAGTTGGACTGAGCAGTGCCCCAATCCTGATTTCTTTTCTCTCTTGCTCTAAACCCAAGTTTACCGTTTCCAACGGTTCTTTATGAGGTTCAATGGACCTTTCCTCTTGTCTGAGTAGTCGGGAGATCTCTTCTAGAATTTCGTTGTCATTTTCTTCTTTAGCCTCGAATATCGGGAACTCAAAGTTGGGAGAAGGCATCAGATCGTGTGTTTCAACTGGGTTTAAAACAAGCAATCTGCATGACGTGATGATTCGTGTTTAGAAGAGATAGAGAAAATGCAAGTGTGTGCAGTGTATTTGTTTTACTGCTTGTTTTTATTTTTGAATTTTTTTTTTTTTTAGGATTACCATTTTCTGAAAAAGCAAAAAGAGAAAACAACAATTAATGCAGAAATTACAGAACGACGTTATTTTATTAATAAACAAGTCGAATCTTGAAACTACAACCCTATAAAACAAAACTCTGTCGCTTTGGGAAAAGCGAAGAGGGAAATTTACAGAAAGTGAGCCCTATCAAAACATCCGTTTCACCTGGGCAGGGTGAAAGGTTAAAAGATGGCAATTACTTTGACTGATGAACGACCTTCGGAACCTCGACGGCAACCCATTGGCGGCGAACTCCTCGGTGAATCACAAAGTCTGGCACCTTCCTCGATTTGTCTTCAGAAATGACGCTGATTTCTGGTGGAGCAGGATCATTGGAATCTGTTTCCCAGGCAGAATTATCGTAGGAGGATTCCTCTGTTGCATTTTGCATAGCATTGGTGCTCTCAGCTGTATCTCCCCATCCAGTTGGCTGGATATCTTCGAGCTTGATACTAGAGCTTTCGGGAGCAGTGTACTTGACCATAAAGTCGTATTTTCCACTTAGTTGTCCCAGAGTGTCCCAAACTTCTTTGGAACTGGAGAAGTCATCCCTCTCGATGACGTTGACCTTGAGAAAAGCATAATTGATGAACTCTAGTCCTGCAAACATTGCGAATTCATCGTCATGTTGAGTAATTTCCGAATGACCTGAGTGTTGATCCCATGACATGGTGGGGACATAGGTATTCTGTTCAATGACGCTCAGCTGAGTTTCATTGTTCGGCTGACTCTCTTGCCCCAAGTTTCCTGGGTAAGGCTGCCACATTGGCAGGCCATCCATTGGGCCATAGTAATTGTGGTCAAAGTTGTCTTTCATCAGAGTGTCCTCCTCTAATGAATTTGGCGGAGCACGACATCCTTCCGGATCACAATCTCCGTAGATCATTTCGACATCTGATCTTGGTATAAATCTCGGACTTTCTGTAGGAAAGAAAAAAGGCATAGGCACCTCTTCCTGAGACATATAACTGTCCTTGTTAAGATAGGACTTCCATTCTTCATCCGTGTCAGAGGGATCTTTCTCATTGATAGCATGAACTGTCTGAGACACTGGGTGAAGAAAACCTCCACTGTGGAAGAAGTTTTGAAGGGGATGAAGACTTTCATCATTGGCAACTGTCTGGGTACAGGTTGGAGAAAAACCAAGACCCTTCTTTGTTTTATTGTCAATAGGAATGACAAGCCGTCAACATCCTGTCGTATCGGTACTCTCGACCGCTTTGATAGCATCTTTGTATGAAGAAATTGAAGTTCCTTCTTTAAACTGATTGTCCTTGCTCACCGATAGTGCTTGGAACTGAGTTCCAATAACCTCCTCGGGTTCCACACAAGTAGATGATGATAGGTTACTCACAAGCAAGGCTTGTTCCCCACAAACCGTGACAAGTTGGCCGTTCTTGACGAACTTTAGCTTTTGGTGGAGGGTCGAAGTAACCGCTCCAGCCTGATGTATCCAAGGTCTTCCTAATAAACAACTGTATGTTTCCCGGATGTCCATGATCTGGAAAGTGATTTGGAAAGTGTGAGGACCAATAGTTATGGGAAGATCAACTTCGCCGATAACTGTTTTTCTAGATCCGTCGAATGCTTTGACGACGACCTCGCTGACTCTCATCGGAGGGCCCTTGAATGATAATTGCATCAAAGTGGACTTCGGCCTAACATTCAGGGCTGACCCTATGTCTACCAGTACGTTGGCTAAAGCATCGCCCTGGCAGTTAATTGTAATGTTGAGCGCCATGTTATGACGGCGACCCTCTTCGGGTAATTCCTCATCACTAAATCCCAAATTATTGCAGGAAGTGATGTTAGAGACAATGCTATCGAATTGTCTGATTGTTACATCCTGTTCCACAAAGGCTTGCTCCAAGACTTTCTGTAGAGCCTCTCTGTGTGCTTCTGAACTGAGTAACAGTGATAATACTGAGATCTTTGAAGGAGTCTGTAACAGTTGATCAACAATGTTATATTCACTCCTTTGGATGAGCTTTAGCATCTCATCTTTGTCTTTTGAAAAGTTGGGATTACTAGATTGACCGACTGGTGGATCAGGAATTTCTGCCTGAAGTTCCTTTTCTTTGTTGGATTCTCCAACCCCTCGGTTGAAGATTCGACCGCTCCGTGTTACACGACTGATGTCTGCAATATTCACGACGGAGGGTAATGGAATTTCCTTTCCATTCTCGATTATTGTTGCACCGTATTTGTAAGAGATTGCCTTAGCTGATTCATACGGTAGTGGCCTCGGTAGATAGATGACTATGGGAACCTTCTGATTTTTCTGACCATCATAAGTAATCTCGATCCATTCCTAGTTGGGAACTTTAGATTCGTCAAGTAGAGGAATGATGGCAAAAACATCCCTGGTCCTATGATGACCAGAGATTGTGACAACATCCTCAACTTGATCGGCAAGGTAGTTCGGCGTCCAGTTGATGGGTCCAGAACCTGGATATGGACGAATTTCTCCATGATCGACTTGACCCTGAAGAGCTGCTCTCACAAGGTAACACCCTTGGTTACTTTCTGAACAGACGCTACAACTGTCATAGTTGTGTGGTGGTACCTGGCCACGCCCACTTTGAATACAATGTAACCTCGCTAGGTTACCTTCCATTGATCGGACATCCTGACTTTGACGACGAGTAGGATTCCTGTTATTGACACTAATCTGCTGAGTATCTTCATCCATGTAGATTGGCATCCACCAGTGATTTAACAAGTGCTGAAGTGCCTCCTGGACAAGGGTACAACCTCGATCATTTTCGCAACCCGCTTTACAATTTTGATAGTCATGTGATATTAAGAATCCAAGTCGGACCTGCTCAGCATGTAACTCTACCAGGTTGGTATTCATTACGCGGATATCGAAGATCTGAACCATGTTGATTTGATAGGAATTCCTATCATGGTAGTCTTGGATCCATCCAAGATCCATCTGACGCTGGAGGGCCTCTTGTATGAAAGAGCATCCCTGTTTGTTTACCGAGCAAATCAGACAGGAACTGTAATCGTGCCGCGGCAGATTATGATACTTGCTTTGCCTTGAGTGCAACGCCACCAAGTTGACATTCATCGCACGGATGTCGTGGTTTTGAATGACGTTGGAGTTCGTATAGACCATGTTAACTCCACGAACTCGGTGCTCTTAGATCCATCCGAGATCCATCTGTTCCTGTAGAGCTGATTGCACTACCAAACATCCTTGGTTATCTTTAGAGCAGATATCACACTGGTGATAGTTATGAGGTGGCACATGGCCATATCCACTCTGTCTACAATGCATCTTGACCATATTGGTTTTCAACAAGAGTACATCGTGAATTTGATAGACATTGTTAGTCTCTTTCTCAATCAGATTGACTGCAGCTTTCTCATGTTGAGGCAGCGGGTTCATGAGAACATTAGGATTCGTATCCTTGAAAGATAGGACCCCACTCCTAACAAGTTTATGCACGTCGGACTTGAAATTGAGACAAGTCTCAATGTTATATCCTGATCCTCCTTGATGATAAGGGTATGTCTGATCCACCATAAACCAAAAAGGCGAATTTTCCGGTACCGTAAGAGGAGACTTAGTCTGAATGTGCCCCTTGGCTAGCAGTAACGGAAACAATTCATCGTATGATACGGGTATAGGATCGAGTCCTGGTGGCCGTGTTGTACAGTTGTTGTTATATGGAGGACGAGCCTGCTGAAGAGGCTGTTGTGTCCTTTGTTGGTCAGGTTGGCTCTGCGCA
The DNA here is from genome assembly GCA_022829125.1 of Lathyrus tuberosus. Classification (NCBI taxonomy): domain Eukaryota; kingdom Viridiplantae; phylum Streptophyta; class Magnoliopsida; order Fabales; family Fabaceae; genus Lathyrus; species Lathyrus tuberosus. The sequence goes on from JALAZF010000248.1 coordinate 8,524,365, forward strand.
ACCTGAGGTTGATACACAGGAACAGGCGCGGGGCTGATAGCAGGAGTTACAGCTGCTACTGGCTGATAACGTCGCCTTTGCTTTCCGAGAGAGATATTCCCAATATCTTGCTCTTTTTTCTTAGGGAGAGCACTACCGTATTTTTTAGTACCGCTCGTTGATCCAGTGTCTTTTACCAAACGTCCTTCTCGGACGGCTTCCTCAAGACGTACACCCATGTTGACCATTTCGGTGAAATCACTGGGCGCACTGGCAACCATTCGGTCATAGTAAAATGAGCTTAAGGTCTTTAAGAAGATTTTTGTCATCTCTTTTTCCTCAAGAGGTGGACAAATTTGAGCGGTAATTTCACGCCACCTTTGAGCATACTCCTTAAAGGTTTCTTTGTCCTTTTGCGACATTGATCTGAGTTGATCTCTGTCGGGTGCCATGTCCAAATTGTACTTGTATTGTTGGACGAAGGCAGTACCAAGATCTCTGAATGTACTGATCGTAGTACGGTTTAAACCCATGTACCATTTGAGTGCGGCACCGGTTAAACTACCCTAGAAGTAGTGAATCAGCAGGTCCTGATTCTCCGTCTGAGCTGACATCCGCCGAGCGTACATCACCAGATGGCTCTGAGGGCAAGAGTTACCCTTGTATTTTTCAAAGTCGGGCACTTGGAACTTGTGTGAGACTTTCACATTTGGGACCAAGCAGAGGTCTGCGGCGTCCTTTCCAAATAGATCCTGACCGCGAATGGCTTGCAGCTCTTTCTGCATTTCCAAGAACTGCTCCTGGAATTCATCCATTCTGTCAAACATAGTTTCCTTCTTACCAGAAGGTGTCTGTGGAATCTGTCCTTCCGGGACAGTGTGCACCACAGGGGGTGGTACCGTGACTACGGCAGTAAGTCTTGGCGCCTCCCGAAGTTTGTAACCTTCAGGAGTCTTGAGTATGCCCCTGGCATCTTCGCTTTCCCGAAGTTTGTAACCTTCAGGCCCAGCGGCTTCTGTTGCGATTCCCTGATCTTCAGTGATCGGCGGAACATATCCTTCCGGGATATAGTTAACAGGCATACCCCACGGATGATCTTTCGGCATCTGATACCTAGGATCGTACTTTTCTATGATGGGCGTTGAGGTGATCTCTGAGATCACAGTTCTTTGTAGCTGAGCTTCTGCCATGGCTTGCATGTCGTTACGAAGCTTTCTCATATCCTCTCTCAGAGCGTCGATCTCTTCTTTCAACTCTCTATTTTCTTCCTCAAGATCATCCATCTTTTTCTAACGATTGGCCCGAGTATTATACGAATGAGACAGTTTGACTCTAGAATCGAGACACAAACGTGAGATTCGTAGGTAAGAAGAATACGCGATGTGAGAATGATGAATGCAATGATTATATTAATTATTGTTTTTGGTTTAATAAAAATAAACTTCGACAATTAGATTGTAAATATCAAACGGTGGGGAAACCCCTTTTTATTGAATTCCAAAGGATTACAGAAATGGAAATACAGTAGATTACAAAGTGCAGAAACAGAAACCTAAACTAATGGGTCCCGAGTCCTCTTCTTTGACCGGGGCGCTTGGGCCGTTGTCGGGTTGTCATTCCTTTGCCAGGTGAAAGGAGCGAGCAAATTCCTTTGGTCATCTTGATTCTCTACAGCATGCTGCTCCAAAATTTCAATCAGAGCATCTTTCTCTTTTAGTAGTTGCTGTATTTGGATACACTCTACGTCGAGGGTGCGGTACTTGTTCTTCCAAGATCTTCTTTCCTTTTGAACTTTGTTGAGAGTAACCTGAAGCTTTTCAGTTTCCGTCATGAAGTACATGACAGTTTCCCTCGGTGGAAGAATTCCATAACGAGGATAAGGCATCTTTAGCTTGAGAGCTCTAGTTTGTACCCAATGGAGATAAGGCTCCACCGAGACACAGTCCGGTTTTCCCAGAGACTCTCGTCCTTTCTTATGAACATGTTTCCAAGCTTGCACTATTTCCATCTTTAGTGCTCTGTCATTTTCTCCTTCTTTGAAGAAAAGACCTTCTAGATGAACACCCAGTGGGATGTGTCTCATCGGGTATCCAAATTGACGAAGAACCAATGTCGGATGATAGTTGATTCCTCCTTTAGTTCCTATGAGGGGTACGCTGGGGAAGTTTCCACAAAGGTCAATGATTCTGATTCCCTCATAAATCCTATTACACCAATCTATATCGGAATTGGTGAGAGACATGACCTTTTGCGACCAACGTAAGACACTCTTGCAATCCCAAAAAGCAGCAGACTTGGGCAAGTGAGAGATAAACCATTTGTAGAGCAAAGGTACACAGCATGTGATCTCCCCTCCGCTGTACAAATTTCCCAAGTGTACAGAATGATACGCATCTGCGAGCAAAGTCGGCACAGGGTTTCCAATGAGAAAAACCTTAATAGCGTTGATATCGACGAAGTTATTGATGTTAGGAAACAAAAATAACCCGTAGGTGAGCAAGACAAAGATGCTTTCAAAAGCAGTCATGTTCCCTATACTAGCGAAATACAGGGCTTTCTTTGTCAAGAACTGGGCTGGCAAACCTTGGATGCCACCCTTAGTGGTCATGTGAGTCCTGACCTCAGACTCGTCCAAATGAATTGTTATTGCAATAGTCTGATTCTTTGGAATTTCTTCCAGTCCAGAAAATGGAGCTCGATCAGTGATATGTAAATCAGTTAGATGAGAATACTCCTCCAGCGTTGGTGATAGCTGGTAATCCGGGAATGTGAAACAATGATAAACCGGATCGTAGAACTGAATGAGCGCGTCCATGATCCCCTTAATCACATGGACTCTTAACAGTGGTAATAAACCACCGTGCTTGGCTCTGAAAGCCTCTGGGTTAACGATCATCCTCGCTAACATTCTCAAATCCTCTAGCTTTGGAACCTTGAAGGTATACTGGTGAGTTCTCCTTCTACCGAAATCCATTAATGCAATCTTTTTCTCTGATATTTGCAATCACAGTCTTAGTTTAATTTGAAAAACAGAGAGACTAGAAGAGAAGTTTTTTGAATGTTTTAATGTTTTATTAAATGGATGCACGAATGCAGCACACAAAAACATAGAAAAAACATGGGGTCAAAGGGTCGTTGTCATGAAGTCAAGGCTCTACCCATCCCCAAAGGTTTATACTAGGGTGATTTTTTGTACCTGTACTCATTATCATCAGCTCCTCCCAGGAAAGCAAGACAACAAGCGGATCGCCAGCGAGTTGTAGAGCAATCTTAGAGTAAGTTCCATTCACCGAGAATAGATCACCAGCCTCAAATGAGGGTAGTATCGCGTAACAACTATTTCCGATAGTTTCCGCCCTACGAAAGGGTTTGGCTCCTCAGCTTCTCAGACTTAACAACCGGCCCATTGGCTAGAAGAGTGAATGGGTTGCGTTGGTCAGCCTCCACTGAGGTTGATGGTCGACCCCGTCGCCATCACTTATCTTAAGTGTATACTCATTCTCACCACATGCGGCATCACACGCATTCCCAGTAGCAGAAAAATAAACACATATAGCAATTAGGAAAAGCAGTATATATATTTGTCCTAATCATCCTAGACTTATAAAGCTAAGAATCCTAAGTTCCTGACAGAAATGGCTCCCCGGCTGAGTTACCACTCTGTAGTTTTTCACACAAGAGGTGAAAAGCAAGATCGTGCCTAGATCTAACTTTGAAAGGCCCCACGGTGGGCGCCATTTTTTTCTGTAGCGAGTGATTTTGGACGCGGTTCTTAAGCGCTGGTCGCTCTCTGCAGTTTGAGCTTTGACTACAGGTCGATTCATTTTTTATCCTATTGTGAGCTGAATAAGGAAGGGAAATAGATGTCTCCAATTAACCCTGCTTGCATACTGAGTTTAAACAGCGGTCTGTTAGGTTACGAATGCTATCAATGTGGGGGGGCCTTTGTACTGGTTATTTGTATTTTCGCCAATACGGTTTTCTTTCTTTTTATCTAGGCAGAAGGTTTCTGGTGGGGAACAAGGATTAGGATGTTAGGACTGATGCTTTTGAATTACTGCTTTTGATTGATGGAGATATGGGATTTGGGTTTTTTGTTGATTGCGCTCGCTAAGATTTTTCTTTCAATGTTATGCCTACGTATTCCCATTTACCGAAACAGGGAAATCAGAGCGTTCGTAGTTCCTCCTATTCTATGGGAGGAAATGGGTGTTTTGGTGTCTTGTTCAAAGCCCAAGACGTGAAGCGAAAGGTGGTTTGTATCTTGTTCAAAGCTCAAGATGTGAAGCTGAAAAGTCTATTTGTGTCTTGTTCAAAGCCCAAGACGTGAAGCTGAAAGACCTCGGCTTTAGAGAGAATTTGTCATCTCTAAAGAGGGGAGAAGGAGAATTACTTTAACTGGGATACGCGGATCCGAGCAATGCCATAATTTCCGAAGAAAGGGTTTTAACCTGAAGGAGAAGACTTTAACTCAGTGTAGAGCAATGCCATCTTTCCTTAGGAATTTCTCATGCTAAAAGAGGGACAGTGGCGTGGATATAGATGATCCAGAGGCTTGCCGCTTACAGCGATTAGATGAAGGGAAAGGAGTTGTTGATGTTTGTGTACTGTGAACGAGGCACAGCTTTGATGCTAAAAGGTTGATTGGATCAACCAGTGGTTTTCTTATACAAAGCCTAAGAGGAGGCTATTATGTGTCTCGTACAAAGCCCGAGTGAGAGGCTAAAAGGTTTTGACTCAACGGTGGAATCTTTTGGTATCTCGTGTAAAGCCCGAGATGGAGGCTAAAAGTTGTTTGACTCCGCTAGGGAGAGTCATTGTACAAAGCCCAAGAGGAGGCTATGTCAGTTAAGTGACATGTCCGGTATACTGATTTTGAAAGAGAAAATCAGTTCTTATATGAGCATCACTGTACTCACAGGTTAGATCTGAGGATTGGGGTGGTTTCCTTTTCTTTGAGGAAACGGGAAATCCAAAGGGTATTGAGACTGTCCGAGTCTGCGGGTTTCCTTCCTATTTAACGAAGGGGTCGCTTGAGAATGTCTTTGAGACTCAAGGAAGTTAGACTGTCCGTGTCTAGAGTTTCAACTTTTGTACTATGCTGTGAGAAACAGTAGTAGACTCTATGAAAGGACTGTTCTATGCAGATGACTAAGTTCTATTCCTATACTTCTAGGAGGTCGTCGGGACAATTTGTACGAAGCCCAAGAGGAGGCTGGAAACTTTTAAGAAGCCGACGGGTCCTTGTACTAAGCCCAAGAGGAGGCTATCATTCCCGGAGGAAGAGATCATTATACGAAGCCTAAGAGGAGGCTGTGAATACTTCTAAGAAGCCATAGGGTCCATGAATAATGCCCAAGAGGAGGCGGGGTTGCTTTTAGGAAGCCTGTGGGTCCTTGAACAATGCCCAAGAGGAGGCCGATGCTTTTAAGAAGCCCGTGGGTCTATCATCTCCTTTCCATTAGGAGAGATAACTCTTTTAAAGATAAAAACCACTGGTAAACGTGCGAGGTTTACTATCCAGCGACTTTTAGCTTTTAAAGAGGGTTCCTTAGTTAAGGTCCAAGATTATGACCGTAGTGGGTACCCAAACCCCAAGACATTCAACGCAAGCTATCCACAAGGAATAGATCAAGTCAGGAAAGTTCGAGAATTTGGAAGAAACTCAAAGATGCCATTCACGGAGAATACATTCATCTTGGGGAGTAGAGCTTCTTGATGATTCCTAAGGAGGACAGCCGAAGAGAAGACTGTATCTGGTGCTCCTATTGGGGATCTAGGCGTCTATTTCTACGAATAAATGAAACGGCGTCACCTAGTTCTAGACGTAGTTGCCGGGGAAACTCGAAATATCTATACTATTATTACACAGTAGATATGAGTTTATGAAAGGAGACTTACAGTGAGCAGCCCCACAATAAAGTTTATAATATGAAAGCAGTAAACGAAAGCGATAACCACTTACTCGGTTGGAGTGCTTCCATGCTGTTTGGTTAGTTGTTCAATAAAGAAAGATTGAAAACAACAGTATATTCAAAATCAAAGGAGAAAGTGCTTTGAAAAAGAAAGATTTGGGGCTTACAGCTCAAGGAGAGGCCCAGGGTTTTATCAGTGAGCGCACTGTTTGACTTTGTACAGAGGGACTTATACAAGTGACTGGGGCCCAAAATGGTTTTCTGTACAAAGGGATGGGTCTTACACTCTCTCAAGAGGCCCAAAAAGGTTTAAAGGAAAAAGAGTGGGGCTTATAACATGAGGGTAGGCCCAAATGATTTTTTGTTTAAAAATGGCGATCGCGCAGAGGTTTTCTTTTAACGTGGAGGGACTTATACAATAAGTGAGGCCCAAGATGTTTTGGTTAAAAGGGGGATTGAGTCTTACACTCTAATAGAGGCCCAAAGTGTTTTGAATGGGTCTTATAGCTCAAGGAGAGGCCCAAGGGTTATTTTGAAAAGGCGACGATCGCGCCGTTTGTTTTTTACGGTATCGGGACTTATACAATATACTGAGGCCCAAAATGATTTGGTCAAAAAAAAGGATTGGGTCTTACACTCTATTAGAGGCCCAAAAAGTTTTAAGAAAAAGAAATGGGTCTTACTACTCGAGGGTAGGCCCAGGTTTATTTTAAAAAAGGCGACGATCGCGTCGTTTACTTGTACAGAGGGACTTATACAATGAATGAGGCCCAAAAAGTTCTTGTACAAGGGGGGATGGGTCTTACACTCTCTCAAGAGGCCCAAAAAGTTTTGAAAATGATTTATGAGGGTTGAATTAATCCAAAACCCTAATTTGTTTTCAAAATGTATTTAATTGAATAAAAATTCAATTAAAATGATCAAAAATTGTTTAACACATGGAAAACAAATTGTGATCTTGGATTAATGCTTCAAAAATTAAGTATTGACCTACAAAATAATTAGAAAGCATTAAAAGTTGCAAAATCAATGTAGAAAAAATATTTAAAATGCCAAAAACAATCAAAATATTAATTCTTTACAAAAATATCAATTATATGAAATAAATATTATTTTTGGATTTTTTGGGAAAATAAAATATTTTAACATTTTTGTGAATTATTAAAAAAAGAATCAACTCAAAATCATTAAAACTCAGAGAAAAATTAATTTTTGAATCAATTAAACAAAATCACAAAATTCAAATATTTGAATTTCTAAAAATGGCGCCAAGAACAAGCTGAAGAACACGCGCGTGTTCTTGGTTTCTCATATTTGCATTTTCTATCCAATCTCACTGAATACGTAATCATATCATGCAATCCACATATCATTATGCTCGTCTCAACCTCACGATCATGTCTATATCCATTAATTTCATTTAAATTAAACATACAACAAGAAATCACGAAGAGACCTCAAGAACCCTAATTTCTGCATGAAGGCTAGGATTTTTGATAACGATTCAAACAATGCAATTAATTGAGGGAAAACATTCCATGCATGATTATGAACATATGGCCAAATTATTGTGCGAGGAAATATGCATAGATTGAGAGATGCCCAAGTTTAGGCTTACCTTTAGGTCGTGACAGCAAGTTCAAAGTGATTTTTTATCTGGAGGTGTTACAGATGAGTTGTGATGATCTGAACAGCTTCCCTACACCCTATGGATTGTGTTTGGATGGTTGGACTTGATTGAAATTGGCTGGATCATTTTGTGGTACCTCAGCTGCACTTTGGTTAAAACCTAGAGCAACCAGCTGGTGATTTTGTGAAATTGGTGTTTCAGAAGTAATCTAAGTGTTTGATCAGCTCATATGTGATGTATGTGAGGTGTGTGAGTGATTGGTTTGATTGGAATTGCTCTCAAACTCAAAACCCGATAGTGCCTTGCCTTAGAAGGCAAAATTGGAGTGAAAGAAGAGATTTTGAGGAAAGCATCTGTTAGATGGCTTTGGTGTACTCAAACTGACCACAATTGAGCTCTATTTATAGTAGAGCAAGTTTGTTTTGGGATCCACAGTGAATGGCAACTGCAGCAGGTGTTTCCTCAATGTTGGCCAATGGAAATGCAAGTCTCCTCTAGCCATTGACTAGAGGTTAGGGCACAGAGCTATGGTCCCCTTGGTCTTGGATAAGTCTTGACTGATTTCATATGAGAATGGCTCAGTCCATGCCACCTTGATGGTTCCATTGAATGCCTCATTCCAAATTTGAAGTCTTGTCCCTATTTTGGCCATTCTAGGTTCAACATGCTATTTCTTGTTCCATGGACTTTGGAGGCTTGGCTCAGTGATTGCCCCCTTTAGATTCAATCCTCTGAGGTGTCCAAGTGGATAGGAGCAATTGAATTTGGTTAATTTTGGCAAATCGACCAAAGTTGCAAATTCTGCCTTGCCTTGACAGATTTCAGCAAGGCAACTTGTCAACGTCATATCTCATGGTGTAAGTTGAATTTGGCAATGTTCTTGGCCATTTTGGAAAGCTCTTACATGATACAACAACTGTTTGAACAAGTTTGGTTTTGATCTCTTTTGATTCCAAGTGAAAAACCCCCTACATTTGGCAAAAAGTGAGGCAAAATCTGACTTAGTGAAAATTTCACTAAGTGTTGGAAAAAGTGACATTTTCACTTTTCAGCCACTTTGATCACTCCATAACTCAAAATCCTTAATGAATTGGAATGACTTGTAGTTGAAGTTTTTGTAGATGATAATGAGGGCTACAAATCCATCTTTGGATGAGAAAAAATGGCCTTGTGGTTTAGGAGTCATGGTCCTCCAAAGTTGGTACCCTTGCCACTTTATTTTTAACTTAGAAAAATTTCAAAGTTTTTATGGTTACCCCTTTTACAAGTTATCTCACTTTTCTTGATTTTTCTTGATGAATGATGATTCAAATCATACATTAACATCATTTTAGGGTTAAAAATCCATTTTGGTGGAAAAATCTCAAAAAGTCAAAGTTGACTTTTGTGCACAGTTGACTTTTTATTAGATGAATTCCAAATTGTGCAATTCTTCAGGAAATCATGTCCTTGACCTAAATCAAACTTGATGGACATGTTCCATGGGTGTCATAGGGTATATTCAATCATGTATTAGGGTTTGGGAGCATGTCCAGGTCAAAAGTCAAAGTTACAGTTGACTTTTCTCGCGAAACCCTAATTGTGGTGCAGATGAAATTGAGACTTGTTGCTCAAGCTTCTTGGATCAATCCATTGTTCCAAATGGATCAATATGGTATATTAGAGACCCTCAAATCATCTCTTGAGGTCTTGGCTCATGATTTGCCCTAAAAGTCAACTTAGGGGTGAATTAGGTCAAGAAACCCTAATTCCTGATTTTTGATGAATGCATCCCCTTGAGGCAAAATTGACTTAATGCATGGGTTCATGAGGTTCCATGAAGTATATTAGGTTATGTTTTGGATCAATGGCTTGTACCCAGATGAAATTTTTCATCTGGAGGCCCTGGGTGATCAAAACCCTAATTTGGTGACACTGTCGATCTGGAGACTTGATCCACCTAGAAGGGAGCAGCTTTGTGCTTAATCCTTGAAGTAGGAGTCCTTTTGATCCTTTGAAGATGTTTGAGAGATTAGACAAGTTGAAAATCAAGTCATTTCTTGATTGAGCCTTTGTCTAAAGCTCAGAGAGGGCTTGAAACCCTAATTTTGATTGTAGTGGATGCTCACCCATCTTTGGGGAGACTGATGAAGCATAAAGGTACATCCATATTGTGGTGATGATTTGTACAATGATGGGAAACTTTAGTGGTCAAAATTTGGGGTATTACACCTTCCCGCCTCCATCTCGGGCTTCGTACGAGATACCAAAAGACTCTTTTGTTGAGTCAAATAACCTCCATCTCGGGCTCCGTACAAGATACCAAAAGACTCTCTTGTTGAGTCAAATAGCCTCCATCTCAGGCTTCGTACGAGATACAAAAAGACTCTCTTGTTGAGTCACACTTTTTAGCCTCTATCTCGGGCTTCGTACGACATACAAAAACACACTATTGTTAAGACTCTCTTGTTGAGTCACTTCCCTTTTAGCCTCTATCTCGGGCTTCGTACGAGACACACAAAAACACCCTCTTGTCAGGTCAATAGCCTCCTCTTAGGCTTTGTATAAGAAAACCCCGGTTGAGCCAATCAACCTTGTAGCAACAAAGTTGTGCCTCGTTCACAGTATACAAACATCAATAACTCCTTCATCTAACTGCTGTAAGCGGCAAGCCTCTACATTATTTACATCCATGCCACTGTCCCTCTTTTAGCATGAGAAATTCCTAAGGAAAGATGGCATTGCTCTACACTGAGTTAAAGTCTTCTCCTTCAGGTTAAAATCCCCCATAAAGGAAATTATGGCATTGCTGGATTCACATATCCCAGTTAAAGTAATCCTCCTTTATAACCAGTCAGCCAACAATTGTGACAAACAGACCCCTTTAGAGATGACAAATCCTCTCTAAAGTCAACCCAATTCAGCTTCATATCTTGGGCTTTGAACAAGATACCAACCAACTTTAGCTTCACACCTTGGGCTTTAAACAAGATACAAATCGACCCTTCAGCTTCATATCTTGGGCTTCGAACAAGATACATATCACCTTTAGCTTCACGTCTTGGGCTTTGAACAAGACACCAAAACACCATTTCCTCCCATAGAATAGGAGGAACTACGATCGCTCTGATTTCCCTGTTTCGGTAAATGGGAATACGTAGGCATAAGATTGAAAGAAAAATCTTAGCGAGCACACTAATAAAAAACCCAAAATCCCATACCTTCATACATCAATTGAAAAGCATCAGTCCTAACATCCTTCCTAATAGCGTAGTCCTGTCATTTCAGCCTTAACAAAGTAAGAAGATAGAGGCCCCACTTCCATATAGCATCCGTAACTTAACAGACCACTGTTTAAACTTAGTATGCAAGCAGGGTTAATTGGAGACATTTATTTCCCTTCCTTCATCAGCTCAATAGGATAAAAAATGAATCGACTTGTAGTCCCCCCAAAAGAGTGACAGTGCTTAAGAACCACGTCCAAAATCACTCCCTACAGAAAAGTGGCACCCACCGTGGGGCCTTATTTTCTTTCTTCCTTACAAACTAGGGTAAAAGCCCTTGGACAAGTTATTTTCATGACGGTTCCATCGGGGAATGTCATTATTACTAGGATCGACCTTCATTAGGATCTTAGGTCAAAACCTTTAAGTTGGGAAGGAACCACATAGCTCTTAAAAAGTCTAGGACATTAGGACAAATATATATACTGCTTTTCCTAATTGATATATGTGTTTATTTTTCTGCTAATGGAAATGCGTGTGATGTCGCATGTGGAAAGATTGAGTATACACCTAGGAAAAACCCCTTTTTAGTGGTGCGGAAGCTATCGGAAATAGTTGTCACGCGATACCACCCTCTTCTGATGATTCTTCAAAAAACACCACCTAGCACGGTTCCCGGTCCGCTGGTGTTTTCTCGACAAGAGTTGATGATGTTGAGAGACAGGTACAAAAATCACTAGTATAAACCTTTGGGACGGGTAAAGCCTTGACTCCATGACACTGACCCTTTGACCCCATGTTTTTCTATGTTTTTGTGTGTTGCATTCATGCATTCATTTAAAAAACATTAAAACAAAGAAATTTTCTCTTTTTATCTCTCTTTTTCAAATTAAACTAAGACAATGATTGAAAATGTCAGAGGAAAAGATTGCGCAAATGGATTTCGGTAGAAGAAGAACTCATAAGTACACTTTTAAGGTTCCAAAACTAGAGGATTTGAGAGGTTTGGTGAGAATGGTCACTAACCCTGAAGCTTTCAGGGCCAAGTACGGAGGTCTACAATCTCTATTAAGGGTCCATGTGATTGAGGGAATCCTGGAGGCACTCATTCAGTTTTACGATCTGGTTTATCACTGTTTTACATTCCCAGATTACCAGCTCGCACCAACGCTGGAGGAATATTATCATCTGATTGATTTACACATCACTGATTGAGCTCCTTTTTCTGGACTGGAAGAAATTCCAAAGGATCAGACCATTGCAAGAGCAATTTATTTGGACGAGTCAGAGGTCAGGGCTCACATGACCACTAAGGGTGGCATCCAAGGTTTGCCAGCCCAGTTCTTGACAAAGAAAGCCCTGTACTTTGCTAGTATAGGGAACATGGCCGCTTTTGAAAGCATCTTTTTTTTACTCACCTACGGGTTATTTCTTTTGCCCAACATTAATAACTTCGTCGATATCAACTCTATTAAGGTTTTTCTCATTGGAAACCCTGTGTCGACTTTGCTCGCAGACGCGTATCATTCTATACACTTAGGGAATTTGTACAGCGGAGGGGAGATCACATGTTGTGTACCTCTTCTATACAAATGGTTTATCTCCCATTTGCCTAAGTCTGCTGCTTTTTGGGAACACAAGAGTGCCTTACGTTGGTCGCAGAAAATCATGTCTGTTACCAACTCTGACATAGATTGGTGCAATAGGATTTATGACGAGATCAGGATCATCAACCATTGTGGAAACTTCCCCAACGTACCCCTCATAGAACTAAGGGAGGAATCAATTACCATCCAGTTTTAGTTCGTCGTCAATTTGGATACCCGATGAGGCACGTCCCACGGAATGCTCATCTGGAAGTTCTTTTCTTCAAGGAAGGAGAAAATGACAGAGCACTAAAGATGGAAATAGTGCACGCTTGGAAACATGTTCACAAGAAAGGAAGAGAGTCTCTAGGAAAATCGGACTGTGTCTCGGTGGAGCCTTATCTCCACTGGGTACAAACTATAGCTCTTAAGCTAAAGATGCCTTATCCTCGTCACAGAGTTCTTCCGTCAAGGGAGTCTGTCATGTACTTCATGACTGAAACGGAAAAACTCCAGGTTACTCTCAACAAAGTTCAACGGGAGAGGAGGTCTTGAAAGAACAAATACCGCATTCTCAATGTGGAGTGTATCAAAATACAGCAATTACTGAAAGATAAGGATGCTCTAATTGAGATTTTGGAGCAGCATGCTGTAGAGAATCAGGATGACCAAAGGAATTTGCTCACTCCTTTCACTTCGTAAAGGAATGACCACCCGACAACGGCTCAAAAGCCCCGGTCCAAGAAAAGGAAAGTACCAGATTCAGCACCCGATTTATCCTCAGAGAGGACTCGGGACCCATTAGCTTAGGTTTCTGTTTCCGCACTTTGTAATCTACTGTATTTTCGTTTCAGCAATCCTTTTAATTCAATAAAACGGGGTTTCCCCACTGTTTGATATTTACAATCTAATTGTCGAAGTTTATTTTGATTAAACCAAAAAACAATTAATACAATCATTGCATTCATCATTCTCCCGTGACGTACTCTTCTTACCTACGAATCTCACATTTGTGTCTCGGTTCTAGAGTCAAACTGTCTCATTCGTACAATACTCGGGCCAATCGTCAGAAAAAGATGGATGATCTCGAGGAAGAGAACTGAGAGTTGAAAGAAGAGATCGACGCTCTGAGAGAGGATATGAGAAAGCTTCGTAACGACATGCAAGCCATGGCAGAAGCTCAGCTACAAAGAACTGTGATCTCAGAGATCACCTCAACGCCCATAGTGGAGAAGTTTGATCCTAGGTATCAAATGCCAAAAGATCGTCCCTGGGGCATGCCTGTTAACTATATCCCAGAAGGATATGTTCCGCCGATCACTGAAGATCAGGGAATCATAGCAGAAGTCGCTGGGCCTGAAGGTTACAAACTTCGGGAAAGCGAGGATGCCAGAGGCATACTGAGGACTCCTGAAGGTTACAAACTTTGGGAGATGCCAAGATTCACCGCCCTAGTCACGGTACCACCCCCTGTGGTGCACACTATCTGGGAAGGACAGATTCCACAGATACCTTCGGGTAGAAAGGAAACTATGTTTGACAGAATGGATGAATTCCAGGAGCAGTTCCTGGAAATGCAGAAGGAACTGCAACCCATTCGCGGTCAGGATCTATTTGGAAAGGATGCCGTAGACCTTTGTCTGGTCCCTAATGTGAAAGTCCCGAGCAAATTCCAAGTGCCCGACTTTGAAAAATACAAGGGTAACTCTTGCCCTTAGAGCCACCTGGTAATGTACGCTCGATGAATGTCAGCTCAGATAGAGAATCAGGACTTACTGATTCATTACTTTCAGGATAGTTTAACCGGTGCCGCATTAAAATGGTACATGGGTTTAAACCGCGCTACGATCAGCACATTCAGAGATCTTGGCACTGCCTTCGTCCAACAATACAAATATAATCTAGATATGGCACCAGACAGAGATCAGCTCAGATCGATGTCACAAAAGGACAAGGAAACCTTTAAGGAGTACGCTCAGAGATGGCGTGAGATCGCCGCCCAAATTTGTCCACCTCTTGAGGAAAAAGAGATGACAAAAATCTTCTTAAAGATCTTAAGCTCATTTTACTATGACAAAATGGTTGCCAGTGTGCCCAGTGATTTTACCGAAATGGTCAGTATGGGAGTTCGTCTTGAGGAAGCCGTCCGAGAAGGACGTTTGGTAAAAGACGCTGGATCATCAAGTAGTACAAAAAGATATGGTAGTGCTCTCTATCGCTCCCGGGATTTTCATCCAAGTACAAACGCGAAAGTGGCGCGGAAGAAAGGAAGAAGAGTCGCTAGCCAGGCATTTTTATCCTAAAGAAAGGGAAAGGTAATGCTGCACAAACCCGGGAGAAAGGAAAGAACAAGGTCTCGCGAACCAAAGAAAAGGTTAAGGGAGTCGGTTGAGTGAAGGGAAGGTTATCACACCCCTTCACATCCGTCGTACTCGACGGGATCCACGCTTGCTGTTTCGATCAAAGGGTGCAAAGTGTCATACCCCAAATTTTGACCACTAAGATTTCCCATCATGGTGCAAATCATCAGCACAATACGGATGTACCTTTATGCCTCATCAATCTCCTCAAGGAATTGTTGAGCATTCACTACAATCAAGCTTAGGGTTTCAAGCCCTCTCAGAGCCATTAGACAAAGGATCAATCAAGGAATGACATGATCTTCAACTTGTCTAACCTCTTAAACATCCACAAAGGATCAAGAGGACTCCCACATCAAGAATTAGGCACAAGAGTGCAAAATTCTAGGTGGATCAAGCCTCAAGTTCATCTAATACAAAGTCAACTGATGCAGAAAGTCAACTGACGCAAAAAATCAAAGTTTGACTTTTTGGTCAACTATGAGCTTCACAAGCCATTACTCGGGAAAATATGATGGATGATTTAATTTGATCAAATTTAAATCAAGAAATCATGCCAAATTGCAAAATTGATCAAATTGAAAGAAACTTAGAAATGTTTTTTTCTAAGTTAAAATCATGTTCAAGTGCACAACTTTTCAAGGTTGTAACTATTGATCAAAGCATCCATTGATTTTGAGTAAGAGCTACTTTTAAAGAGGGTATTTGATACTTTAACATTGTAGAAAGAATCAACTCAAAATATCATAAGGATTGAAAGATATAAGTGATCAAAGTTGGGAATTCTTAATGTCCAATGTTCTGACATTGCATGGGACATCATTAATATTTTTTTAGCAAGAATGCCCCAACTTCAAGGACGTTTTTCTCCATGATCCAAGTTGAACCAAGTCTGGAGTCAAACATGAAAGTTGAAGTATGTTGTCTCAGCTTTCCAGAAAGGTGTAGAATGTCCTTGTAGCATACTCGAGCAGGGAGATATGATTTTCGCAAGAAGCAGTGATAAAGCAGAATTTTCATGACAGCTTTTGGGACAGATTTGATTACACAAGTTCAAGACCATTTTTGATGACTTTGCAAGCTGAACTAAGACCAAAGTCAAACATAAAAGTTAAAGTATGTCATTAGGGCTTTCCAAAATGTATAAGAACTCCCATTAATTCAACTTGAGCAAGGAGTTATGAACCTCACAACAGGCATTGCTCGAGCTGATTTTTTAGGACAGATTTTGCGCACTTTTCTTTTGCCACCCAATTTTCAAGCTTTGTCACCATGCAAGACAAGCATCAAAGATGCAATTCACTTCAATTCAAAATATCATAGTGGATTAAAAGATACAAGTGATTAAAGTTTGGAATTATTAATGTTCAATGTCTAATGTTTCAACATTGCATAGGGACATCATTAATATTTTTTTAGCAAGAATGTCCCAACTTCAAGGATATTTTTCTCCATGATCCAAGTTGATTCAAGCCAAACCTTGAACATAAAAGTTGAAGTATGTTGTCTCAGCTTTCCAGAAAGGTGTAGAACGTCCTTGTAGCATACTCGAGCAGGGAGATATGATTTTCGCAAGAAGCATTGATAAAGCAGAATTTTCATGACAGCTTTAAGGACAGATTCGACTACACAAGTTCAAGGCCATTTTTGATGACTTTGCAAGCTGAACCAAGACCAAAGTTCAACATCAAAGTTGAAGTACGTTGTCTCAGCTTTCCAGAAAGGTGTAGAACATCCTTGTAGCATACTCGAGCAAGGAGTTATGAATTTTACAAAACGGCTTGCTGCAGCTGAATTTTTCATGGGACAGATTTGCACATTTCTTGTGCCACACGAATTTCCAAGCCTTGTCATCACTTTGGACACCTCTGAGGATCAAATCTAAAGGGGAAAATCACTGAGCCAAGCCTCCAAAGTCCTTGGAACAAGAAGTAGCATGCTATTCCTAAAAATCCCTAAAAGAGGGACAAGACTCCAATTTTGGATTGGAGCATTTAATAGATGCTTAGAGGTGGCATGGACTGACAAATTTGCAACTGAATTCAGTCAACATTCCTCCAACAAGTAGGGAACCAAAGCTCTGTACTCTAACCTCTAGTCAATGGCTAGAGGAGACTTGGATTCTCATTGGACAACATTGGCCAAACCTCTGCTGCAGTTGCCATTCACTGTTGCTGCGAAAACAAACTTGCTCTACTATAAATAGAGCTCATTTGTGTTCAGTTTGAGTACACCAAAGCCATCAAACAGATGCTTTCCTCAAAATCTCTTCTTTCACCTCAAATTTGCCTTCCAAAGCAAGTAATTCTGAGTTTTTGAGTTAGAGAGAAATTCCACTCAAACTAATCACACACACACACCTCATATATATCATATGTAAGCTGTACAAATTATCACAAGTGACCTGTAATCACAAAATCACAAAGTCACTTCTCAAAACCTCAAAATGGCACTTTTTTGCATTTTTTAAGCCATGTCTTGATTCAGTCACTTTCCAAATCAGATAAAACCTCAAACACACTCCAAATATCATCCTTGAACTGTCCCAAATGGTTCCCAACATCTGGAACACCATTTGAGAGAGTTGCTATTTTGGTCACTTTTAACCCCTTTTGCAAGAAAGGGACAGTTTGTGTTTTTGCAGGTACCAGTTGATTCCAATCATCCTAAAAGCTTCTAAGGGATCATTTGAGTGTGTATAAAGCATCAAATCATTTCTGGAACAAGAGGCTTGACAGATTGCACAAAAACTCCAAAAAGCTCAAAAAGAGGTAAGCATCACAACTTGGAATCCTTGAAATCATGCATTGCTTTGAAGTCCACTGATCACACACATCTCATACATGTTGTATATGTTGTATTTGGGCTAATTCACCATGTAATCCATGCCTGTAGCAAAGTGTAGCACAGAAAATGCAATTATAGGTCCTTTTCAAAACCACTATCGGGTTTTGAGGAGGGAGTGTGTTCTGAAAAAACTACCACCACCATTGGATTCCTTGTGAAATTCTGGGCCAGATGCATATAAATTTTGTCTCAAACCATTGAGATTTGAGAAAGTTATGGGTGTTGGAAGTTTGATAAAAAAGATGTTGAAAACTCATGAGTGATGTCTCATGAGTGATGTTGTGACATCACATTCCTCTTTTTCTTAGTTTATCTTCAAAACTCAACCAATTTTTTCACATAGCAAAAATTATCATTTTCAAAATCTGTTTTACACACTTCTTATTCATACTCCATAATATTTTAATCCACCAAAAAATCACAAAAAATATTATTATTTGATATATTTTTAATATATTCAAAAATATTGTTTAAAATTGTTTTAAATGCTTTTAAAATGATTTCTTTTTCTTGATTTTTAAAACCAAAATGATTTTAAATATTCATGTGGATAAAATACTTTTTCATAAACCTTAATCACTGTTTATAACATGATTAATGATTTTATTTGATATTTTTTTATCATTTTTTACTTGATTTTTCTTTGAAAAATGCTCTTTAAAAAAATGAAATTAGGGTTTTTGATTATTTCAACCCTCATCAAACTTTTTCAAACACTATTGGGCCTCTCCTTGAGCTATAAGACCCATTCAAAACTTTTGGGCCTCTAATAGAGTGTAAGACCCAATCCTTTTTTGACCAAATCATTTTTGGGCCTCAGTGTATTGTATAAGTCCCGATACCGTCAAAAGTAAACGGCGCGATCGTCGCCTTTTAAAAAAATCAATTGGGCCTCTCCTTGAGCTATAAGACCCATTCAAAACTTTTGGGCCTCTAATAGAGTGTAAGACTCAACCCCCTTTTAACCAAAACCATTTTGGGCCTCACTTATTGTATAAGTCCCTCTGCGTTAAAAGAAAACCTCGGCGCGATCGCCATTTTTAACGAAAAATCAATTGGGCCTACCCTCATGTTATAAGCCCCACTCTTTTTTCTTTAAACCTTTTGGGCCTCTTGAGAGAGTGTAAGACCCATCCCTTTGTACAGAAAACCTTTTGGGCCTCAGTCACTTGTATAAGTCCCTCTGTACAAAAATAACAGTGCGCTCACTGATAAAACCCTGGGCCTCTCCTTGAGCTGTAAGCCCCAAATCTTTCTTTTTCAAAGCACTTTCTCCTTTGATTTTGAATATACTGTTGTTTTCAATCTTTCTTTGTTGAACAACTAACCAAACAGCATGGAAGCTCTACAACCGAGTAAGTGTTTATACGCTTTCATTTACCGCTTTCATATACATATAACTGTATTGTAGGACTGTTTCACTGTAAGTCTCCTTTCACAAACTCATATATATATATAACTGTATTGTGGGGCTATTTCGCTGTAAGTCTTCTTTCATAAACTCATATCAACTGTGTAATAATAGTATAGATATTTAGAGTTTCCCCGGCAACTACGTCTAGAACTAGGTGACGCCGTTTCGTTTATTCATAGAAATAAACACCTAGATCCCCAAATAGGATCACCAGATACAGTCTTCTCTTCGGCTGTCCTCATTAGGAATTGTCAAGAAACTCTACTCCCAGAGATGAATGTATTCTCCGTGAATGGCATCTTTGAGTTTCTTCCAAATTCTCGAACTTTCCTGGCTTGATCTATTCCTTGTGAATAGCCTGTCTTGAATTTCTCGGGGTTTGGGGACCCACGGGCTTCTTAAAAGCATTGACCTCCTCTTAGGCATCATACAAGGACCCATAGGCTTCCTAAAAGCAACCCAGCCTCCTCTTGGGCTTAGTACAAGGACCCTACGGCTTCTTAGAAGTATTCACAGCCTCCTCTTAGGCTTCGTATAATGATCTCTTCCTCCGGGAACGATAGCCTCCTCTTGGGCTTCGTACAAGGACCCGTCGGCTTCTTAAAAGTTTCCAGCCTCCTCTTGGGCTTCGTACAAATTATCCCGACGACCTCCTAGAGGTATAGGAACAGAACCTAGTCATCTTCATAAAACAGTCCTGTCAAAGAGTCTACTACTGTTTCTCAAAGCATAGTACAAAAGATGAAACTCTAGACTTGGACAGTCTAATCTCCTTGAGTCTCAAAGACATTCAGAAGTGACCCCTTCGTTAAATAGGAAGGAAACTCGTAGACTCAGACAGTCTCAATACCCTTTGGATTTCCCGCTTCCTTAAAGAACAGGAATAACCCAGATCCTTGAATCAAATCCTTCAGTACAGTGTTGCTCATATAAGAACTGATTTTCTCTTTCAAAATCAGTATACTGGACCTGTCACTCAACTGAAACAGTCACCATAGCCTCCTCTTGGGCTTTGTACAATGATTCTCCCCAGCGGAGTTAAACAACGTTTAGCCTCTCTCTCGGGCTTTGTACGAGACACATAAGAGACTCCCTCGTTGAGTCAATCACCTTTTTTGCCTCCATCTCGGGCTTTATACGAGATACAAAAAGGTTCTTAATTGAGCCAAACAAACAATAGCCTCCATCTCGGGCTTTGTACGAGATACAAAAACTCTCTTGTTGAGTTAAATAGCCTCCATCTCGGGCTTTATATGAGATACCAAAAGACTCCCTCGTTGAGTCAAAAACCTTTTAGCCTCTCTCTCGGGCTTTGTACGAGACACATATTAGCCTCCTCTTAGGCTTTGTATAAGAAAACCACTGGTTGATCCAATCAACCTTTTAGCATCAAAGTTGTGCCTCGTTCACAGTACACAAACATCAACAACTCCTTTCCCCTTCATCTAATTACTGTAAGCGGCAAGCCTCTGGATTATCTACGTCCACGCCACTGTCCCTCTTTTAGCATGAAAAATTCCTAAGGAGAGATAGCATTACTCTACACTGAGTTAAAGTCTTCTCCTTCAGGTTAAAACCCCTATAAAGGAAATTATGGCATTGCCAGATTCACAAATCCCGGTTAAAGTAATTCTCCTTTATAAACAGTTGTGACATACAACCCCCTCTTTAGAGATGACAAATTCTCTCTAAAGTTGAGACCTTCAGCTTCACATCTTGGGCTTTGAACAAGACACAAATAGACTTTTAGCTTCACATCTTGGGCTTTGAACAAGATACAAACCACCTTTCGCTTCACATCTTGGGCTTTGAACAAGACACCAAAACACCTGTTTCCTCCCATAGAATAGGAGGAACTACGAACGCTCTGATTTCCCTGTTTCGGTAAACGGGAATACGTAGGCATAAGATCGAAAGAAAAGATCTTAGCGAGCACAATCAACAAAAAACCCAAATCCCATATCTCCATCAATCAAAAGCAGTAATTCAAAAACATCAGTCCTAACATCCTAACCCTTGTTCCCCGCTAGAAAGTCCTAGAAAGAAAGAAAACAGTATTGGCGAAAATACAAATAACCAGTACAAAGGCCCCCCACATTGATAGCATCCGTAACCTAACAGACCGCTGTTTAAACTCAGTATGCAAAGCAGGGTTAATTGGAGACATCTATTTCCCTTACTTATTCAGCTCACAATAGGATAAAAAATGAATCGACCTGTAGTTTAAGCTCAAACTGCAGAGAGCGACCAGCGCTTAAGAACCGCGTCCAAAATCGCTCGCTACACAAAGAACTGGAAATTAAATTATTAACTGGAGAACTGGAAATGAAAGGTAGAAAGGAGAAGGGAGAGGAGAAACAAGTGACTCGATAGGATATTATCGTTGTCTTAGGCCTACGTATTCCCTCAGTGCAATGGGAAAGTCAGAGTCAACGTAGTTCGACGGACTACGGGGAAAGGTTGCTCGTCGAGATATCGCATCTCGTGCCTACGTATCTTCAATCAGACGAGAAAGAAGAATCAGAGCAAACGTAGTTCGGCTCAACAAGGGTTGCTTTGTTTGTTTTTTTTAATGGAAATGTTAGAGTGCGCGTCCCAGCAGTTAGGTGTTGCAGCTTGATGTATGGAGACTTAGGCGTTACCTGTTTGCGGTAGAACGGACATGACGAGTCCTTAAGGATTATAATGAAGGAGATGAGAAGAGAATTTGTTTGTTTTTGTATTTTAGAAAGAATTATTTTGATTATTGGTGCGTATAACACATATTGCATTTAAGTCTCTCATATAGGATCGAATGCCTCACATATCGACCCAAGACGGGACATACGCTAAACATTCTAAGAAAGTGAGAGAAAACCCCTCACGATCTCATTCTCACATGAAAGGCTCAAATGCAATATATGTTATGCCTTTATTAAGATTTTTCTTTTTGTTTTGAGATGAGAAGAAGAGAGACTCAAAGGTTGAGAATGGTAAAAGTCTAAATGAGAGACTAACGATCCTATTCGTTATCATGCTTGGATGATCCTAAAGGTTAAGTGTGGTTTAAAGGGGAAACTTCTACCTAAGTTAGCATGCAAAGGGAAGCCTAATGCTAATCCTACTCCAAGCTTAATCGAAAATTAAGTTGGACTAGGTAGCTCTAAGGGAGTGAATCTAAGACTTAAACAAGTCTTGAGACTCAAGGGAAGAGAAAGAGTGAAGAGGAAGAAGGAAAGACGAAAAAAAGAAGCAGCAACAGCAGCTTCAACAACGCATATGCAACAACACAACAGTTAAAGACAGCACACAAGCAAGACATGTAACACCCCCAATCTATACCCCCAATTAAATAAAGCAAATACAAATTTCATCAAAGTATAATTATACATTCATGGCATAGACGAAGGGGTCACATCAATTGAGAGAAAACACAATAAACCTGCTCATAAAGATATGCAACAATCAGGTAGCAATTAACAGAGGAACCTATTTCCTACTACCCACAAATCAGATACAGATTAAAAACGGAAAATCTGCAATTGAATCTCATATATATATATATATATATATATATATATCAAATAAAGAGTTTGTCTGTCATACACAGATCCATACATGTATAATCCAAATAATATCTATACATATACACATAAATCACAACGATCTCCCCGACTACCCGGAGCTACATAACAGAGCCGACCGACAAAAGAATGAAGACCTAAGCTTCATAAAAAGACCTCCAGCATCTAATATGCAATGCCTCATAGAGCATTAAAACAGCAGAAGGGTGAGAAACACAATCATAATATAATTGCATACAATTATATAATAACACAAAAATACACACGGAAAATATTCTCACCACAACTTATACCAGAATTCAAACACAAAACACCAAATGCATATCATCATATATCCATCACCAAGGCATATATAATCAAATAAATGCATTTATCAACAACATATATATATATATATATATATATATATATATATATATATATATATATATATATATCTCAACTCATCAATTCCATTCACAATTCCACACAAAATCAATCCATTCATGATTTATGCAAATGCACAGAGACCAACACAACGACTCAATGCAATGCAATGCAGTACCATCCATCCATCATCTCAACACTAGTTCACTCAGGAACTGTTAGAACCATTGCTTGTTACTTAGTATAACTCCCCGTCGGGCAAACGATATTCCCCGTAGCTTTCAGCCCTCTTTGTATAAGGCGCACGACGTTTATGGATCGCTTTCAGTCCTCTTTGTATAAGGCGCACGATCTGATCGCTTTCTGTCCTCTTTGTATAAGGCTCACGATCGTCTATAATCATCGCTTTCAGTCCTCTTTGTATAAGGCGCACGATGTTATAGCGGATTCCCTCTGGAATCGTTTCGTGCTCACACCCACTAAGGCACACGACATCTCAAGTATGCATATCATGATGCTTGGCATACAATGACTCATGACATTCAAATGCACACATATATGCAATCATCTCAATCAACAATAATCATGCTTTGCACTCAAGCCCAAAACAATGCATTTAATTGCCATAAGGCCACAAACCCTCATCACAACATTTAAACACATGCATTCACCTCATATAATCACCACACAAGTTATACAACATATATCACCAGCACATCACATGATAACACCTCAATTACACACAATTAAAACGGTAAAAGTCGACAAAACGACACATTTCCAAATTCCCAACTTAATTAAATTGGTCAACAATCTCAAAACCATCATCATAAGAAAGTACAGTTCAATAGCTATTCAACGATACCAAGAATGTTAAAAACGGATAATCGGAACACAAGTTACGGACTGAACAAGAAAAGTAATCGCAAAAAAACACAATTCTGCAATCTTCCTGGCCATACGCGTATTGCCCTGCTCACTCGCCCATCCATACGCGTATTGCCCTAAGTGTTACGTGTATGGGCAGAGACCAATTCCTCCTAAAATCCCACTAAAAGCTCCAATACGTGTATTGCCTCACTTCATACGCGTATTGCCCTCAACCTTACGCGTACAATTACGCAAATGGGAAGATGGCCGAGAAAAATGGAACTCCATACGTATATTGCCCTCATCCCTTCATTGCCATACGCGTATTGCCTTAACCAATATGTGTATTGCCTTGAGTGATACGCGTATGGGTAGTGGAAAAACCAGGAATTTCCTGCATAATTTGTCTGCGAAATTCACCCAAAAATCACTCCCAATCTCGCCTAAACACCAGAAAATTACCAATTGAAATCCTAACAACATGTATCTATCATGTATCAACAATAAGGGACACTAAAACATGATTTCAGACATAAATTATATCAATTTCTAACAATTCCAACATTTATGGGTTTTACTCTATATTTCAATTTCAATCCAATATCAACCAAAAACATACATACATAATCATGCACAAGTATAAGATAATCGAGTTTCGCACCCTTACCCGATTTAATCATGTTTTTGAAAGTCGGTTGATCGATTTCTTAATCCACAAGTTTTGTCTCTTTTTCTTCTCTTCTTTTCCTTCTTTCTCTTTTTCTTCTTCTCTTTTTCTTTCCTTACTATTTTTCTCTCTTTTATTTCTATTTTCTAACTTAAGGAAAATAAAGCAAAATGACCAAATTACCCCTACACTCAAATATCTCGCAAACGCTCCCAAAACGCGATAAAACATAACAACAATGAAAAATAATATATTTTCAAATAAAATTCAAAAATAAAATAATATAATAATAAAATAATCAAAACAACTCAATTAAATAAAACTAACCAAAACTGGGGCGTTACAACTCTCCCCCACTTAGAAATTTTCGTCCTTGAAAATATTACCTGAGACGAACAACTCCGGATACGACTCCCGCATCCGACTCTCCAACTCCCAAGTCAAATTGCCCTTAGCAGTGCCTCCCCACGCTACTTTGACAAGTGCAATATCCTTGCCCCTTAACCGCTTCGACTCGCGATCCAAAATTCTCACTGGTAATGCCTCCATCGTAAGGTTCTCCCTTACCTCAACTTCGTCCATCGGAATCACATGCGACGGATCTGGAACATACTTCCGAAGCTGTGAAACATGGAACACATTGTGCAAATTCGACAGATTCGGCGGCAACGCCACCCGATAAGCCACAACACCCACTCTCGCGGATATTTGGTAAGGACCAATAAACCGAGAAGTAAGCTTCTTCGACTTCAATGCACGACCCACACCCATTACCGGCGTAACTCTAAAAAATACATGATCGCCCTCTTGAAACTCGAGATCTTTCCTTCTTCGATCATGATAACTCTTTTTCCTACTCTGAGAAGCCTTCATTTTCTCACGAATAAGTTTCACCTTGTCTATAGTCTGTTGAATCAATTCCGGTCCAACCACCAAACTCTCACCAGATTCGTGCCAACACAACGGTGTTCAACATCTTCGTCCATATAACGCTTCAAAAGGTGCCATTCCATTACTCGAATGGAAACTATTATTATACGTGAATTCCACCAACGCAAAATAACTATCCCACACACCTCCTTGTTCAAGAACACAAGCCCACAACAAATCTTCCAACGACTGAATCATTCTTTCTGTCTGTCCATCCGTCTGAGGATGATAAGCCGAACTCAATCTCAATTTAGAACCCATCGCCTTTTATAAACTTTCCCAAAATCTCGAGGTAAACCTCGGATCTGGATCTGAAACAATACTCAACGGAACACCATGTAGCTTCACAATCACACTGATATAAATCTCAGCTAACCTCTCCAAAGAAAAACTGATGTCAATCGGAATGAAATGAGTTGATTTAGTCAGCCTATCCACCACCACCCAAATAGCATTATGCCCCCTCTGTGTATTCGGCAACCCAGTTACAAAATACATAGAAATGATATCCCATTTCCACTCGGGAATATCCAATGGTTGCAACAAACCCCTAGGCTTTTGATGTTCCACTTTCGACTTTGGGCATGTCAAACACGCATACACAAACTGAGCCACATCTCTTTTCAATCCAGACCACCAAAAGATCTTCTTCAAATCTTGGTACATCTTATTAGCTCCCAGATGTATACTCATATTACTCCGGTGTCCTTCCTCTAAAATCATCCTTTTCAGGTCCGAATCAACCGGAATACAAATTCGACCACGTAATCTCAAAACACCATTATCATCCACTCTAAAATCACCATTCACATCTTTTTCTCCAACCAACATCAAATCCACAAATTTCACATCCAGCTTCTGTTTCTCGCTTACGGTCAACAGAAACTCATTAGTAACCTTTAGCATACCCAGCCTCACGCTGTCGGATGTCACCTCACACACCAAACTCAAATCTCTAAACGCTTCCAGATGTTCCTACTCTTTAACCATTAGAGCAGACATATGCAATGATTTCCGACTCAACGCATCGGCTACCACATTAGCTTTACCAGGATGGTAATTCAAGCCAAAATCGTAGTCCTTCAAGAATTCCAATCATCTCCGTTGCCTCATATTCAACTCTTTCTGATCAAACAAATATTTCAAACTTTTGTGATCACTAAAGACTTCGAATCTTGCACCAAAGAGATAATGCCTCCAAATTTTCAACACAAAAACCACAACCGCTAATTCAAGATCATGAGTAGGGTAATTTTTCTCATGCACCCTCAACTGCCTCGAAGCATAAGCCACGACCTTACCTTATTGCATCAACACACTGTCACTCCCGAAAGATTTGCATCCAACGGTACAAACGCGAGAGTGGCGCAGAAAACACAGAGTAGCCAGCAATGTGTATTTATCCCGAGAGAGGGAAAGGAAACACTGCATAAACCTGAAGAGAAAGGGGGAAAGACATGGTCATCGCAGCCATAGTCCGGGTTCGGGAGTCGGTTATGCGAGGGGAAGGTGTTAGCACCCCACGCATCCATCGTACTCGATGGGATCCACGCTTGTTGTCTAAACGGAGGGTGAGCTGCCCTACTATCTATGGCTGAACAAAAGAAAAAGGGGATGGGGGTGACTAAGACGGACTCGGTAGGACATATTCGATGCCCTAGGCCTACGTACTCCCTCAGTGCAATGGGAAATTTAGAGTCAATGTAGTTCGGACGGGAACTGTGGGGGAAGGTTGCTCGCTAAGACAATCGCTGTCTTGTGCCTACATATCCTCAATCGGACGAGAGAAAGGAATCAGATCCAATGTAGTTCGTGGGTACGACCACGAATGGGTAAGTGTTTTTTACGTGAGCGACGAGCTCTTTTCTGAAAATGAAATTTGAAACCCAACAATCCCGAAGGATAAAAATATTTGAATTTGTTTTGTATTGTTTAGACATAAGTGTTTTGATTAAGTTAGTTCATAACTTGCATTGCACCAAAGTCTAGGGCACAGGGACGAATACTTAACGAATCTTCCCAAGACAGGACGCTCGCTAAGCACTCTAGAAAGATGAGAGGAAGCCCCCCATTTCTCATTCCCCACGCTTAAGGCTCGTGCGCAATACACTTTATCTTTATTAAGTGTTTTCAAGAAGTTTTGAGATAAGAAGAGAGAAGGCCCAAAGGAAACTCTAAAGGGAAACTAAGAGTCCTAATGTTATCATGCATAGATGACCTATGGTTAGCGAGGCTTAGGAGAGACGACTACCTAAAACCTAATGCTAATCCTACTCCAAGCTTAATCAAAAATTAAGTTGGACTAGGTAGCTCTAAAGGGAGAGAATCCAAGACTTAAACAAGTCTTGAGATTCATGGGAGGAAGAGAGTGAAAGAGAAGAATGAGAAAGAGAAGGATGAGTAAGAGAAGGATGAGATAAGAAACAAGATAGGGCAGCAAGCACATCATATCTAGTATATCCAACTCACACCAATAAACAAGCCTCAAAGATCATGCAAAACAATCTCACGCAAGCATGTAAAGGTAATCATGAAAGAATGCAAGCATACTTATATGAAATGCACAATTAAGCACCAATGAACTTCATATCAAGATGAAATGAGAAAAATAAGATGAAGATGAAAACAAGTCAGAACCAAGATCATATTATCATCAACAATTCTCATGTGCAAAAGGAAATCAAAGCATGAAACATTATGCACCAAAGAAAGCTACAAAAAGAGGACAAAGTTCCAACACTTAAGCATACTCAAACATGATTCAAACATGATCCATAAATGGCAAAACTTGGTCACAAGGGACCTCAACCAGGGGTAAACATCATATCAAATGCACATATAAAGAATCAAGAAGAAACTCAAGCAAATAGGCATGGCAAGTCAACTTGTGTAAAGAGGTGTCAAGATATAGTCATGCATAAGTCATTTAAGAACAAATAAACAAACATATATCAAATGACATTCAAAAATTGTGAAATTAAAACTCAAATTACCTAAGTCCGAGACTAACAACATGTCAAAAGATCACACCAAAATTCAAAGTTTAAGTACCTCAAACAATTAAGCAAAGATCACATGGGAACCATAAACCAATATGCAAAGGAGAGGGACTAAAATGAAATATGAAAAGAGTTTAAAAATATGAGAAAAATAGTTTAAGGAACCTCAACATGTCCTCTAACAAATTCAAAAATAATGAGATGTAAATCATGTATATATGAAACAATCCAAAAAGAAATTAATTAAACAATTAAATCAGAGGCACAAAATAAAATAAAAATGGAAAATAAAATTTTCCAAAATTTTATAAAACACTAAGGATGAATCATGATTTTTTTGGTGATTTTTAGATGCATCAAACTATTTTTAAAAGTTAAAAATGAAAATGCAACAATTAAAATACAATAAAAGGAAATAAAAGGCAGGGGGTGCAAACAGCAAGGGAAACATGTTCAATACATCAAATGGGCTGAACAGGGGGTGGGAATAGCAGGCCCAAGTAAAAAATTCCAAGAGCGAAGTCAAACATGAAACACATGGAACCCAGTCAAATATCAGACTCAATCATAACCATAGGATTGATCCAACGCATGCAATCAGGTCAACAGAAGTACACCGTAATCAAGATCAACAGGCAAGATCATACAACCACCATAGCAACCATGCACGCACACACATACAAGTGGTCAGATTTAAAAAATAAAAGCACGTGAGGGACATATGATTTTTTAATGTGTTGGCATAATCATGATCATCAGATGAATCCAACGCATGTGAACAAGTCAATGGATCTTAAAAGCATGCAAGATCAAAGGTCCAGATTTAATGCACATGGTAAATATCATGGATTGACACACACTCATATCACAAATTGAAATAAGAACATAAATGATCTGGCACACTCAGGACCGTTGGATCAAAGCAATGAACGGTGGGATTGCATTTTCCACCTCTGAAACCCTCACCGGCCAGAAAACATACCAGGTGCCGGAGCCCTAGCTCCGGTCACCTTCTCCAGTGAACACCAACCATAAAATTACCATAAATGGCTTATGAGTACATCAAATTAATCATAAGTTCACAAGGATCCCATATATGCAATTAGTTTTCACAAACAACCAACACACAAGCCAAATCGAACAGAATAAGTTTGGATCTAAAAACTTAAATCTCAAAATTCAAACAATCCACACGTCCAAACTCAAAACTAGATAGATCAGCATCATAAGTGAACATCATAGATCATTTTGCAAGCAAGAAAAACAAGTTACATGATCATGAAAAGTATGCTAACCTGAAAACTGTAGAGCTCAAAATACACTAAGAACTCCTTCCAAAAGCTGCAGATCTTCCTCTTTTGAGCTCTATTTGCAAAATAAATGCAAATTGAGGCTTGAAATTGGTTGGATCTAAGGTTTTGAACTTGAGCAACTTGATCACGAACTTGATGAAATCCTCACTCTAAGCTCAAACCAATGGTAGATTCTTGTTCCTCTCACCACACTGATCAATAATGTGCATAGAAAACTTCAAAAACTCTCAAGAGAAGAGAGATTCGAAGAGAGAAAAGTTTGGAGGTGAAAATGGATTCTGAGCAAATGAGGGTGCATGACCTAGCTTTGTGCGTGTGAGTAAGCTTATATACTCTCCATTAGACCTCTCATCATGATTAGCAATTGATTAAACCCCTGATTAATGAGTTTTGAGTGGTTTTGCCATTTTGCAATTTGTGTTCAATCCCTTAATTTTTTCGTGACCTTCATGCTTTTCATGATGGATACCTCACACTTGACTTGCTGGTCACTTTTCAAAAACAATTGGGCCTTGAATTTGCTTGGATAATGGGATTTGGATCAATTTGCAAATTGTTTATTTGTTATATACACCATGTATACGTCACGGTTTGGCATGAAACAAGGGTCAAAATTGGTGCTCATGGCTTGTACTTTGATGGTACAATATGACTTGAAGCAATTGAAGTGATTACAAGTTCTTTTGGATGAAAATGCAAATGGTGGAAAATTGGTACATGTGGAAAACCTCAAAATGCACCTTGCCTTGCCTTAGCCATAACTTGAGTTCTATAAAAGGTATGAACATGTTCTAGTACTTTTTGGAAAGGGGAGAGAATGATCTTCAACTTTCATGTTTGAGTAAAATTCATTTGAAGCTTCTTTGATGATGAAAAGTCAAGTTGAATGTAGTGTAAAAACTTGCCAAAAATGGAAACTTCTCATTATAGGTCATTTTCCAAATTTAGTAACTTTTGTACAAACCCTTGATTCTTGATAAATGGTATGAAACTTGACCCTTGAAGATCATATGAGGATGTGAGACCTTGAAAACCCTGAAGAGAACCTCAAAATTCCACAGTTGACTTCCCCTCTCACTGTTGACTTTTCTTGGCCTACAAGCAATTGATCCACTGAACATCTTTCACAATGAAACACTAGCCAAGTCTTTCCTCCATGAATACTTGTAAGCATATAGAACCTCATGAGAATGTATTTGAACAAGCAAAACCCATTAAGAAGCCTTTTGGAACCAAAACCCTAATTTGGACCATTTGATTAGGAGAGTGTGGTTCACTTGAAATCTCTTGCCAATCTTGATCTTATGATGATATGATGAACCCCTCAAACCATCTTGAGGCTTGAGACTCCTTTGAGATGAACCAAGTACCTTGATCCCATGTTAAGAACCAATGATATGCACAAATTCTAATGCAAGAAATGCAAAGAAACATAAGCCAATTAGCTAAAAGTAAGAGGGCAAATTTTGGGGTGTTACAGCTGCCCCTATTTAATCAACTTGGTCCTGAAGGTATGGTAGCAATGACTGTCATGCGTTCAAAGGATTCACGGAGATTGAATACCAAAAGAAACTTGAAATTTGCAATCCTCAAAGGAGGGACGACTCCACTGGGTAACAAGCAATAAATGCTGCACTGTCACAACACGTACGAGTGTTGGAAACCAATACAAACAATGTATTGAAATGTCATAAAATAAACACAAACGAGTGTTAGCTATGCTGGGAATAAACACTGACGGGTGTCAAGGAATCAAAGATATCAGATATGGACGGGTACTGAGAAGATACACGGACGGGTGTAAAAAGGTTCAATACGGACGGGTATCGGAAAGGTACACGGACGGGTGTAAAAGGGTCAATACGGAAGGGTATCGGAAAGGTACACGGACGGGTGTAAAAAAGCTCAATACGGATGGGTATCGGAAAGGTACACAGACGGGTGCAAAAGAGTTTCAATACGGACGGGTATCTAAAAGATACACGGACGGGTGCAAAGAGGTTCAATACGGATGGGTATCGAAAAGGTACACGGACGGGTGTAAAAAGGGTTCAATACGGACGGGTATCGAAAAGGTACACGGATGGGTGTAATAGGATTTAATATGGACGGGTATCGAAAAGATACACGGACGGGTGTAAAAAGGGTTCAATACGGACGGGTATCGAAAAGGTACACGGACGGGTGTAAAGAGTTTCAATATGGACGGGTATCGAAAAGGTACACGGACGGGTGTAAAAAGGGTTCAATACAGACGGGTATCGAAAAGGTACACTGACGAGTGTAAAGAGTTTCAATATGGACGGGTATCGAAAAGGTACACGGACGGGTGTCAAAAGGTTCAATATGGACGGGTATCGAAAAGCTTGTAAAGCAACTTATCGGGGATTAAACTCGCTGGGGAATGGAAGGAAACACGGACGAGTGTCATCAAAAGGTCAATATGGATGGGTACTAAAACAAAAAGGTTCAAACACGGACAGGTGCCGAAGGAAACACGGACGAGTGTCATCAAAAGGTCAATACGGACGGGTATTGACACAAAAAGGTTCAAACACAGACGGGTGCCGAAGGAAACACGGACGAGTGTCTGACGGTAAAATCCTTGAGGGGATAAACCAAAGGACCACCGGACCAAGGGGTAAAAATGAAATCATGGATTGACGATCTTGGCAAACAACTCTGCAAGGGAATGTCAAATATTGCTTTGAATGACTAAACCCAACACTCGTGGCGTAAAGTCGAATGATATCCTCCTGAAATCCAGTTTTCCTGACGAAGGAAAAAACTCAAACCTGGCTTATGCTTCAGATGCATATGTTTGAATTTTGCCGTAATGCTCCACACGAAGTGGAAATGCTACGCATTTGGGAGGATGACATGCAAAAAATGCTTATGCAATGCAAAAGACCGTCCCAGCGAAATAAACGCTGAGAACAGAAGCAGCTCCACCGATGACGACAAACTACATTGTCATCAAACCAAAGAAATATGCTGAGGAAAACTCCACCCTGCTAGGGAAGATCACAATCACCAATTCTGCTGGAGATGGACGAATCTTTGAGAGAGAAAACCCACTCTGTTGGGGATGGAAATGAATACTGAAGATGGAAACTCTTCCGTTGGGGATCACCAAATACTTCAGAACTTGGCTTTGATGCCTGCCAAAAATAATTGGACTTAAGACCTGCTGGGGATACCAATCACCACCAGACTCTGCTTGGGGATATGAGCTCCTTTATCCTGCTGAAGAGTACTGATCATCATCAGTACATCTGCTTGGAAAGAAGTAGTTGTCAACATCCACTCTGCTAGGGGATAAACACATGTTTCCTGACTAGTTGAGGAAAAAACGACTGCCCCATATTCTGTGGGGAAACACCATCTTTGATCAAAGAAGATGTTCCATCAATCTCTTGCGGGAGAGGCTGTAAAAATAACAACTTCTGGCTACCTGCTGAGGAAAGATGAGCCAAATCACAACTCTGGCTAGGGGTAAACTTCTTATATCCTGCTGAGGGGGACGATCCTCAACGAATCCGCTTGGGGAATTACTTCTTTATACTCCGTTGAGGAAGACGATCCTCGATACTCTGATGGGGAAGAGTAATAAACTGCTGAGGACGATCAGACTTCAAAGTTGGGGAGCAAAACTCTACTAGGGAGGTTCACCTGTCATCCTGCAAAACCAACAGAAGGGTCTACGTGCAAAAATGATTACTTTGATTATCATCATAGTAACTGACGCCTAAGCAATTGCCACTGTTTTCCAACTTGTTTCATAAAGCTCAACATTTAGCATGTAATGTTTATAAAAAATATCAGACATTTTCACAAACAAAACAGGTAAAACAAAAAACAAAAGCTCTTTGACTGAAATGCAAACTTTATTGAATGATCAGCCTGTAAATAGGCATTTACATTTGGAAGAAATTCCTAAAAAGAGGTAATTGCGCAAAAAGTAAAAGAAAATACAAATATCGGCAATGTGGGGAACAGACATCCACCATGACTCGACTCAGCTATAACCCATATGACTTGTTTATCCGCAGATATTTTGGCCTTTGAAGATTACTGACTAGACTGATTCCTTTCGTTCGAATTTTCCAAGTGTGAATAGTGATCACAGATCGAACGCGGATCGTAGTCTTTGCTTTTAAATCCCTAACTTTTGCCTGGATCGCCCTTTTCGGGTTTTTAATCCACCGGGATACCCATTTTTGCCAAAGTTGCCTTTTCAGGTTTTCAACCTTGCGGGTTTATTTCTTTTTCTTTTTATCCCTAATTTTTGCCCGAACCTTTTCTTTTTATGGTTCGCCAGGATGCCCCATTTTTGCCTGAACCTTCTTTTTATGTTCAGCGGGTCTCTTTTATGCAAAGTATTTTTTGACTACATCCGCGTTCACAGGGGACGTAAAATCTTCGCCATCCATAGTTGAGAGTAATAAGGCTCCACCAGAGAAGACCTGTCTTACTACATATGGCCCTTCGTAATTCGGAGTCCACTTGCCCCTGTGATCTGTTTAAGGAGGAGTGATCCTTTTCAGGACTAATTCACCAGCCTAAAAACACCGAGGCCGCACTTTCTGATCAAATGCTTTTTTCATCCTGCTCTCATACAACTGGCCATGCGCAATGGCTTTCAATCTCTTCTCTTCTATGAGGTTCAGTTCATTCAACCGGAAACGCACCCACTCAGCTTCATCAAGCTTCACGTCTGTCAGAATTCTCAAAGAAGGAATCTCGACTTCTAATGGCAGAACTGCTTCCATACCATATACCAGTGAGAAAGGAGTTGCCCCAGTTGATGTGCGTACCGAAGTACGGTATCCGTGCAAAGCTTAAGGCAACATCTCATGCCAGTCTTTGTATGTCACTACCATCTTCTGCACAATCTTCTTTATGTTCTTATTAGCCGCTTCAACAACCCCATTCATCTTCGGGCGGTAGGGAGAAGAATTGTGATGTTCGATCTTAAAGCTCTGGCATAGCTCCTTCATCATCTTGTTATTCAGATTTGAACCATTATCAGTAATGATCCTTTCCGGGACTCCATACTGGAAGATGATATCCTTCTTAATAAACCGGGCTACCACTTGTCTGGTGACGTTGGCATACGATGCTGCTTCCACCCACTTCGTGAAATAATCAATAGCCACCGGGATAAAACGATGTCCATTTGAAGCAGTCGGCTCGATCATTCCAATCATGTTAATGCCCCCACATGGCAAAAGGCCAAGGTGACGACAAAACATTCAGAGGAGTAGGCGGTACGTGCACCTTATCAGCATAAATCTGGCATTTATGACATTTCCGGGCGTATTTAAAACAATCAGACTCCATAGTCATCAAATAATACCTCGCTCTTAACAATTTTCTTGCCATAGCATGCCCATTGGCATGAGTACCGAAGGAACCTTCGTGAACCTCCTCCATTAACAGGCCTGCCTCGTGTTCATCAACACAACGTAGCAAGACCATGTCAAAGTTTCTCTTGTATAACACATCATCTTTGTTCAAAAAGAAGTTTCCTGATAACCTCCTCAATGTCTTTTTATCCTTGGAAGATGCCCCAACTGGGTATTCCTGACTCTTCAAAAAGACTTTGATATCATGATACCAAGGCTTGCCATCTGATACACCTTCAACTGCAAATACAAAAACAGGTTTGTCCAAGCGCATGATTCTGATTGAAGGAGTTTCATTCCAACGATTCACTTGATACATTGATGACAACATTGCCAACGCATCAGCCATCTGATTCTCTACCCTGGGAATGTGATGGAAGTCCACTCTGTCAAAGAAAGGTAACAACCTTCTGTCATAGTTGTTATATGGAACAAGATTCGCTTGACGAGTCTCCCATTCACCTGTAATCTGATTAACCACCAATGCAGAATCACCATAAACATTGAGGTTCTTAATTCTCAAATCAATTGCTTCTTCTAACCCCATGATGCATGCTTCATACTCTGCCTAATTGTTGGTGCATATGAATGCTAATCGGGCGGTGAAGGGTATATAAGAACCCTGTGGAGTCGTAATGATTGCCCCGATTCCGTTACCATATGAATTAACAGCTCCATCAAAAACCATCTTCCACTGAGATCCAATCTCAGGTCCTTCATCAGGCAAAGGTTCTTCACAATCCTTCATCTTTAGAAACATGATATGCTCATCTGGAAATTCAAACTTCATCGGTTGATAATCCTCAATTGGCTGTTCGGCCAGATATTCTGACAAAACACTTCCCTTAATGGCCTTTTGGGAAACATACTGAATATCGTATTTTGTCAAAACCATCTGCCAACGGGCTATTCTACCAGAAAGTGCTTGCTTCTCAAACATATACTTGATCGGATCCATCTTTGAAATCAAGAGGGTTGTGTGGTTTAACATATACTACCTCAAACGCTTAGCGGCCCAAGCGAGTGCACAACATGTTTTCTCCAGCATCGAGTACCTTGACTCGCAATCAGTAAACTTTTTACTTAAGTAGTAGATGGCGTGCTCCTTTCTACCTGACTCGTCTTGTTGACCGAGCACACAACCCATTGAATTCTCAAGAACCGTGAAATACATAATCAAAGGTCTTCCTGGCACTGGTGGCATAAGGACCGGAGGTTCCTGCAAGTATTCTTTAATCTTTTCAAACGCCTTTTGACAATTTTCATTCCACCTGACCGCTTGATCCTTTCTTAACAACTTGAAGATTGGTTCACACGTGGCTGTGAGATGCAAGATGAACCTAGCAATGTAGTTTAATCTCCCCAGGAAACCACGAACCTCTTTTTCTGTTTTCGGCACAGGCATTTCTTGTATGGCTTTTACCTTTGTAGGATAAACCTCAATACCTTTTTCATTAACAATAAACCCCAGCAACTTTCCTGATCTCACCCCGAAGGTGCACTTGTTCGGATTCAACCTCAGTCTGAATTTTCTTAATCTTTCAAATAGCTTCTGAAGATTCACCAGATGTTCTTCTTCCGTCTGTGACTTCGCAATCATGTCATCAACATAGACCTCAATCTCTTTGTGAATCATATCATGAAAGAGAGTCACCATCGCCCGCTGATAGGTTGCCCCTGCATTTTTCAATCCAAAGGGCATCACTTTGTAGCAAAAAGTTCCCCACAGTGTTATAAATGTGGTTTTCTCCATGTCCTCTGGGGCCATCTTGATTTGGTTATACCCAGAGAAGCCATCCATGAAGTAAAACACCGAATACTGAGCAGTATTGTCAACTAACATGTCAATGTGAGGGAGCGGGAAATCGTCCTTTGGGCTTGCTCTGTTCAAATCACTGTAATCAACACACATCCTGACCTTCCCATCCTTCTTAGGTACAGGCACGATGTTAGCAACCCATGGAGGATAATTTGTTACGTCAAGAAAACCGGCATCTAGCTGTTTCTGAACCTCTTCCTTGACTTTGATAGACATCTTCGGTTTAGTTCTTCTCAACTTTTGCTTGACCAGAGCACAACCCTCTTTAAGTGGTAGCCGATGTACAACAATATCAGTATCGAGCCCAGGCATGTCTTGGTAAGACCAAGCGAAGATATCCACATACTCACGGAGCATTTCAATTAATCTTCCCTTGACACTGTCTTCCAATGTAGCCCCTATCCTTACTTCCTTTCTGGCGTCCTCAGTTCCCAGATTCACAATCTCAATTTCCTCCTGATGAGGTAGGTTGACTCTCTCCTCTTGCTTCAACAATCTGGCCAACTCTTCGGGCAGTTCACAATCTTCGTCAGTCTCTTCTTCAGCCTGATAGATTGGATTGTCAAAGTCATACCGAGCTATAGCTAAGTCATGATCGGTGTCATCTGAACAAAGAGACCTGCATGATTGATGAGGTATGTTTTATTATGTATGCAACAAAAGAAACACATTGCCATTTTGATGTGGGTTTTTAATGCATAAAAATAAAACAGAAAGACAGAGATCAAAATATTTGAGTGTAAAAAGTCCTTTATTGATGATAAAGCAAAACATGCAACAGTTAAAAGCCCTACAAATAAAATCACTACGTCTTAGGCAGAACGCATGATTGACATAATAGGAAAACAAAGCAATTACTCGAAACTAGTCACTTGAATGACTTTTTCAGAGGACCAGTTGCACAGACTTTCTCCTGGGATGCAAGGGCGGATCCACCTATCCATGTCACAATCACGGTCCCCTTCTTCCTCAATGGCATTAACCCTGTCGAAGAAAACACCGACAATAGTGAAACGGACTGGGCCATAGAATTTGGGAGGATCCCCGTCTCTCCTGGATGACTTGTATCCCAATCCATAAGTATCCCTCTTCTCCTGAACTTCGACCATTTGGCCCCACCTCTGTGAGCTACCAGCCTCAACCACAGCTTTGGCGTCTTTAAACAAAGACATATAAACCTCAGGTTGATCTGCCACTGCAGGCTGCTCTGTAGTCTCAGACTGGACAATCTCTTTAGAAACCTTCACCTACTCAAATCCCTGACACAATGTCTCATGGATTTCACCATCCACTTCCACGTATTTGAAGGTTGACAGCTGACTAATCATTATGTCCTCCTCCCCGCACACCGTCACTACGTGACCATCTACCATGTATTTCAGCTTTTGATGCAAAGTGGAGGTTACAGCGCCTGCACCATGCATCCAAGGACGACCCAACAAACAGTTGTATGCTGGCTGAATATCCATTATATAAAATGTTGCATCAAAGATTTTCGGCCCAACCTTGATCGGAAGCACAATCTCACCAAAGACAGATCTCTTCGAGCCATCAAAAGCCCGCACCACCAAGTCGCTTGGTGTACAAATAAGTCCCCTGGTATCTAGCTTCATTAATGCTTTCTTTGGCAATACATTCAAAGATGATCTAGTATCAACCAATACATGTGACATCGGTGAACCACGACACTCAATTGAAATATGCAGGGCATTGTTATGATTCCTCCCAGCGGGAGTCAAATCAAGATCTGTAAAGCCTAAGCCATTACCCGCATTCACGTGCGCTACAACCCCTTCCAGCTGGTTAACAGAAATCTCTTGAGGAACGTAGGATGCATTCAAAACTTTCAGAAGAGCATTCCTATGAGCATCAGAACACAATAGCAAAGACAGAATAGAGATCTTGGACGGGGTCTGATGTAACTGGTCCACGATCTTGTAATCACTTTTCCGGATGAGTCTCATAAACTCCTCTACATTTTCAGAAAAAGCATCATCAACCGGCTTTACTATAGAATCAATAACCACTGGAGTCTGAACAGAACCATCCATTGCCTGTTTTCCCCTATCTTTCCTAGAAGTACTGGGTTGATCATTAACAGAAGTAAGCACTCTACCACTTCTCGTTATAGCATCATCTTCAACCTTAACCTCTGGACTAGAACTCACTGGTGAAGTAGTCAATAATTCCTTCTTTTGTCCATTGACAAACACCTCTGTGCCGTAATTCCAGGGAATAGCCTTAGTGCTTTCATACAGAATGGGTCCAGCCCTTGTGATAATAACTGGAGGTGGCCTTGCCGGACCAGAAATAGTAATTGTTTTGAAAGGAATGGTGATAGTAGCAACCTTCTCACTAACAACCTCTTCTTGTTGATTACACCGATCAAACTGTAAACAACCCTCATTAATCATACTCTGGATACCCATCTTCAACGAATCACAACCATTATCCTTCGTCAAACAATCTGAGCAGTTCTCATCACAACCCAGATAGATGCCACCCTTCAATAACCTATTTCTAACCACAGCCAGTGGAGTCTTCAATTCCTCAACATCCATGATTAAATTCAAAGCTTCACCCTCCTCAATTATCACATTCACCCTCGGCCCATTGTGATCAGGCATCGGGTTTTGAATAAAATTGGGCCCAGCATTCGAGAAATTGATAGCCTTGGAGTCTACTAGGTCTTGCACCTTGTGATGAAACACCCTACACTTCTCCGTCGTATGCCCCGGAGCACTACAGTGAAAATCGCAGTGTGCGTTAGCATCGTAGCCTCGTGGGAGTTCCGCTGTTGGTGGAGCCAGGGTACGGAGCTCAACTAGACGCAACTGTAGCAAATGTTGCAACAACTGTGCATATGACATTGGTGGTTGATCAAAATACCTCTCTGCATTCATTTGTCTATTCTGATATTGGCCCTGCTGCCTATTCTGATTAGCATTATTCCTCTGTTGTTGTGGTGGAGGTAACGTTGCTGGGATAGTTACCGATGCTACTTGTTGATTATTGCTCTGACGTTGTTTCCCTTTTCCCCTATGAGATAATACAGCGTTGGCCTCTCCTTTCTTCTTATAACCATCAAATGGCTTCTTTCCATGTCCAGAAGATGATCCGTCACCACTAGAAACTTTTCCAGCCTTAATTCCAACCTCTACCTTCTGTCCAATAGCAATCACATCTGCAAACTTGCCTAGAGAACAAGGCAATAGCTTCTCATAATAGTGCTTAGGCAGTGTGTCCATAAACATATCCAACATCTCTTTTTCTAGCATTGGTGGCTGTACCCTAGCCGCCAATTCACGTCACCTTTGCACGTATTCTTTGAAACTTTCATCACTTTTCTAGGACATGCTCAACAGTTGAGTTTTGTTGGGAGCCATGTATGTGTTGTACTGGTAATGCTTAATAAAGGCTGCAGCTAGCTCTCTCCAAGTACGAACATATCTACTTTCTAGCGCCATATACCATTCCAAAGACACGCCGGACAGGCTGTCTTGGAAAAAGTGCATCATTAGCTTTTCGTCCTTGGCATGGGCAACCATCTTCCTGGTATAAGCCTTTACATGAGTTCTCGGGCAAGTAGAACCATTATACTTCTCCAGTGTAGGAATCTGAATCTTGTGCGGAATGACAATATCAGGGACCAACCCTAGGTCATCTAAATCTATTCCCAAATCATCCTGCTTCACCACCCCTTTCAGTTGCGCCTCAATTAAACGGATCCTCTCATCACTGACCACAAGAAGACCAGCGTCCAAGATTTTGACTGAAAAAACATCATCCTGTTGATCATCAAAATGATGGCCATGGATAGCTCGAACAGTACTTCCTTCTCCAACCACTGAAGGAATCCCACCCTGTCCACCAGCACCGGGAATAGGAATATTGATACCAGCACCACCTCCGCCCGGAGGAATAACATGATTAAGAAGACCACCGTGTAAGATACCATTTTCATCAACCTGTGACACCAAAGGCTGAACTAGAGTTCTGAATTCATTCTGACTTTGCACCACACCTTGCATCA
The DNA here is from genome assembly GCA_022829125.1 of Lathyrus tuberosus. Taxonomy (NCBI): domain Eukaryota; kingdom Viridiplantae; phylum Streptophyta; class Magnoliopsida; order Fabales; family Fabaceae; genus Lathyrus; species Lathyrus tuberosus. Next base: position 8,565,267 of record JALAZF010000248.1, read on the forward strand.
TCTCCATGAATTGATCGATGCGAGCTTGCATAGCTGCCATGTCTGCCTGAACTTTGTCCATCACTCTGCTTTGATTAAGCCTGGTAGAATACTGATGAGTTGGTTGGTCAATCCTGACTGTCAAAAAGAGAGAGCATAAGAAAACCAGAGAAACAGAGATAACCTGCAATGTAAAATGAGATGATTATGCAAATGCAAACATGTATGAACATTATCAAGGCGATCTATCCCTTGATTCCAGTTTTAACAACAGAAAAGAACTGAATTCCTGATCATATAAAGAGAATAAGCATCTGTTACAACACAAGTCTGAATAAGCGTGAACAAAGATCCCGACCAACAAGCCTAGCGGTGATCCTGGAAATACAAACAAAATAGCAGCAAGGAAACTAAGGCATATCATCAAGACTCAGTCGTGCTAGTATTCCCCATTCGTCATTCTTTTTGCACCAATTCTGCACTTCCTTGAGAAGCTTCTTGGTATTAGGATGCTCTGGTCTCCGAATCAACTCCTGAATCAGAAGATCTCTCCTATGCAAGATTCCTGTTAAATAACAACTATGCAACTCCAAATCATCTTCTCCAGAAGCTCCACCTGAACTTGGACCTTCACTCTTGGCTCTTTTCACTTCAGCTTGGATCTTCAGGTGTTCCATATCTGCCATGGTTTCCTTGAGCTTTTCCTCAACTGCTCTCCTCTCAAAGATCCCTGATAAAATCTCCTTATCCTTTTTCCGAAGCTCTGTCTTCAAACCTTCGATCTGTTCCAGATACTTGTCCTCTTTCAACCTATTGGCATAAGCATAAGCCAACTCTTTCTTTTTGGACGAAAGGACCTTGCTAATACTTTTCAATGCTTGTGCCACTTTCTCTCTGGCTGTGGCTTCTTTAGACAATTCTTTCTCCTTCGCAACCAAAAGTTCTGACTTCAACCTGGCAACATGGATAGCTTTGCCTTTTTCGTGCTTCAACTGACCAACCTCTCTGCCCAGCTCCCGATTCTCCTCTTGGAGTTTCTCCTTCTCAGCCCATAACTTGTCATACTTCTCTATATCAACAATCGTGGGAGCCTCGATCATCAAAGGATACAAAGGTGGTTCCACCGGGAAGGGAAGAAGCTCATCTTCTACTCTTTTCTTAATCCACTCTTCATAGGAAGGAAAAGCCTGGTTATTACATTTCCCGAATGAAGTTTTTCCCTTCTTGGTCACCTGCTTCCAAGCATTCACAATCTTTCTTATCATCTCTTGATCCCAGTACCATTGAAGAATAAGGACTCTCTGATATCTCGCTCTTCAGGTGGACCTCTCAAAGGATAACCAAACTTCCTGATAACAAGGGAAGGATTATAGTTAATTCGACCTCTTCTCCCTATCAAGGGTACATTAGGGAATTCTCCGCACTTGAAAATAATCTCCATCCCTAGCAAGTCATGGTTGAAGCAAACAATGTTATCAGCAGTCAAGCCCATTAACCTCTTTGACCACTTCAAAGAATCTCTCGTATCAAAGAAAGTGCCAGCTTCGGGGAGATGACTCAGAAACCAAGTAGATAAGAGTGGTGCACAGCAACTCACAGTTTTTCCATGCCTATTTTCATTCTTGTAGTGGACTGAGTGATACATATCACCTAGCAAGGTAGGTATAGTATTCTTTGAAATAAAGATTATGACAACATGCATATCCACCAGATCAGGAACATTGGGAAACAGGATAATCCCATAGATGCACATAGCCAGAATAGCTTGGAAAGCAGTCCAATTCCTCTCCTTAACATGTATACAAGCTTGATCAAACAAGAACTTCAATAAGAAACCCTTAGCTCCTTGTTTCTCCACAATATTAATGCTCAGAGCGGATTCACCAATATGAAGAGCAATGGCCATTTCTCCTATCCTGGGACGTTCTTCAGAAAAGAATACTATGTCATGCTTGATGGGGATTCCCAAAATAAATGAGAACTCCTCCAACGTTGGAGCCAAGATATAGTCTAGGAAAGTGAAGCAATGCAAAGACAGATCATAGAACTGAAGAAGTGTATGAATGACATCCTTTTCATACTTGGAGATACTGTAGACAAACTTCAGAAGTCTCCCATACTCTCCACCAAACTCTGTACGAACTCCAGGACCAGCCATACTAATCAGCTTGTGAATCAACGTCAAGGTCGGGTCTGGGAACGAATAAGCAACAGTCTTCTTTCTCTGGACATCCATGCTAAGGCAACCTCAAAAAACCGGAATCAAGAGTAAGATGCAAGCCCTGGAAAATGTCTAACATGTTAGAATGCAAGAAAAATGATATGCACATGCAAGCATGGGATCAAGGCATCACTGCTGGATGTGCTGTGCTGTTAGCTGAACGAGAACCACAACCCAGAAAACCAGAATTCTATAATACCGAACCACTGAGATAACCAGAAACCCAGATAATCAAACATTGATGAGAAGTCCAGAAAACCGGGTAGGTTGAAGGTTTCGGTTTCCTGTAAGCCTGCAAACACCCATCCCATCTCACGTGAGGGTTCTAGAAAGGCGAGGACCCTCAATATCACGGGCTCTCAGGTCGAGAAATGATGATACGTTCACCATTTCTGGTTTGGCATCATCATCAATCGAGAAGGCCTCAACTGATTTCCCTAAAAAATAAGGTCATCCTATGCGAGTCCCTCAGTATTGGGTCCTCGGATCGACAAGTCTAATGGGTTTTCCATTTCTGGTCTGCCATTATCACAGGTCGGGAGGAGAGGCGCAACTGAGGTATCGGAGAAACGGTCACCAGAGTCGACAGCTCTCTAGATCAACACTCTGAAATGCGCAAGATACACACGTCAGAATCCGTCCCAAGATAGCCTCGTCTAGTTGTGAATTTTGTGAACACACAAACGCACCAAGATGGCACGTAGGTCCCACTACTTTCCACTCTAGTCCTAGGGTGTACTCAAGCCTGGGTAATGGGCTTATCTCGCAGAACAACCCAACCTGCAAAACAGAAACCAACCAGCACAACATAGCAATATCCAGTATGATAGTAATAAAATGAAATGCAATGCAATAAAAGCTGTAAAACAGTAATATACAACATAATAAAGCACAACGAATAAACACCCAACAAAAAAACAAACAAGCGCTAGGATCGACTCGCTAAAGGGGATGGACCAGCAAGAGGTCAACCAGAGTCCCCAGCTGTCGCTCCCGAAAGATTCGCATCCAACGGTACAAATGCGAGAGTGGCGCAGAAAACACAGAGTCGCCAGCAATGTGTATTTATCCTGAGAAAGGGAAAGGAAACACTGCATAAACCTGAAGAGAAAGGGGGAAAGACATGGTCATCGCAACCATAGTCTGGGTTCAGGAGTCGGTTATGCGAGGGGAAGGTGTTAGCACCCCACGCATCCATTGTACTCGATGGGATCCACACTTTTTGTCTAAACGGGGGGTGAGTTATCCTACTATCTATGGCTGAACAAAAGAAAACGGGGATGGGGGTGACTAAGACGGACTCGGTAGGACATATTCGATGCCCTAGGCCAACGTACTCCCTCAGTGCAATGGGAAAGTCAGAGTCAACGTAGTTTAGATGGGAACTGTGGGGGAAGGTTGTTCGCCAAGACAATTGCTGTCTTGTGCCTACATAACCTCAATCCGACGAGAGAGAGGAATCAGAACTAATGTAGTTCGTGGGTACGACCACAAATGGGTAAGTGTTTTTTACGTGAGCGACGAGCTCTTTTCTGAAAATGAAATTTGAAACCCAACAATCCCGAAGGATAAAAAGATTTGAATTTGTTTTGTATTTTTTAGACAGAAGTGTTTTGATTAAGTTAGTTCATAACTTGCATTGCACCAAAGTCTAGGGCACAGGGACGAATACTTAACGAATCGTCCCAAGACAGGACGCTGGCTAAGCACTCTAGAAAGATGAGAGGAAGCCCCTCATTTCTCATTCCCCACGCCTAAGGCTCATGCGCAATACACTTTATCTTTATTAAGTGTTTTCAAGAAGTTTTGAGATGAGATGAGAGAAGACCCAAAGGAAACTCTAAAGGGAAACTAAGAGTCCTAATGTTATCATGCATGGATGACCTATGGTTAGTGAGGCTTAGGAGAGACGACTACCTAAAACCTAATGCTAATCCTACTCCAAGCTTAATCAAAAATTAAGTTGGACTAGGTAGCTCTAAAGGGAGAGAATCCAAGACTTAAACAAGTCTTGAGATTCATGGGAGGAAGAGAGTGAAAGAGAAGAATGAGAAAGAGAAGGATGAGTAAAAGAAGGATGAGATAAGAAACAAGATAGGGCAGCAAGCACATCATATCTAGTATATCCAACTCACACCAATAAACAAGCCTCAAAGATCATGCAAAATAATCTCAAGCAAGCATGTAAAGGTAATCATGAAAGAACGCAAGCATACTTATATGAAATGCACAATTAAGCACCAATGAACTTCATATCAAGATGAAATGAGAAAAATAAGATGAAGATGAAAACAAGTCAGAACCAAGATCATATTATCATCAACAATTCTCATGTGCAAAAGGAAATCAAAGCATGAAACATTATGCACCAAAGAAAGCTACAAAAAGAGGACAAAGTTCCAACACTTAAGCATACTCAAACATGATTCAAACATGATCCATAAATGGAAAAACTTGGTCACAAGGGACCTCAACCAGGTTTAAACATCATATCAAATGCACATACAAATAATCAAGAAGAAACTCAAGCAAATAGGCATGGCAAGTCAACTTGTGTAAAGAGGTGTCAAGATATAGTCATGCATAAGTCATTTAAGCACAAATAAACAAACATATATCAAATGACATTCAAAAATTGTGAAATTAAGACTCAAATGAGCTAAGTCAGAGACTAACGACATGTCAAAAGATCACACCAAAATTCAAAGCTTAAGTACCTCAAACAATTAAGCAAAGATCACATGGGAACCATAAACCAATATGCAAAGGAGATCGACTAAAATGCAATATGAAAAGAGTTTAAAAATATGAAAAAAAATATTTTTAGGAACCTCAACATGTCCTCTAACAAATACAAAAAGAATGAGATGCAAATCATGTATAGATGATGAGAACAAAAATCAACAAGGCAGGGTGTGCATATATGAAACAATCCAAAAAGAAATTAATTAAACAATTAAATCAGAGGCACAAAATAAAATAAAAATGGAAAATAAAATTTTCCAAAATTTTATAAAACCCTAAGGATGAATCATGATTTTTTTGGTGATTTTTAGATACATCAAACTATTTTTAAAAGTTAAAAATGAAAATGCAACAATTAAAATACAATAAAAGGAAATAAAAGCCAGGGGGTGCAAACAGCAAGGGAAACACGTTCAATACATCAAATGGGTTGAACAGAGGGTGGGAATAGCAGGCCCAAGTCAAAAAGTCCAAGAGCAAAGTCAAACATGAAACACATGGAACCCAGTAAAATATCAGACTCAATCATAACCATAAGATTGATCCAACGCATGCAATTAGGTCAACAGTAGTACACAGTAATCAAGATCAACAGGCAAGATCATACAACCACCATAGCAACCATGCACGCACACACATACAAGTGGTCAGATTTAAAAAATAAAAGCACGTGAGGGACATATGATTTTTTAATGTGTTGGCATAATCATGATCATCAGATGAATCCAACGCATATGAACAAGTCAATGGATCTTAAAAGCATGCAAGATCAAAGGTCCAGATTTAATGCACATGGTAAATATCATGGATTGACACACACGGATATCACAAATTGAAACAAGAACATAAAAGATCTGGCACACTCAGGACCGTTGGATCAAAGCAATGAACGGTGGGATTGCATCTTCCACCTCTGAAACCCTCACCGGCCAGAAAACATACCAGGTGCCGGAGCCCTAGCTCCGGTCACCTTCTCCGGTGAACACCAACCATAAAATTACCAGAAATGGCTCATGAGTACATCAAATTAATCAGAATTTCACAAGGATCTTATATATGCAATTAGTTTTCATAAACAACCAACACACAAGCCAAATAGAACAGAATAAGTTTGGATCTAAAAACTTAAATCTCAAAATTCAAACAATCCACGCGTCCAAACTCAAAACTAGATAGATCATCATCATCAGTGAACATCATAGATCATTTTGCAAGCAAGAAAAACAAGTTACATGATCATGAAAAGTATGCTAACCTGAAAACTGTAGAGCTCAAAATACACTAAGAACTCCTTCCAAAAGGTGCAGATCTTCCTCTTTTGAGCTCTATTTGCAAAATAAATGCAAATAGAGGCTTGAAATTGGCTGGATCTAAGGTTTTGAACTTGAGCAACTTGAACACGAACTTGATGAAATCCTAACTCTAAGCTCAAACCAATGGTAGATTCTTGTTCCTCTCACCACACTGATCAATAATGTGCAAAGAAAACTTCAAAAACTCTCAAGAGAAGAGAGATTCGAAGAGAGAAAAGTTTGGAGGTGAAAATGGATTCTGAGCAAATGAGGGTGCATGACCTAGCTTTGTGCGTGTGAGTAAGCTTATATACTCTCCATTAAACCTCTCATCATGATTAGCAATTGATTAAACCCCTGATTAGTGAGTTTTGAGTGGTTTTGCCATTTTGCAATTTGTGTTCAATCCCTTAATTTATTCGTGCACCTTCATGCTTTTCATGATGGATACCTCACACTTGACTTGCTGATCACTTTTCAAAAACAATTGGGCCTTGAATTTTCTTGGATAATGAGATTTGGATCAATTTGCAAATTATTTATTTGTTAAATACACCATGTATACGTCACGGTTTGGCATGAAACAAGGGTCAACATTGGTGCTCATGGCTTGTACTTTGATGGTACAATATGACTTGAAGCAATTGAAGTGATTACAAGTCCTTTTGGATGAAAATGCAAATGGTGGAAAATTGGTACATGTGGAAAACCTCAAAATGCACCTTGCCTTGCCTTAGCCATAACTTGAGTTCTGCAAAAGGTATGAACATGTTCTAGTACTTTTTGGAAATGGGAGAGAATGATCTTCAACTTTCATGTTTGAGTAAAATTCATTTGAAGCTTCTTTGATGATGAAAAGTCAAGTTGAATGTAGTGTAAAAACTTGCCAAAAATGGAAACTTCTCATTATAGGTCATTTTCCAAATTTAGTAACTTTTGTACAAACCCTTGATTCTTGATAAATGGTATGAAACATGACCCTTGAAGACCATATGAGGATATGAGACCTTGAAAACCCTGAAGAGAATCTCAAAATTCCACAGTTGACTTCCCCTCTCGCTGTTGACTTTTCTTGGTCTACAATCAATTGATTCACTGAACATCTTTCACAATGAAACACTAGCCAAGTATTTCCTCCATGAGTACTTGTAAGCATATAGAACCTCATGAGAATGTATTTGAACAAGCAAAACCCATCAAGAAGCCTTTTGGAACCAAAACCCTAATTTGGACCATCAAATTAGGAGAGTATGGTTCACTTGAAATCTCTTGCCAATCTTGATCTTATGATGATATGATGAACCCCTCAAACCATCTTGAGGCTTGAGACTCTTTTGAGATGAACCAAGTACCTTGATCCCATGTTAAGAACCAATGCTATGCACAAATGCTAATGCAAGAAATGCAAAGAAACATAAGCCAGTTAGCTAAAAGTAAGAGGGCAAATTTTGGGGTGTTACGCACACCACTTAGACCAATCAAGGACGCATCACAATACACCACAAATGGTTCAGTAGGATTCGGCAAAATCAAAATCGGAGCTGTCGTCAATCTTCTCTTCAGCTCACTAAAACGTTCCTCACACCGAATATCCCAAATGAACGCTTGACCTTTACAAGTCAACTGGGTCAAAGGAAGTGCTAGCTTAGAAAAACCTTCAATGAATCTCCGATATTAACCAGCTAAACCCAAAAATCTTATGATTTCAGTAACAGATCTAGGAGCCTCCCATTGTTGAATTGCTTCTACTTTAGATGGATCCACAACAATACCATTACCTGAAATCACATGCCCAAGAAAACTCACTTCCGACAACAGAACTCACACTTGGACAACTTAGCAAAAAGTCTATTTTCCTTCAAAATTTGCAACACCACACGCAACTGCTCCGCGTGCTCCTCCCGGGACTTAGAATAAATTAATATCTCATCAATAAACACAACAACAAATCAATCCAAATGCTCATGGAAAATACGATTCATATACTCCATAAACACACCTGACGCATTAGAAACCCCGAACGACATCACAGAATATTCATAATGACCGTATCGTGTCCTAAAAGCCGTCTTCTGAATATCTTCCTCTTTCATTCTAATCTGATGATAACCTGATCTCAAATCAATCTTACTAAACACACACGCACCTACCAAATGGTCCATCAAATCATAAATTCTTGGAAGAGGATACTTATTCTTAATCGTCACTTTATTCAGCTGGCGATAATCAATACACAATCACATACTTCCATCTTTCTTTTTCACCAATAAAACTGGCGCACCCCAAGGCGATACACTTGGCCTCACAAACCTCTTTTCTAACAATTCATTCAACTGTTTCTTTAACTCCACCAACTCAGATGCCGACATACGGTAAGGTGCCATAGAAACAGGTATAGTACCAGGAACTAGATCTATAGAAAACTCCACCTCTCTCTCTGGCGGTACATCTAAAATATCCTCAGGAAACACCTCTGGAAATTCATGCACAACTGGGAACACATCAAGTGCAACTTGACTATCCACTTTCAACGATGCAAACAACCCAAACAACTGAGCTTCCTCTGCCAAAAGTTTCTTCAACTCTTTGGTACATAAGAAACTTGATTCCTCGTCTTCTTCAAGAGAAGGAAATCTTACCAACTTATGATAACAATCAATATAAACTCGATTAAACTGTAACCAATTCATTCCCAAAACCACATCTAAACCCTCCAACGACAAACACACCAAATCCATCTCAAAATCTTTACCATAAATGGTCAAAGGACAACTTAAACAAACTAAAGAAGTAGTTATTGACCCCATTGTTGGAGTATCAATAACCATCTCTCCACCCATCGAAGATAACACAAGGTTCAAACGCTTCATGCACTCAGACGAAGTAAACGAATGAGTCGCTCCAGTATCAATAATAGCAACTAAAGGCGTACTATTAATAAAACAAGTACCTCTGATCAGACGGTCTGCACTTGTAGTCTGAGTCCCGCCAATGCAAAAACTTTCCCACCAGCTGGAGCTTGTTTTGGTTTCAGACACTTTGTACTAATATGACCAGGTTCACCACAGTTGAAACACTTTGCCACATTCTTCCTCTTGCACTCAGCTGCTACATGTCCTAAACCTCCATAATTTGAACACTTACCCAAATTATTCCTACATTCGAACTGACGATGTCCCAAATCACCACATCTGTAACATCTCAAAGAATTAGACATACCTCCTCCACTTAGCCTTTTCTCAAAACTACCCCTTTGCTTACCCTTATCAGCTGGTGTTACATAAGGACCACCACGAAATAGTTGTTTCCCTTTCCTTTCGTTCACACTCTTATAGTGAGTAGAACGAGCTTTGCTATCTTCTTCATAAATCCTACAACAATCCACCAAATCAAAAAACCTTCGAATTCTATGATAACCAATTGCCTGCTTAATCTCAGGACGCAATCCGCTCTCAAACTTCACTCACTTAGAAAACTCCGCAGTCGCTTCAGCAAAATGTGGATAAAACTGCACAAGCTCCACAAACTTAGCAGTATAATCAACAACAAACACATTACCTTGTTTCAATTCCAAGAACTCTATTTCCTTATTTCCCCTTACGTCCTCAGGAAAATACTTTCTCAGAAACTCAATACTAAACAAAGCCCAAGTGACTTCTTCCTCTGCAGCTTCCAACACATGACGAGTACTAACCCACCAGTCATCAGCTTCCACCTGCAACATGTGAGTACCCAGTCTCACCTTCTGATCCTCAGCACAATCCATCACTCGGAAAATCCTTTCAATCTCCTTCAGCCAAATCTGAGCACCATCAGGATCATGCCTCCCTTTGAAGACAGGCGGTTTGTTCTTCCTGAACTTATCATTCCCAGCAGCATTAGGTGTACCCTGCACAGCCCGAGCCATAGCTTGCATAGCAGCAGTCAAAGCAGCGTCATTCGTACCAGCCATATTCAGTTCATTTCCAATAACAGCAACTATGGTTAAACAAACAGCTCATCCAAACACAACGACCAACAAGGACTGACACAAACTGACACGGACTGGCTCTGATACCACTTAATGTAACACCCCCAATCTATACCCCCAATTAAATAAAGCAAATAAAAATTTCATCAGAGTATAATTATACATTCATGGCATAGACGAAGGCGTCACATCAATTGAGACAAAACACAATAAACCTGCTCATAAAGATATGCAACAATCAGGTAGCAATTAAAAGAGGAACTTAGTTCCTACTACCCACAAATCAGATACAGAATAAAAGCGGAAAATCTGCAACTGAATCTCATATATATATATATATATATATCACATAAAGAGTTTGTCTGTCATACACAGATCCATACATGTATAATCCAAAAGATATCTATACATATACAAATAAATCACAATGATCTCCCCGACTACCCGGTGCTACATATCAGAGCCGACCGACAAAAGAATGAAGACCTAAGCTTCACAAAAAGACCTCCAGCATCTAATCTGCAATGCCTCATAGAGCATTAAAACAGCAGAAGGGTGAGAAACACAATCATAATATAATTGCATACAATTATATAATAACATAAAAATACACACGAAAAATATTCTCACCACAACTTATACCAGAATTCAAACACAAAACACCATAATGCATATCATCATATATCCATCACCAAGGCATATATAATCAAATAAATGCATTTATCAACAACATATATATATATATATATATATCAACTCATCAATTCCATTCATAATTCCACATAAAATCAATCCATTCATGATTTATGCAAATGCACAGAGACCAACACAATGACTCTATGCAATGCAATGTGGTACCATCCATCCATCATCTCAACACTAGTTCACTCAGGAACTATTGGAACCATCGCTTGTTACTTAGTGTAACTCCCCGTCGGGCAAACGATGTTCCCCGTCGCTTTCGGTCCTCTTTGTATAAGGCGCACGACGTTTATGGATCGTTTTCAGTCCTCTTTGTATAAGGCGCACGATCTGATCGCTTTCGGTCCTCTTTGTATAAGGCTCACGATTGTCTATAATCATCGCTTTCAGTCCTCTTTGTATAAGGCGCACGATGTTATAGCGGATTCCCTCTGGAATCGTTTCGTCGCTCACACCCACTAGGGCACACGACATCTCAAGAATGCATATCATGATGCTTGGCATACAATGACTCATGACATTCAAATGCACACATATATGCAATCATCTCAATCAACAATAATCATGCTTTGCACTCAAGCCCAAAACAATGCATTTAATTGCCATAAGGCCACAAACCCTCATCACAACATTTAAACACATGCATTCACCTCATATAATCAGCACACAAGTCATACAACATATATCACCAGCACATCACATGATAACACCTCAATTACACACAATTAAAACGGTAAAAGTCGACAAAACGACACATTTCCAAATTCCCGACTTAATTAAATCGGTCAACAATCTCAAAACCATCATCATAAAAGAAAGTACAGTTCAATAGCTATTCAACGATACCAAAAATGTTAAAAACGGATAATCGAAACACAAGTTACGGACTGAACAAGAAAAGTAATCGCGAAAAAACACAATTCTGCAATCTTCCTGGCCATACGCGTATTGTCCTGCTCACTCGCCCATCCATACGCGTATTGCCCAAAGTGATACGCGTGTGGGCAGAGACCAATTCCTCCTAAAATCCCACTAAAAACTCAAATACGCGTATTGCCCTCAACCTTACGCGTACAATTATGCAAATGGGCAGATGGCCGAGAAAAATGGAACTCCACACGCGTATTGCCCTCATCCCTTCATTGCCATGCGCATATTTCCTTAACCAATACGCGTATTGCCTTGAGTGATACGCGTATGGGTAGTGGAAAAACTAGAAATTTCCTGCATAATTTGTCTGTGAAATTCACCCAAAAATCACTCCCAATCTCGCCTAAACACCAGAAAATTACCAATTGAATGCCTAACAACATGTATCTATCATGTATCAACAATAAGGGACACTAAAACATGATTTCAGACATAAATTATATCAATTTCTAACAATTCCAACATTTATAGGTTTTACTCTATATTTCAATTTCAATCCAATATCAACCAAAAACATACATACATAATCATGCACAAGTATAAGATAATCGAGTTTCGCACCCTTACCCGATTTAATCGTGTTTTTGAAAGTCGGTTGATCGATTTCTTAATCCACAAGTTTTCTCTCTTTTTCTTCTCTTCTTTTCCTTCTTTCTCTTTTTCTTCTTCTCTTTTTCTTTCCTTACTATTTTTCTCTCTTTTCTTTCTATTTTCTAACTTATGGAAAATAAAGCAAAATGACCAAATTACCCCTACACTCAAATATCTCGCAAACGCTCCCAAAACGCGATAAAACATAACAACAATGAAAAGTAATATATTTTCAAATAAAAGTCAAAAATAAAATAATATAATAATAAAATAATCAAAACGACTCGATTAAATAAAACTAACCAAAACTGGGGCGTTATAAGACAACTTATAACAACACACAATTCAGCACAAGAAAGGGTGTAAAAAGCCAAACAGCAATGCATACAACAGCACACATGCATCGGGAAAGCAGTGGAAAGGCAAAGCAGCATGCATTGTATCCAAACAAATGCTCATGCCAAGATCTCAATAATGTCTAATCATGACAAACATGCATCCGATTAAGCATCAAACAATTAGACATGGACAAGTTAAAGGCATGCAAACGATCCACAAACATGTGCATTCAACAAGGTTGCATTTCCTAATCATTGATCAAAGCAACATGCATAAGCAAACTTAGACGCAAACAAACGATCATGCATTACAGATCCAGCAATTTGAGCATTAATCAGGAGGTAACATGATTCAAGTGTGCGTGTGCATCGTGTTTATCGCGCCAATTAATCAACAACGCAAACATAAACATTCAACAATGAGAAACCAAGAATCGCGTGTCAAAGAATTGTGTTCATGCAAGGGTGTGAGGTGAAACAGCTCAAGAATAATCCACAAATCATCAACATATCAATCCATGAAGTTAAGACATGCAAGAGATCTCAAACATGCAAGAAAATGCAAGAAAAACACAATCTGCTTCAGTGGTAATCGATTACTCATATAGGGTAACCGATTAATCAGTTGAAAATTGGCTAAAAATGTGAAAATAAGGCAGAGTAACCGATTACCCTGTTAGAGTAATCGATTACCACTGAAACCGAGGCAGAAATTCAACTTTGAAAAGCACTTTTCAGTAACAAAATACTTATCCAAACATCCAAATGATCATGTAAACAATAATGCACGGAAATTAAGTTCAATCACAGCAATCAAACAACAATTAGATCCAATAATCATCAACATCCATAATCAAGATCTACCAAATGAATCAAAACACATCAAAATTCAAGGATCTACATTGTATAAGTTGCAATTAAGCTAAAATGAGTATGGATATGAAATTAACCAAACTACAAAGCTGAGATTTGCTTTGGTAAGTGTTGCAAACAGAAGTGAATGAATTCAAGTAGAAAATCGAAGATCCACAAGCTTCTTGCACTCAAAAGTTGAAGATCCAAGCAAATAAGCAATAAAACTCCAAAATCACTTTCACTAATCACTTCTGCAAAATCAGAACTAGATCCAAACGAAAATCCAAATTGAAATGCTGAAATGTAGTGAGGATGAGAGGTTTTAGCTCAAGAATTAACAAGTTCCAATGAAGATCTTGTTAATCTTTGAAAGAGAGCTTTGAGTGTGATTGAAAATGGAGGTTGAGAGTGAAAAAGTGAGAGAGAATTGAGAGAATTCTGAAAATTGAGAGTGAAAAAAAAAATGGATCCCCCCTTGAGGGTTGGAATGAATTGGTTTAAATAACCCCTATGTTAGGAGTTAAGTTTGGGGTGGGAGTGAGGTTAAGTGAGTGGAAATTGGGATGAAATGTGAATTCGAAAAGAAAATGTGGAATTGGAGTGGAAAAAATTTTAATTTTTGGATGGAAAATGATGAAAATAGATCAGTTCTAGATCCTTCCCACACATGCACAAGCCAAGCACATGATCACAAATGCTCAAAAATTCTGTAGTGTTGGAAAATGCCATATTTATGCAATTTTACCCAGAGTAATCGGTTACTCACTTTGAGTAATCGATAACTCTATTCAAAAATTCAAAATTGACGCCAAAAGGAGGGAAACTTGGATATTCGTCCGGTTCCGCCTGTTCTGAACCCTGATAGAGCTCTGAAACTTGCCATCTGATATTACCACTGGAATACACTTGACATATGCTGTGGAATGTTTTTTTTCGCACTCAGATTAAACTGCTGATAACAACTGTCTGGTGTTGAATGACTGATCAAAAATTGACTGCCGGAGTTTCTGATCATCCAGTCGCTTAATGAGCCAAAATAAATGCTCAAAAAGACTTGGAAAGCTATCTGCTTGGCTCTGAACACTGTTAAAAATCATACTGGGACTGGTGACGCTGTGAGCTGCTGAAAGAAAACCTTGATCCCATGCCCAAAAGAAAAATGCAAAAATGCAGGAGTGATAATGCAAATGAAATGAAACATAAGCCAAAAAGGTTAGCAACACTAGGGCAAATTTTGGGGTGTTATAGCTGCCCTTATTCAATCATCGGTTAACCTGGGAAGGATGAAAGCAACTGCTATTCAGACAATCAAGGTGAATTGTGATTAAATACCCAAAACAACCAGAAAATTTGCACGCTGAATGAAGAAGAAAAGGGGCATAAACCCTCATGAAAGTATCTGCATAGACTGATATGACGTGTATCGGAAAAAGACCATGCGGACGAGTACGGAAAGAAAACACAAATGAGTGTTGAAAGGACACAGACGGGTGTCAAAGGTCAACGATGCGGACGAGTATTAAAATACGAGCTCAAACACGGTCGAGTACTAAAAGGACACGGACAGGTGTCAAAGGTCAACGATGTGGACAAGCAACGAACTATCATTAGAGGAACACGACGAGTGACCAAGTCGACGATACGGACGAGTAGTAGGCTTCGCTGGGGTTGCAAGACAATGTTTTGTCTGTGAATTGCTCTGGCTCGCAGGTAAACGGTTAAACCTGGATTATGTTTCGAATGCGTATGTTTGAGTTTTGACGTAATGCTCCATATCAATGGAATGCTACGCTTTAGAAAAATTCCATGCGAACAAAATGCAAATGCAAAGAGACTCCGGGGGGAAATATCATTGCTCGATCCTTCAATTGCTCTGTGGGGATTAACCCTCCTGTAGGGGATAATGCTTGCCAAAAATTGCCAAAAATAAATTGGCTCGCAGATGCGCTGAGGTATGATGATCCTGTTGAAGAAGTTTCCACCGGGAGGACTCTGCCTTAGAGAGAGATTACTCTACCCATGGAATTCCGCTGGGGATGAGAATTTTCTAAATGACGTTCTGCTGAGGACAAAAGAGTCATTAAAACTCTGCTTGGGGATCTATCAAACCCAAGATCCTTTGCGAGGGATAATCAACCTTCTGACTCAGCTGGGAAATCCTCCGATTCTGACACTACGGGGGAATCGGCAACTGTTATCGACATAGAAAAGTTTGTAGCTGTTGGAAGTACTGAATGGGAGAATCAACTTAATAAGATACAATGATACCCAGTGGAAAATAACTTGTCAACATCGAATCGTCGTGAGTAACCGCCGGTCGAATAATGGACTCAGTCGGTAAAAGTTGTGACAAAAGGGTGACATGCAAACCCTCTCCTGGACATGACTGCCCCAGTATCCTGCCTTAGGGGTAAGTGATCACTTGTCTGTAAGAAACGATCCATGCTCTTGAAAAGGCTTCAATCTTGCTTTTGAGCCTAGTATGAGGCTGCTGCATGCAAGCAAAAGATATGCACACATATGCCCCGTGCTGGATATGACTTCATGTTAGGCTTCTTAATATAAACATGCAACAAAAGAAATGCACACATATGTCCCGGAGACTGCATGGTTTGAATCCACCGTCCGGAGTTAATCAACATTCAAAGTAATTTTAAATGTTTTCCCTGTGCATGTTATTATAAAGCCTCAATGTTTTCAACAATGCAATGCTTTTTATCAAAAAGTCGGACGTTTTTTGCTAAGAAAACAGTAAAATGAAAACAAAACGAAGCTTTTTGACTGAATAACTAAACTTTATTGATTGAAATGCTCAGAATAGGCAAGTACATCAGGAAGCAATCCCTGGAAAGAGGTGATCGCTGAAAATTGAGAAAAAGAAACTATCCTAATGGCAACGTGAAAACGATATTTCACTGAGTTTCAATTCTGCTATGACCAGTATGTCTTCAAGACTTTCCGATTATCTTCACTTTCCGACGAGGATGATTGGTCTGCTTCCTATCCTTTGGAGATTGCCAGCTTGCGTGAAACGATGAGGCAGTACAGATAACTCAGATCGCAGTCTTCGGTTAATCCCTCTTTTGCGTGGATCGCCCTTTTCGGGTTTTCAATCCACCGGGATACCCTTTCTTACCTGAGTTATCCTTACGGTTTTCAACTCACCGGGTGTACAATTTTTTTTATTTATCCCTAATTTTTGCCCGAACCTATTTATTCTGTTTTTATGGTTCGCCGGGATGCCCATTTTTGCCTGGACCTTTCTTTTTTTTGTCCAGCAGGTCTATTTATGCGAAGTATTTTTTGACTGCCTCTGAGTTGACAGGGGATGGAAAATCTTCACCATCCATGGTTGTAAGCATTAAGGCTCTGCCAGAGAAAACCTTCCTAACCACATATGGACCTTCATAGTTCGGTGTCCATTTCCCCCTGTGATCTGTGTTTGGAGGAGGGGTCTTTCTAAGTACCAATTCACTAACTTGATACTCCCGAGGTCGCACTTTCTGATCAAATGCCTGCTTCATCCTTCTCTGATACAATTGACTATGGCAAATAGCTGCTAGTCTCTTTTCCTCAACTAAGCTCAGCTCATTGAATCGGGTGCGAACCCATTCTGCCTCATCTAGTTTGACATCCATCATAACCCTCAGCGAGGGAATCTCAACTTCAATTGGTAGGACTGCCTCCATACCATACACAAGTGAGAACGGTGTTGCCCTAGTAGATGTCCTTACTGATGTTTGGTACCCATGCAAGCTAAACAGTAGCATCTCATGCCAATCTTTGTAGGTCACCACCATCTTTTGCACAATCTTCTAGATGTTTTTGTTGGCCACTTCAACAACGCCATTCATCTTTGGACGGTACGGTGAAGAATTGTGATGCTCAATTTTGAAGTCCCGACATAATTTTGCCATTATTTTGTTGTTAAGATTAGAACCGTTATCAGTAATGATTCTTCCGGGCACTCCATAGCGACAGATGATATCTCTTTTTAGAAATCTGGCTACCACCTGCTTGGTGACATTAGCATAAGACGCTGCTTCCATCCATTTGGTAAAGTAATCAATAGCGACCAAGATGAAGCGATGGTCGTTGGAAGCAGTTGGCTCAATCTTTCCTATCATATCAATGCCCTACATTGCAAAGGTCCAAGGAGAAGCCATAACATTCAACGGATTCGGAGGTACATGCACTTTATCCGCATAAATCTGACATTTGTGACATTTGCGGGCATATGAACAACAGTCTGCATCCATAGTCATCCAGTAATACCCCGACCTCAATAATTTCTTTGCCATTGCATGTCCTCCGGCATGGGTACCGAAAGAGCCTTCGTGCACTTCTTGCATCAACACGTTCGCTTCGTGTCTATCCACGCATCTGAGCAAAACCATGTCAAAGTTTCATTTGTACAGCACATCCTCATTCAAGAAGAAATTACCAGCTAACCTCCTCAGAGTCTTTTTGTCGTTGTTGGATGCCCCAGCCGGATACTCTTGGCTCCTCAAGAAGCATTTGATATCATGAAACCACGGCTTGTCATCAAACACTACGTCAACCGCAAAAACATGTGCAGGCCTGTCAAGACGAGACACCTCAATTTTGGGCACATGGTTCCACCCATTCACTTGAATCATGGAAGATAATGTTGCCAAAACGTTAGCCATCTGATTTCCATCTCGAGGTATATGATACAAATTCACTGTTGTGAAGAAAGTCAACAACCTCCTTGCATAGTCTCTGTAAGGAATCAAGTTTGGTTGATGAGTATGCCAATCTCCATTGATCTGATTGATCGCCAGAGCAGAGTCCCTAAATATTTCAAGAGTCTTGATCCTTAAGTCAATGGCTTCTTCGATGCCCATAATGCAAGCTTCATATTCTGTTTCATTGTTGGTGACATCAAAAGTTAACCTGGCAGTGAAAGGTATATGAGACCCTTTCAGAGTGATAAGAACTTCCCCAACTCCCCATCCATTCATGTTGACGGCCCCATCAAACATCAAACTCCATTTGGATTCAGGGTCTGGCCCCTCCTCTGGGAGTGGTTCCTCGCAATCTTTAGCTTTTAGAAACACGATGTCCTCATCAGGGAAATCAAACCTCATCGGTTGATAGTCATCAATTGGTTGCTGCGCAAGATAATCCGACAAAATACTTCCTTTGATGGCTTTCTAAGAAGTATACTGGATATCATATTCAGTCAACACCATCTGCCAACGTGCAACCCGTCCGGTCAATGTTGGTTTCTCAAATATGTACTTGACAGGATCCATCTTTGAGATTAACAAGGTTGTATGAGTGAGCATATACTTCCTCAATCGCTTAGCAACCCATGCAAGTGCACATCATGTCCCCTCAAGCATCGAGTATCGTGATTCACAATCATTGAATTTTTTGCTCAAATAGTATATGGCATGCTCCTTTTTACCTGTCTCGTCATGTTGACCGAGAACACAACCCATGGATCCTTCAAGCACAGTCAAATACATGATCAATGGTCTCCTTGGAACTGGAGGCATGAGAATTGGAGGTTCCCGTAAATATTCTTTTATTTTCTCGAAAGCCCTTTGGCAATCGTCATTCCACCTGACCGTTTGTTCTTTTCTTAACAGCTTAAATATTGGTTCACAAGTGGTTGTGAGGTGAGATATGAACCGTGTAATGTAGTTCAATCTACCCAGGAACCCACGTACTTCTTTTTCTATTCTAGGTACAGGCATTTCTTGTATTGCTTTTATTTTGGCAGGATCAACCTTAATTCCTTTTTCACTTACGATGAAACCCAGCAATTTACCGGACCGTACTCCGAAAGTGCACTTGTTCGGATTCAGCCTTAGTTGAAACTTCCTTAACCTTTCAAACAGTTTCCGCAGATCAACCAGATGCTCTTCTTCTGTTCGAGACTTGGCAATCATATCATTTACATAACACTCGATCTCCTTATGAATCATGTCATGGAATAGTGTTACCATAGCTCGCTGATACGTTACCCCAGCGTTCTTCAACCCAAAAGGCATCACCTTGTAACAGAATGTACCCTACAGGGTAATGAACGTTGTCTTCTCCATGTCCTCCGACGCCATCATGATTTGATTATACCCGGAGAAGCCATCCACGAAGGAGAATACCGAGAACTGAGCGGTGTTGTCAACCAATACATCAATATGAGGTAAAAGAAAGTCATCTTTTGGACTTACTCTATTTAGATCCCGGTAATCAACGCAAATTCTGACTTTACCATCCTTCTTCGGCATAGGAACAATATTTGCAACCCATGGTGGGTAATTGATGACGGCCAGAAATCCCGCATCTAACTGTTTCTGTACCTCCTCTTTGATCTTGAGAGCCATTTCTGGTTTAGTTCTCTGGAGCTTCTGTTTGACAGAAGAGCATCCCTCTTTCAATGGCAACTTGTGCACAACAATGTCTGTGTCTAACCCCAACATATCTTGATACGACCGGGCAAAGATGTCAACATATTCCCGCAGCATACTGATCAACTCTTTCTTTACCTCGGCCTGCAGACTGGCTCCGATCTTAATTTCTTTCCTTGCGTCCTCGGAACCAATATTGATAACCTCAATTGTCTCTTGGTGAGGTTGAATGACCCTCTCCTCCTGCTTGAACAATCTAGCCAATTCTTCGGGAAGTTCACAGTCTTCTTCATCCCCCTCTTCGGCTTGATAGATTGGGTTATCAAAGTCATACTTGGCCATAGCGGAATCGTTATCAATGAAATCCGGGTGATTAAGTCTGCATGATTAGGGTTATGCTTTATTTTAGAATGAGACTTTTTGAAAAAACCAAAAATAAAACATTGCCATTTTATTGTTTTTTCTGCAAAAAATAAAAAAGAAAGGCAAGGAACACAAAATTTGTATGCAAAACGTCCTTTATTAATGATAAAAAAAAACTTGCAAATGCAATTATGAGGCCCTACAAATGGATCTACACGCCTTGGGCAGAGCGCGATATTTTAACATGCAACAGAGAAAAACAAAGAAAATTACTCTGTTTGAAGAGTAACTTGAACAATTTCTTCAACAGACCAAATGCAAAGCCCTTGACCCGGTACACACGGGCTAACCCAGTTGTCGAGATCACAATCACTGTCGACGCCATCTTCTCTTATCGCACACATCTGATTTGGATTAATGATTCCCCCGCTGTGGAAAGTAATCGGCCCCTTGCGCTCCATTGCAACAGCTTGATACGGATTATAGCCTATACCGAACTTATCTTCCTTTGCAGAGACTTCAATCAATTTGCCCCAGCCTTGGGCATTACCTGCTTTGACTACTTCCACTGCCTGTTTGTAAGAAGCAATAGAAGTACCCACCTGTTCTTCGCTCTGAGAAAATACTGCCTGTGAAGACGAATCACCAATATCGACTGCCTCAAATACTTGACACAGCATCTCATGGATCTCTCCATCCATTTCCATGTACTTAAAGGTAGACAGCTGACCGACGAAAATATCTTCTTCTCCACATACAGTCACCACTTGACCGTCAACCACATATTTCAACTTTTGGTGCAACGTAGATGTTACTGCCCCAGCGACATGAATCCATGGTCTGCCTAACAAACAACTATATGCGGGTTGAATGTCCATCACGTAGAACACACACTTAAACACTTGAGGAGTGATCTTTACTGGGAGCTCCACTTCTCCGAATACAGAACGTTTCGAACCATCGAAAGCCCTCACTACCAAATCACTTGGTCTTAGAATAATTCCGTCGGCGTCTAACTTCATTAAGGCCTTCTTTGGTAACACGTTCAGGGAAGACCCCGTGTCTACCAACACATGAGATAATACTGCACCTTTACACTCCAAGGTGATGAGTAATGCCCTGTTGTGATTGCGACCCTCGGTAGTCAAATCATAATCTGTAAAACCTAGCCCATGGCTAACATTGACATTAGAAACAACAGACTCCAATTGATTCACAGTAATCCCTTGAGGTACATAGGCCATATTCAAAACCTTCAGAAGGGCCTCTTGATGAGCTGCAGAACATATAAGCAATGACAAAATAGAGATCTTTGATGGCATCTGGTTCAACTGATCAACCACTTTATAATCACTCTTTTTGATAAGTCTCATGAACTCCTCGACATCTTTCTCAAAAGTACCTTTCTACACAGATTCAGGAACAACAACCTCCTCTGTAGCCACCTGTTTGCCTTTGGCTTTGGCTGCTGCCTCAGCTTCAGCATTAGTTCTCAGAGTCTGTGGAGCAAACAAGCGTCCACTTCTGGTGAAGCCACCAAGACCTCTAACATTATCAATACTGGAACTACCCCTAGCTGGAGTTTCCACTTCTTGTTTTTCTCCTTGATAGTAAACATATGCACCGTAGTGCCATGGGATAGCCCGTTCACTAGTATAAGGAGCTGGTCCTGGCACCGTAATAGTAACAGGACTCACCACATTAGGCACAATAATATCAGCAGGGACCGACACTTGAATTTCAGCTGGCGTAAAATAAATGGTAACAGCTGACACATCATCGTCCTTTCTGTCCCCCTGATCAAACTGTAGACAACCCTCATCAATCAAATTTTGAATACTGGCCTTCAGTTTATCACAACCATTACTCTGATTCTTGCAATCAACACAATCTTCTTCACAGCCAGGGAACACTTGCCCCTTCAACAACCGAGCCTTCACAAAACTCAAAGGAGTCTTCACCCTATTCACATCAGTTACCAAATTCAAAACTTTCCCATCTTCAATGGCGTTGACCTTTGGCACATTATGATCTGGCATGGGATTCTGAAGCACATTCGGTGGAGTTGAGGAATTAATTGCCTTGGCATCAATCAAATCCTGTACCTTATGCTGAAATGCCCGACACTTTTCAATAGTATGACCTGGAGCCCCAGAATGAAACTCACAGCGGGCATTAGCATCATAACCCTTTAGTAACACAGCAGGAGCCGGGCCCATCGTACGAAGCTCCACCAAATTGAGTCTCAACAATTGAGGTAACAAAGCTGCGTAAGTCAAAGGCAGAGGGTCCATATGCCTATCAGTTTGTCTCTGCTGATATGATCTTCGTGGCTGTTGATTATTCTGTGGCTGAACATTCTGTTGTTGTGGCTGTGATTGAACATGCGGAATAGGAATGGTAATAGCAGCAACCTGATTATAGGAGTCTTGATAGCCTCTACCTCTATTCTTATAACCAGTACTGGTCTCCCCATCTCTCTTTCTGGTAGCTCCAGCAAATGGCTTCCTCACTCCTAAAGAACTAGCACCACTGACATCTCGTATTTTTCCAAGCTTCAACAAACTTTCAATCCTTTCCCCAGCAATTACAATGTCCGCAAACCCAGTTGAAGGACAGGCAGCCAACCTATCAAGATAAGTTCCCTGAAGAGTACCCATAAACATGTCGGCCATCTCCCGGTCCTGCAGTGGAGGTTGAACCATGGCAGCTAACTGGCGCCATCTTTGAGTATATTCTTTAAAACTCTCCTTCGCATTCTGCGTTATACTCTGCAACTGAGTACGGTTTAAAGCCATATCCATGTTGTATTGATACTGCTTGACGAAAGCATGAGCTAACTCCTTCCAGTTCCTTACAGAAGTCCTGCTCAACTTCATATACCATTCTTGAGATGCCCCAGTAAGGCTGTCTTGGAAATAGTACATCCACAATTTCTGATCGTCAGTGTGAGCGGCTATCCTCCCCACATAAGATTGAAGATGAGTTTTAGGACAAGTGGTGCCATTGTACTTGTCAAATGTTGGTGGCTTGAACTTATGTGGGATTCTTACTCCAGGTACCAATCCCAAGTCGAAAACATCAAATCCAAGAGTGTTTTGGGATTCAATGGACCTAATTTTTTCAGAGACCTCGTCGAATCTATGAGAATTCTCATCTTCTACATCTAACAGAGTGAACTGCTCATCTTGGTTGTCTTCCATAACATGACGAACCCCAGTAGTTCTAGGAGGGTCACCGCCTACATTAACGCCAATCTGATTACCAGTCTCATCAATAATTCTCTGACCTCTATTATTACCGTTGCCATTCTGCACCTCTACTTCTGGCCGCTCGACCATTGCCCTGAGTCTTTCCTGATTTTGGGCCATGCCAGTCATTAAAGTCATGAACTGGTCCATCCTGTTCCTCGGCTCAACCAATTCAGTTTGCATCTGATCCATGATCATAGCTTGGTTTCTGTGAGTTGCATACCGGTGAATGCGGATATCAGCTATAGTGCCTAAAAATTGTAGAAAGATCAGAAATTCACATCCCAGTACCTGAAAAGTAAACAACAAAATGTAAAATGATATATGCTGTGCAATATCATGTTTATTCATTTTGGGGCATTCCTTCCCTCGATTCCAGTTTGACCGAAACGAAACAACACATACACGTACAATTGCTAATACCGATAGAACATCAGAGGCACACATTGGTGAATCAGAATATCCATCATATACGGCCAGGTGAGTGTGTGACCCATTGTATAATTTGATGAAGAATCCACCTCATAGAATCAATAATACCAAAACAAAATATCCATAGCATAAATGGAAACCCCCAACCAGGTGTGGAACTGTCAAATACAAATTTGTTCGGAACAAATACACCTGAAAGCGTGAATACAGACAAAGGAAAACCCATCAACAAGCCTAATGGTGAATCCTCGAAACAACAACAAAAATACTTCAGACACTAAGCCCGTACTCTTCAATCTCTCAGTTAGCTGAACTGAGTTTCTTGAGAAATTCGCTTTCTTTACTCTTCAAATTCTTCTTCAATTCATCATTTTCAGCCCTGATTCTTGCTTCAATCTCCCTTTGGTACTCGGAAAACTCATCCCATCTCTGCTGCCCTTTGGAAAATGCATTCTCAGACCTTGCCAACTGCTCGTTGATACGCTTGCACGCCTCTTTTATTGCCATCTCATTTTGTTTAATCTTGCAAATATAGACAGTGTCCTCAGCAATTCTTTTCTCATTTTCCTCCTGACGCTCGGTTAACTTTTTAACTTCATGCTCAACATTACGCTTATCACAAAGTGTCTTTCGGAGTCCTTCGCTTAGCTTCTCATTCATCTTGACGGCCTTGTCTTTTTCTGCCTTAAGCTTGTTATATTCGATATCACTTATCATGGTCACAGGCTTAACAGCAACTGGGTCTGACAGACCTTCCACAGAGAACGGCAAAAGAGTGATCTGAACTCTTCTTTTCAACCATGCATCATACTGAGGAGAAGACACGTTATTGCACTTGCCAAAGACAACTTTTCCTTTTGTTTGCAAATTGCCCCAAGCCCCGGCCGCTTGCCTTACCAACAAAAGATTATCTTTCACAGAGAAAAAGAAGGATTCTTCCAATTCACTATCCTTCAGAGGATCTATTAAAGAAAATCCCAACTGTCTCCTTAAAATAACAGGATTGTAATTGATGCAACCCCTTATTCCCAAGAGTGGCACATTTGGATGTCTTCCACAACTACTGGTGAAATTCCCACCCATCGTTCTTTGATCAAACCAACGAATATCTTTTGTCGTCAACTTAATCAACCTTTTGGCCCATTTCATTGAAAGATGAGGATTCAAGAAAGCCTCGGAACTCGGTAAGTGTCTCATGAGCCATTTATGAAACAAAGGTGCACAACATCGAACCAATCCCCCTCGTTTCTTCTCATTCTTATAATGCACAGAATAATACAGATCACCCAAGAGTGTAGGTATAGGATCCTCAACACAAAGATATGGATGACCCTCATGTCTAAAAACTTGGACTCATCAGCAAACAACATAACCCCATAAATGCCCAAGGCCAGAATAGCACAAACTGTCTCCCATTGAGCCTTAGCAGCACACTTTTCAGCTTTGGCAACCAAGAAATCCAGATGAAAACCGGATAAACCTCCTTTGTGGCAAGGTTATCTTTTACCACAGGTACACTCAGATGGAGAGCCTTAGCTACCTTCTCATGCTTTAGAGGACGCATATTAGAGTTAAAAGGAATCTGGTATTTGAGAGGCACACCTAGAAGAATGGCATACTCTTCTAGCATCGGAGCCAACTGAAAGTCCGAAAAAGTGAAGCACCTTAACTATGGGTCTTAAAACTGCAAGCAAGTATGAATAACGCTCCTCTCTGATGTATTCAACTCATCAACCATAGTCAGAATCTCTCCATGAGCCTTTCGGAACATACCCACATAATCTGGAGTGATAAGAGATACCATCTTCTGTAACTGACCCACCTTGGTGTCAAAGAAAGTGTAATGCACATTATTCTTCCTTGGAACATCCATAGCTGCAAAGGGAATTGTCAACCGGAATCAAAAGGAAATATTACCCTGCAAATGAAGAAACACGAAGGTTAAATGAAAAAATGCAAATGATGATATGTATGCAAGGGCATGGGATCATAGTTGAACGTATACTGCTGAACCCACTGTACTGCTATCTCACTTTGGTGAGATACACAAAACCAGGATCAAAGGCCCGGTAATAAACCCAGAACAAAAAGAAACCAGTCGGGATCAAAGGCTGAGTAACAAATCCAGAACAATAAGAAAACCAGGTATGATGAAGGTCAATGGTTCCTGCACACCTGTAAACAATCCCCTCAATCTCATATGCATGTTCTAGAAAATGAGGATTCTCAAATTCAGATCTCAGAATGAGAGGTAATACCATATTCAGCCCGAAGGATACAATGCTACCGCCATACAAAAAGAACGTCCTCTGATTCACCTCAAAATAAAGAGGGGTCATCCTAAAGGTCATCCAGACTTAACAGCACTTCCAGATAGCTCTACCATTATGGCAGACCCACAACGCATAATTCTCTAGAGATAACCACATCTAGATTGTGTTTCATATTCCCTCCTCGCACAGAAATGGAGCATGAGAGGATATGAAACACACTAAACATAAGTGCACTCAGGCCTGTGTACTAGGCCTATCTCTCAGATTACCCATCCCACCAAACAGAAACAGCACAGTCCAGTATAGCAGTAATACAGTAAAACAGCAAAAGCAGCATCAAAGTAAACACCCAATGAAAGAAAAATAGACAAGCGCTAGGATTGACTCGCAAAAGGGGATGGACCAGCAAGAGGTCAATCTGTCCCCAGCAGAGTTGCCAGTTGTCGCTCCCGGGATTTTCATCCAGGTACAAACGCGAAAGTGGCGCGGAAGAAAGGAAGAAGAGTCGCCAGCCAGGCATTTTTATCCCAAAGAAAGGGAAAGGTAATGCTGCACAAACCCGGGAGAAAGGAAAGAACAAGGTCTCGCGAACTAAAGAGAAAGGGTAATGGAGTCGGTTACGTGAAGGAAGGTTATCGCACCCCTTCATGTCCATCGTACTCGACGGGATCCACGCTTGCTGTTTCTATCAAAGGGTGCAAAGAACTGGAAATCAAACTGCTAACTGGAGAACTGGAAATGAAAGGTAGAATGGAGAAGGGAGAGGAGAAAGAAGTGACTCGATAGGACATTATCGTTGTCCTAGGCCAACGTATTCCCTCAGTGCAATGGGAAAGTCAGAGTCAACGTAGTTCAACGGACTACGGGGAAAGGTTGCTCTTCGAGATATCGCATCTCGTGCCTACGTATCTTCAATCAGACGAGAAAGAAGAATCAGAGCAAACATAGTTCGGCTCAACAAGGGTTGCTTTGTTTGTTTTTTTTAATGGAAATGTTAGAGTGTGCGTCCCAGCAGTTAGGTGTTGCAGCTCGCTGTATGGAGACTTAGGCGTTACCTGTTTGCGGTAGAACGGACATGACGAGTCCTTAAGGAATAGAATGAAGGAGACGAGAAGAGAATTTGTTTGTTTTTGTATTTTAGAAAGAAGTATTTTAATTATTGGTGTGTATAACGCATATTGCATTTAAGTCTCTCATTGAGGATCGAATGCCTCACATATCGACCCAAGACGGGACTTACGCTAAACATTCTAAGAAAGTGAGAGAAAACCCCTCACTATCTCATTCTCACATGAAAGGCTCAAATGCAATATATGTTATGCCTTTATTAAGTTTTTTTTGCTTTTTGTTTTGAGATGAGAAGAAGAGAGACTCAAAGGTTGAGAATGGTAAAAGTCTAAATGGGAGACTAACGATCCTATTCGTTATCATGCATGGATGGTCCTAAAGGTTAAGTGTGGTTTAAAGGGGAAACTTCTACCTAAGTTAGCATGCAAAGGGAAGCCTAATGCTAATCCTACTCCAAGCTTAATCAAAAATTAAGTTGGACTAGGTAGCTCTAAGGGAGTGAATCTAAGACTTAAACAAGTCTTGAGACTCAAGGGAAGAGAAAGAGTTAAGAGGAAGAAGAAGGAAAGGCGGAAAAAAGAAGCAGCAACAGCAGCTTCAACAGCGCATCTGCAACAACATAGCACTTAAAGACAGCACACAAGCAAGACAACTTATAACAGCACACAATTCAACACAAGAAAGGGTGTAAAAAGCCAAACAACAATGCATACAATAGCATACATGCATCGCGAAAGCAGTGGAAAGACAAAGCAGCATGCATTGTATCCAAACAAATGCTCATGGCAAGGTCTCAATAATGTCTAATCATGACAAACATGCATCCGATTAAGCATCAAACAATTAGACATGGACAAGTTAAAGGCATGCAAATGATCCACAAATATGTGCATTCAACAAGGTTGCATTTCCTAATCATTGATCAAAGCATCATGCATAAGCAAACGTAGACGCAAACAAATGATCATGCATTACAGATCCAGTAATTTGAGCATTAATCAGGACATAACATGATTCAAGTGTGCGTGTGCATCGTGTTTATCACGCCAATTAATCAACAACACAAACATAAACATTCAACAATGAGAAACCAAGAATCGCGTGTCGAAGAATTGTGTTCATGCAAGGGTGTGAGGTGAAACAACTCAAGAATAATCCACAAATCATCAACATATCAATCCATGAAGTTAAGACATGCAAGAGATCTCAAACAAGCAAGAAAATGCAAGAAAAACACAATCTACTTCAGTGGTAATCAATTACTCATATAGGGTAACCGATTACTTAGTTGAAAATTGGCTAAAAATGTGAAAATAAGGTAGAGTAATCGATTACGCTGTTAGAATAATCGATTACCACTGAAACAGAGGCAGAAATTCAACTTTGAAAAGCACTTTTCAGCAACAAAACACTTATCCAAACATCCAAATGATCATGTAAACAATAATGCACGAATATTAAGTTCAATCACAGCAATCAAACAACAATTAGATCCAACAATCATCAACATCCATAATCAAGATCAACCAAATGAATCAAAACTCATCAAAATTCAAGGATCTACATTGTATAAGTTGCAATTAAGCTAAAATGAGTATGGATCTAAAATTAACCAACCTACAAAGCTGAGATTTGCTTTGGTAAGTGTTGCAAACTGAAGTGAATGAATTCAAGTAGAGAAATCCAAGATCCATTAGCTTCTTACACTCAAAAGTTGAAGATCCAAGCAAATAAGCAATAAAACTCCAAAATCACTTTCACTAATCACTTCTGAAAAATCAAAACTAGATCCAAACGAAAATCCAAATTGAAATGCTGAAATGTAGTGAGGATGAGAGGTTTTAGCTGAAGAATTAACAAGTTCCAATGAAGAACTTGTTAATCTTTGAAAGAAAGCTTTGAGTGTGGTTGAAAATGGAGGTTGAAAGTGAAAAAGTGAGAGAGAATTGAGAGAATTCTGAAAATTGAGAGTGAAAAAAATGGATCCCCCTTGAGGTTTAGAATGAAATGGTTTAAATAACCCCTAAGTTAGGAGTTAAGTTTGGGTTGGGAGTGAGGTTAAGTGAGTGGAAATTGGGATGAAATGTGAATTAGAAAAGAAAATGTGGAATTGGAGTGGAAAGAATTTGAATTTTTGGATGGAAAATGATGAAAATAGATCAGTTCTAGATCCTTCCCACACATGCACAAGCCAAGCACATGATCACAAATGCTCAAAAATTCTGCAGTGCTGGAAAATGACATATTTTTGCAATTTTGCCCAGAGTAATCGGTTACTCACTTTGAGTAATCGATTACTCTATTCAAAAATTCAAAATTGGCGCCAAAAGGAGGGAAACTTAGATATTCGTCCGGTTCTGCCTGTTCTGAACCCCGATAGACCTCTGAAACTTGCCATCTGATATTACCACTGGAATACACTTGAAATATGTTGTGGAATGTTTTTTTTGCACTCGGATTAAACTACTAATAACAACTGTCTGGTGCTGAATGACTAATCAAAAATTGACTGCCGGAGTTTCTGATCATCCAGTCGCTTAATGAGCCAAAATAAATGCTAAAAAAGACTTGGAAAGCTATCTGCTTGGCTCTGAACACTGTTAAAAATCATATTGGGACTGGTGACGCCGTGAGCTGCTGAAAGAAAACCTTGATCCCATGCCCAAAAGAAAAATGCAAAAATGCAGGAGTGATAATGCAAATGAAATGAAACATAAGCCAAAAAGGTTAGCAACACTAGGGAAAATTTTGGGGTGTTACACTCTCCCTAAGAAAAAAGAGCAAGATATTGGGAATATCTCTCTCGAAAAGCAAAGGCAACATTATCAACCAGTAGCAGCTATAACCCCTGTTATCAACCCTGTGCCTATTCCTACGTATCAGCCTCAGGTTGCGCAAAGCCAACCTAATCAGCAAAGGACACAACAGCCTCTTCAGCAGGCTCGTCCTCCATACAACAATAATCGTACAACGCAGCCATAAGGATTTGATCCTATACCCGTATCGTACGCATAACTATTTCCCTTAGTACTGGTCAAAGGGCACATCCAGACCAAGGCTCCTCTTACAGTAACGGAAAATCCGCCTTTTTGGTTTAAGGTGGACCAGACATGCCCTTATCATCAAGGAGGACCAGGGCATAACATAGAGAATTGTCTTAATTTCAAATCCGACATGCAAAAGCTTGTTAGGAGCAGGCTCTTATCTTTCAAAGATACGAATCCCAATGTTCTCACGAACCCACTGCCTCAACATGAGAAAGCTGCAGTCAACCTGATAGAGGAAGAGTCTAACAATGTCTATCAAATTTACGATGTACTCTTGTTAAGGACCAATCTGGTCAAGATGCATTGTAGACAAAGTGGATATGGCCATGTGCCACCTCATAATTATCATCAATGTGATGTCTGCTCTAAAAGTAATCGAGGATGTTCTGTGGTGCAATCAGCTCTACAGGAACAAATGGATCGTGGATGGATCCAAGAACACCGAGTTCGTGGAGTTAACATGGTCTATACGAATTCCAACGTCATTCAAAACCACGACGTCCGTGCAATGAATGTCAACTTGGTGGCAATGCACTCAATGCAAAGCCAGTATCATAATCTGCCATGACACGATTACAGTTCTTGTATGACTTGCTCAATAAACAAACATGGATGCTCTTTCATACAGGAGGCCCTCCAGCATTAGATGGATCTTGGATGGATCCAAGACTACCATGATAGGAACCACTATCAGATCAACATGGTTCAGATCTTCGATATTCGCTTAATGAATACCAACCTGGTAGAGTTACATGCTGAGCAGGTCTGACTCGGGTTCCTGATATCACATGACTATCAAAGCTGTAAAGCGGGTTGCGAAAACGATCATGGTTGTGCCCTTGTCCAAGAAGCACTTCATCACTTGTTAAATCACTGGTGGATGCCAATCTATATGGATGAAGATACTCAGCAAATTAATATCAATAACAGGAACCCTACTCGGCGTCAAAGTCAGGATGTCCGATCTGTGGAAGCTAACCTAGTGGCGTTACATTGTATTCAAAGTAGGCGTGGCCAGGTGCCACCACATAACTATGAACGTTGTAGAGTCTGTTCGGAAAGTAACCAAGGATGCTACCTTGTGCGAGCAGCTCTTCAGGGTCAGGTGGATCGGGGAGAGATTCGCCCATATCCGGGCTCCGGACCCATCAACTGGACGCCGAACTACCTTGCTGATCAAATTGAGGACGTTGTCATAATCTCTGATCATCAGAGGACTAGGGATGTTTTTTGCCATCGTCCCTCTACTTGATGAATCAAGAGTTCCTAACCAGGAACGGATCAAGATTACTTACGATGGTCAGAAAAATCAGAAGGTTCCCATAGTCATCTATCTGCCGGGACCACTACCGTATGAATTAACTAAGGCAATCCCTTACAAATACGGTGCAACGATAATTGAAAATGGAAAGGAAATCCCATTACCCTCCGTCGTAAATATTGCAGACATCAGTCGTGTAACACGGAGTGGTAGAATCTTCAACAGAGGAGTTGGAGAGTCCAACAAAGAAAAGGAACTTCAGACAGAACTTCCCGATCCACCAGTCGGTTAATCCAATAATCCCGACCTTTCGAAAAATGAGGATGAGATGCTGAAACTCACCCAAAGGAGTGAATACAACATTGTCGATCAACTGTTACAGACTCCTTCAAAGATCTCGGTATTATCACTGTTACTAAGTTCAGAAGCGCACAGGGAGGCTCTACAGAAAGTCTTGGAGCAAGCCTTTGTGGAATAGGATGTAACAATCAGACAGTTCGATAGCATTGTCTCTGACATCACTTCTTCCAATAATTTGGGATTTAATGATGAGGAATTACCTGAAGAAGGTCGCCGTCATAACATGGCGCTCAGTATTACAGTCAACTGCCAGGACGATGCTTTAGCCAGCGTACTGGTAGACACAGGGTCAGCCCTGAATGTTATGCCGAAGTCCACTTTGATGCAATTATCATTCAAAGGCCCTCCGATGAGAACCAGCGAGGTCATCGTCAAAGCGTTCGATGGATCCAGAAAAACGGTTATCGGCGAAGTCGACCTTCCCATAACCATCGGTCCTCACACTTTCCAAGTCACTTTCTAGGTCATGGACATTCGGGCAACGTACAGTTGTTTAATAGGAAGACCTTGGATACATCAGGCTGGGGCGGTCACCTCGACCCTCCACCAAAAGTTAAAGTTCATCCAGAACGGTCAACTCGTCACAGTCTGTGGAGAACAGGCTTTGCTCATGAGTAATTTATCGTCATCCACTTATGTGGAACCATAAGGGATAATCAGAACCCAGTTCCAAACGCTTTTGTTACACAGTGGCGATCAATCAGAAGGGGGAACTTCGATTTCCTCGTACAAAAATGCTATCAAATCAGTCGAGAGTGCCAATACAATAGGATGAGGATAACTTGTCATTCCTACAAACAATAAAATAAAGAAGGGTCTTGGTTTTTCTGCAACCTGTACCCAGACAGCTGCCAACGATGAAAGTCTTCATCCCATTCAGAACCTCTTCCACAGTGGAGGCTTCCTTCGACCAATGACTCAAGAAGTACACACTATCAACAAGGGAGATTCCTCCGATACGGAGGAAGAATGGAAGTCATATCTCAAAGAGGACGGTTATACATCTCAGGATGAGATGCTGATTCCCTTTTGCTATCCTGCACAGAGTTTGAGATTTATACCAAGGTCAGATGTCGAAATAATACGGAGATTGTGATCCAG
The DNA here is from genome assembly GCA_022829125.1 of Lathyrus tuberosus. Lineage (NCBI taxonomy): Eukaryota > Viridiplantae > Streptophyta > Magnoliopsida > Fabales > Fabaceae > Lathyrus > Lathyrus tuberosus. Next base: position 8,598,426 of record JALAZF010000248.1, read on the forward strand.
AAGGATGTCGTGCTCAACCAAACTCATTAAAGGAGGACACTCTGTTGAAAGACAACTTTGACCACAGCTATTATGGCCCGATGGATGGTCTGCCAATGTGGCAGGGTTACCCAGGAGACTTGGGGCAAGAAAATCAGCCGAGCAATGAAAATCAGCTGAGCGTCATTGAACAGAATACTTGTGTACCCACCATGTCATGGGATCAACACCCAGGTTATCCTGAAAATACCCAGCACGATGATGAATTCGCAACGTTGGTTTGTGGCCTAAGGGAAATAAAATGCATTGTGTTGTGTTTGATTATATATGCATGATTATGGATGTGTATATGTGTGCATTTGAATGTCATGAGTCATTGTATGCCAAGCATCATGATATGCATTCTTGTGATGTCATGTGCCCAAGTGGGTGTGAGCGACGAAACGGTTCCAGAGGGAATCCGCTATAACATCATGAGCCTTATACCAAGACGACCTAAAGCGATGATTATAGACGATCGTGAGCCTTATACAAAGAGGACCTAAAGCGATCGGATCGTGAGCCTTATACCGAGAGGACCTAAAGCGATCCATAAATGTCGTGAGCCTTATACCAAGAGGACCTAAAGCGATGGGGAACATCGTTTTCCCGACGGGGAGTTACACTAAATAATAAGCGATGATTCCAATAGTTCCTGAGTGAACTGATGAAGAGAATAATGGATGGATGGTACCGCATTTGCATATAGTCGATGTGTCGGTCTCTTTGCATTTGCATAAATCATGAATGGATTGATTATGTGTGGGAAATTGTGAATTGATTGAGTATGTGTTGAGATTTATGTTTGAATTGGTGAATTGATGTGCATATGTGATAAATGCATTGGTTGTGGATAATATGTTTTATGCATAGACATATGCTATGTGATGTGGTGGGGTGTTTCCATATTTTATGACTTTGATGTGCCTTCTGTGTGAATATGTGATTATGTTGGTATAATTGATATATTTTATGGCTTTGATGTGCCTTATGTGTGAATATGTGATTATGTTGGTATAATTGATGTATGCTATGTGTATTAGTATGTGATGCTTGTGGTGAGAATAACTATGCATGTGAATTTATATGTGTTGCATATTATTATGCAATCTTGATTTAGTTGTTATTTCTCACCCTTCTGCTGTGGTTTGTTGCTCTATGAGGCAATTGCAGATTAGTAGTCTTGGAGGCTTTTGTGAAGATTAGTTCTCCATCCTTTTGTCGGTCTGTCTGCTCTGATACGTAACACGGGAGTCGGGGAACGCTTTTGTTATATATGTATACATTTGTTAGATCTATTTTGTATTACCTTTGTATGAATATTTGATGTTATAAAATGATTTATTTTGTAAAACAAGTCAGTTATGGATCTTTCCGCTTTATTCCATAATTGAACTTTCCTTTTGTATAGAAAAAGTTTCCCTTTGAGGGTATTCCATTTTGTATTATGTATCAAAATTTATGAGCAGGGACTGTGTTTTCTTTCTTTAATTGTGGCATCCTTGTCTCTGTCGAAAAAATCAATTTTTATTCACTCTGATTTAATTATATATTATTTATTCGCGATGGGAATTAGGGTGTTACAATAGTGGTATAAAAGCGAGTCGCTCCGTCCGGCCAGGTCGTTGAGTCAATTGGTGTGACAGTTGAATACTGTCGATGTTGTTTATTCCTTAATATGTGATATATGTGTGAAACACTGTCAGTGCTTTCTGGTTTTCTAATCTTTTTTCCTCAGGTTTGAGAATGAGATAAGTGGGGGAGAAGCTTGTGCTTCTCCATGTTGCTTCAGGTGTGGAACGTTGGCTCAGTGTGTTGTAAATTACAAGAGTGTAAGTGTTGTTTGGACAGTGTTGTTCCCGATTCCGGAGTGAAGACGGAGGTAAGGGTTGTGTCAACTAAGGATTTGTGCCTTAGGTAGTTTTGTGCACAGGATGTAAGGAATGCTATTATAGTTTGGTAAAGACGGTTTATGCCCCATCATGATTGTGGGTTGTCTATTGACAAATTGAGGAACTGATCACCCTTAATCTCTTGTTGATAGTAGATGGAATTATGTTGGATAGAATAGACGTGTCTTTTCGGCTTTGATAGTGTGTGAATGAATTGTTTGGAATTTTAAGAAAATGGTTACAGATTGTTTTGTTGAGTCGATGAAGATTCTTATATCGGAAGGTGAGGCGGATTGGAGGGTTTTGTATGTTGGTCAAGTTGGAATGTCTCTGAGGGAGAATGATTGGGTATTATATGGTTATTCTCAGAGAGTAGAGTGTGAACTTCAATTAGACGAAGGCGAATAGTTGAGATTTATATCTGCTAAGTAAGTAAAAAACTCTTAGTAGATGGGACTAAGATGTTTGTTTTGTCTGTGATGATAGTGTTCTGGAAATTGGCAGGAAGTCACAGTGACGGGCCGTCAGTTGTGCATAGGTTTTCAGATGTGTTTTGGATGGAACATTAGGGTGTGGTCTTAGAGAGCTCCAATGTTGTTAGTAACAAAAAGGATGGATGATTGAATGGAATAACAAGCATGATGTGTATAATGGTATTGAGACTATGGAAAGCAAAACTTAGAGTTTTAGAGTTTTTAAAGTTTTAGGGTATTAATGGAAATTTTGAGAAAACCCTAGGTGTGGATGTAATATTTGAGAGTTCTTTTTTGTTGGTTGTTGCTGCATGTTGGGATTTATGGAATTTGGACTGTTAAGAGAAGAAATTGTGTATGGATTACTAACAGTTGAATAAGGTAACGATTGAGAACAAGTGTCCACTTTCATGAATAGATGACTGGAATGGTTTGGTTGAGTTTGAGTGGAATTGCAAGTGTCTGGAATGTTTGATAAGAGTGGTGAATTGTGTGAGTTGAGGCTTTGATCGATTTAATGTGATTGGTTATGTGTGTTATCATCGGGATAGGCTGTTATTTACTCGGTTAAACTTGTATATGAGTAACCAGTTACCCAGTGAAAAATTTTGCAAAAGCTTTAAGAATTTATATCTTTTGGAATTTGGTTGGGCATTACGACGTACAATGATGTTATTCGGTGTTAGTAATGCGTCTGTAAGGGTTATGGAGTAGATGAATCGTATCTTCCATATTTATTTGGATAAGTTCGTAATGGCTTTGATTGAGGATATTCGGATCTGTTATAAACTCAGAGGAAGAACAAGCAGAGTGTTTGAGAATTGAATTACAAGTGTTGAAAAGAGACAAAGTTTTTTTGCTAAGTTATTCAAGTGAGAATTTTGGTTGAAAAAGGTTAGTTTTCTTGGATATGTTATTTTGGATGAGAGTATTGGTTAATGGATCCATCGGAAGTGGATGCAGTTCTACAATGGGAGGCTCCGAAGTCGGTTAAGGAGATTAGAAATTTTTGGGGCTTAGTTGGTTGTTAATGCAGGCTATAAAGACTTTGCTAAGTTCGTACTTCTGGTATCTCAATTGACTTACAAAGGGTGAGTCGTTTGTTTTGGATGTTCGTTGTGAGTGAGTTTTGGTGATTTGAAGTAGAAGTTGTCTACGGTGCCAGTTTTGATATTGCGTGATCCTGATAAACCGTTTGTGAGGTATTGGGATGCGTCTTTGATGAGTTTAGGCAGTGTGTTAATGCAAGAGGGTAAAGTCGTGGCTCATGCTTTATGACAATTAAGGATTCATAGAAGGATCTATACTATTCTGGATTTGGAATTGGTTACGGTTGTATTGTGTTGGAATATTTGGAGGTATTATCTTTATGGTTCTAGGTTCGAAGTGTTGAGTAATCACAAGACTATTGAGTACTTGTTTGGTCTGAAGGGATAGAGTATGAGACAACGAGGATGGTTAGGATTCGTGAAGAGTTATGAATTTGGCTTGGATTATCCTTCGGGAAAAGCTAATGTTGTGCCTGAAGAGTTAAGTCGATAGTCTTTGCGTATGGTTGTTTTGATGGTCAGAGAATTATAATTAATTGAGCAATTCCGAGACTTGTGTCTGGTGTGTGAGATAACACAGTAGAGTGGGAGGTTGGGTATATTAAAAGTGAATAGTGATTTTTGGTGAATATGAGGGAGAGTTAGACTTTGGACGTGAGATTGGTAGTTTTGATGGTTACGGGTAATTAGAGTGCGCGGCTGAAGCGTGATGTGGCACATTTTGTATATGCAGGTGGGACTTGTAAGAGTTCATAGGTCGAACATTGGGAACATGTAGGAATGGTGAGACTATTGGACGTTTCAGGATGGAAGTGTTAAGTGAAGGGTTTAAATATTATTCATGGGCTACTATGTAGATGGACGTTTTGGTTGTATGTTCGATTGGTAAATCGTAGCATTGTTGTAATATTGTTGTGTGACAAGGATATTGGTATTATGGTTGTGTAGAGGTTGTTGAATCGATGTTGTGTCGTGGAAATTTAGGTTCTTGTTTGTGTTGTTGCCTCGTTTCCATCGTGATGGTCCGAGTGCGAGTAGCTAATTCCTATGTGTGGTCATAACTTGGGTATTCTTTGAGTCGTGAGTTAGTCGTCAAGTGCATTGTATGGGTTTTGCATCTTGTCGTTGTAGTTGTCGTCATTGTCGTACCGTTGTTGTAGTTGCTGTTAGCAAGGTGGTTTGTCAGTTGTGTTATTCGTGGTGTGCCTTTGGTTGGCATGTTGGTTGGTTAGTCGGATGCGAGAGTCGTATCCGGAGTTGTTCGAATTGGTTATATTTTTTAGGACGAAAATTTCTAAGTGGGGGAGAGTTGTAACGCCCCAGTTTTTGTTAGATTTATTTAATCGAGTCAATTTAATTATTTTTCATTTTTATATTATTTTATTCTTGACTTTTATTTGACAATATATTATTTTTCATCGTTATTATGTTTTATCGCGTTTTGAGAGCGTTTGCGAGATATTTGAGAGTGGGGGTATTGTTCTGGACTGGACCAATGGCTAGAATTGGCCCAATCCGCTTCTGCTCCAAGGCGGCCCAAATTGCCTAAGTCCAATCCACGGAGGGGGGAAGTGACCTTTCTGCCCCTCCAACCGGGCAAGGAACACAACGTTCCTCCCCGGAATTACTGCCCGTTACGCACGGCTTCGCTGCTCCTCGAACAGCCATGGGCAGGTGCCCGGAACCACGCCTATGCCCGACATAACGGCTAGTTTTGGGCACCCTGCCCGACATAACGGCTAGTTTGGGTAGTTACCTATTCTTTGGGGAAAACTGTTATTTCGCCCCGAAAATAGGACCATTGGCCACGCGCTGGGGGCTCTATATAAACCCTCTCGCTTGAGAGGGTCAGGTATCCAATATTTACCCTAAGAATTCACTCTTGTACTTGCCCCTTTTTCTCTGACCTTTACTTACTTGAGCGTCGGAGTGCCTTGCAGGTACACCCCCTCATCTCCTCATCATACGTCCGAGCACCTTGCCATCTGACGATCAGCTTACGTGGACCCGTTCAAATACTCCGGATCAGGTATTTTGGTCTTTTTTCTTGGTTATTTTTCATAAAATAGAAAGTGGAAAGAAAATAGAGAGAAAAATAGAAAGGGGAAGGAAAAGAAGAGAAAGAAAAGGAGAAGAAAGAAAGAGAGAAGAGGAGAAAGAGGAAAATTGAGGGAACCTCCGTTTCAAGCGCGATTAATCGAGTAAGGGTGAGAAGTCTCAACTATATCTTGCTTGCATCGTGAGCCTTATACCAAGAGGACCTAAAGCGATGATGATAGACGGTCGTGAGCCTTATATCAAGAGGACCTAAAGCGATCGGATAGTGAGCCTTATACCGAGAGGACCTAAAGCGATCCATAAACGTCGTGAGCCTTATACCAAGAGGACCTAAAGCAATGGGGAACATCGTTTTCCTGACGGGGAGTTACACTAAGTAACAAACGATGATTCCAATAGTTCCTGAGTGAACTGATGATGAGAATGATGGATGGATGGTACCGCATTTGCATAGAGTCGATGTGTCGGTCTCTTTGCATTTCCATAAATCATGAATGGATTGATTATGCATGGGAAATTGTGAATTGATTGAGTATGTGTTGAGATTTATGTTTGAACTGGTGAATTGATGTGCATTTGTGATAAATGCATTGGTTGTGGATAATATGTTTTATGCATAGACATATGCTGTGTGATGTGGTGGGGTGTTTCCATATTTTATGACTTTGATGTGCCTTATGTGTGAATATGTGATTATGTTGGTATAATTGATATATTTTATGACTTTGATGTGCCTTATGTGTGAATATGTGATTATGTTGGTATAATTGATATATGCTATGTGTATTAGTATGTGATGCTTGTGGTGAGAATAACTATGCATGTGAATTTATATGTGTTGCATATTATTATGCAATCTTGATTTAGTTGTTATTTCTCACCCTTCTGCTATGGTTTGTTGCTCTATGAGGCAATTGCAGATTAGTAGTCTTGGAGGCTTTTGTGAAGATTAGTTCTCCATCCTTTTGTCGGTCTGTCTGCTCTGATACGTAACACGGGATTCGGGGAACGCTTTTGTTGTATATGTATACATTTGTTAGATCTATTTTGTATTACCTTTGTATGAATATTTGATGTTATAAAATGATTTATTTTGTAAAACATGTTAGTTATGGATCTTTCCGCTTTATTCCATAATTGAACTTTCCTTTTGTATAGAAAAATTTTCCCTTTGAGGGTATTCCATTTTGTGTTATGTATCAAAATTTATGAGCAAGGACTGTGTTTTCTTTCTTTAATTATGTCATCCTTGTCTCTGTCGGAAAAATAAATTTTTATTCACTCTGATTTAATTATGTATTATTTATTCGCGATGGGAATTGGGGTGTTATAGAAACTATTCGAGCGTTTGAGAAAGTACAAACTCCGCTTGAATCCCAACAAATGCACCTTCGGTGTCCGTTCAGGGAAACTCTTAGGGTTCATCGTCAGCCAGAAAGGAATTGAGGTTGATCCTGACAAGGTCAAGGTCATTCGAGAAATTCCTTCTCCAAAAACTGAAAAACAAGTCAGAGGATTCCTGGGACATTTGAACTACATCTCCAGATTCATATCCCTCATGACCGCCACATGTGCGCTGATCTTCAAATTACTTAAAAAGAACCAGGACTGCGTTTCGATAGAAGACTGTCAAACCGCCTTCAACAGTATTAAGGAATACCTGTTGAATCTGCTGATTCTATCACCTCCAGTGGAAGGGAGACCACTAATCATCTACTTAACTATCTTGAAAGACTTGATGGGATGTGTACTTGGCCAACAAGACGAAACCAAAAGGAAGGAGTCTGCCATCTACTATCTGAGCAAGAAATTTACCGTCTACGAGACTCGGTACACGATGCTCGAGAAAACTTGTTGTGCTTTGGCTTGGTCAGCCAAATGTCTTTGCCAATATATGATTCGTTACACTACTTGGTTGGTCTCCGAGATGGATCCAATCAAGTATGTCTTTGAAAAACCTGCTCTCACAGGAAGAATCGCCCATTGGCAGATGTTGCTATCAGAATATGACATAGAGTACCACGCTCAAAAAGTTGTTAAAGGAAGTATTTTAGCCGATCATTTGGCTCATCAACCGATTGACGATCAAGAATCAGCCGGGTTTGACTTCCTAGATGAAGATGTCATGTATCTAAAAATGAAAGACTGCGATGAACCGCTACCCAGTGAAGGGCCAGAACCAGGTTCCCAGTGGGGACTAATCTTTGACAGAGCTGTCAATCATTATGGAAACGGAATTGGGGCAATCATCATAACACCTCAGGGTACCCACATTCCTTTCACTGCCAGAATTACATTCAAGTGTACAAACAACGAGGCCAAATACGAAGCTTGTATTATGGGTCTCGAGGAAGCGATTGATTTAAGGATCAAGAACTTGGATGTATACGGCGACTCATCTTTGGTTATCAATCAGATCAAAGGAGATTGGAACACATACCAATCAGGATTGATTCCTTACAAAGATTACGCGAGAAGGTTGTTACCCTTCTTCAACAGAATATAGTTTCATCATATTCCTCGTGAAGAGAATCATATGGCTGATGCCTTAGCCACTCTCTCTTCCATGATTAGCGTAGGTCAATGGAATGACATACCTAAGATCGACATAATGCGCCTTGAACGGCCCGCTTACATCTTCACGATTGAAGCAGTCATAGACGACAAACCTTGGTATCATGATATCAAATGCTTCCTTCTGAAACAAGAGTACCCTCCTGGGGCATTCAGAAAGGATAGAAAAACCCTTAGAAGGCTAGCAGGCAGTTTCTTCTTGAGCGGCAACACACTCTATAAGAGAAACTTTGACATGGTCTTGCTCCGATGTGTAGACGAACCAGAAGTAGACATGCTGATAAAGGAAATTCATGAAGGATCCTTTGGCACTCATGCCAACGGGCACACAATGGCGAGAAAAATTCTGAGAGCAGGGTACTATTGGTTGACCATGGAACCCGACTGCTACAAGTACATGAGGAAGTGTCACAAGTGTCAAATATACTCCGACAAAATCCATGTACCGCCATCGCATCTCAAAGTTCTTTCTTCTCAGCAGTGCTCCCCATAGAAGTAGAAATCCCATCAATCCGGGTATTGACGGAAGTTAAGTTAACAGAGGCTGAATGGTGTCAAAGCAGACACGACGAACTAAATTTGATCGAAGAAAAATGAATAATGACACTATGCCATGGTCAATTGTATCAGCAAAGAATGAAGAGGGCGTTTGACAAGAAGGTCCGACCTCGCGTCTTCAGGAAAGGAGACCTTGTGCTCACAAAGATACAATCGTTTCTCACTGATTCGCGAGGCAAATGGACTCCGAATTATGATGGCCCCTATGTGGTCAAGAAAGCTTTCTCAGGCGGCACCTTGAGACTCGCAACCTTGGACGGAAAGGAATTTGCCTACCCCACAAATGTTGACGTAGTCAAGAAATACTTCGCCTAAAAAAAAAGTCTCGGTGGATTGAAAACCTGAAAGGGCGGTCCATGCAAAATTTAGAGACATAAGCAAAATCATCCCGGTGGATTGGAAACACCACAGTACAATCCAGGCAAAAATTAGAGATAATGGCAAGTAACTATGTTCAACAAAGGGGCAAATCCCTGAGCAGCAGTAATGTCATCGGTCAGAAAGACGCCAGTTAAGGTCATCTTCGACAGAAGCTCAGGATGTCCAGAATTCAAAGTTGGTAGAAGGATAGTGGTCGTTATGCTTCAACGTAGCCCTTTTCCCTTAAATTACCATTTTCTAACTTTGTAAATACTCTTTGGAATCACGCACTTGGCTGATTTCCATCCTATCAATAAAATTTGAGCCCTTGTGCTTTTGTTTGCAACTCTTATTTGTTTTAGCTTTACAGAACGACATTTTAACATGATTAATGATTCTTGAAATGAAACAAAAATGAATTTACTTGTTAAAACTTTTTCTGCTTTTAAAATGAAGATGACAATTTCTTTTGACTATCGAACATCGAAAGAATGTCACTCGCTCCTCCGGAAGTAATCGAGCTTCAAAGTGCAGAATCAAAGTACTCCTTCTAAATCAGTACGCCTGAACGAAGGATCAATTGTGTCAGATGTAACACCCTACTAAACCCCACGGAAAATATATAAATAAATCAGAGTAAATTAGCATGCATATCACAAAAGGGTGTCACATATATATTCAAAACATCATACAACATCTGACATGCTCAATAACACTTAAATGATTTCATGCTTTTCAAAAACTTTCACATTAACATGTAGCAGCGGAATCACTTTCATTAAGAATCTCATCACATTCAAGCCTTAAATAAATTTCCTTCATTAAATCAACTTAGGCATAAAAAGCCACTTCACCATAAAATTCAAATCAAATTAACAAATAAATAGAGTATACAATTGTATCTCTCAAAACATGATCAAACGTTCCCCAGTGTTACATAATCAGAGCACGACTTAACCCAAAATAAATAAGGAAGCTAAACAAGCTACTCCAAATAGCTATCCTCGTACTAGCAAGCAATTCTAATCTTCAGTACCTGAGCGATGTCGTATAAAACATCATTCCAACAGAAGGGTGAGAATTCACATCAATATTGAAATTATAAGATTAATGATTATTGTAGAACATATAAACATAAATATAAATAATCTCACACTTCAATATTCATCAACAAGTATCACTCAAGTATCCACACAATTCATATCACATTCCAATATTCAACAAGTCACAATCATTCACATACTTCTATATAACAATCATATATGCGATGCGACTCGATGCAAACTCAATGCAACTCATGCCATGTGGTACCAACACTTGTTTTTTTTCGGTTTTTAGATTAAACCGGGTCCGTTCTCTAGACCAATATCACACAAAGCCCGTTCTCTAAGCTTTCAAACCCCTCTCTAGGTTTGGGACAAGTCACTAGCTCCCACGGAACTAGCAAGTATTGCCTCTTGACACAAATGATGCGTATGCAATCAACAACCATATGCAATTAAGACCATTCCCTAATCTTAATATCATGCATATCTCAAATAATTCATCACACTTGAATTATCACACAATTGCACACACAAACACATTTCATAATTAAAGTATTCATACTTTAAATTTAATCACCATAATCAACCAATAATACACAAGGACTAATTAGATCCAATCACAAGTCACAAACATAAGTTACCAATTAAATATAGACTAATTAATCAATCACTAAAAATTGATTCCAATATCCAATAATATTCCACTATTCAATAAACACTAATCAATATTTAAACCAACAATTAATATTTAATTGAATAATCAATATCTAGAAAAATAACCAATGTTAAATGAATAATCAATATTTTATTAAATAGCCCATATCTAATATATAATCAATTTTATTTTAGTATCAAAATTACTACTCCCTTAATTGAAACAGTGGAGTCATACACTATCCAAATCTCCATTCCCATTTCCATCTAATATATCACTCAATGCCACTAAGAACCCAACACAACCATTCCTTGCGCAGCCTTCATTAAAGGAAGTGGCACGTCAATGCCACATTTCACTCTCCAATTAATAATTAATATTATGAACCTACAGTACTAGGGGGAGTATATGCTAATTAATATATATGCCATTCCAAGGCTACATCATATATTTATATGTCTCATATTTGTATGCCTTAGTTTATTAGTAAGATTTAACTTCACCCTCATGGCCTACTGCGCATGAGATGTGTGAAAATAAATTCACAACTCCCCTTCTCACAAACCATGCGCTGCATTAAGGAATGTGGCTACAAGAATTGCCCACTTACTACAATAATATTAGCCACTAGTGGGTGGAACGGAAAGAAAAGAAAAAAATAATAATAAAACAGAACATTGTTCTACAGGTCCTGCGCTATAGTAGAAAAAATGAACATTTTCATTTTCAGATTTTACATCTTCAATAGGTACCCTAAATCTTAAATGGGTCTCTAAACTATTACCAAAAATTAATTTCCAAACATTAAAAATTTATAATTTTCAGAAATAATCATTAACCTAATTAATCTCAATTTCATAGAAAAAGTTTGGGGATTTTTCACTAACTCCATTTCTACCCAATAATCAACACCCAATAATTCCAATAATGAGAGAAAACTCACCCTTACCTTGGATTACTTGATGAATTTATTCTTGCTTTTAGGGTTCCTCTTCTCTTCTACTCTTCCTCTTTTTCTCTTCTCCTCTACTCTTTCTCTTCTATTTTCTGTTTTTTTTTCCAAAATTCTTACTAACTCTTCTTACTAAAATCCTACTATTCATAAACAAATGGGCCTAACTCAAACCATTTGTTTTTTACTGTTAATACCTCCCTCAAAGCCCACTAATTTCCAACAACTATAATATCATATAAAATAGAATATATTCAATAGTATACTAAATACTAACAATCTAATTAAAATAAATAATTAGATAAATTCCACAATTCAATTTATTTTCAAATAATAAATTAAATCACATATTTCAATTTAATCAATTAAATCACATAAATTAAATATATCAATTAATTTATATAAACTCAATAATTTATATAAATCAAATAATTCATATAAATTCACTAAATCAAGTAATTCATTTAAATTAAATATTTCAAATAACTTAGATAAATCACATAAATCAATATTTAATAAAATCACTCAATAATTAATATAAATAATTAATTAATAAAAATCGGGGTGTTACAACTCTCCCCCACTTAAAAGATTTTCGCCCTCGAAAATTACCTCAAACGAATAACTCGGGATATGACTCCCTCTTCTGGCTCTCAAGCTCCTAAGTCATGTTTCCACCGGCCGGTCCTCCCCAAGCGACCTTCACTAAAGCGATCTCTTTACCTCGAAGTTGCTTCAACTCTCAATCATCAATCCACATAGGTAATGTCTCCACAGTCAGGTTATCTCTCACCTGCACATCATCTACTTGGACTACCTGAGACGGATCCGCAATGTATTTCCTCAACTGAGATACATGGAACACGTCATGGAGCTTAGCAAGCGACGGCAGCAAAGTAATCCGATAGGCTACCTCTCATATCCTCTGCAAGATCTGATAAGGACCAATGAAACGCGATGTCAACTTACGCGACTTCAACGCCCTACCAACACCAGTTATCGGAGTAACTCGTAGAAACACATGATCTCCTTCTTGAAACTCAAGTGTTTTCCTCCTCTTGTCATGATAACTCTTCTGACGACTCTGAGAAATATTCATCTTCTCCTGAATCATCTTAATCTTATCAGTGGTCTGTTGAACTATCTCAGGTCCAACCACGACACTCTCTCCCGATTCATACCAACACAACGGTGTCCAACACCGCCTACCATACAATGCCTCAAATGGTGCCATACCAATACTCAAATGAAGCTGTGGTTGTAAGTAAACTCAATCAAAGGCAAGTAGCTATCCCAAACTCCTCCTTTCTCCAACACACAAGCTCTCAATAGATCCTCAAGTGACTGAATCGTCCTCTTAGTCTGTCCATTGGTCCGCGGATGGTAAGCAGAACTCAACCGCAACTTCGTACCCAAGGCACCTTGCAAACTCTCCCAAAATCTCGAAGTAAATCTCGAATCTCTATCCGACACAATGTTAGATGGAATACCATGCAAACTGACAATCCTCTCAATGTATAGCTTTGCCAATCTCTCCAACGGGTAATCCATTCGCATAGGGATAAAGTGAACAAATTTCGTCAATCTATCCACAATAACCCAAATAGATTCAAAGTTACTCGGTGTTCTAGGTAAACCAGACACAAAATCCATAGGTATGCTATCCCATTTCCACTCAGGAATAGATAACGGTTGCATAAAACCTAACGGCTTTTGATGCTCAATCTTCGACTTTTGACAAGTCAAACAAGAATACACAAACTCAGCAATATCCTTCTTCATACGAGGCTACCAAAATACTTTCCTCAAATCTTGGTACATCTTAGTAGCACTTAGATGAATACTCAATCCACTACGATGCCCTTCCTCAAGAATACTCTTCTTCAGCTCAATAATATTTGAAACACAAACTCTATCACGACATCTCATGATACCATTTTCATCAATCTGAAAAATCACCACCTCGACCTTGATTAATCAAGTCAATCGATCTACCAAACTCAAATTAGATTTCTGACCTTCTCGAATCTCATCAAGAACACAACTAGTAAGCTTCAACATACCAAGCTTAACTCTATAAGAAGTCTCTTCACAAACAAAACTCATATCTCAAAATTGCTCAATCATTTCCAACTCTCTTATCGTCATTGTTGACATATGCAAAGATTTCCTACTCAATGCATCCGCTACCACGTTTGCTTTACCCGAATGGTAATCCAAACCAAAATCATAATCTTTCAGAGGTTCCAACCATCTCCTTTGCCTTGCATTCAATTCCTTCTGATCAAAGAGATACTTCAAACTCTTATGATCACTAAATACCTCAAATCTCAAACCAAACAAGTAATGCGTCCAAAGCTTTAACACACACACAACATCGACCAACTCTAAGTCATGCGTCGGATAATTCCTCTCATGCACTTTAAGTTGCCTCGAAGCATAAGCTACAACTTGCTGATGTTGCATCCACACACCTCCCAAACCTATCAACGAAGTATCACAATATATAACAAATGGTTCTGCCGGATTAGGCAAAATCATAACGGGAGCTGTCGTCAATCTTCTCTTTAGCTCTTGAAAACTTTCCTCACACTTTGCATCCCAAACAAAAAGCTTGACCCTTCTAAGTCAATAGCCTCAACGGCAAAGATAACTTAGAAAATCCTTCAATAAATTTCCGATAATAACCTGCCAAACCAAGAAAACTTCTAATCTCAAAAATAGATTTCGGAGCTTCCCATTGTGATACCGCTTCAACCTTCGACGGATCAACCACAATAACTCTACTTGAAATCACATGTCCAAAAAAACTCACTTCCTTCAACCAAAACTCGCACTTAGAAAGTTTAGCATACAACTGCTTTTCTTTCAACATAGATAGCACAATCTTCAGATGCTCAGCATGTTCTTCTTCACTCTTCGAATAGATTAAAATATCATTAATAAACACAACCACAAACTTGTCCAAATAAGGATGGAAAATCCTATTCACGTACTCCATAAATACTCCTGGTGCATTAGTCACACCAAATGGCATCACAGAATACTCATAATGTCCATACCTTATTCTAACAGCAGTCTTCTAAATATCTTCAGCCTTCACACAAATCTGATGATACCCAGATCTCAAATTTATCTTACTGAACACACTTGCACCAACCAACTGATCCATCAAATCATCAATCCTTGGAAGCTGATACTTATTCTTGATATTCACCTTGTTCAATTGTCTATAGTCCACACAAAGTCTCATAGAACCTTCTTTCTTCTTAACTAACAACACTGGTGCACCCCACGGTGACACACTTGGACGAATAAACCTCTTCTCAAGTAGATCTTCAAGTTGACTCTTCAACTCTTTCTATTCCGATGCGGACATACGATATAGAGCCATCGATACCGAACTAGTTCCAAGAACTAATTCGATCGAAAACTCCATCTCACGTTCCAACGATAAATCACTTATCTCATCAGGAAAACTTTCGGAAAATCACCAACAATTGGCAAAGCATCAACTGCTTCACTTTCACCAATACTCAAAGTTGCCATCAACATAAAAACCTTGGCACCATCTTGCACCGACTCTTCAAAACAATCTGTAAGCATTTGGCTTAACTCCAAACAATTCATTGCACACCCCATCTAAGCTCGCAAGACACGTCTATTCCATCCAACAGGATCCCGTCTACTATCAACAAGAGATTAAGGGTGATCAGTTCCTCAATTTGTCAATAGACACCCGACAATCATGATGGGGCATAAACCATCTTTACCAAACTATAATATTGTTCAACGACACACTGAGCCACCACTCCACACTTGAAGCATCTTGGAGAAGCACAAGTTTCTCCCCTACTTGTTTCAATCCCACTCCTGCAGACAAAGGTTAGAAAGACAAATGTGTACCGACAGTGTTTTCACACACATGTCGCATACTAGGGAACAAACAACATTAGACAACCTGGCCGGATGGACCGACATGCTCTGATACCACTAATGTAACACCCTACTAAACCCCGCGGAAAATATATAAATAAATCAGAGTAAATTAGCATGCATCTCATAAAAGGGTGTCACATATATATTCAAAACATCATACAATATCTGACATGTTCAATAACACTTAAATGATTTCATGCTTTTCAAAAAATTTCACATTAGCATGTAGCAGCGAAATCACTTTCATTAAGAATCTCATCACATTCAAGCCTTAAATAAATTTCCTTCATTAAATCAACTTAGGCATAAAAAGCCACTTCACCATAAAATTCATATCAAATTAACAAATAAATAGAGTATACAATCGTATCTCTTAACACAAAGCACCACTCAGTACCATTAGGCCATAACTCAATTGGTAGTGGGGATGGATTGAACATGTACTTGAACCCCAGGGTACATGGTTCGATTCCCACGGAAGGCAAAAACTCTACTAGAGAGGGGGGTAGAGAAGATCGTGAGGTGGCAGTGCCAGGATCGCCTTGCGAGGGCCCCGGGCTGTTACAAAAAGGCGCCTTTTTTTTGTAACAGTCGGACCGGGACTCCCCCACAGACACCACAAACACTATTACTCACAAGCCAAATCACTAACCCCCTTCACTACTAGTGTTTTTGCCTCCCGTGGGAATCGAACCGCGTACCTGGGGATAAGTACCACTTTCAATGCATTCCCAGGAAACAAATGCTACGAATAGCGTCCCTTGTCAATAAAGTTTATTGACAAAAGAAACTAAGACCAGTTCCTTGGTAGGAAACTAGGATCGAGGGGAAGTTTATTTCAGAAACTAAGACCAGTTCCTTGGTAGGAAACTAGGATCGAAGGGAAGTTTATTTCAGAAACTAAGACCAGTTCATTGGTAGGAAACCAGGATCGAGGGGAAGTTTATTTCAGAAACTAAGACCAGTTCCTTGGTAGGAAACCAGGATCGAGGGGACGTTTATTTCAGAAACTAAGACCAGTTCCTTGGTAGGAAACCAGGATCGAGGGGAAGTTTATTTCAGAAACTAAGACCAGTTCCTTGGTAGGAAACTAGGGTCGAGGGGAAGTTTACCTTTTCTAAGTATCATGGCTTAGCAAAAGAAGAAGGATGTGTGAACCACCATTCTTAGTCACCATCAAAATTTCAGGTATTCCGATATTTAATCCTCTTGCACCCCGAATGCCCGAATACCTTCGCCATTCACACCTTAAGGTCCAAGAAGATTAAATAGGGGCATCTGTCATACCCCAAATTTTGACCACTAAGATTCCCATCATTGTGCAAATCATCATCACAATATGGGTGAACCATCAGTCTCCCCAAAGATGGGTGAGCATCCATTACAATTAAAAATTAGGGTTTCAGACCCTCTCAGAGTTCTTAGACAAAGGATCAATCAAGAAATGACATGATCTTCAACTTGTCTAACCTCTCAAGCATCCACAAAGGATCAAGAGGACTCCCACCTCAAGGATTAAGCACAAGGCTGCTCCCTTCTAGGTGGATCAAGGCTCAAGATCGCCAGTGTCACCAAATTAGGGTTTTGATCGACCAGGGCCTCCAGATGGAGATTTTACTCTGGGCATGAGCCAATACTTAAAAGTATAACCTAATATGCTCCATGGAACCTCATGGACCTAATCATCAAGTCAATTTAACCTCAGAGGATGCATACATAAAAAATCAGGAATTAGGGTTTCTTGACCTAATTCACCCCTAAGTTGACTTTTGGGATAAAACATGAGCCAAGACCTCAAGGGAGGATTTGAGTGTCTCTAACACACCACATTGATCCATTTTCAACAATGGATTGATCCAAGAAGCTTGAGCAACAGGTTTCAATTTCATCTGAACCGCAATTAGGGTTTCGCGGGAAAAGTCAACTGTACCTTTGACTTTTGACCAGGACATGCTCCCAAACCCTATGAAATGATTCAATACACCCTATAACACCTATGAAATCAATCCATCAAGTTAGATTTAGGTCAAGGACTTGATTTCATAGAGGATCGCACAGTTTGGAATTCATCGGATAAAAAGTCAACTGTGCACAAAAGTCAACTTTGGCTTTTTGAGATTTTTCAGAAAAATGGATTTTTAACCCTAAAATGATGTTAATGTATGATTTGAATCATCATTCATCAATAAAAATCAAAGAAAATGGGATAACTTGTAAAAGGGGTAACCATAAAAACATAGAAATTTTTTTAAGTTATGAACAAAGTGGCAAGGGTACCAACTTTGAAGGATCATAACTCCTAAACCACAAAGCCATTTTTCCCCATCCAAAGCTTGATTTGTATATCTCATGGCCCTCTACAAAAGCTAAAAACTAACTTCCCTCCAAATTCCTCATGGACTTTGAGTTATGGAATGATCAAAATCACAAAAAGTGAAAATGTCACTTTTTTCCAACACTTAGTGAAATTTTCACTAAGTCAGAATCTGCCTTCACTTTTTTCCAAATGTAGGAGGATTTTTTCACTTGGATCCAAAAGGTATCAAAACCAAATATGATCAAACAGTTGTTATATCATATAAGGGCTTTCCAAAATGACCAAGAACATCACCAAATTCCACTTAAGCCATGAGATATGACAATGCCAATATGCCTTGCTGAAAACTGCCAAGGCTAGGCAGAATTTTGAATTTTTGCTCGATTTGGCAAAATCAGCTAATTCCAAGCCTTGTCATCATCTTGGACATATCTGAGGATCAAATCTAAAAGGGACAATCACTGAGCCAAGCCTCCAAAGTCTTTGGAACAAGAAATAGCATGCTAAACCTATAAATCCCTAAAAGAGGGACAAAACTCCAATTTTGGATTGGAGAATTTAATGGATGCTTAGAGGTGGCATGGACTGACACATTTGTAACTGAATTCAGTCAAGAATGATCTAACAACTAGGGAACCAAAGGCCTGTGCTCTAACCTCTAGTCAATAGCTAGAGGAGACTTGGATTCTCATTTGCCAACATTGGCCAAACCTCTGCTATAGTTGCCATTCACTATTGATCACAAAACAAACTTGCTCTACTATAAATAGAGCTCATTTATGCTCAGTTTGAGTACACCAAAGCCATCAAACATATGCTTTCCTCAAAATCCCTTTCTCTTGGCAAAAATGCCTTCTTTAGCAAGTTAACTCTGAGTTTTTGAGTTTGAGAGCAATTACAATCAAACCAATCACACACACACCTCATAAACATCATATGTAGGTGATCCAAACTCTCACAAGTGACCTGTAACACCAAAATCACAAAGTCACCTCTCAAAACCTCAAAATAGACCTTTTGTACATTTTTCAAGCCATGTCTTGATTCAGTCACTTTCCAAACCAGATAAAACCTCAAACACACTCCAAATAACATACTTGAATTGTCCCAAATGGTTCCCCCATCTGGAACACCATTTGAGAGAGTTACTATTTTGGTCATTCTTAACCCCTTTTGCAAGAAAGGGCCAGTTTGTGTTTTTGCAGGTACCAGCTGATTCCACTCATCCTAAAAGCTTCTAAGAGATCATTTGAGTGTGTCCAAAGCATCAAATCATTTCTGGAACAAATGGTTTGACAGATTGCACAAAAACTTCAAAAGCTAAAAGGAGAGGTAAACATCATGACTTGAACTTTCCAAAATATGCATTGCTTTGAAGTCCACTGATCATGCACGCCTCATACATGTTTTATATGTTGTGTTTGAACCAATTGATCATGTAATTCATGCTTGTACCAAAGTGTAGCATAGAAAATGCAATTATAGGCCTTTTTCAAAACCCTATCGGATTTTGAGGAGGGAGTATGATCTGGAAAAAATAACACTACCATTGGATTCCTTGTGAAATTCTAGGGCAGATGCATATAAATTTTGTCTCAAACCATGGAGAAATGACAAGGTTATGACCTTCACGTTTTTGACCCAAAACTTTCCTTACCTTGCCTTGACCAAGCCTAGAAAACAAGGCAAGCCTTGTATATTTGTGATTTCACTTCAAACAATGGATGTATCACCACCCTAGTGGTAAGGCGCACGCCCTATAAACCTTGAGGTCGTGGGTTCAAACCCCACCCGTGCCATTTTGTGTTTTTTCACATTTTTGCTATTTTTCCAATATTTTCATGTTTTATTAATTAATTGTAAAATTAATAACTCCTTCAATTTTAATTATTTTTTATTGGTTCTTTTTGCAAAAAATCACAAAAATATTGAAATACTTTATTCCATAAAAAAATTAGACTTATATTATTTATTTAATATAATTAGTATTTTTGTGAATAAATTCTTTTTTAATTGTTTTTAAACATTTTAAAAATGAATATTTACTTTGAAAATCAAAACCAAATGAGTTTTAATTCATATTGTAATTAATCCCTCATTTTTCAAAGCCTAAACAAAAATCCAAAGTGGTTTATTCAAACTTATTTGGTATTTTTATCATTTTTGTTTGATATTCTTTAAATATTTATTTTTAAAGGAAAACAAATTAGGGTTTCTTTGATTTTCACCCTCACAAATCATTTTCAAAACTTTCGGGCATCTATTAGAGTGTAAGACCCAATCCTTTGTAAATACAAACCTATTTTGGGCTTTCATTTACCACTTTCATATGTATATAACTGTACTGTGGGGCTGTTTCACTGTAAGTCTTCTTTCATAAACTCATATCAACTGTGTAATAATAGTATAGATATTTAGAGTTTCCCCAGAAAATACGTCTAGAAATAGACAGAACCTCACATCAACTCTAGATAACTAGATCTAAGAAATCTCCCCCCTTTGAACATGTCATATACAGAAGGCCATTGTTCCATGTGAAACCCCCTTCTTGAACTGTTCATCAGCCTCCTCTTGGGCTTAGTGAAAGGACCCGCAGGCTTCCCAAAAGCACCCCCTCCTCCTCTTGGGCGTTGTACAAGGACCCGTCGGCTTCTTAGAAGTATTCACAGCCTCCTTTTAGGCTTCATATAATGATTCTTCCTCCGGGAATGATAACCTCCTCTTGGGCTTCGTACAAATTATCCCTCGGCTTCTTAAAAGTTTCCAGCCTCCTCTTGGGCTTCGTACAAATTGTCCCGACGACCTCCTAGAGGTATAGGACCAGAAATGAGTCATCTTAATAGAACAGTCTTTCAAAGAGTCTAGATCCTACTACTACTGTTTCTTACAATAGTACAAAAGATAAAACCTGTAGACTCAGACAGTCTAAAACTCTTTGGATTCCCCGTTCCCTCAGAAAACAGGAAATAATCCCGATCCTCAGTTCAAAACCCTGAGTACAACATTACTTATATAAAAACCGATATTCTCTTTGAACCAATAAACTGGTCACTCAACTGAAATAATAACCTTCCCGCCTCCATCTCGGGCTTCGTACGAGATACCAAAAGACTCTCTTGTTGAGTCAAA
This sequence comes from Lathyrus tuberosus, assembly GCA_022829125.1. Taxonomy (NCBI): domain Eukaryota; kingdom Viridiplantae; phylum Streptophyta; class Magnoliopsida; order Fabales; family Fabaceae; genus Lathyrus; species Lathyrus tuberosus. The sequence goes on from JALAZF010000248.1 coordinate 8,619,446, forward strand.
TGGCCTCCATCTCGGGCTTCGTACGAGATACCAAAAGACTCTCTTGTTGAGTCAAATAGCCTCCATCTCGGGCTTCGTACGAGATACAAAAACACACTCTTGTTAAGAATCTCTTGTTGAGTCACTTCCCTTTTAGCCTCTATCTCGGGTTTCGTATGAGACACACAAAAACACAATCTTGTCAGGTCAATAGCCTCCTCTTAGGCTTTGTATAAGAAAACCCCGGTTGAGCCAATCAACCTTGTAGCAACAAAGTTGTGCCTCGTTCACAGTATACAAACATCAACAACTCCTTCATCTAACTGCTGTAAGCGGTAAGCCTCTGGATTATTTACATCCATGCCACTGTCCCTCTTTTAGCATGAGAAATTCCTAAGGAAAGATGGCATTGCTCTACACTGAGTTAAAGTCTTCTCCTTCAGGTTAAAATCCCCCATAAAGGAAATTATGGCATTGTTGGATTCACATATCCCAGTTAAAGTAATCCTCCTTTATAACCAGTCACCCAACAGTTGTGACAAACAGACCCCTTTAGAGATGACAAATCCTTTCTAAAGTCAACCCAATTCAGCTTCATATCTTGGGCTTTGAACAAGATACCAACCAACTTTAGCTTCACATCTTGGGCTTTAAACAAGATACAAATCGACCCTTCAGCTTCATATCTTGGGCTTCGAACAAGATACAGATCACCTTTAGCTTCACGTCTTGGGCTTTGAACAAGGCACCAAAACACCATTTCCTCCCATAGAATAGGAGGAACTACGATCGCTCTGATTTCCCTGTTTCGGTAAACGGGAATACGTAGGCATAAGATTGAAAGAAAAATCTTAGTGAGCACACTACTAAAAAACCCAAAATCCCATACCTTCATACATCAATCGAAAAGCATCAGTCCTAACATTCTCCCCAATAGCGTAGTCCCATCATTCCAGCCTTAACAAAGTAAGAAGAAAGAGGTCCCACTTCCATATAGCATCAGTAACTTAACAGACCGCTTTTTAAACTCAGTATGCAAGCAGGATTAATTGGAGACATTTATTTCCCTTCTTTCATCAGCTCAATAGGATAAAAAATGAATCGACCTGTAGTCCCCCCAAAAGAGCGACAATGCTTAAGAACCACGTCCAAAATCGCTCGCTACAGTAGGAAACCAGGATCGAGGGGAAGTTTATTTCAAAAAACTGAGACCAGTTCCTTGGTAGAAAACCAAGATCGAGGGGAAGATTTTACCTTAGAAAAAGAAGATGGATGACCAAACTACCATTCATAACCACCGTCAAAATTTTGGGTATTCTGACATTTAAACATCTTGCACCCCGAATGCCTGAATACCTTCGTCATTCACACCTTCGGGTCCAAGAAGATTAAATAGGGGCATCTGTCATACCCCAAATTTTGACCACTAAGATTTCCCATCATTGTGCAAGTCATCACCACAATATGGATGTACCTTTATGCCTCATCAGTCTCCTCAAGGAACATTGAGCATTCACTACAATCAAGGATTAGTGTTTTCAAGCCCTCTCAGAGCCTTAGACAAAGGATCAATCAAGAAATGACATGATCCTCAACTTTTCTAACACCTCAAACACCTATAAAAGATCAAGAGGACTCCCACATCAAGAATCAAGCACAAAGTTGCAACACTCCAAGTGGATCAAGCCTCAAGATCGCCAGTGTCACCAAATTAGGGTTTTGGTCGACTGAGGCCTCCAGCTGGAAATTTTCCTCTGGGCATGAGCCAATTCTTCAAAGCATAACCTAAGATCCTCCAAGGGACCTCATAAACCCATTCATCAAGTTAATTTAGCCTCAGGGGATGCATTCACCAAAAATCAGGAATTAGGGTTTCTTGACCTAATTCACCCCTAAGTTGACTTTTGGGACAAAACTTGAGCCAAGACCTCAAGATATGATTTGAGGGTCTCTAATAAACTACATTGATCAATTTGCAACAATGAATTGATCCAAGAAGCTTGATCTACAAGTTTCAATTTCATCAGGACCACAGTTAGGGTTTCGAGGGAAAAAGTCAACTGTACCTTTGACTTTTTACTCAGACATGCTCCCAAACTTTGGGACATGATTCAATGCACCCTATAACACCTATGGAACATATCCATCAAGTTTGATTTAGGTCAAGGACTTGATTTCACAAAGAATTGCACAGTTTGGAATTCATCTGAGAAAAAGTTAATTGTGCACAAAAGTCAAGTTTGACTTTTTGAGATTTTTCACAATTATGGTTCCTTAACCCTAAAACAATGTTAATGGATGATTTGAATCATAATTCATCAAGAAAAATCAAAGAAATTGGGATAACTTGTAAAAGGGGTAACCACAAAAACTTAGAATTTTTCTAAGTTATGGAACAAAATGGGTTGGGTACCAACTTCCAAGGATCATAACTTGAGATCCAAACAACCATTTTGGATGGTCCAAAGATGGATTTGTAGATCTCATGGAATACTTTAAAAGTGTCAACTGTAACGCCCCGGTTTTGTCTTATTTATTTAATCCAGTCAATTTAATTAGTTTCGTTTTATATTATTTTACTCTTGACTTTTATTTGACAATATATTATTTTTCATCGTTGTTTATGTTTTATCGCGTTTTGAGAGCGTTTGCGAGATATTTGAGATGAGGGGTAAAATAGTCTTTTAGGGATTTAGATATTTTATATAAATAGGGATTAGAGAGAAATAGAGAGGAAAGGAAAAGAAGAGAAAGAAAAGGAGAAGAAAGAAAAAGAGAAGAGGAGAAAGAGCAAAATCGACATAACTCCGTTTCGAGCGCGATTAATCGGGTAAGGGTGAGAAGTTTCAATTATATCTTGCTTGTGTATGTATATGTGTTGTTTGTTGTAAATGTTTTGGTTGTTTCGTAACTTTTCGTATCGATTGGAATTAGGAGCAATTGATAGAAATCGATGTTTTCATGGATGAAATTCGATATAAACTGAGTAGAATACTTGTTATTAGGTTTGGTTGTTATAGTATGTTTTGGAAGTGTTTGGGTGGAAGAAATGATGTATTTTGATCCCAAATGACCTATTTGATCGCTGCTGGAAATTTTGGGTTTCGCAGGTTCGCATTGCGAGCCAAAGCGAAGGAATCAGCGAGCGTTCGCTAGCCGTTCGCATTGCGAACTTCAGGTCTTTTTGTTTCTGCCACGGTTCGCTGGGAGCTTCGCACTGCGAACGTGACAGATTTTCAGTTTTTGTTTTCTCCATAACTTTTGATCCGTAAATTGGATTGAGGCACGGTCGGATGCGTTGGAAAGATAATTCAATGCACTTTTTGATAGTGTAGTAGGCACTTATACTTAGGCTATGGATTGATAAGAAAAATATGGAAAAGTAATGTATGTGTGAAAAGTGTGGTTTATGTTTCCACCATAACTCCCGAATCGCGAGTCCGATTAATGTGGGACTTGAGGCATTAGATAGATAACTTAAGATGCTATTAAATATTTATGTGATACCATGTGTTAACTAAGAATATTTGGTACAGGATGATTAGTGGTTTGTAGGTTTTGTTGTGTTTGTTGGTGTTCGATGTGATATGTTACCGTCATATAAATGTGGGTCTTTTGGGCTATCTATATGATGTTGATGCATGTGATAATGATGTTGTTATGATGTGTTGTGGGTAGCCTTTTTTGTGTGAATCCCTTGTGGAAGTAATTGTGATTGCATGATTGTTGTGGTTTGTGGTTTGTGATGAAATGTATTGTTTGAAGTGTTTTCAATGCATGAATAATGATGATGAGATCATTCATATGGTTGAATTGTGAAGATGCATTTGATTGTCATGAGTTCTTGTGTGTCAAGCATCATGATATGCATCTTGTGATGTCGTGTGCCCAAGTGGGTGTGAGCGACGAAACGGTTCCAGAGGGAATCCGCTATAACATCGTGTGCCTTATACAAAGAGGACCTAAAGCGATGATTATAGACGATCGTGCGCCTTATACAAAGAGGACCTAAAGCGATCGGATTGTGCGTCTTATACAAAGAGGACCTAAAGCAATCCATAAATGTCGTGCGCCTTAAAAAAAGAAGAGGACCTAAAGCGACGGGGAACATCGTTTGCCCAACGGGGTGTTACATGAGTGGTCCTCAGTAACAAGCGATGATTCCAATAGTTCCTGAGTGAACTAGTGAGGAGATTGATGGATGGATGGTACCGCATTTGCATAGAGTCATTGTGTCGGTCTCTTTGCATTTGCATAAATCATGAATGGATTGATTATGTGTGGAAAAATATGAATTAATTGAGCATGTGTTGAGAATTATGTTTGAATTAGTGAATTGATGTGCATATGTGATAAACGCATTAGTTGTATTAGTGAATTGATGTGCATATGTGATAAATGCATTGGTTGTATTGGTGAATTGATGTGCATATGTGGTAAGTGCATTGGTTGTGGATAATATGTCCTATGTGTAGATGTATGCTATGTGATGTGGTGGTGAGTTTACATATGTTGTGACTTTGGTATGCCTTATGTGCAAATATGTGATTACGTTGGATAATTAATATATGTTATGTATATGTGGCATGCTATATGTATTTGTATGTGATGCTTGTCGTGAGAATAACTATGCATGTGAATTTTTATGTGTTTGCATATTATTATGCAATCTTGATTTAGTTGTTATTTCTCACCCTTCTGCTGTGGTTTGTTGCTCTATGAGGCAATTGCAGATTAGTAGTCTTGGAGGCTTTTGTGAAGATTAGTTCTCCATCCGTTTGTCAGTCAGTCTGCTCTGATTTGTAGCACGGGAGTCGGGGAACGCTTTAGTTATATATGTATACATTTGTTGAATATATTTTGTACTACATTTCTATGTATATTTTGATGTTGGAAAATAATTATTTTGCAAAACAAGTCAGTTATGGATCTTTCCGCTTTATTCCATAATTGAGCTTTTCCTTTTGTTGGAAAAAGTTTCCCCTTTGAGGGTATTCTATACTGTGTTATGTATCAAAATTTATGAGCAGGGAGTGTATTCTCTTCATTTAAATGTGGCATCCTTGTTTCTGTCGCAAAAAATAAATTTTTATTTACTCTGATTTATATATGTATTATTTATTCGCGATGGGAATTGGGGTGTTACATTAGTGGTATCAGAGCAGGTCGGTCCGTCCGGCCAAGTTGTTGAGTCAGTTGGGGTGATAGTTGAATACTGTCGTTGTTGTTTGTCCCTTAGTATGTGATATGTGTGTGAAACACTGTCAGTGCTTTCTAGTTTGCTAATCCTTTATCTTCAGGTGTGAGAATGAGATAAGTGGGGGAGAAGCTGGTACTTCTCCATGTTGCTTCAGGTGTGGAGCATTGTGTAACGCCTGAATTTAATTAATTAGTTAATCAAATTATCGAAGGATTTTATTATTGGATTTAGACGAAGTTTGAGAATTAATCGAGTAATTGGGTGTTATCGGTATTATTTTAAGAGGCGTATTTGGATTATTAAGTTAAGGTCGAATTTTAGTCGGTTAAATCGGAGGAAATAATATTAAGAATAATATTATTTATTTATTGGATTATCTTATTTAATTAATTGGGTGGATTGGTGTGTGGTTGTATGAAGCAATTGAGAGGGTAAGAAATAGGCCCATTAAGGAATAATAATAATAATATTATTATTATTATTATTTGGTTAAAAGAAATAAAAGAATAGTAGTGAGTGGATATCAGTTGGAGGAAAAAGAAGCAGAACGTGAGCAGTTGGGGGAAAAGAGAAGAACAAGTTGCGAACAGTGTTCTAGGGGGAAGAAGAAAAGAAAAGTGCTGCCGGTGTGGAAAAATTCAGAAATTCGAGCTACCTTCGATCCAATCAGGTAAGGGTGGGGTTCGAATTTTATAATCGGGAGAATGATAGTTAGTATGTAGAAATTGGGATTTATATAATTTTTCACTATGTGGTATTTATTGGATTGAAATTGGTATATTATAGAGACCCATTATTAATTGATAGAGTAATTTGAAACCTGATAGTAGAAATCCACTTTTCCTTCTCTTTTTCCACGCGCTACAGGAAATTGAGTAGCATACTTTTGGGTTACTTTTGTTCAGTTAATTATTATATAATTATATAGGAGTATGTGATGGAAATAGATTATGGATATATTAGTGGATAGGTAATGTTTAGATGCACATGTACAGCGCCTGAACACCACAAGGAGAAGAAACAAATTCGGATATATATATATATATATATATATATATATATAGGGGATAGCGCATGAGCTTTAGGAGAAGAAGAAAACAAATCAATTTTTTTTTATATATATTGATGGAAGGGACGCTGTAGCATTGTGTGAGGAGGGACGCTGTAGCATTGTGTGCCTTTTGTCTTGTTTGTATCAGTAAACATCACTTTCTCTATGAATATACATATATCACTAGTAAAGTCAAATAATAATAATTATAGTAATGACAATAGCTAGTGTATTAGTAATACTATATTAATTAGGCATGTTGAAGTTAGAGACATAAATATATTGGATTAATTAATATAATGTAGTAAATTTATATGTTTAGCCGAGACAATTTCTAGTAGCAGTAAATTACCAAAATTTGTATATTGATATAGTAGCAGTATTTTTCATGTAACTGTACTAGTGATGAATTAGTAGAACTAATTGGTAGCAGAAAAATAAATTAGTAGCAGAATTGGACAGAAAACAGTGCCGAGAGCGAAATTAAGCGGTATATTTAGTTGTCTGGAATTGAATGAAAATTTTTGGGGAAGTTCGTAATAATTAGTAGGTAGTGTGGTTGATTTTATTTTGTTGAAAAGATGCTGGAAGTTGAAAACAGTAGGAATTTTAGTCGCCCGGTAGAAATTAAGCGGTATATTTAGTTGCCCGAAATCGAATGAAAATTAAGTTCGTATATACGAGTAGATACGTGAATGGTATTTATTTTTATGAAATTAAGTTGAATGCGTGGAATTGCCGGTACAGTCGATTGAGTTGGTTTTTGGTCCCAAATATGGACATGTTTTGTTGGAGGCTTAAATAGCCGAAATTGAAAGTTGTTTATGTTGTGCTGAGTTGTATTTGTTGTGTTGATGTTGTTGATTGTATGTCGTTCATATGTCGCATACATTGCATTGTTTAAGTTGGCCTTGATGGAATTGATTAAGTTGGCCCTTGATGGCACCTGTTTAAGTTGATAATTGCCTCGATAACCTGGCATATGTTTAAGTTGGGAGTTTTACTCCGATGGTACCACATGCATGTGCATAGTCGAGTCACATCCTGTGTCGTATTATTTATGTTGTTTATGTTGAGCAAGTTGATGAAGTTGTTTTATGTTGATTAAGTCGATTAAGTTGTTTATGTGGATTATGTCGATGAAGTTGCTTATATGATTATGTTGATAAAGTTGACTATGTTGATGTTGAAGAAGTTGATTATGTTGATTATGTGATTATGTCGTAAATGTTGATGTGTGTAATAAGTTGATAAAGTATGTTTATAAGTTGCGGGTGATTGGTAAGTGGTTGTTGTTGGATAGTAGTGAAATTATATGATTCTATCTAACATATTAATTATCATACTTTTGTTATATTATTCGATATCTCACCCCCTCTGTAATTATGTTACCTATGATGGGTAATTGAGCAGGTACTCAAGATTTGCAGTTGGATGTTCGAAGTAGCTTTATGAAGTCTTTAGTTGCTGTTAGTTCGAGTTGGTGTCATGCTCTGATACGTAGCACTTGGGGGGGGGGGAATGTTTTGTTTATGTCGTTGTTATTATAAGTTGATGAATAGTTGTGATTACTAGTTGTTTGAAGTTGTTCCTAAGTTGTTGTTATTACTAAATGTTGAATAATATTAATTTGAAAATTGTAATAACTGAATAAAGTTGTGAGTGAAGTTTAAGTTGACAGTTGTATGCCGAATACTATGTATCAAATGATAAGTGAAATACAAGTAGTTTGTTGTTTTTAAGTAAAAAATGTGACATCCTGATTTTGTTGGAAATTTTAAAGTACTCTGATTTTTATTAATATTCGATGGGTAGTAATGGGGTGTTACATTAGTGGTATCAGAGCAGGTCGGTCTGTCCGGCCAATGTTGTCTAATGCTGTTTGTCCCTTAGTACTAGACATGTATGTGAAACACTGTCGGTACTTGTTTGTTAGTTTCTAGTTGTTGTCTGCAGGTGTTGGTTTGAAACAAGTGGGGGAGAGGCTTGTCTCTCGGACGTGTTATTAGTATGTAGAAGTTGGTTCAAGGTGATGTTGATTGTAAGAGTACAAATGTTGTCGAAGTGATGTTGTTGCGAACCGGCGAGAGTATGGACTCGTGAATTCGTATCGGTCGACTTCGAGGTGTGTGTATATTGTGGAGGGTGAATTGATTGAGATTAAGGAATTATCCCAAAGGAAATGTTAAGTTGGTGGATCAAGTCGGTAGATTAATATGCCTTGAGTATAGTTGGATTAAAGTCGAGTGATTCTCGTACTGGGATGAAAAGAAAGGATGTTGGTGAATTTTGGAAGCAAGAGAGAAAGATGGAACTTATGTTCATCGATCTCAAATTCTGATTTTTGCAATTTTGGAGCAGCTGTCAGTAAAAAAGGCATAACTTTTTACTCGTGATTCAGATTGAAGCGATTCTGGAATTTTTGGAAAGCTTACGAAATTCCCTACAGTTTGCATATAAGATTTGTCTTCAGGAAGTTTGTGGAGAAGGAGAAAAGTGCATTTTAATGTTTGGGTCTGATGCTGATTTTTGGAAAATTCTGCATACGGGAATTCTGGACCAGTCCCATTGTAAGGATGATAACTCTTTACTCGTAAATCGGATTTGAGCGATTCTTGAAGTTCTGGAATCTACAAGAAGTTCTATTCATTTTGGAATATGATTGTCTGTTTGGGAGGTCTGTATTGGATGAGAAAAATGTGTTCGAAGTTGAGCAACTATTGCTGAAAATTGAGAAAGATGAAGCCGAGTGCGATATATTGATAAGGAATAAAATGTTGGTATTAGAAAGGATGTGACGGTGTTGGAAAATGCATGGAGCTGCAATTTATGTCGAATGAGAATGATTATAGTGACGATGTTATGAGACGGTGATGTTGAGAGAAGAACGAATTCAAGAGAGACCGCGATAATATTGTGGAGTTGTGGATTGAATGAGGCCAAGTGTGAAACTAGGTGGATTATAAAGGTTCTGAGAATAAAAGAAAGACGATTGGTTGGTTAGCGTGGTTGAAATCTTGACTTGGATGAAAGTTGTAATTGGAGCGAACCAATTTGGATAGTAATTGAAGTAGTAGCAATTCCGATGTTAGAAGAATATTTAATAGTTGTGCTTGTGCTATGAGCGTGTATAAGAGAATGTGTATTGGATTTTGAACATTTTTGTATCGTTGACGAAGTTGAAACTAAAGAAACTAAGAGTGGCATTGGTAAGCCTTAGAAAGTTGGCGGAGCATTATGCTTACGGACTTTGGGCACAAGTTGCAGTACGCTATTGTGTTGGGTAATGATGATTTATGCCACTGTTATGGTTGCCGGCTGTCTATTGACAAATTGAGGAATTGATCACCCTTAATCTCTTGTTGATAGTAGACGGAGTCATAATTGATGGATAGATGTGTCGTGCCAACTAGTATAGTATGTACGTTGAATTGGTCGAAGTCAAGCCAAGTGCTTGAAGGTTGTTTGTTTTTGCTGATACAAGTTCATTTGTTAGGATATTAGTTGAATTTAAGGATGACAGCACGAAGCTGTGTCTGATTGATAAGTAGTATGGAAAATTTCAGTTGAGACTGGATAATGTGAGAGTTGAGTTACAGGTAGAACAAGAAGTTAAATTATAAGTTGATTTGTAAAAGTGGAGTTTTGGTTGGTAAAGATGATTTATCTTGTTGAATTTAAGTGGACTCAGGTGTCAAATGGTGTTGTAATGTTGTTATGCGCCTAAGGTGATTTTGGGAACTATGTTGATAAAAGATAGTAAAGTTGTAGTTTATGTGTGGTGTTAACGGGGAGATCCCGAAGAGTTAAGTCGAAAGCCTTGGTATTATGTCGATTTTGATGATTGGAAGTTGGAGGTCAACTGAGTAGAGTTAGTACTTTGAAAGTAATCAGAGTGTGCAGCGAACGCGTAGTGTATTGCGGTTGTTCAGACGTGAATTGTACCGATGTTGATATTTGGTTACGTTGATGTTGTGTTTAAGTTGGTATTCTTATGTTGTTGTGTTCTGGTTCTTAAACCGGTAAATTCTTAAGTTGGTTACTTCTTGTGTTGCGATGTTAGATGTCAATTGCATCACTTGGGTAGTATTCGCGTTGTTGTCGCCATTGAGGTTAAGAACCGTTGTTTGTGTTATATGTGGAGTTGCCTTGCGAGGACGATACTTGATTACTCGGAAGAATTAAGTCGTTGAAATAGTCGTGTCGGATAAATTTTCGAGGACGAAAATATTCTAAGTGGGGGAGAGTTGTAACGCCTGAATTTAATTAATTAGTTAATCAAATTATCGAAGGATTTTATTATTGGATTTAGACGAAGTTTGAGAATTAATCGAGTAATTGGGTGTTATCGGTATTATTTTAAGAGGCGTATTTGGATTATTAAGTTAAAGTCGAATTTTAGTCGGTTAAATCGGAGGAAATAATATTAAGAATAATATTATTTATTTATTGGATTATCTTATTTAATTAATTGGGTTGATTGTTGTGTGGTTGTATGAAGCAATTGAGAGGGTAAGAAATAGGCCCATTAAGGAATAATAATATTATTATTATTATTATTTGGTTAAAAGAAATAAAAGAATAGTAGTGAGTGGATATCAGTTGGAGGAAAAAGAAGCAGAACGTGAGCAGTTGGGGGAAAAGAGAAGAACAAGTTGCGAACAGTGTTCTAGGGGGAAGAAGAAAAGAAAAGTGCTGCCGGTGTGGAAAAATTCAAAAATTCGAGCTACCTTCGATCCAATCAGGGAAGGGTGGGGTTCGAATTTTATAATCGGGAGAATGATAGTTAGTATGTAGAAATTGGGATTTATATAATTTTTCACTATGTGGTATTTATTGGATTGAAATTGGTATATTATAGAGACCCATTATTAATTGATAGAGTAATTTGAAACCTGATAGTAGAAATCCACTTTTCCTTCTCTTTTTCCAGGCGCTACAGGAAATTGAGTAGCATACTTTTGGGTTACTTTTGTTCAGTTAATCATTATATAATTATATAGGAGTATGTGATGGAAATAGATTATGGATATATTAGTGGATAGGTAATGTTTAGATGCACATGTACAGCGCCTGAACACCACAAGGAGAAGAAACAAATTCGGATATATATATATATATATATATATATATATATATATATATATATATATATATATATATATATATATATATATATAGGGGACAGCGCATAAGCTTTAGGAGAAGAAGAAAACAAATCAATTTTTTTTATATATATTGGTGGAAGGGAAGCTGTAGCATTGTGTGAGGAGAGACGCTGTAGCATTGTGTGCCTTTTGTCTTGTTTGTATCAGTAAACATCACTTTCTCTATGGATATACATATATCACTAGTAAAGTCAAATAATAATAATTATAGTAATGAGAATAGCTAGTGTATTAGTAATACTATATTAATTAGGCATGTTGAAGTTAGAGACATAAATATATTGGATTAATTAATATAATCAAGTAGTAAATTTATATGTTTAGCCGAGACAATTTCTAGAAGCAGTAAATTACCAAAATTTGTATATTGATATAGTAGCAGTATTTTTCATGTAACTGTACTAGTGATGAATTAGTTGAACTAATTGGTAGCAGAAAAATAAATTAGTAGCAGAATTGGACAGAAAACAGTGCCGAGAGCGAAATTAAGCGGTATATTTTGTTGCCCGGAATTGAATGAAATTTTTTGGGGAAGTTCGTAATAATTAGTAGGTAGTGTGGTTGATTTTATTTTGTTGAAAAGATGCTGGAAGTTGAAAACAGTAGGAATTTTAGTCGCCCGGTAGAAATTAAGCGGTATATTTAGTTGCCCGGAATTGAATGAAAATTTTTGGGGAAGTTCGTAATAATTAGTAGGTAGTGTGGTTGATTTTATTTTGTTGAAAAGATGCTGGAAGTTGAAAACAATAGGAATTTTAGTCGCCCGGTAGAAATTAAGCGGTATATTTAGTTGCCCGGAATCGAATGAAAATTTTTGGGGAAGTTCGTATATACGAGTAGATACGTGAATGGTATTTATTTTTGTGAAATTAAGTTGAATGCGTGGAATTGCCGGTACAGTCGATTGAGTTGGTTTTTGGTCCCAAATACGGACATGTTTTGTTGGAGGCTTAAATAGCCAAAATTGAAAGTTGTTTATGTTGTGCTGAGTTGTATTTGTTGTGTTGATATTGTTGATTGTATGTCGTTCATATGTCGCATACATTGTATTGTTTAAGTTGGCCTTGATGGCATTGATTAAGTTGGCCCTTGATGGCACCTGTTTATGTTGATAATTGCCTCGATAACCTGGCATATGTTTAAGTTGGGAGTTTTACTCCGATGGTACCACATGCATGTGCATAGTCGAGTCGCATCCTGTGTCGTATTATTCATGTTGTTTATGTTGAGCAAGTTGATGAAGTTGTTTTATGTTGATTAAGTCGATTAAGTTGTTTATGTGGATTATGTCGATGAAGTTGCTTATATGATTATGTTGATAAAGTTGACTATGTTGATGTTGAAGAAGTTGATTATGTTGATTATGTGATTATGTCGTAAATGTTGATGTGTGTAATAAGTTGATAAAGTATGTTTATAAGTTGTGGGTGATTCGTAAGTGGTTGTTGTTGGATAGTAGTGAAATTATATGATTCTATCTTACATATTAATTATCATACTTTTGTTATATTATTCGATATCTCACCCTTTCTGTAATGATGTTACCTATGATGGGTAATTGAGCAGGTACTCAAGATTTGCAGTTGGATGTTTGAAGTAGCTTTATGAAGTCTTTAGTTGCTGTTAGTTCGAGTTGGTGTCATGCTCTGATACGTAGCACTCGGAGGGGGGGGGGGATGTTTTGTTTATGTCGTTATTATTATAAGTTGATGAATAGTTGTGATTACTAGTTGTTTGAAGTTGTTCCTAAGTTGTTGTTATTACTAAATGTTGAATAATATTAATTTGAAAATTGTAATAACTGAATAAAGTTGTGAGTGAAGTTTAAGTTGACAGTTGTATGCCGAATGCTATGTATCAAATGATAAGTGAAATACAAGTAGTTTATTGTTTTTAAGTCGAAAATGTGACATCCTGATTTTGTTGGAAATTTTAAAGTACTCTAATTTTTATTAATATTCGATGGGTAGAATTGGGGTGTTACACGCTGGCTCAGTGAGTTGTGAATTGCAAGATTGTAAGTGTTGTTTGGACAGTGTTGTTCCCGATTCCGGAGGGAATATGGAGGTAAGGTTTATGTCGACTAAGGATTGGTGCCTTAGGTAGTTTTGTGCATGAGCTGTAAGAAATGCTATTATAGTTTGGTAAAGACGGTTTATGCCCCATCATGATTGTCGGATGTCTATTGACAAATTGAGGAACTGATCACCCTTAATCTCTTGTTGATAGTAGACGGAATTATGTTGGATGGAATAGATGAGTCTTTCTGGCTTTGATAGTGTGTGCAATGAATTGTTTGGAGTTAAGGAAATTATTACAGATTGTTTTGATGAGTCGATGAAGATTCTTATATCGGAAGATGAGGCGAATTAGAGGTTTTGTATATTGGTCAAGTTGGAATGTCTCTGAGGGAGAATGATTGGGTATTACTAATGGTTGTTCTCAGAGAGTAGAGTGTGAACTTAAATTGGAAGAAGGTGAATAGTCGAGGTTATATCTGCTAAGTGAGTAGGACACTCCTTGAAGTTGAGACTAAGGTGTTTGTTATGTTTGTGAGGCTAGTGTTCTAGAAATTGACAGGAAAGCCACAGTGATGGGCCGTTAGTTGTGCATAGTTTTCAGATGTGTTTTGGGTGAAACTTTAGTGTGTCGACTTGATGAGGTCCAGTATAGTTGGTAACAAAAAGGATGGACGGTTGAATGGAAATTTTGAGAAACCTTTGTGTGCATAGGTAATATTGATATTAAGAGTTCTTTTTGGTTTGTTGTTGATACATGTTGGAAATTGTGGAATTGGACGGTCAAGAGAAGAAATTGTATATGGATTACTGATAGTTGAATAAGGTAATGATTGAGAATAAGCGAACCCAACGAGAAGGGGAATGCGAAGATTCGCCGGAGTTCGCAGTGCGAAGGTCAAGGCGAAGGCTCGCTAGCAGTTCGCAGTGCGAACTTTGTGCCATTTTTCTTCTGTCTTGGTTCGCTGGGGTTTCGCATTCCGAATGAGGAAAGCGACTGCTCGCTGGGAGATTCGCATTGCGAACATGGCAGATCTTTCCAAATTGTTTCTTTCTTAACTTTGGCTTTGTTTATCCGATTTAAACGTTCTCTATATCGTTGTGGAGCTATGAAAGGGTTCTATGTTTTGGAAAGCGAAATATTATTTATGGAATAGATTTTTGGTTGATTATTGGGATTAGTCGAAACTACGTGAATTACGTAAAACGAAACTGTTAACATGTTAAAAGCTTCAAGTGATGCGCCTGGAATGGTTGTGGAGTATATGAATCGTATCTTCCATATTTATTTTGATAAGTTCGTAGTGGTTTTGATTGAGGATATTCGGATCTGTTATAAACTCAGAGGAAGAATAAGTAAAGTGTTTGAGATTTGAATTACAAGTGTTGAAAAGAGACGAAGTTTTATGCTATGTTATTCGAGTGAGAATTTTGGTTGAAAAGGGTTAGTTTGCTTGGATATGTTATTTCAGATGAGAGTATTGTTATGGATCCATCAGAAGTAGATGTAGTTCTACAATGAGAGGCTCCGAAGTTGGTTAAGGAGATTAGAAACTTTTGGGCTCAGTTGGTTGTTATTGCAGGTTATGGAAGACTTTGTTATGTTCGTACTTCTGGTATCTCAGTTGACTTGCAAAGGGTAAGTCGTTTGTTTTGGATGTTCGTTGTGAGTGAGTTTTAGAGAGCGGAAGTAGAAGTTGTCTACGGTTTTAGTTTTGATTCTATGTGATCCTAATAAACCGGTTGTGAGGTATTGGGATGCGTCTATGATGAGTTTAGTCTGTGGTTAATGCAAGATGGTAAATTCGTGGCTTATGCTTTACGATAATTGAGGATTTATAAAAGGATCTATACTATTCTGGATTTGGAATTGGTTGCGATTGTATTGTGTTGGAATATTTGGAGGTATTATCTTTATGGTTCTAGGTTCAAAGTGTTTGGTAATCACAAGGATATTGAGTACTTGTTTGGTTTGGAGGAATAGAGTATGAGACAACAAGAATGGTTAGAATTTGGGATGAGTTATGACTTTGGCTCGAATTATCCTATTTGGGAAAAGCTGATGTTGTGCCTGAAAAGTTAAGTCAAAAGTTGT
The DNA here is from genome assembly GCA_022829125.1 of Lathyrus tuberosus. Taxonomy (NCBI): domain Eukaryota; kingdom Viridiplantae; phylum Streptophyta; class Magnoliopsida; order Fabales; family Fabaceae; genus Lathyrus; species Lathyrus tuberosus. The sequence continues at coordinate 8,634,957 of JALAZF010000248.1, forward strand.
TATGCATGTCTGTTTTGATGGTCAGAGAATTAAAATTATTTGAGCAGTTCAGAGACTTGTGTCTGGTGTGTGGGATAACACAGGAGAGTGTGAGGTTGGGTATATAAAAGGTGAACAGTGATTTTTTGGTGAATATGAGAAAGAGTTAGACTTTGGACGTGAGACTGGTAGTTTTGATGTTACGAGTAATCAGAGTGCGCAGCGGAAGTGTGTTGTGGCACATTTTGTGTTTGCGTGTGTGACTTGTAAGAATTCATAAGTTGAACATTGGGAACATGTAGGATTGGTAGGACTATTGGACGTTTCAGTATGGAAGTGTTAGGCGAAAGGTTTAAATATTATTCATGGGCTACTATGTAGATGAGGGTTTTGGTGATATGTTCGATTGAGGAATCCTAGCATTGTTGTAATATTGTTATGTGACAAGGATGTTTGGTATTCTGGTTTTGTAGAGGTTGTTGAAACGATGTTGGGTCGTGGAACTTTAGGTTCTTTTCCTTGTTGTGGCCCCGTTTCCATCGTGATGGTTCGAGTGCGTGTGGCTAATTCCTTGTGGGGGATTAGGGGAGTGTTACATGTGGTGAGGGTAACGATCTTGTTGTGTTTCGGTTTAAGAGTGAACCTGTGTGTGTTCGTAACTTGGGTATTCGTTGAGTCGTGAGTTGGTCGTCAAGTGCATTGTATGGGCTTTGCATCTTGTCTTTGTAGTTGTCGTCGTGTCGTGTTGTTGTAGTAGTTGTTGTTAGCAGGGTGGTTTGTCAGTTTGTGTTATTCATGGTGTGCCTATGGTTGGCCTGTTAGTTTGTTAGTCGGATACGAGAGTCGTGTCTGGAGTTGTTCGTCTCAGTATATTTTCGAGGACGAAAATGTCTAAGTGGGGAGAATTGTAACGCCCCAGTTTTGTCTTATTAATTTAATCGAGTCGATTTAATTAGTTTCGTTTTATATTATTTTATTCTTAACTTTTATTTGACAATATATTATTTTTCATCGTTGTTTATGTTTTATCGCGTTTTGAAAGCATTTGCGAGATATTTGAGCTGAGGGGTAAAATAGTCTTTTAGGGATTTAGATATTTTATATAAATAGGGATTAGAGAGAAATAGAGAGGAAAGGAAAAGAAGAGAAAGAAAAGGAGAAGAAAGAAAGAGAGAAGAGGAGAAAGAGCAAAATCGACATAACTCCGTTTCGAGCGCGATTAATCGGGTAACGGTGAGAAGTTTCAATTATATCTTGCTTGTGTATGTATATGTGTTGTTTGTTGTAAATGTTTTGGTTGTTTCGCAACTTTTCGTATCGATTGGAATTAGGAGCAATTGATAGAAATCGATGTTTTCATAGATGAAATTCGATATAAACTGAGTAGAATACTTGTTATTGGGTTTGGATCATGTTTTGGTTGTTATAGTATGTTTTGGAAGTGTTTGGGTGGAAGAAATGATGTATTTTGATCCCAAATGACCTATTTGATCACTGCTGGAAATTCTGGGTTTCGCAGGTTCGCATTGCGAGCCAAAGCGAAGGAATCAGCGACCGTTCGCTAGCCGTTTGCATAGCGAACTTCACGTCTTTTTGCTTCTGCCACGGTTCGGTGGGAGCTTCGCACTGCGAACGTGACAAATTTTCAGTTTTTGTTTTCTTCATAACTTTTGATCCGTAAATCGGATTGAGGCACGGTCGGATGCCTTGGAAAGCTAATTCAATGCTATTTTTGATAGTGGAGTAGGAACTTATGTTTAGGCCATGTATTGATAAGAAAAATATGGAAAAGTAATGTATGTGTGAAAAGTGTGGTTTATGTTTCCACCATAACTCCCGAATCGCGAGTCCGATTGATGTGGGACTTGAGGCATTAGATAGATAACTTAAGATGCTATTAAATGGTGATGTGATACCATGTGTTAAATAAGAATATTTGGTACAGGATGATTAGTGGTTTGTAGGTTTTGTTGTGTTTGTTGGTGTTCGATGTGATATGTTACCGTCATATAAATGTGGGTCTTTTGTGCTATCTATATGATGTTGATGCATGTGATAATGATGTTGTTATGATGTGTTGAGGGTAGCCTTTGTGGTGTAAATACCTTGTGGAAGTAATTGTGATTGCATGATTGGTGTGGTTTGTGGTTTGTGATGAAATGCATTGTTTGAAGTGTTTTCAATGCATGAATAATGATGAGGAGATAATTCATATGGTTGAATTGTGAAGATGCATTAGATTGTCATGAGTTCTTGTGTGTCAAGCATCATGATATGCATCTTGTGATGTCTGTTGCACCCCAAAATTTGCCCTCCTTACTTTAGTACTAATTGGCTTATGTTTCATTTCATTTTTTGCATTATCATGTATGCATATCATTAGCATGGGATCAAGATTCTCTGTTCAAGCATCGTCAGGTTGCAACAGACGTTTATTTCGTCACTCGACATAGGCACAAAGCATTTCTCCGGGTTACGTAATCAACGGGTCAGCAAAGCTCTTATCAAAGATAATTTTTCATGTCAAGAATCTCAGAGAAAGTCGAAGTTTTCAGGCGATTCAGAACAGTTTGAGCAGAAAATCAGCTTGCTGTGCAAATTTGCAAAATTCATAACTCTTGCTCTGGAACTCATTTTGGCTGGATATTCAATAGTTAGAACCGTCTTGGTATTCTCTACAACTTTTATGTTCGTCTCGGAAGTCAATTCATCAAGGAAAGTGGTAGAAATTATTTGTTTCTGGAATTTCGGTTTCGCTGGATAATTGCGTCAGTGGCATTCAAAAGGGCTTAGCTTCTGATTGGATCATTATTTTTGAGCGATTCTTATGCCAAAAGTTCTGTCTATATATCCTCTCCAACTTTCGTGTTTTGGCCAAAAGTTAATTCTTTGAGGAAGATCTCCGAATACGCGAATTCTTTGAGTCGATACAGCAGAAGAACAACTGAAAATAATGCTGAACCGGTGTATTTCGGACGCTAAAAAATTCATAACTCTCAGCTCGTTTATCGGATTGATGTCGTTCCGGTGCCTAAAATTCCGTTTAGATGTTATCTTCGTGCCGTGAATTCAGTTTGGGTCAGGTCCGAGCGGAAGCACCCCGAAAATGTGAATTACCAGTGGGGTTCTTTGATGCAGTGCACTGTCTGTCAAATTTTGTAAAATTCATAACTCGGTTAATTCTCATCGGATTGCGTCCGTTCTCGAAGCGTTGGTTCACAAATTTTATCATCTACAAGTTCCAAGACAAGCTCGAGTTCGAACGATGCTCCGAAGATCATCGTTTTGGTTTATTTAGCAAAACGGAAGTGCTGAACCGAAGAAAAAGGCTGAAAGTTGTTTCACGGGAAAATTCATATCTCACTCGTTTTTTGTCCGATCACGCTCATCTTTTGACAAGAGGTCACTGACTCATAGATCTACAACTTTACTGACAAAGTCGAGTCGAGATTATGCTCCGAAGAGGTTGACCTCGTCACGTTTTCGAGTAGCGGACACCAAATAAGCTGAAAAAAACGACTTATTCAGTGACGTCTTGCAGCTTAAACATATCGATCGCACTCGATTTTGATCGTATGATGTCTGTTCTTTTGCGTTACGACCGTGATTCAGAGGCGGACGACGTTGTGGAAGGCTCAGAGTCGAAATTCCTTGCCGAAGACGGTGTTATTTTCACTTAAGCTAAAATTCTACCTTTTGCCCTTCATTTTAGACTCCACTATATATTCAAAACTCTCTCTCATTTTTCCATAACTTCACTCATTCTCAAAAAACCAAAAACCCTAATCCTTCTCTCCTTCGAATCTCATCATCCACAAGAGTTTTTCACAAACTACTTTCACAATCTGAATCCTTGGGTTCCATAGAGCACGAATCAACCACCGTTTGAAGCTAACAACAAGGGTACGGATTGCGTGACCTCAGGTTAGTGCATTTTTCAGGATCTTAGAACTCAATTTTTTGGAGTGTATAATGATATATGATATCCACTGATAATTCTGGTATGTTTTATTTTGAGATTGGACGTGTATTATGTGCATATTGTGAGTTTGAAAGTTTGTGATCTAACCTTGTTTCGTTCGATTTGGCTTATGCATTGTTTGTGATTTTTAATTGCATATTATTAATCCTGGTGAAATTCTGGCCAAGAAGGTATATTCGTTTGCGTGTTCTGGTGACTTTTTGGTTGCAGGTGGTCGAAAGGGATGACCGGAACCCTAGCTCCGGCGGCTGGTAAGGTTTCCGGCGAGGTTAGGGTTTGGGCGAAGAAGATGAAATCCTGGTCGTCCGTTGGCCAGATCCAACGGTCATCAGCTGGCCACGTTTATTTATTTTTTATTATTATTATTTTTTTCCATATTTTTATTTTTATTTAATCATTACATTTCATTTTAATTTTTTTAAAAATAGTTAATTGCATTTAAAATTCCCATAAAATCCATACATCATATTTATCATTTTAATAATTTTTTTACAAAATTTATTTTTTATTTTTATCATTTAAACTAATTATTTATTCAATTTCTTTTTGCATTATCCATACCATGCATGCTTAAATTTCTTTATTTTATCTCTCTGCAATCATAAAACATTTTTCACCCGTTCTTTTCGCATTTGTTCACTAACATTCTAAAATACATCAAAATATTTTTTTTATCATTTTTAAAATCATTTCATATTGCATCTAGATCCTTCTCTTTGGCACATTGAATCCTATCCCTTACTTGAGTTTTGTATGATTAGTTGAATGACTAACATTTTGGATTTTTGCAGGGACTTTTTATATGTTGTTTGTCTCTGGTTGAGGAACCTTAATGATTAATTTGGGAATTTTAGGAACCATTTTTATAATTATCGGAGTTATTTTCACTTGAGATTTTCTTGCAAGCGCGTCTTTGACCTTATATGATTATCTGTTTGAAAAGGCACTTGTGCCATTTGCTTTTGGGGCTGTTCTTTGTTTCTAAGTTCATGATTGAATGGTTCTCATTATTGTTTGCCACTACTTGATTTCCATTCACCTCGTTTCTCTTATTTATATCTGTTCTGTACTAATCTTTTATGCAGGGACTAAGGTAAGTTCTTTAAGGGTATGGATAACTATCCATGGTCACCCTTACCTTTTTCTCTCTCATCTTATTCCTTAGGGTTTAGGTTGCCTTCAAACCTCACTAACCGTAGGTCACCCATGCATGATAACTTTAGGATTCATAGTCCCCTTTAGAGTTACCCTTGTGTCTTCTCTCTTCTCATCTCAAATTTCTTTAAAACACTTAATAAGAATAAGGTGTATTGCGCACGAGCCTTAAGCGTGGGGAATGAGAAATGAGGGGCTTCCTCTCATCTTTCTAGAGTGCTTAGCGAGCGTCCTGTCTTGGGACGATGCGTTAAGTATTCGCCCCTGTGCCCTAGACTTTGGTGCAATGCAGCTTAGGAACTAACTTAAGCCACTTCTGTCCTAAAAAAACACCAACCAACCTCAAACCTTTTGTCCTTCGGGACCTTCAACTTAAAGGCTATTTTCAAAAAAGGCACGTTATTTTCCGTCTGAGTCGCAAACAGGCATCGACCCTAACTGCCGGACGCAGACATAACGTCGCTCATAAAAAAACACAAAAAGAACTTGGTCCGAACTACGTTGACTCTGAATTCCCCATTGCACAAAGGGGGTACGTAGGCCTAGGACGTCGACGTCCTACCGAGTCGGTCTTTGTTTTCCCCTCCCCGTTTTAGTACAGCCCTAGATGATAGTATAACTCACCCTTAGAATAGACAACAAGCGTGGATCCCATCGAGTACGATGGACGTGTGGGGTGATAGCACCTTCCCCTCGCGTAACCGACTCCCGAACCCAGGTTATGGTTGCGATGACCATTCCTTTACCCCTTCCTAAGGTTTATGCGGTGTTCCCTTTCCCTCTCTTGGGATAAATTTACACGGCTGACGACTCTGTTTTTCCGCGCCACTCTCGCGTTTGTATCTGGATGAAAATCCCAGGAGCGACAGCTGGCGACTCTGCTGGGGACTCTGGTTGACCTATGCTGGTCCTTCCCTAAGCGAGTCAGTCCTAACGCTTGCTTGTCTTTGTTCCCTTTGGGTGTTTGGGTTTGAGTTGCTTTAAATGTTGTATTTTTATTTTATTTTTATTTTTTTTACCGCATTTTCTACATTTCATTTTTATTACTGTCATACTGCTGTGCTGTGCTGGCTGTCTTTGTTTTGCAAGTTGGGTGGGTTTGAGAGCTGAGCCCAATACCAAGGCTTGAGAATACCCTAGGACTAGAGTGGAAAGTAGTGGGACCTACGTGCCCGCTTGGTACGTTTGTGTGTTCACGAAATTCACAACTAGACGAGGCTATCTTGGGACGCATTCTAACGTGTGTGTCTTGCGCATGTTGGGGTGTTGATCTAGAGTGCTGTCGACTCTGGTGACCGATCATTGAGGACCTTAGTGGAAACATCCCTCTTTAGTGGTGACAGTGGCAGACCACATCCTGTGGCAAACCCATTCGCACCCGAGGGCCCGCTTTGGAACTCGCATAGGACGGCCCCTACGTTTTAAAGAGAATCAGCGGAGGCACTCCTCGATTGACTTTAGTACTGTACCCCGAGGGATGAATGCCCCTCGAACATAGGGATACTTTAGCAAAAGACGCTTACGAATAATATCATCACAGTCCCTTCAATATAAAGATCATAGTCCCTCGATGACCCTTCAAGTTGCCTACAAAAAATGATCTTGTCCCTCGATGACCCTACAGAAAAATGATGGTAGTCCCTATGAATTGCTAAGGTATCCTTACATGTTGCCTCCTATGACCATTTGATGACCCTTCGATGTCCCTCCACATCCAATAGATAGGACTACCTACCCACTAATGGTATGGATAATGCTATCTCTCAAGGAAAATGATAAGTACAAGAAAGACCTCATAAATTAAGGGTAGGTAACTTTTAAATGCTCGCTCACAACTCAAAAAACAAATACTTTTCACACCTCACACTTTCAAAAATATTTTCAAAGACAAACACTTTGTATACGTTCTTACACGAATTATTACAAAGTCAACTTTTACGAAATATTTTCTAAACACACACCACATTTCAAAAAAAGGCAAGTTAAAGTGAGCTAGCAATTAAGAGCCCGTAGATAACTACGGATGAAAAGGGGTGCTAACACCTTCCCTTTTCATAACTTACCCCCCGAACTCAAAAATCTTTTCAAAATGGTCTTTCCTGTTCTTTTCACCTTTCCTAAATAAATTGGATAAAAGAAAAGTCGGTGGCGACTCTTGCTAACCGCAACATGTCTTGCGAAAAAACAAAAGTAAAAAAGTCATTTCTCCACCGTACTATTGTTTCTCGACCTCAGTGCCAAAGCTGAGGACCTTCCGCCTTGGAGAATCAGTTGAGGCCTCCTCGATTGATGATGATGCCAAACCAGAAATGGTGAACGTATCATCATTTCTCGACCTGAGAGCCCGGGATACTGAACATCCTAGTACCTACACGTGAGAGGGGATGGGTGTTTGCAGGTTTGCAGGTAACCGAGACTTTTAACCTACCCGGTTTTCTGGATTTCTCATCAATGTCTGATTATTTGGGTTCCTCAGTAGTTCAGAGTTCTGGTTTTCTGGTTTCTCGTTCAGCTAACAGCACAACACATCCAGTAGTGTGCCTTGACCCCATTTTTGCATGAGCATATCATTTTTCTTGCATTCTAACGTGTTTGACATTTTTCAGGGCTTGCATCTTACTCTTGATTCCGGTTTTCTGAGGTTACTTCAGTATGGATGTTCAGAGAAAGAAGACTGTTGCCTATTCATTCCCAGAGCCGACTTTGACACTGATTCACAAATTGATTAATATGGCTGGTTCCGGAGTTCGTACAGAGTTCAGCGGAAGGTATGGAAGACTTCTGAAATTTGTCTATAATATCTCCCAGTATGAGAAGGATGCTATTCACACGCTTCTCCAGTTTTACGATCCGTCTCTGCGTTGCTTCACTTTCTCGGACTACATCTTGGCTCCGACGTTGGAGGAGTTCTCATTTATTTTGGGAATTCCTATTAGTCATGATATAGTTTTCTTTTCTGAAGAACACCCCGGTATAAAAGATATGGCTGTCGCTCTTCATATTAGTGAGCCTGTTCTGAACAGCAACATTGTAGAAAAACAAGGAGTTAAGGGTTTCCTATTGAAGTTCCTATTTGATCAAGCTTGTATACATGTCAAAGAGAAGAACTGGACTGCTTTCCAAGCTATTCTAGCTGTGTGTATCTATGGGATTGTTCTGTTTCCGAATATTCCTGATCTGGTGGATATGCACGCCGTCAGGATCTTTATTTCGAAGAATCCTATACCTACCTTGCTAGGGGATGTGTACCATTCAGCTCACTATAAGAATGAGAATAGGCGTGGGAAAACTGTGAGTTGCTGTGCGCCGCTCTTAGCTACTTGGTTTCTGAGTCGTCTCCCTGAATCTAGCGCTTTCGTTGATACGAAAGATTCTCTGAAGTGGTCTAAGAGGGTTATGGGCCTGACTGCTAATAACATCGTTTGGATTAATCGTGACTTGCTAGGAATGGAGATCATTTGCAAATGCGGAGAATTCCCTAATGTTCCCTTAATAGGGAGGAAAGGTGGAATTAACTATAATCCCTCCCTAGCTATCAGACAGTTTGGCTATCCTTTGAAGAATCCACCCGAAGAGCGAGATGTCCGAGAATCCTTATTCTTCAATGATATTGAGGATCAAGGGTTGATAAGGAAAGTTGTGAATGCTTGGAAATAGGTGACTAAGAAGGGTAAGATTCCATTCGGGAAAAGTAACAATCGGGTTTTCCATCCATATAAAGAGTGGATTAAGAAGAGAGCAGAAGAGGAGCTTCTCCCATTCCCGGTGGAACCACCTCTGTATCCTTTGGTGATCGAGCCTCCTACCACCGTTGAGTTGGAGAAGTATAACACATTATGGGCTGAAAAGGAAAGGTTGCGGGAAGAGAATAGTGAGCTAAAGAGAGAGATTTATCAGTGGAAACATGAGCGGGGTGAAGCTATTCATACCGCCAAGTTAAAGACAGAGCTCCTTGCTAAAGCAGAAAAAGAGCTTGCTGACATGGTCGCATCCAGGGAAAGAATGAAACAAGCTTTGGATGGTATCAGTAGCGTTCTCAGGTCCAAGGATGAGGAATTAGGCAAGGCTTTGTTGAAGATTCACAGGTTCAATGATCACCAAGAAACCGCCATGGCTGAGAATAAAAGAAAGGAAGACGCTTACCTAGCTAAGATTGATCAATTGAAGTCAACGCTCAAAAAGAAAGACGCTGAGATCTTATCAGGGATATTCAAGAGACAAGCAGTCCAAGACCAACTCAATGAAGCCATAGCCTCCTTGGAAGAACTGAAAGTCCAAGCTAAAGTGAAGAAACATAGACATGAAGGCCCTAGCATGAAGGGTGTTTCTGGAGAAGACGCTTGGGAGTTACATTGCCGATACCTGGATGGGATCATACACAGGAGAGACCTTCTTATCCAAGGACTGATTCAGAGACCGAAGCATCCAGACAATAGAAAGCTGTTCGAGGAAGTTCAAAACTGGTGCAGAAAGCATAGTGGATGGGGAGGATTGACTCTTGTAAACCTTGATGACATGCCGTAGTTTTCTTCTATCTTTTATTGTATGTGGATCACCACCAGGCTTGTTGGTTGGGACCTATGGTTTTTATGTTCAGATTTGTTATCTCGGATTCGCGATTGTTGACATTTGACTTTTCTCTGGTTTTCTTATTATATGAGCAGAAGTTCCATTATATCTTGTGTTTAAACCAGAATCAAGGGGTGGATCGCCTTGTGAATTTTCAAACACGTCCATTTGCATTTGCATATTCATAATCATTTTGCATAATCATTTTGCATGACAGGTGTTTATTTCCGGTGTTCTTATCTTGTTCTAATCTCGGGATTTCAGATCAGCACATTCACCGGTATTTTACCAGACCAAATCAGAAGAGAATCATGGAACGAATCCAAGCTGAGTTGAGGGAAATGCGATGCCAGATGGGGAAATTTGGGGGAAGACATCCTCCAGGAGCAGAAAATGATGAGGGAGGAGATCAATCAGTTGAAGACTCAGATGGGTTTGGTCATGGAAATGCTGAATAGGGTGTTGAAGAAGGAAGACAGTCCTGTGCCCACTTCCACAGCAGAGGTTCTCATTTCTCCCACCTCCTTGGGGTCTCCTCTAGACCATGGATTGCCTCGTGGATCCTCCCCACCGTCAGAGCTTTTTCATCAACAATCATTTCTTGAGGGTCTTAATCCAAAAAAGCTTGAAAAGAAGTTTGATCAGATCCCGATGCCATACGCTCAGTTGCTTCAGCACTTGCTCAAGTTTCAGCTGATTAAATTGATTGCTGCGGGACCTCCACACACCAAGTTTCGTATGGGTTCCAATGTCCATGATAGGTGTGAATTCCATTCAGGGGCGCCTGGTCATAATGTTGAAGATTGTAAGATGCTCAAGTATAAAGTCCAAGAGCTCATTGACTCAGGGGCAATCAAGTTTACATCAGTTGGCACTGGTAAACAAAGTGATGTTACTCCCAGTGTTGCAAAGGGACTGATGACTCCCTCTTTTGCCAAAGGATCCACCTCGCGTCAGGGATCTCTTCCACAACCCTTGTTTGTGCCTCAGCCGAGTGCAGAAAGGAAAGTACAGGGCCAGACCAGGCGCTCAAATTAGCACCGACAGCAGAATTATCAGAAACAGGGGCAATCGAGACCAAGAAGGCCCAAAAGGATAATTGATCCTGTTCCTATCCCTTATAGTCAACTGTTTACGCGTCTGCTTAAGAAGTCTCTGATTCAAACAAGGGGTACCGCGCCAGTACCGTACCCTATTCCTCCCGATTATGACATGACTGCTAGGTGTGAGTTCCACTCGGGAACATTCGGGCACATGACTGATGAGTGTAATGTATTCAGGCATAAGGTGCAAGACCTGGTGGACTCAGAGATCATTGTATTCACTGAAGATGATATGTACATCAATGGAAGCCTCCTTTCACAAATGAACACTCAGTCTGCAAGTACGTCCAGGCAGAATTAAGCTTCCTCAGCAATGGCAATTTTCAGCTTCTTTACTGCATTTTCATTTGTAGTTTTTTATTTCTTGTTAAAAGCATCGTATGTATGCAAGACTTGTTTGTTTTTATGATGATATTAATGCAATGAGTATGTTTTCCTTGAAGTAATCCATTCGTATTCACTCTTAAATGTTTTTATGCACTGCAATACCAATTTTCTTTGTTTAGAACTCTTGAGGGAGGATGACGAAATAAGAACGCAGATTTCTAATGGTGCGCATTCGAATAAAACCCTGTTAAGGATGTACAGGCATTGTTTCAAAAACATTGGAGAGATAAGGAGATAAACCTTCGTTAACCCCTTCGAGCCTTGAAGCAGGAGTTTCTTTCGTACAAAAAAACCCTCATACTTAACCCAGGGGCAGGGTAGGCGTCAGTTAGTTTGACCGAGCGCTCAAATTCCAAGGAGAGTGTGCAAGAGACGTGAAGTCACGATGGTGAGAATAGGCGTGGGAAAACTGTGAGTTGCTGTGCGCCGCTCTTAGCTAATTGGTTTCTGAGTCGTCTCCCTGAATCTGGCGCTTTCGTTGATACGAAAGATTCTCTGAAGTGGTCTAAGAGGGTAATGGGCCTGACTGCTGATAACATCGTTTGGATTAATCGTGACTTGCTAGGAATGGAGATCATTTGCAAATGCGGAGAATTCCCTAATGTTCCCTTAATAGGGAGGAAAGGTGGAATTAACTATAATCCCTCCCTAGCTATCAAACAGTTTGGCTATCCTTTGAAGAATCCACCCGAAGAGCGAGATGTCCGAGAATCCTTATTCTTCAATGGTATTGAGGATCAAGGGTTGATAAGGAAAGTTGTGAATGCTTGGAAACAGGTGACTAAGAAGGGTAATATTCCATTCGGGAAAAGTAACAATCGGGTTTTCCATCCATATAAAGAGTGGATTAAGAAGAGAGCAGAAGAGGAGCTTCTCCCATTCCCGGTGGAACCACCTCTGTATCCTTTGGTGATCGAGCCTCCTACCACCGTTGAGTTGGAGAAGTATAACACATTATGGGCTGAAAAGGAAAGGTTGCAGGAAGAGAATAGTGAGCTAAAGAGAGAGATTTATCAGTGGAAACATGAGCGGGGTGAAGCTATTCATACCGCCAAGTTAAAGACAGAGCTCCTTGCTAAAGCAGAAAAAGAGCTTGCTGACATGGTCGCATCCAGGGAAAGAATGAAACAAGCTTTGGATGGTATCAGTAGCATTCTCAGGTCCAAGGATGAGGAATTAGGCAAGGCTTTGTTGAAGATTCACAGGTTCAATGATCACCAAGAAACCGCCATGGCTGAGAATAAAAGAAAGGAAGACGCTTACCTAGCTAAGATTAATCAATTGAAGTCAACGCTCAAAAAGAAAGACGCTGAGATCTTATCAGGGATATTCAAGAGACAAGCAGTCCAAGACCAACTCAATGAAGCCATAGCCTCCTTGGAAGAACTGAAAGTCCAAGCTAAAGTGAAGAAACATAGACATGAAGGCCCTAGCATGGAGGGTGTTTCTGGAGAAGACGCTTGGGAGTTACATTGCCGATACCTGGATGGGATCATACACAGGAGAGACCTTCTTATCCAAGGACTGATTCAGAGACCGAAGCATCCCGACACTAGAAAGCTGTTCGAGGAAGTTCAAAACTGGTGCAGAAAGCATAGTGGATGGGGAGGATTGACTCTTGTAAACCTTGATGACATGCCGTAGTTTTCTTCTATCTTTTATTGTATGTGGATCACCACCAGGCTTGTTGGTTGGGACCTATGGTTTTTATGTTCAGATTTGTTATCTCGGATTCGCGATTGTTGACATTTGACTTTTCTCTGGTTTTCTTATTATATGAGCAGAAGTTCCATTATATCTTGTGTTTAAACCAGAATCAAGGGGTGGATCGCCTTGTGAATTTTCAAACACGTCCATTTGCATTTGCATATTCATAATCATTTTGCATAATCATTTTGCATGACAGGTGTTTATTTCCGGTGTTCTTATCTTGTTCTAATCTCGGGATTTCAGATCAGCACATTCACCGGTATTTTACCAGACCAAATCAGAAGAGAATCATGGAACGAATCCAAGCTAAGTTGAGGGAAATGCGATGCCAGATGGGGAAATTTGGGGGAAGACATCCTCCAGGAGCAGAAAATGATGAGGGAGGAGATCAATCAGTTGAAGACTCAGATGGGTTTGGTCATGGAAATGCTGAATAGGGTGTTGAAGAAGGAAGACAGTCCTGTGCCCGCTTCCACAGCAGAGGTTCTCATTTCTCCCACCTCCTTGGGGTCTCCTCTAGACCATGGATTGCCTCGTGGATCCTCCCCACCGTCAGAGCTTTTTCATCAACAATCATTTCTTGAGGGTCTTAATCCAAAAAAGCTTGAAAAGAAGTTTGATCAGATCCCGATGCCATACGCTCAGTTGCTTCAGCACTTGCTCAAGTTTCAGCTGATTAAATTGATTGCTGCGGGACCTCCACACACCAAGTTTCGTATGGGTTCCAATGTCCATGATAGGTGTGAATTCCATTCAGGGGCGCCTGGTCATAATGTTGAAGATTGTAAGATGCTCAAGTATAAAGTCCAAGAGCTCATTGACTCAGGGGCAATCAAGTTTACATTAGTTGGCACTGGTAAACAAAGTGATGTTACTCCCAGTGTTGCAAAGGGACTGATGACTCCCTCTTTTGCCAAAGGATCCACCTCGCGTCAGGGATCTCTTCCACAACCCTTGTTTGTGCCTCAGCCGAGTGCAGAAAGGAAAGTACAGGGCCAGACCAGGCGCTCAAATTAGCACCGACAGCAGAATTATCAGCAACAGGGGCAATCGAGACCAAGAAGGCCTAAAAGGATAATTGATCCTGTTCCTATCCCTTATAGTCAGCTGTTTACGCGTCTGCTTAAGAAGTCTCTGATTCAAACAAGGGGTACCGCGCCAGTACCGTACCCTATTCCTCCCGATTATGACATGACTGCTAGGTGTGAGTTCCACTCGGGAACATTCGGGCACACGACTGATGAGTGTAATGTATTCAGGCATAAGGTGCAAGACCTGGTGGACTCAGAGATCATTGTATTCACTGAAGATGATATGTACATCAATGGAAGCCTCCTTTCACAAATGAACACTCAGTCTGCAAGTACATCCAGGCAGAATTAAGCTTCCTCAGCAATGGCAATTTTCAGCTTCTTTACTGCATTTTCATTTGTAGTTTTTTATTTCTTGTTAAAAGCATCGTATGTATGCAAGACTTGTTTGTTTTTATGATGATATTAATGCAATGAGTATGTTTTCCTTGACGTAATCCATTCGTATTCACTCTTAAATGTTTTTATGCACTGCAATACCAATTTTCTTTGTTTAGAACTCTTGAGGGAGGATGACGAAATAAGAACGCAGATTTCTAATGGTGCGCATTCGGATAAAACCCTGTTAAGGATGTACAGGCATTGTTTCAAAAACATTGGAGAGATAAGGAGATAAACCTTCGTTAACCCCTTCGAGCCTTGAAGCAGGAGTTTCTTTCGTACAAAAAAACCCTCATACTTAACCCAGGGGCAGGGTAGGCGTCAGTTAGTTTGACCGAGCGCTCAAATTCCAAGGAGAGTGTGCAAGAGACGTGAAATCACGATGGTGAGAATAGGCGTGGGAAAACTGTGAGTTGCTGTGCGTCGCTCTTAGCTAATTGGTTTCTGAGTCGTCTCCCTGAATCTGGCGCTTTCGTTGATACGAAAGATTCTCTGAAATGGTCTAAGAGGGTAATGGGCCTGACTGCTGATAACATCGTTTGGATTAATCGTGACTTGCTAGGAATGGAGATCATTTGCAAATGCGGAGAATTCCCTAATGTTCCCTTAATAGGGAGGAAAGGTGGAATTAACTATAATCCCTCCCTAGCTATCAAACAGTTTGGCTATCCTTTGAAGAATCCACCCGAAGAGCGAGATGTCCGAGAATCCTTATTCTTCAATGGTATTGAGGATCAAGGGTTGATAAGGAAAGTTGTGAATGCTTGGAAACAGGTGACTAAGAAGGGTAAGATTCCATTCGGGAAAAGTAACAATCGGGTTTTCCATCCATATAAAGAGTGGATTAAGAAGAGAGCAGAAGAGGAGCTTCTCCCATTCCCGGTGGAACCACCTCTGTATCCTTTGGTGATCGAGCCTCCTACCACCGTTGAGTTGGAGAAGTATAACACATTATGGGGTGAAAAGGAAAGGTTGCGGGAAGAGAATAGTGAGCTAAAGAGAGAGATTTATCAGTGGAAACATGAGCGGGGTGAAGCTATTCATACCGCCAAGTTAAAGACAGAGCTCCTTGCTAAAGCAGAAAAAGAGCTTGCTGACATGGTCGCATCCAGGGAAAGAATGAAACAAGCTTTGGATGGTATCAGTAGCGTTCTCAGGTCCAAGGATGAGGAATTAGGCAAGGCTTTGTTGAAGATTCACAGGTTCAATGATCACCAAGAAACCGCCATGGCTGAGAATAAAAGAAAGGAAGACGCTTACCTAGCTAAGATTAATCAATTGAAGTCAACGCTCAAAAAGAAAGACGCTGAGATCTTATCAGGGATATTCAAGAGACAAGCAGTCCAAGACCAACTCAATGAAGCCATAGCCTCCTTGGAAGAACTGAAAGTCCAAGCTAAAGTGAAGAAACATAGACATGAAGGCCCTAGCATGGAGGGTGTTTCTGGAGAAGACGCTTGGGAGTTACATTGCCGATACCTGGATGGGATCATACACAGGAGAGACCTTCTTATCCAAGGACTGATTCAGAGACCGAAGCATCCCGACACTAGAAAGCTGTTCGAGGAAGTTCAAAACTGGTGCAGAAAGCATAGTGGATGGGGAGGATTGACTCTTGTAAACCTTGATGACATGCCGTAGTTTTCTTCTATCTTTTATTGTATGTGGATCACCACCAGGCTTGTTGGTTGGGACCTATGGTTTTTATGTTCAGATTTGTTATCTCGGATTCGCGATTGTTGACATTTGACTTTTCTCTGGTTTTCTTATTATATGAGCAGAAGTTCCATTATATCTTGTGTTTAAACCAGAATCAAGGGGTGGATCGCCTTGTGAATTTTCAAACACGTCCATTTGCATTTGCATATTCATAATCATTTTGCATAATCATTTTGCATGACAGGTGTTTATTTCCGGTGTTCTTATCTTGTTCTAATCTCGGGATTTCAGATCAGCACATTCACCGGTATTTTACCAGACCAAATCAGAAGAGAATCATGGAACGAATCCAAGCTAAGTTGAGGGAAATGCGATGCCAGATGGGGAAATTTGGGGGAAGACATCCTCCAGGAGCAGAAAATGATGAGGGAGGAGATCAATCAGTTGAAGACTCAGATGGGTTTGGTCATGGAAATGCTGAATAGGGTGTTGAAGAAGGAAGACAGTCCTGTGCCCGCTTCCACAGCAGAGGTTCTCATTTCTCCCACCTCCTTGGGGTCTCCTCTAGACCATGGATTGCCTCGTGGATCCTCCCCACCGTCAGAGCTTTTTCATCAACAATCATTTCTTGAGGGTCTTAATCCAGAAAAGCTTGAAAAGAAGTTTGATCAGATCCCGATGCCATACTCTCAGTTGCTTCAGCACTTGCTCAAGTTTCAGCTGATTAAATTGATTGCTGCGGGACCTCCACACACCAAGTTTCGTATGGGTTCCAATGTCCATGATAGGTGTGAATTCCATTCAGGGGCGCCTGGTCATAATGTTGAAGATTGTAAGATGCTCAAGTATAAAGTCCAAGAGCTCATTGACTCAGGGGCAATCAAGTTTACATCAGTTGGCACTGGTAAACAAAGTGATGTTACTCCCAGTGTTGCAAAGGGATTGATGACTCCCTCTTTTGCCAAAGGATCCACCTCGCGTCAGGGATCTCTTCCACAACCCTTGTTTGTGCCTCAGCCGAGTGCAGAAAGGAAAGTACAGGGCCAGACCAGGCGCTCAAATTAGCACCGACAGCAGAATTATCAGCAACAGGGGCAATCGAGACCAAAAGGCCTAAAAGGATAATTGATCCTGTTCCTATCCCTTATAGTCAGCTGTTTACGCGTCTGCTTAAGAAGTCTCTGATTCAAACAAGGGGTACCGCGCCAGTACCGTACCCTATTCCTCCCGATTATGACATGACTGCTAGGTGTGAGTTCCACTCGGGAACATTCGGGCACACGACTGATGAGTGTAATGTATTCAGGCATAAGGTGCAAGACCTGGTGGACTCAGAGATCATTGTATTCACTGAAGATGATATGTACATCAATGGAAGCTCCTTTCACAAATGAACACTCAGTCTGCAAGTACGTCCAGGCAGAATTAAGCTTCCTCAGCAATGGCAATTTTCAGCTTCTTTACTGCATTTTCATTTGTAGTTTTTTATTTCTTGTTAAAAGCATCGTATGTATGCAAGACTTGTTTGTTTTTATGATGATATTAATGCAATGAGTATGTTTTCCTTGACGTAATCCATTCGTATTCACTCTTAAATGTTTTTATGCACTGCAATACCAATTTTCTTTGTTTAGAACTCTTGAGGGAGGATGACGAAATAAGAACGCAGATTTCTAATGGTGCGCATTCGGATAAAACCCTGTTAAGGATGTACAGGCATTGTTTCAAAAACATTGGAGAGATAAGGAGATAAACCTTCGTTAACCCTTTCGAGCCTTGAAGCAGGAGTTTCTTTCGTACAAAAAAACCCTCATACTTAACCCAGGGGCAGGGTAGGCGTCAGTTAGTTTGACCGAGCGCTCAAATTCCAAGGAGAGTGTGCAAGAGACGTGAAATCACGATGGTGAGAATAGGCGTGGGAAAACTGTGAGTTGCTGTGCGCCGCTCTTAGCTAATTGGTTTCTGAGTCGTCTCCCTGAATCTGGCGCTTTCGTTGATACGAAAGATTCTCTGAAATGGTCTAAGAGGGTAATGGGCCTGACTGCTGATAACATCGTTTGGATTAATCGTGACTTGCTAGGAATGGAGATCATTTGCAAATGCGGAGAATTCCCTAATGTTCCCTTAATAGGGAGGAAAGGTGGAATTAACTATAATCCCTCCCTAGCTATCAAACAGTTTGGCTATCCTTTGAAGAATCCACCCGAAGAGCGAGATGTCCGAGAATCCTTATTCTTCAATGGTATTGAGGATCAAGGGTTGATAAGGAAAGTTGTGAATGCTTGGAAACAGGTGACTAAGAAGGGTAAGATTCCATTCGGGAAAAGTAACAATCGGGTTTTCCATCCATATAAAGAGTGGATTAAGAAGAGAGCAGAAGAGGAGCTTCTCCCATTCCCGGTGGAACCACCTCTGTATCCTTTGGTGATCAAGCCTCCTACCACCGTTGAGTTGGAGAAGTATAACACATTATGGGGTGAAAAGGAAAGGTTGCGGGAAGAGAATAGTGAGCTAAAGAGAGAGATTTATCAGTGGAAACATGAGCGGGGTGAAGCTATTCATACCGCCAAGTTAAAGACAGAGCTCCTTGCTAAAGCAGAAAAAGAGCTTGCTGACATGGTCGCATCCAGGGAAAGAATGAAACAAGCTTTGGATGGTATCAGTAGCGTTCTCAGGTCCAAGGATGAGGAATTAGGCAAGGCTTTGTTGAAGATTCACAGGTTCAATGATCACCAAGAAACCGCCATGGCTGAGAATAAAAGAAAGGAAGACGCTTACCTAGCTAAGATTAATCAATTGAAGTCAACGCTCAAAAAGAAAGACGCTGAGATCTTATCAGGGATATTCAAGAGACAAGCAGTCCAAGACCAACTCAATGAAGCCATAGCCTCCTTGGAAGAACTGAAAGTCCAAGCTAAAGTGAAGAAACATAGACATGAAGGCCCTAGCATGGAGGGTGTTTCTGGAGAAGACGCTTGGGAGTTACATTGCCGATACCTGGATGGGATCATACACAGGAGAGACCTTCTTATCCAAGGACTGATTCAGAGACCGAAGCATCCCGACACTAGAAAGCTGTTCGGGGAAGTTCAAAACTGGTGCAGAAAGCATAGTGGATGGGGAGGATTGACTCTTGTAAACCTTGATGACATGCCGTAGTTTTCTTCTATCTTTTATTGTATGTGGATCACCACCAGGCTTGTTGGTTGGGACCTATGGTTTTTATGTTCAGATTTGTTATCTCGGATTCGCGATTGTTGACATTTGACTTTTCTCTGGTTTTCTTATTATATGAGCAGAAGTTCCATTATATCTTGTGTTTAAACCAGAATCAAGGGGTGGATCGCCTTGTGAATTTTCAAACACGTCCATTTGCATTTGCATATTCATAATCATTTTGCATAATCATTTTGCATGACAGGTGTTTATTTCCGGTGTTCTTATCTTGTTCTAATCTCGGGATTTCAGAGCAGCACATTCACCGGTATTTTACCAGACCAAATCAGAAGAGAATCATGGAACGAATCCAAGCTGAGTTGAGGGAAATGCGATGCCAGATGGGGAAATTTGGGGGAAGACATCCTCCAGGAGCAGAAAATGATGAGGGAGGAGATCAATCAGTTGAAGACTCAGATGGGTTTGGTCATGGAAATGCTGAATAGGGTGTTGAAGAAGGAAGACAGTCCTGTGCCCGCTTCCACAGCAGAGGTTCTCATTTCTCCCACCTCCTTGGGGTCTCCTCTAGACCATGGATTGCCTCGTGGATCCTCCCCACCGTCAGAGCTTTTTCATCAACAATCATTTCTTGAGGGTCTTAATCCAGAAAAGCTTGAAAAGAAGTTTGATCAGATCCCGATGCCATACTCTCAGTTGCTTCAGCACTTGCTCAAGTTTCAGCTGATTAAATTGATTGCTGCGGGACCTCCACACACCAAGTTTCGTATGGGTTCCAATGTCCATGATAGGTGTGAATTCCATTCAGGGGCGCCTGGTCATAATGTTGAAGATTGTAAGATGCTCAAGTATAAAGTCCAAGAGCTCATTGACTCAGGGGCAATCAAGTTTACATCAGTTGGCACTGGTAAACAAAGTGATGTTACTCCCAGTGTTGCAAAGGGATTGATGACTCCCTCTTTTGCCAAAGGATCCACCTCGCGTCAGGGATCTCTTCCACAACCCTTGTTTGTGCCTCAGCCGAGTGCAGAAAGGAAAGTACAGGGCCAGACCAGGCGCTCAAATTAGCACCGACAGCAGAATTATCAGCAACAGGGGCAATCGAGACCAAAAGGCCTAAAAGGATAATTGATCCTGTTCCTATCCCTTATAGTCAGCTGTTTACGCGTCTGCTTAAGAAGTCTCTGATTCAAACAAGGGGTACCGCGCCAGTACCGTACCCTATTCCTCCCGATTATGACATGACTGCTAGGTGTGAGTTCCACTCGGGAACATTCGGGCACACGACTGATGAGTGTAATGTATTCAGGCATAAGGTGCAAGACCTGGTGGACTCAGAGATCATTGTATTCACTGAAGATGATATGTACATCAATGGAAGCCTCCTTTCACAAATGAACACTCAGTCTGCAAGTACGTCCAGGCAGAATTAAGCTTCCTCAGCAATGGCAATTTTCAGCTTCTTTACTGCATTTTCATTTGTAGTTTTTTATTTCTTGTTAAAAGCATCGTATGTATGCAAGACTTGTTTGTTTTTATGATGATATTAATGCAATGAGTATGTTTTCCTTGAAGTAATCCATTCGTATTCACTCTTAAATGTTTTTATGCACTGCAATACCAATTTTCTTTGTTTAGAACTCTTGAGGGAGGATGACGAAATAAGAACGCAGATTTCTAATGGTGCGCATTCGGATAAAACCCTGTTAAGGATGTACAGGCATTGTTTCAAAAACATTGGAGAGATAAGGAGATAAACCTTCGTTAACCCCTTCGAGCCTTGAAGCAGGAGTTTCTTTCGTACAAAAAAACCCTCATACTTAACCCAGGGGCAGGGTAGGCATCAGTTAGTTTGACCGAGCGCTCAAATTCCAAGGAGAGTGTGCAAGAGACGTGAAATCACGATGGTGAGAATAGGCGTGGGAAAACTGTGAGTTGCTGTGCGTCGCTCTTAGCTAATTGGTTTCTGAGTCGTCTCCCTGAATCTGGCGCTTTCGTTGATACGAAAGATTCTCTGAAATGGTCTAAGAGGGTAATGGGCCTGACTGCTGATAACATCGTTTGGATTAATCGTGACTTGCTAGGAATGGAGATCATTTGCAAATGCGGAGAATTCCCTAATGTTCCCTTAATAGGGAGGAAAGGTGGAATTAACTATAATCCCTCCCTAGCTATCAAACAGTTTGGCTATCCTTTGAAGAATCCACCCGAAGAGCGAGATGTCCGAGAATCCTTATTCTTCAATGGTATTGAGGATCAAGGGTTGATAAGGAAAGTTGTGAATGCTTGGAAACAGGTGACTAAGAAGGGTAAGATTCCATTCGGGAAAAGTAACAATCGGGTTTTCCATCCATATAAAGAGTGGATTAAGAAGAGAGCAGAAGAGGAGCTTCTCCCATTCCCGGTGGAACCACCTCTGTATCCTTTGGTGATCGAGCCTCCTACCACCGTTGAGTTGGAGAAGTATAACACATTATGGGCTGAAAAGGAAAGGTTGCGGGAAGAGAATAGTGAGCTAAAGAGAGAGATTTATCAGTGGAAACATGAGCGGGGTGAAGCTATTCATACCGCCAAGTTAAAGACAGAGCTCCTTGCTAAAGCAGAAAAAGAGCTTGCTGACATGGTCGCATCCAGGGAAAGAATGAAACAAGCTTTGGATGGTATCAGTAGCATTCTCAGGTCCAAGGATGAGGAATTAGGCAAGGCTTTGTTCAAGATTCACAGGTTCAATGATCACCAAGAAACCGCCATGGCTGAGAATAAAAGAAAGGAAGACGCTTACCTAGCTAAGATTAATCAATTGAAGTCAACGCTCAAAAAGAAAGACGCTGAGATCTTATCAGGGATATTCAAGAGACAAGCAGTCCAAGACCAACTCAATGAAGCCATAGCCTCCTTGGAAGAACTGAAAGTCCAAGCTAAAGTGAAGAAACATAGACATGAAGGCCCTAGCATGGAGGGTGTTTCTGGAGAAGACGCTTGGGAGTTACATTGCCGATACCTGGATGGGATCATACACAGGAGAGACCTTCTTATCCAAGGACTGATTCAGAGACCGAAGCATCCCGACACTAGAAAGCTGTTCGAGGAAGTTCAAAACTGGTGCAGAAAGCATAGTGGATGGGGAGGATTGACTCTTGTAAACCTTGATGACATGCCGTAGTTTTCTTCTATCTTTTATTGTATGTGGATCACCACCAGGCTTGTTGGTTGGGACCTATGGTTTTTATGTTCAGATTTGTTATCTCGGATTCGTGATTGTTGACATTTGACTTTTCTCTGGTTTTCTTATTATATGAGCAGAAGTTCCATTATATCTTGTGTTTAAACCAGAATCAAGGGGTGGATCGCCTTGTGAATTTTCAAACACGTCCATTTGCATTTGCATATTCATAATCATTTTGCATAATCATTTTGCATGACAGGTGTTTATTTCCGGTGTTCTTATCTTGTTCTAATCTCGGGATTTCAGATCAGCACATTCACCGGTATTTTACCAGACCAAATCAGAAGAGAATCATGGAACGAATCCAAGCTGAGTTGAGGGAAATGCGATGCCAGATGGGGAAATTTGGGGGAAGACATCCTCCAGGAGCAGAAAATGATGAGGGAGGAGATCAATCAGTTGAAGACTCAGATGGGTTTGGTCATGGAAATGCTGAATAGGGTGTTGAAGAAGGAAGACAGTCCTGTGCCCGCTTCCACAGCAGAGGTTCTCATTTCTCCCACCTCCTTGGGGTCTCCTCTAGACCATGGATTGCCTCGTGGATCCTCCCCACCGTCAGAGCTTTTTCATCAACAATCATTTCTTGAGGGTCTTAATCCAGAAAAGCTTGAAAAGAAGTTTGATCAGATCCCGATGCCATACGCTCAGTTGCTTCAGCACTTGCTCAAGTTTCAGCTGATTAAATTGATTGCTGCGGGACCTCCACACACCAAGTTTCGTATGGGTTCCAATGTCCATGATAGGTGTGAATTCCATTCAGGGGCGCCTGGTCATAATGTTGAAGATTGTAAGATGCTCAAGTATAAAGTCCAAGAGCTCATTGACTCAGGGGCAATCAAGTTTACATCAGTTGGCACTGGTAAACAAAGTGATGTTACTCCCAGTGTTGCAAAGGGACTGATGACTCCCTCTTTTACCAAAGGATCCACCTCGCGTCAGGGATCTCTTCCACAACCCTTGTTTGTGCCTCAGCCGAGTGCAGAAAGGAAAGTACAGGGCCAGACCAGGCGCTCAAATTAGCACCGACAGCAGAACTATCAGCAACAGGGGCAATCGAGACCAAGAAGGCCTAAAAGGATAATTGATCCTGTTCCTATCCCTTATAGTCAGCTGTTTACGCGTCTGCTTAAGAAGTCTCTGATTCAAACAAGGGGTACCGCGCCAGTACCGTACCCTATTCCTCCCGATTATGACCTGACTGCTAGGTGTGAGTTCCACTCGGGAACATTCGGGCACACGACTGATGAGTGTAATGTATTCAGGCATAAGGTGCAAGACCTGGTGGACTCAGAGATCATTGTATTCACTGAAGATGATATGTACATCAATGGAAGCCTCCTTTCACAAATGAACACTCAGTCTGCAAGTACGTCCAGGCAGAATTAAGCTTCCTCAGCAATGGCAATTTTCAGCTTCTTTACTGCATTTTCATTTGTAGTTTTTTATTTCTTGTTAAAAGCATCGTATGTATGCAAGACTTGTTTGTTTTTATGATGATATTAATGCAATGAGTATGTTTTCGTTGAAGTAATCCATTCGTATTCACTCTTAAATGTTTTTATGCACTGCAATACCAATTTTCTTTGTTTAGAACTCTTGAGGGAGGATGACGAAATAAGAACGCAGATTTCTAATGATGCGCATTCGGATAAAACCCTGTTAAGGATGTACAGGCATTGTTTCAAAAACATTGGAGAGATAAGGAGATAAACCTTCGTTAACCCCTTTGAGCCTTGAAGCAGGAGTTTCTTTCGTACAAAAAAACCCTCATACTTAACCCAGGGGCAGGGTAGGCGTCAGTTAGTTTGACCGAGCGCTCAAATTCCAAGGAGAGTGTGCAAGAGACGTGAAGTCACGATGGTGAGAATAGGCGTGGGAAAACTGTGAGTTGCTGTGCGCCGCTCTTAGCTAATTGGTTTCTGAGTCGTCTCCCTGAATCTGGCGCTTTCGTTGATACGAAAGATTCTCTGAAATGGTCTAAGAGGGTAATGGGCCTGACTGCTGATAACATCGTTTGGATTAATCGTGACTTGCTAGGAATGGAGATCATTTGCAAATGCGGAGAATTCCCTAATGTTCCCTTAATAGGGAGGAAAGGTGGAATTAACTATAATCCCTCCCTAGCTATCAAACAGTTTGGCTATCCTTTGAAGAATCCACCCGAAGAGCGAGATGTCCGAGAATCCTTATTCTTCAATGGTATTGAGGATCAAGGGTTGATAAGGAAAGTTGTGAATGCTTGGAAACAGGTGACTAAGAAGGGTAAGACTCCATTCGGGAAAAGTAACAATCGAGTTTTCCATCCATATAAAGAGTGGATTAAGAAGAGAGCAGAAGAGGAGCTTCTCCCGTTCCCGGTGGAACCACCTCTGTATCCTTTGGTGATCGAGCCTCCTACCACCGTTGAGTTGGAGAAGTATAACACATTATGGGCTGAAAAGGAAAGGTTGCGGGAAGAGAATAGTGAGCTAAAGAGAGAGATTTATCAGTGGAAACATGAGCGGGGTGAAGCTATTCATACCGCCAAGTTAAAGACAGAGCTCCTTGCTAAAGCAGAAAAAGAGCTTGCTGACATGGTCGCATCCAGGGAAAGAATGAAACAAGCTTTGGATGGTATCAGTAGCGTTCTCAGGTCCAAGGATGAGGAATTAGGCAAGGCTTTGTTGAAGATTCACAGGTTCAATGATCACCAAGAAACCGCCATGGCTGAGAATAAAAGAAAGGAAGACGCTTACCTAGCTAAGATTAATCAATTGAAGTCAACGCTAAAAAAGAAAGACGCTGAGATCTTATCAGGGATATTCAAGAGACAAGCAGTCCAAGACCAACTCAATGAAGCCATAGCCTCCTTGGAAGAACTGAAAGTCCAAGCTAAAGTGAAGAAACATAGACATGAAGGCCCTAGCATGGAGGGTGTTTCTGGAGAAGACGCTTGGGAGTTACATTGCCGATACCTGGATGGGATCATACACAGGAGAGACCTTCTTATCCAAGGACTGATTCAGAGACCGAAGCATCCCGACACTAGAAAGCTGTTCGAGGAAGTTCAAAACTGGTGCAGAAAGCATAGTGGATGGGGAGGATTGACTCTTGTAAACCTTGATGACATGCCGTAGTTTTCTTCTATCTTATATTGTATGTGGATCACCACCAGGCTTGTTGGTTGGGACCTATGGTTTTTATGTTCAGATTTGTTATCTCGGATTCGCGATTGTTGACATTTGACTTTTCTCTGGTTTTCTTATTATATGAGCAGAAGTTCCATTATATCTTGTGTTTAAACCAGAATCAAGGGGTGGATCGCCTTGTGAATTTTCAAACACGTCCATTTGCATTTGCATATTCATAATCATTTTGCATAATCATTTTGCATGACAGGTGTTTATTTCTGGTGTTCTTATCTTGTTCTAATCTCGGGATTTCAGATCAGCACATTCACCGGTATTTTACCAGACCAAATCAGAAGAGAATCATGGAACGAATCCAAGCTGAGTTGAGGGAAATGCGATGCCAGATGGGGAAATTTGGGGGAAGACATCCTCCAGGAGCAGAAAATGATGAGGGAGGAGATCAATCAGTTGAAGACTCAGATGGGTTTGGTCATGGAAATGCTGAATAGGGTGTTGAAGAAGGAAGACAGTCCTGTGCCCGCTTCCACAGCAGAGGTTCTCATTTCTCCCACCTCCTTGGGGTCTCCTCTAGACCATGGATTGCCTCGTGGATCCTCCCCACCGTCAGAGCTTTTTCATCAACAATCATTTCTTGAGGGTCTTAATCCAGAAAAGCTTGAAAAGAAGTTTGATCAGATCCCGATGCCATACGCTCAGTTGCTTCAGCACTTGCTCAAGTTTCAGCTGATTAAATTGATTGCTGCGGGACCTCCACACACCAAGTTTCGTATGGGTTCCAATGTCCATGATAGGTGTGAATTCCATTCAGGGGCGCCTGGTCATAATGTTGAAGATTGTAAGATGCTCAAGTATAAAGTCCAAGAGCTCATTGACTCAGGGGCAATCAAGTTTACATCAGTTGGCACTGGTAAACAAAGTGATGTTACTCCCAGTGTTGCAAAGGGACTGATGACTCCCTCTTTTACCAAAGGATCCACCTCGCGTCAGGGATCTCTTCCACAACCCTTGTTTGTGCCTCAGCCGAGTGCAGAAAGGAAAGTACAGGGCCAGACCAGGCGCTCAAATTAGCACCGACAGCAGAATTATCAGCAACAGGGGCAATCGAGACCAAGAAGGCCTAAAAGGATAATTGATCCTGTTCCTATCCCTTATAGTCAGCTGTTTACGCGTCTGCTTAAGAAGTCTCTGATTCAAACAAGGGGTACCGCGCCAGTACCGTACCCTATTCCTCCCGATTATGACCTGACTGCTAGGTGTGAGTTCCACTCGGGAACATTCGGGCACACGACTGATGAGTGTAATGTATTCAGGCATAAGGTGCAAGACCTGGTGGACTCAGAGATCATTGTATTCACTGAAGATGATATGTACATCAATGGAAGCCTCCTTTCACAAATGAACACTCAGTCTGCAAGTACGTCCAGGCAGAATTAAGCTTCCTCAGCAATGGCAATTTTCAGCTTCTTTACTGCATTTTCATTTGTAGTTTTTTATTTCTTGTTAAAAGCATCGTATGTATGCAAGACTTGTTTGTTTTTATGATGATATTAATGCAATGAGTATGTTTTCGTTGAAGTAATCCATTCGTATTCACTCTTAAATGTTTTTATGCACTGCAATACCAATTTTCTTTGTTTAGAACTCTTGAGGGAGGATGACGAAATAAGAACGCAGATTTCTAATGATGCGCATTCGGATAAAACCCTGTTAAGGATGTACAGGCATTGTTTCAAAAACATTGGAGAGATAAGGAGATAAACCTTCGTTAACCCCTTTGAGCCTTGAAGCAGGAGTTTCTTTCGTACAAAAAAACCCTCATACTTAACCCAGGGGCAGGGTAGGCGTCAGTTAGTTTGACCGAGCGCTCAAATTCCAAGGAGAGTGTGCAAGAGACGTGAAGTCACGATGGTGAGAATAGGCGTGGGAAAACTGTGAGTTGCTGTGCGCCGCTCTTAGCTAATTGGTTTCTGAGTCGTCTCCCTGAATCTGGCGCTTTCGTTGATACGAAAGATTCTCTGAAATGGTCTAAGAGGGTAATGGGCCTGACTGCTGATAACATCGTTTGGATTAATCGTGACTTGCTAGGAATGGAGATCATTTGCAAATGCGGAGAATTCCCTAATGTTCCCTTAATAGGGAGGAAAGGTGGAATTAACTATAATCCCTCCCTAGCTATCAAACAGTTTGGCTATCCTTTGAAGAATCCACCCGAAGAGCGAGATGTCCGAGAATCCTTATTCTTCAATGGTATTGAGGATCAAGGGTTGATAAGGAAAGTTGTGAATGCTTGGAAACAGGTGACTAAGAAGGGTAAGACTCCATTCGGGAAAAGTAACAATCGAGTTTTCCATCCATATAAAGAGTGGATTAAGAAGAGAGCAGAAGAGGAGCTTCTCCCGTTCCCGGTGGAACCACCTCTGTATCCTTTGGTGATCGAGCCTCCTACCACCGTTGAGTTGGAGAAGTATAACACATTATGGGCTGAAAAGGAAAGGTTGCGGGAAGAGAATAGTGAGCTAAAGAGAGAGATTTATCAGTGGAAACATGAGCGGGGTGAAGCTATTCATACCGCCAAGTTAAAGACAGAGCTCCTTGCTAAAGCAGAAAAAGAGCTTGCTGACATGGTCGCATCCAGGGAAAGAATGAAACAAGCTTTGGATGGTATCAGTAGCGTTCTCAGGTCCAAGGATGAGGAATTAGGCAAGGCTTTGTTGAAGATTCACAGGTTCAATGATCACCAAGAAACCGCCATGGCTGAGAATAAAAGAAAGGAAGACGCTTACCTAGCTAAGATTAATCAATTGAAGTCAACGCTAAAAAAGAAAGACGCTGAGATCTTATCAGGGATATTCAAGAGACAAGCAGTCCAAGACCAACTCAATGAAGCCATAGCCTCCTTGGAAGAACTGAAAGTCCAAGCTAAAGTGAAGAAACATAGACATGAAGGCCCTAGCATGGAGGGTGTTTCTGGAGAAGACGCTTGGGAGTTACATTGCCGATACCTGGATGGGATCATACACAGGAGAGACCTTCTTATCCAAGGACTGATTCAGAGACCGAAGCATCCCGACACTAGAAAGCTGTTCGAGGAAGTTCAAAACTGGTGCAGAAAGCATAGTGGATGGGGAGGATTGACTCTTGTAAACCTTGATGACATGCCGTAGTTTTCTTCTATCTTATATTGTATGTGGATCACCACCAGGCTTGTTGGTTGGGACCTATGGTTTTTATGTTCAGATTTGTTATCTCGGATTCGCGATTGTTGACATTTGACTTTTCTCTGGTTTTCTTATTATATGAGCAGAAGTTCCATTATATCTTGTGTTTAAACCAGAATCAAGGGGTGGATCGCCTTGTGAATTTTCAAACACGTCCATTTGCATTTGCATATTCATAATCATTTTGCATAATCATTTTGCATGACAGGTGTTTATTTCCGGTGTTCTTATCTTGTTCTAATCTCGGGATTTCAGATCAGCACATTCACCGGTATTTTACCAGACCAAATCAGAAGAGAATCATGGAACGAATCCAAGCTGAGTTGAGGGAAATGCGATGCCAGATGGGGAAATTTGGGGGAAGACATCCTCCAGGAGCAGAAAATGATGAGGGAGGAGATCAATCAGTTGAAGACTCAGATGGGTTTGGTCATGGAAATGCTGAATAGGGTGTTGAAGAAGGAAGACAGTCCTGTGCCCGCTTCCACAGCAGAGGTTCTCATTTCTCCCACCTCCTTGGGGTCTCCTCTAGACCATGGATTGCCTCGTGGATCCTCCCCACCGTCAGAGCTTTTTCATCAACAATCATTTCTTGAGGGTCTTAATCCAGAAAAGCTTGAAAAGAAGTTTGATCAGATCCCGATGCCATACGCTCAGTTGCTTCAGCACTTGCTCAAGTTTCAGCTGATTAAATTGATTGCTGCGGGACCTCCACACACCAAGTTTCGTATGGGTTCCAATGTCCATGATAGGTGTGAATTCCATTCAGGGGCGCCTGGTCATAATGTTGAAGATTGTAAGATGCTCAAGTATAAAGTCCAAGAGCTCATTGACTCAGGGGCAATCAAGTTTACATCAGTTGGCACTGGTAAACAAAGTGATGTTACTCCCAGTGTTGCAAAGGGACTGATGACTCCCTCTTTTACCAAAGGATCCACCTCGCGTCAGGGATCTCTTCCACAACCCTTGTTTGTGCCTCAGCCGAGTGCAGAAAGGAAAGTACAGGGCCAGACCAGGCGCTCAAATTAGCACCGACAGCAGAATTATCAGCAACAGGGGCAATCGAGACCAAGAAGGCCTAAAAGGATAATTGATCCTGTTCCTATCCCTTATAGTCAGCTGTTTACGCGTCTGCTTAAGAAGTCTCTGATTCAAACAAGGGGTACCGCGCCAGTACCGTACCCTATTCCTCCCGATTATGACCTGACTGCTAGGTGTGAGTTCCACTCGGGAACATTCGGGCACACGACTGATGAGTGTAATGTATTCAGGCATAAGGTGCAAGACCTGGTGGACTCAGAGATCATTGTATTCACTGAAGATGATATGTACATCAATGGAAGCCTCCTTTCACAAATGAACACTCAGTCTGCAAGTACGTCCAGGCAGAATTAAGCTTCCTCAGCAATGGCAATTTTTAGCTTCTTTACTGCATTTTCATTTGTAGTTTTTTATTTCTTGTTAAAAGCATCGTATGTATGCAAGACTTGTTTGTTTTTATGATGATATTAATGCAATGAGTATGTTTTCGTTGAAGTAATCCATTCGTATTCACTCTTAAATGTTTTTATGCACTGCAATACCAATTTTCTTTGTTTAGAACTCTTGAGGGAGGATGACGAAATAAGAACGCAGATTTCTAATGATGCGCATTCGGATAAAACCCTGTTAAGGATGTACAGGCATTGTTTCAAAAACATTGGAGAGATAAGGAGATAAACCTTCGTTAACCCCTTTGAGCCTTGAAGCAGGAGTTTCTTTCGTACAAAAAAACCCTCATACTTAACCCAGGGGCAGGGTAGGCGTCAGTTAGTTTGACCGAGCGCTCAAATTCCAAGGAGAGTGTGCAAGAGACGTGAAGTCACGATGGTGAGAATAGGCGTGGGAAAACTGTGAGTTGCTATGCGCCGCTCTTAGCTAATTGGTTTCTGAGTCGTCTCCCTGAATCTGGCGCTTTCGTTGATACGAAAGATTCTCTGAAATGGTCTAAGAGGGTAATGGGCCTGACTGCTGATAACATCGTTTGGATTAATCGTGACTTGCTAGGAATGGAGATCATTTGCAAATGCGGAGAATTCCCTAATGTTCCCTTAATAGGGAGGAAAGGTGGAATTAACTATAATCCCTCCCTAGCTATCAAACAGTTTGGCTATCCTTTGAAGAATCCACCCGAAGAGCGAGATGTCCGAGAATCCTTATTCTTCAATGGTATTGAGGATCAAGGGTTGATAAGGAAAGTTGTGAATGCTTGGAAACAGGTGACTAAGAAGGGTAAGACTCCATTCGGGAAAAGTAACAATCGAGTTTTCCATCCATATAAAGAGTGGATTAAGAAGAGAGCAGAAGAGGAGCTTCTCCCGTTCCCGGTGGAACCACCTCTGTATCCTTTGGTGATCGAGCCTCCTACCACCGTTGAGTTGGAGAAGTATAACACATTATGGGCTGAAAAGGAAAGGTTGCGGGAAGAGAATAGTGAGCTAAAGAGAGAGATTTATCAGTGGAAACATGAGCGGGGTGAAGCTATTCATACCGCCAAGTTAAAGACAGAGCTCCTTGCTAAAGCAGAAAAAGAGCTTGCTGACATGGTCGCATCCAGGGAAAGAATGAAACAAGCTTTGGATGGTATCAGTAGCGTTCTCAGGTCCAAGGATGAGGAATTAGGCAAGGCTTTGTTGAAGATTCACAGGTTCAATGATCACCAAGAAACCGCCATGGCTGAGAATAAAAGAAAGGAAGACGCTTACCTAGCTAAGATTAATCAATTGAAGTCAACGCTAAAAAAGAAAGACGCTGAGATCTTATCAGGGATATTCAAGAGACAAGCAGTCCAAGACCAACTCAATGAAGCCATAGCCTCCTTGGAAGAACTGAAAGTCCAAGCTAAAGTGAAGAAACATAGACATGAAGGCCCTAGCATGGAGGGTGTTTCTGGAGAAGACGCTTGGGAGTTACATTGCCGATACCTGGATGGGATCATACACAGGAGAGACCTTCTTATCCAAGGACTGATTCAGAGACCGAAGCATCCCGACACTAGAAAGCTGTTCGAGGAAGTTCAAAACTGGTGCAGAAAGCATAGTGGATGGGGAGGATTGACTCTTGTAAACCTTGATGACATGCCGTAGTTTTCTTCTATCTTATATTGTATGTGGATCACCACCAGGCTTGTTGGTTGGGACCTATGGTTTTTATGTTCAGATTTGTTATCTCGGATTCGCGATTGTTGACATTTGACTTTTCTCTGGTTTTCTTATTATATGAGCAGAAGTTCCATTATATCTTGTGTTTAAACCAGAATCAAGGGGTGGATCGCCTTGTGAATTTTCAAACACGTCCATTTGCATTTGCATATTCATAATCATTTTGCATAATCATTTTGCATGACAGGTGTTTATTTCCGGTGTTCTTATCTTGTTCTAATCTCGGGATTTCAGATCAGCACATTCACCGGTATTTTACCAGACCAAATCAGAAGAGAATCATGGAACGAATCCAAGCTGAGTTGAGGGAAATGCGATGCCAGATGGGGAAATTTGGGGGAAGACATCCTCCAGGAGCAGAAAATGATGAGGGAGGAGATCAATCAGTTGAAGACTCAGATGGGTTTGGTCATGGAAATGCTGAATAGGGTGTTGAAGAAGGAAGACAGTCCTGTGCCCGCTTCCACAGCAGAGGTTCTCATTTCTCCCACCTCCTTGGGGTCTCCTCTAGACCATGGATTGCCTCGTGGATCCTCCCCACCGTCAGAGCTTTTTCATCAACAATCATTTCTTGAGGGTCTTAATCCAGAAAAGCTTGAAAAGAAGTTTGATCAGATCCCGATGCCATACGCTCAGTTGCTTCAGCACTTGCTCAAGTTTCAGCTGATTAAATTGATTGCTGCGGGACCTCCACACACCAAGTTTCGTATGGGTTCCAATGTCCATGATAGGTGTGAATTCCATTCAGGGGCGCCTGGTCATAATGTTGAAGATTGTAAGATGCTCAAGTATAAAGTCCAAGAGCTCATTGACTCAGGGGCAATCAAGTTTACATCAGTTGGCACTGGTAAACAAAGTGATGTTACTCCCAGTGTTGCAAAGGGACTGATGACTCCCTCTTTTGCCAAAGGATCCACCTCGCGTCAGGGATCTCTTCCACAACCCTTGTTTGTGCCTCAGCCGAGTGCAGAAAGGAAAATACAGGGCCAGACCAGGCGCTCAAATTAGCACCGACAACAGAATTATCAACAACAGGGGCAATCGAGAACAAGAAGGCCTAAAAGGATAATTGATCCTGTTCCTATCCCTTATAGTCAGCTGTTTACGCGTCTGCTTAAGAAGTCTCTGATTCAAACAAGGGGTACCGCGCCAGTACCGTACCCTATTCCTCCCGATTATGACATGACTGCTAGGTGTGAGTTCCACTCGAGAACATTCGGGCACACGACTGATGAGTGTAATGTATTCAGGCATAAGGTGCAAGACCTGGTGGACTCAGAGATCATTGTATTCACTGAAGATGATATGTACATCAATGGAAGCCTCCTTTCACAAATGAACACTCAGTCTGCAAGTACGTCCAGGCAGAATTAAGCTTCCTCAGCAATGGCAATTTTCAGCTTCTTTACTGCATTTTCATTTGTAGTTTTTTATTTCTTGTTAAAAGCATCGTATGTATGCAAGACTTGTTTGTTTTTATGATGATATTAATGCAATGAGTATGTTTTCGTTGAAGTAATCCATTCGTATTCACTCTTAAATGTTTTTATGCACTGCAATACCAATTTTCTTTGTTTAGAACTCTTGAGGGAGGATGACGAAATAAGAACGCAGATTTCTAATGGTGCGCATTCGGATAAAACCCTGTTAAGGATGTACAGGCATTGTTTCAAAAACATTGGAGAGATAAGGAGATAAACCTTCGTTAACCCCTTCAAGCCTTGAAGCAGGAGTTTCTTTCGTACAAAAAAACCCTCATACTTAACCCAGGGGCAGGGTAGGCGTCAGTTAGTTTGACCGAGCGCTCAAATTCCAAGGAGAGTGTGCAAGAGACGTGAAATCACGATGGTGAGAATAGGCGTGGGAAAACTGTGAGTTGCTGTGCGTCGCTCTTAGCTAATTGGTTTCTGAGTCGTCTCCCTGAATCTGGCGCTTTCGTTGATACGAAAGATTCTCTGAAATGGTCTAAGAGTGTAATGGGCCTGACTGCTGATAACATCGTTTGGATTAATCGTGACTTGCTAGGAATGGAGATCATTTGCAAATGCGGAGAATTCCCTAATGTTCCCTTAATAGGGAGGAAAGGTGGAATTAACTATAATCCCTCCCTAGCTATCAAACAGTTTGGCTATCCTTTGAAGAATCCACCCGAAGAGCGAGATGTCCGAGAATCCTTATTCTTCAATGGTATTGAGGATCAAGGGTTGATAAGGAAAGTTGTGAATGCTTGGAAACAGGTGACTAAGAAGGGTAAGACTCCATTCGGGAAAAGTAACAATCGGGTTTTCCATCCATATAAAGAGTGGATTAAGAAGAGAGCAGAAGAGGAGCTTCTCCCGTTCCCGGTGGAACCACCTCTGTATCCTTTGGTGATCGAGCCTCCTACCACCGTTGAGTTGGAGAAGTATAACACATTATGGGCTGAAAAGGAAAGGTTGCGGGAAGAGAATAGTGAGCTAAAGAGAGAGATTTATCAGTGGAAACATGAGCGGGGTGAAGCTATTCATACCGCCAAGTTAAAGACAGAGCTCCTTGCTAAAGCAGAAAAAGAGCTTGCTGACATGGTCGCATCCAGGGAAAGAATGAAACAAGCTTTGGATGGTATCAGTAGCGTTCTCAGGTCCAAGGATGAGGAATTAGGCAAGGCTTTGTTGAAGATTCACAGGTTCAATGATCACCAAGAAACCGCCATGGCTGAGAATAAAAGAAAGGAAGACGCTTACCTAGCTAAGATTAATCAATTGAAGTCAACGCTAAAAAAGAAAGACGCTGAGATCTTATCAGGGATATTCAAGAGACAAGCAGTCCAAGACCAACTCAATGAAGCCATAGCCTCCTTGGAAGAACTGAAAGTCCAAGCTAAAGTGAAGAAACATAGACATGAAGGCCCTAGCATGGAGGGTGTTTCTGGAGAAGACGCTTGGGAGTTACATTGCCGATACCTGGATGGGATCATACACAGGAGAGACCTTCTTATCCAAGGACTGATTCAGAGACCGAAGCATCCCGACACTAGAAAGCTGTTCGAGGAAGTTCAAAACTGGTGCAGAAAGCATAGTGGATGGGGAGGATTGACTCTTGTAAACCTTGATGACATGCCGTAGTTTTCTTCTATCTTATATTGTATGTGGATCACCACCAGGCTTGTTGGTTGGGACCTATGGTTTTTATGTTCAGATTTGTTATCTCGGATTCGCGATTGTTGACATTTGACTTTTCTCTGGTTTTCTTATTATATGAGCAGAAGTTCCATTATATCTTGTGTTTAAACCAGAATCAAGGGGTGGATCGCCTTGTGAATTTTCAAACACGTCCATTTGCATTTGCATATTCATAATCATTTTGCATAATCATTTTGCATGACAGGTGTTTATTTCCGGTGTTCTTATCTTGTTCTAATCTCGGGATTTCAGATCAGCACATTCACCGGTATTTTACCAGACCAAATCAGAAGAGAATCATGGAACGAATCCAAGCTGAGTTGAGGGAAATGCGATGCCAGATGGGGAAATTTGGGGGAAGACATCCTCCAGGAGCAGAAAATGATGAGGGAGGAGATCAATCAGTTGAAGACTCAGATGGGTTTGGTCATGGAAATGCTGAATAGGGTGTTGAAGAAGGAAGACAGTCCTGTGCCCGCTTCCACAGCAGAGGTTCTCATTTCTCCCACCTCCTTGGGGTCTCCTCTAGACCATGGATTGCCTCGTGGATCCTCCCCACCGTCAGAGCTTTTTCATCAACAATCATTTCTTGAGGGTCTTAATCCAGAAAAGCTTGAAAAGAAGTTTGATCAGATCCCGATGCCATACGCTCAGTTGCTTCAGCACTTGCTCAAGTTTCAGCTGATTAAATTGATTGCTGCGGGACCTCCACACACCAAGTTTCGTATGGGTTCCAATGTCCATGATAGGTGTGAATTCCATTCAGGGGCGCCTGGTCATAATGTTGAAGATTGTAAGATGCTCAAGTATAAAGTCCAAGAGCTCATTGACTCAGGGGCAATCAAGTTTACATCAGTTGGCACTGGTAAACAAAGTGATGTTACTCCCAGTGTTGCAAAGGGACTGATGACTCCCTCTTTTGCCAAAGGATCCACCTCGCGTCAGGGATCTCTTCCACAACCCTTGTTTGTGCCTCAGCCGAGTGCAGAAAGGAAAATACAGGGCCAGACCAGGCGCTCAAATTAGCACCGACAACAGAATTATCAACAACAGGGGCAATCGAGAACAAGAAGGCCTAAAAGGATAATTGATCCTGTTCCTATCCCTTATAGTCAGCTGTTTACGCGTCTGCTTAAGAAGTCTCTGATTCAAACAAGGGGTACCGCGCCAGTACCGTACCCTATTCCTCCCGATTATGACATGACTGCTAGGTGTGAGTTCCACTCGGGAACATTCGGGCACACGACTGATGAGTGTAATGTATTCAGGCATAAGGTGCAAGACCTGGTGGACTCAGAGATCATTGTATTCACTGAAGATGATATGTACATCAATGGAAGCCTCCTTTCACAAATGAACACTCAGTCTGCAAGTACGTCCAGGCAGAATTAAGCTTCCTCAGCAATGGCAATTTTCAGCTTCTTTACTGCATTTTCATTTGTAGTTTTTTATTTCTTGTTAAAAGCATCGTATGTATGCAAGACTTGTTTGTTTTTATGATGATATTAATGCAATGAGTATGTTTTCCTTGAAGTAATCCATTCGTATTCACTCTTAAATGTTTTTATGCACTGCAATACCAATTTTCTTTGTTTAGAACTCTTGAGGGAGGATGACGAAATAAGAACGCAGATTTCTAATGGTGCGCATTCGGATAAAACCCTGTTAAGGATGTACAGGCATTGTTTCAAAAACATTGGAGAGATAAGGAGATAAACCTTCGTTAACCCCTTCAAGCCTTGAAGCAGGAGTTTCTTTCGTACAAAAAAACCCTCATACTTAACCCAGGGGCAGGGTAGGCGTCAGTTAGTTTGACCGAGCGCTCAAATTCCAAGGAGAGTGTGCAAGAGACGTGAAATCACGATGGTGAGAATAGGCGTGGGAAAACTGTGAGTTGCTGTGCGTCGCTCTTAGCTAATTGGTTTCTGAGTCGTCTCCCTGAATCTGGCGCTTTCGTTTATACGAAAGATTCTCTGAAATGGTCTAAGAGGGTAATGGGCCTGACTGCTGATAACATCGTTTGGATTAATCGTGACTTGCTAGGAATGGAGATCATTTGCAAATGCGGAGAATTCCCTAATGTTCCCTTAATAGGGAGGAAAGGTGGAATTAACTATAATCCCTCCCTAGCTATCAAACAGTTTGGCTATCCTTTGAAGAATCCACCCGAAGAGCGAGATGTCCGAGAATCCTTATTCTTCAATGGTATTGAGGATCAAGGGTTGATAAGGAAAGTTGTGAATGCTTGGAAACAGGTGACTAAGAAGGGTAAGATTCCATTCGGGAAAAGTAACAATCGGGTTTTCCATCCATATAAAGAGTGGATTAAGAAGAGAGCAGAAGAGGAGCTTCTCCCATTCCCGGTGGAACCACCTCTGTATCCTTTGGTGATCGAGCCTCCTACCACCGTTGAGTTGGAGAAGTATAACACATTATGGGCTGAAAAGGAAAGGTTGCGGGAAGAGAATAGTGAGCTAAAGAGAGAGATTTATCAGTGGAAACATGAGCGGGGTGAAGCTATTCATACCGCCAAGTTAAAGACAGAGCTCCTTGCTAAAGCAGAAAAAGAGCTTGCTGACATGGTCGCATCCAGGGAAAGAATGAAACAAGCTTTGGATGGTATCAGTAGCGTTCTCAGGTCCAAGGATGAGGAATTAGGCAAGGCTTTGTTGAAGATTCACAGGTTCAATGATCACCAAGAAACCGCCATGGCTGAGAATAAAAGAAAGGAAGACGCTTACCTAGCTAAGATTAATCAATTGAAGTCAACGCTCAAAAAGAAAGACGCTGAGATCTTATCAGGGATATTCAAGAGACAAGCAGTCCAAGACCAACTCAATGAAGCCATAGCCTCCTTGGAAGAACTGAAAGTCCAAGCTAAAGTGAAGAAACATAGACATGAAGGCCCTAGCATGGAGGGTGTTTCTGGAGAAGACGCTTGGGAGTTACATTGCCGATACCTGGATGGGATCATACACAGGAGAGACCTTCTTATCCAAGGACTGATTCAGAGACCGAGGCATCCCGACACTAGAAAGCTGTTCGAGGAAGTTCAAAACTGGTGCAGAAAGCATAGTGGATGGGGAGGATTGACTCTTGTAAACCTTGATGACATGCCGTAGTTTTCTTCTATCTTTTATTGTATGTGGATCACCACCAGGCTTGTTGGTTGGGACCTATGGTTTTTATGTTCAGATTTGTTATCTCGGATTCGCGATTGTTGACATTTGACTTTTCTCTGGTTTTCTTATTATATGAGAAGAAGTTCCATTATATCTTGTGTTTAAACCAGAATCAAGGGGTGGATCGCCTTGTGAATTTTCAAACACGTCCATTTGCATTTGCATATTCATAATCATTTTGCATAATCATTTTGCATGACAGGTGTTTATTTCCGGTGTTCTTATCTTGTTCTAATCTCGGGATTTCAGATCAGCACATTCACCGGTATTTTACCAGACCAAATCAAAAGAGAATCATGGAACGAATCCAAGCTGAGTTGAGGGAAATGCGATGCCAGAAGGGGAAATTTGGG
The DNA here is from genome assembly GCA_022829125.1 of Lathyrus tuberosus. Classification (NCBI taxonomy): domain Eukaryota; kingdom Viridiplantae; phylum Streptophyta; class Magnoliopsida; order Fabales; family Fabaceae; genus Lathyrus; species Lathyrus tuberosus. The sequence goes on from JALAZF010000248.1 coordinate 8,673,618, forward strand.
GGAAGACATCCTCCAGGAGCAGAAAATGATGAGGGAGGAGATCAATCAGTTGAAGACTCAGATGGGTTTGGTCATGGAAATGCTGAATAGGGTGTTGAAGAAGGAAGACAGTCCTGTGCCCGCTTCCACAGCAGAGGTTCTCATTTCTCCCACCTCCTTGGGATCTCCTCTAGACCATGGATTGCCTCGTGGATCCTCCCCACCGTCAGAGCTTTTTCATCAACAATCATTTCTTGAGGGTCTTAATCCAGAAAAGCTTGAAAAGAAGTTTGATCAGATCCCGATGCCATACGCTCAGTTGCTTCAGCACTTGCTCAAGTTTCAGCTGATTAAATTGATTGCTGCGGGACCTCCACACACCAAGTTTCGTATGGGTTCCAATGTCCATGATAGGTGTGAATTCCATTCAGGGGCACCTGGTCATAATGTTGAAGATTGTAAGATGCTCAAGTATAAAGTCCAAGAGCTCATTGACTCAGGGGCAATTAAGTTTACATCAGTTGGCACTGGTAAACAAAGTGATGTTACTCCCAGTGTTGCAAAGGGACTGATGACTCCCTCTTTTGCCAAAGGACCCACCTCGCGTCAGGGATCTCTTCCATAACCCTTGTTTGTGCCTCAGCCGAGTGCAGAAAGGAAAGTACAGGGCCAGACCGGGCGCTCAAATTAGCACCGACAGCAGAATTATCAGCAACAGGGGCAATCGAGACCAAGAAGGCCCAAAAGGATAATTGATCCTGTTCCTATCCCTTATAGTCAGCTGTTTACGCGCCTGCTTAAGAAGTCTCTGATTCAAACAAGGGGTACCGCGCCAGTACCGTACCCTATTCCTCCCAATTATGACATGACTGCTAGGCGTGAGTTCCACTCGGGAACGTTCGGGCACACGACTAATGAGTGTAATGTATTCAGGCATAAGGTGCAAGACCTGGTGGACTCAGAGATCATTGTATTCACTGAAGATGATATGTACATCAATGGAAGCCTCCTTTCACAAATGAACACTCAGTCTGCAAGTACGTCCAGGCAGAATTAAGCTTCCTCAGCAATGGCAATTTTCAGCTTCTTTACTGCATTTTCATTTGTAGTTTTTTATTTCTTGTTAAAAGCATCGTATGTATGCAAGACTTGTTTGTTTTCATGATGATATTAATGCAATGAGTATGTTTTCCTTGAAGTAATCCATTCGTATTCACTCTTAAATGTTTTTATGCACTGCAATACCAATTTTCTTTGTTTAGAACTCTTGAGGGAGGATGACGAAATAAGAACGCAGATTTCTAATGGTGCGCATTCGGATAAAACCCTGTTAAGGATGTACAGGCATTGTTTCAAAAACATTGGAGAGATAAGGAGATAAACCTTCGTTAACCCCTTCGAGCCTTGAAGCAGGAGTTTCTTTCGTACAAAAAAACCCTCATACTTAACCCAGGGGCAGGGTAGGCGTCAGTTAGTTTGATCGAGCGCTCAAATTCCAAGGAGAGTGTGCAAGAGACGTGAAGTCACGATGGTGAGAATAGGCGTGGGAAAACTGTGAGTTGCTGTGTGCCGCTCTTAGCTAATTGGTTTCTGAGTCGTCTCCCTGAATCTGGCGCTTTCGTTGATACGAAAGATTCTCCGAAGTGGTCTAAGAGGGTAATGGGCCTGACTGCTGATAACATCGTTTGGATTAATCGTGACTTGCTAGGAATGGAGATCATTTGCAAATGCGGAGAATTCCCTAATGTTCCCTTAATAGGGAGGAAAGGTGGAATTAACTATAATCCCTCCCTAGCTATCAAATAGTTTGGCTATCCTTTGAAGAATCCACCCGAAGAGCGAGATGTCCGAGAATCCTTATTCTTCAATGGTATTGAGGATCAAGGGTTGATAAGGAAAGTTGTGAATGCTTGGAAACAGGTGACTAAGAAGGGTAAGATTCCATTCGGGAAAAGTAACAATCGGGTTTTCCATCCATATAAAGAGTGGATTAAGAAGAGAGCAGAAGAGGAGCTTCTCCCATTCCCGGTGGAACCACCTCTGTATCCTTTGGTGATCGAGCCTCCTACCACCGTTGAGTTGGAGAAGTATAACACATTATGGGCTGAAAAGGAAAGGTTGCGGGAAGAGAATAGTGAGCTAAAGAGAGAGATTTATCAGTGGAAACATGAGCGGGGTGAAGCTATTCATACCGCCAAGTTAAAGACAGAGCTCCTTGCTAAAGCAGAAAAAGAGCTTGCTGACATGGTCGCATCCAGGGAAAGAATGAAACAAGCTTTGGATGGTATCAGTAGCGTTCTCAGGTCCAAGGATGAGGAATTAGGCAAGGCTTTGTTGAAGATTCACAGGTTCAATGATCACCAAGAAACCGCCATGGCTGAGAATAAAAGAAAGGAAGACGCTTACCTAGCTAAGATTAATCAATTGAATTCAACGCTCAAAAAGAAAGACGCTGAGATCTTATCAGGGATATTCAAGAGACAAGCAGTCCAAGACCAACTCAATGAAGCCATAGCCTCCTTGGAAGAACTGAAAGTCCAAGCTAAAGTGAAGAAACATAGACATGAAGGCCCTAGCATGGAGGGTGTTTCTGGAGAAGACGCTTGGGAGTTACATTGCCGATACCTGGATGGGATCATACACAGGAGAGACCTTCTTATCCAAGGACTGATTTAGAGACCGAAGCATCCCGACACTAGAAAGCTGTTCGAGGAAGTTCAAAACTGGTGCAGAAAGCATAGTGGATGGGGAGGATTGACTCTTGTAAACCTTGATGACATGCCGTAGTTTTCTTCTATCTTTTATTGTATGTGGATCACCACCAGGCTTGTTGGTTGGGACCTATGGTTTTTATGTTCAGATTTGTTATCTCGGATTCGCAATTGTTGACATTTGACTTTTCTCTAGTTTTCTTATTATATGAGCAGAAGTTCCATTATATCTTGTGTTTAAACCAGAATCAAGGGGTGGATCGCCTTGTGAATTTTCAAACACGTCCATTTGCATTTGCATATTCATAATCATTTTGCATAATCATTTTGCATGACAGGTGTTTATTTCCGGTGTTCTTATCTTGTTCTAATCTCGGGATTTCAGATCAGCACATTCACCGGTATTTTACCAGACCAAATCAGAAGAGAATCATGGAACGAATCCAAGCTGAGTTGAGGGAAATGCGATGCCAGATGGGGAAATTTGGGGGAAGACATCCTCCAGGAGCAGAAAATGATGAGGGAGGAGATCAATCAGTTGAAGACTCAGATGGGTTTGGTCATGGAAATGCTGAATAGGGTGTTGAAGAAGGAAGACAGTCCTGTGCCCGCTTCCACAGCAGAGGTTCTCATTTCTCCCACCTCCTTGGGGTCTCCTCTAGACCATGGATTGCCTCGTGGATCCTCCCCACCGTCAGAGCTTTTTCATCAACAATCATTTCTTGAGGGTCTTAATCCAGAAAAGCTTGAAAAGAAGTTTGATTAGATCCCGATGCCATACGCTCAGTTGCTTCAGCACTTGCTCAAGTTTCAGCTGATTAAATTGATTGCTGCGGGACCTCCACACACCAAGTTTCGTATGGGTTCCAATGTCCATGATAGGTGTGAATTCCATTCAGGGGCGCTTGGTCATAATGTTGAAGATTGTAAGATGCTCAAGTATAAAGTCCAAGAGCTCATTGACTTAGGGGCAATCAAGTTTACATCAGTTGGCACTGGTAAACAAAGTGATGTTACTCCCAGTGTTGCAAAGGGACTGATGACTCCCTCTTTTGCCAAAGGATCCACCTCGCGTCAGGGATCTCTTCCACAACCCTTGTTTGTGCCTCAGCCGAGTGTAGAAAGGAAAGTACAGGGCCAGACTGGGCGCTCAAATTAGCACCGACAGCAGAATTATCAGCAACAGGGGCAATCGAGACCAAGAAGGCCCAAAAGGATAATTGATCCTGTTCCTATCCCTTATAGTCAGCTGTTTACGCGCCTGCTTAAGAAGTCTCTGATTCAAACAAGGGGTACCGCGCCAGTACCGTACCCTATTCCTCCCAATTATGACATGACTGCTAGGCGTGAGTTCCACTCGGGAACGTTCGGGCACACGACTGATGAGTGTAATGTATTCAGGCATAAGGTGCAAGACCTGGTGGACTCAGAGATCATTGTATTCACTGAAGATGATATGTACATCAATGGAAGCCTCCTTTCACAAATGAACACTCAGTCTGCAAGTACGTCCAGGCAGAATTAAGCTTCCTCAGCAATGGCAATTTTCAGCTTCTTTACTGCATTTTCATTTGTAGTTTTTTATTTCTTGTTAAAAGCATCGTATGTATGCAAGACTTGTTTGTTTTCATGATGATATTAATGCAATGAGTATGTTTTCCTTGAAGTAATCCATTCGTATTCACTCTTAAATGTTTTTATGCACTGCAATACCAATTTTCTTTGTTTAGAACTCTTGAGGGAGGATGACGAAATAAGAACGCAGATTTCTAATGGTGCGCATTCGAATAAAACCCTGTTAAGGATGTACAGGCATTGTTTCAAAAACATTGGAGAGATAAGGAGATAAACCTTCGTTAACCCCTTCGAGCCTTGAAGCAGGAGTTTCTTTCGTACAAAAAAACCCTCATACTTAACCCAGGGGCAGGGTAGGCGTCAGTTAGTTTGACCGAGCGCTCAAATTCCAAGGAGAGTGTGCAAGAGACGTGACGTCACGATGGTGAGAATAGGCGTGGGAAAACTGTGAGTTGCTGTGCGCCGCTCTTAGCTAATTGGTTTCTGAGTCGTCTCCCTGAATCTGGCGCTTTCGTTGATACGAAAGATTCTCTGAAGTGGTCTAAGAGGGTAATGTGCCTGACTGCTGATAACATCGTTTGGATTAATCGTGACTTGCTAGGAATGGAGATCATTTGCAAATGCGGAGAATTCCCTAATGTTCCCTTAATAGGGAGGAAAGGTGGAATTAACTATAATCCCTCCCTAGCTATCAAACAGTTTGGCTATCCTTTGAAGAATCCACCGGAAGAGCGAGATGTCCGAGAATCCTTATTCTTCAATGGTATTGAGGATCAAGGGTTGATAAGGAAAGTTGTGAATGCTTGGAAACAGGTGACTAAGAAGGGTAAGATTCCATTCGGGAAAAGTAACAATCGGGTTTTCCATCCATATAAAGAGTGGATTAAGAAGAGAGCAGAAGAGGAGCTTCTCCCATTCCCGGTGGAACCACCTCTGTATCCTTTGGTGATCGAGCCTCCTACCACCGTTGAGTTGGAGAAGTATAACACATTATGGGCTGAAAAGGAAAGGTTGCGGGAAGAGAATAGTGAGCTAAAGAGAGAGATTTATCAGTGGAAACATGAGCGGGGTGAAGCTATTCATACCGCCAAGTTAAAGACAGAGCTCCTTGCTAAAGCAGAAAAAGAGCTTGCTGACATGGTCGCATCCAGGGAAAGAATGAAACAAGCTTTGGATGGTATCAGTAGCGTTCTCAGGTCCAAGGATGAGGAATTAGGCAAGGCTTTGTTGAAGATTCACAGGTTCAATGATCACCAAGAAACCGCCATGGCTGAGAATAAAAGAAAGGAAGACGCTTACCTAGCTAAGATTAATCAATTGAATTCAACGCTCAAAAAGAAAGACGCTGAGATCTTATCAGGGATATTCAAGAGACAAGCAGTCCAAGACCAACTCAATGAAGCCATAGCCTCCTTGGAAGAACTGAAAGTCCAAGCTAAAGTGAAGAAACATAGACATGAAGGCCCTAGCATGGAGGGTGTTTCTGGAGAAGACGCTTGGGAGTTACATTGCCGATACCTGGATGGGATCATACACAGGAGAGACCTTCTTATCCAAGGACTGATTCAGAGACCGAAGCATCCCGACACTAGAAAGCTGTTCGAGGAAGTTCAAAACTGGTGCAGAAAGCATAGTGGATGGGGAGGATTGACTCTTGTAAACCTTGATGACATGCCGTAGTTTTCTTCTATCTTTTATTGTATGTGGATCACCACCAGGCTTGTTGGTTGGGACCTATGGTTTTTATGTTCAGATTTGTTATCTCGGATTCGCGATTGTTGACATTTGACTTTTCTCTGGTTTTCTTATTATATGAGCAGAAGTTCCATTATATCTTGTGTTTAAACCAGAATCAAGGGGTGGATCGCCTTGTGAATTTTCAAACACGTCCATTTGCATTTGCATATTCATAATCATTTTGCATAATCATTTTGCATGACAGGTGTTTATTTCCGGTGTTCTTATCTTGTTCTAATCTCGGGATTTCAGATCAGCACATTCACCGGTATTTTACCAGACCAAATCAGAAGAGAATCATGGAACGAATCCAAGCTGAGTTGAGGGAAATGCGATGCCAGATGGGGAAATTTGGGGGAAGACATCCTCCAGGAGCAGAAAATGATGAGGGAGGAGATCAATCAGTTGAAGACTCAGATGGGTTTGGTCATGGAAATGCTGAATAGGGTGTTGAAGAAGGAAGACAGTCCTGTGCCCGCTTCCACAGCAGAGGTTCTCATTTCTCCCACCTCCTTGGGGTCTCCTCTAGACCATGGATTGCCTCGTGGATCCTCCCCACCGTCAGAGCTTTTTCATCAACAATCATTTCTTGAGGGTCTTAATCCAGAAAAGCTTGAAAAGAAGTTTGATCAGATCCCGATGCCATACGCTCAGTTGCTTCAGCACTTGCTCAAGTTTCAGCTGATTAAATTGATTGCTGCGGGACCTCCACACACCAAGTTTCGTATGGGTTCCAATGTCCATGATAGGTGTGAATTCCATTCAGGGGCGCCTGGTCATAATGTTGAAGATTGTAAGATGCTCAAGTATAAAGTCCAAGAGCTCATTGACTCAGGGGCAATCAAGTTTACATCAGTTGGCACTGGTAAACAAAGTGATGTTACTCCCAGTGTTGCAAAGGGACTGATGACTCCCTCTTTTGCCAAAGGATCCACCTCGCGTCAGGGATCTCTTCCACAACCCTTGTTTGTGCCTCAGCCGAGTGCAGAAAGGAAAGTACAGGGCCAGACTGGGCGCTCAAATTAGCACCGACAGCAAAATTATCAGCAACAGGGGCAATCGAGACCAAGAAGGCCCAAAAGGATAATTGATCCTGTTCCTATCCCTTATAGTCAGCTGTTTACGCGCCTGCTTAAGAAGTCTCTGATTCAAACAAGGGGTACCGCGCCAGTACCGTACCCTATTCCTCCCAATTATGACATGACTGCTAGGCGTGAGTTCCACTCGGGAACGTTCGGGCACACGACTGATGAGTGTAATGTATTCAGGCATAAGGTGCAAGACCTGGTGGACTCAGAGATCATTGTATTCACTGAAGATGATATTTACATCAATGGAAGCCTCCTTTCACAAATGAACACTCAGTCTGCAAGTACGTCCAGGCAGAATTAAGCTTCCTCAGCAATGGCAATTTTCAGCTTCTTTACTGCATTTTCATTTGTAGTTTTTTATTTCTTGTTAAAAGCATCGTATGTATGTAAGACTTGTTTGTTTTTATGATGATATTAATGCAATGAGTATGTTTTCCTTGAAGTAATCCATTCGTATTCACTCTTAAATGTTTTTATGCACTGCAATACCAATTTTCTTTGTTTAGAACTCTTGAGGGAGGATGACGAAATAAGAACGCAGATTTCTAATGGTGCGCATTCGGATAAAACCCTGTTAAGGATGTACAGGCATTGTTTCAAAAACATTGGAGAGATAAGGAGATAAACCTTCGTTAACCCCTTCGAGCCTTGAAGCAGGAGTTTCTTTCGTACAAAAAAACCCTCATACTTAACCCAGGGGCAGGGTAGGCGTCAGTTAGTTTGACCGAGCGCTCAAATTCCAAGGAGAGTGTGCAAGAGACGTGAAGTCACGATGGTGAGGCAGACACAAGCAAGCAAGACAACCAGTGTCACACGCTTTGTTCAAAAGGGGAATAAAAAGCCCGCTAAGTCGAAGAACAAGCGACTTAGGCAAAAGTAAGGGCATCCCGCTGGACTTCAAAATCGAAAAAAACTCAAAAGAATCAGTCCAGGCAAAAATTAGGAGAGAAAAAGCGAAAAGCAAAAAGGATTACAAAAGAAAATCCCCGATAAGAACAAATTCGTGTGATTACAGACACAAAAGATAAAAGGGATGACTGTCACTCCAAAACCTCCTTAGGGGTCAAACCATTAGTGGCATAGGTTCCTTAAAGATCATAAATCTTTCGAGAAATGAGCGTTTGTGTCAGATTAACTGAACATAGGACTGGAGAACATCACGAAGAGTGGGTGGGCACCGAGAAACTTTGAGCCATAAATCCTTTTTTCTGAAACCGTGAACCAGACCACGTTACAACCCTCTAAAGTCCTAATTGAAACAGGGTTTATTCCGAAGGCGTACTTCAACAGGACATCGTTCCTGACTCCTATAAGTTGTGTTAATAAGATTTGTTGGTATTGCATGTGCGCATTGTTCTTCCATTCAAAAATCAAGGTCGCATCCCAGCTAGTGATTCGTTCACGAGGTTGGGCGACGCATTTTCAATAAAAACTTCAAGGTTAACATGAGTGTTGCATTAGAATTCTCATAGATAACTTGTTCTGTTTGAATACATGTCCTGAAAATGGTTAATTGAAAGCACCTCTTCAAGACAGAATATTTCAGGTCATTGCAAATCCCTTTCGAGGTAATGTACTTCATGGATTATGAAGACTGGGGCAGTTATGTCGAGATATGATAAATCTCTCCAAGAGTTTGAAGACCCTGGGGCAGTGCAAACGCCCGACCTTCTGTAAAATCCTCTCGAGACGATTTCTTCCAATAGACCCGGTGGTCTGGGGCAAGTGAAAAGTTCAGAGAGCCGGCAGCAACATTGTACTCCCCCAGCAGCTTGCTCTCCCCAGCATTGAGGTTGCACTTTCCTCAGCAGAGCAGACCTTCCCTAGCAGGAGACTTAGGAGGTATTTCCCCCAGGTCAAGACGTTATTTCCCCACAAAGTCAAGGTGCTCCTTCTCCCCCATCAGCAGGCTAAGTCCAGCAGTATCCCCAGCAGGTTTTGAATCCAAGTGATATTTGACACTCTCTTGATCCAGACCGTGGCCTCCTTTTTCAAAGAGTTATGTATAATCCCCAGTAGAGCGAATGTTCATCTGAGACTTCATCCCCCAGCAGAAGTTATTGATCCAGAGAGTCGGTCACGATGATCCTTCTCAACGGAGTTCTGGGATTCAGAGGACAATTTATTTTTGTCAGCCCGATCTGAATCATTTTTTTCTCTCCGGCATTTATTTTGCTGGAGGGACCCCTTTTGCATATCATAAGCACTTGCATTGCATCCTCAAACGCGTAGCATTTCCACTTCGTGTGGAGTATTACGGCAAAATTCAAACATTTGCATTCGAAGCATAAGCCAGGTTTGACGCTCTCTTTGCCAGTTTCTCTTTCTCAGCGGAGATAGCACAATTCAGGAGATTTTGGGAGGGATGTGTTCCTCATATTTGTGTTCCCCAGCAGAGTCTTTTATTTAGCCTTATCCATTCCCCAGCGAGATTAATCCCCGATAAAAGTTTCTTGAAACCTTTACACCCGTCCGTGTACCTTTTTGATACCCGTCCGTATTAAAACCTTTACACCCGTCCGTGTACCTTTTTGATACTCGTCCGTATTGAGCTTTCTACACCCGTCAGTGTACCCTTTTGATACCCGTCCGTATTGAAACCTTTACACTCGTCCGTGTACCTTTTTGATACTCGTCCGTATTGAGCTTTCTACACCCGTCCGTGTACCCTTTTGATACCCGTCCGTATTAAAACCTTTACACCCGTCCATGTACCTTTTTAACACCCGTCCTTGTACCCTTTTGATACCCGTCCGTATTGAAACCTTTACACCCGTCCGTGTACCTTTTTGACACCCGTCCTTGTACCTTTTTGATACCCGTCCGTATTAAAACCTTTATACCCGTCCGTGTACCTTTTTGATACCCGTCCGTATTGAGCTTTCTACACCCGTCCGTGTACCTTTTAGATACCCGTCCGTATTGAAACCTTTACACCCGTCTGTGTACCTTTTTTATACCCGTCCGTATTGAGCTTTCTACACCCGTTCGTGTACCTTTTTGATACCCGTCCGTATTAAAACCTTTACACCCGTCCGTGTACCTTTTTGATACCCGTCCGTATTGAGCTTTCTACACCCGTCCGTGTACCTTTTAGATACCCGTCCGTATTGAAAACTTTACACCCGTCCGTGTACCTTTTAGATACCCCGTCCGTATTGAAACCTTTACACCCGTCCGTGTACCTTTTAGATACCCGTCCGTATTGAAACCTCTACACCCGTCCGTGTACCTTTTTGATACCCGTCCGTATTGAAACCTTTACACCCGTCCGTGTACCTTTTAGATACCCGTCCGTATTGAAACCTTTACACCCGTCCGTGTACCTTTTAGATACCCGTCCGTATTGAAACCTTTACACCCGTCCGTGTACCTTTTAGATACCCGTCCGTGTTGAAACCTTTACACCCGTCCGTGTACCTTTTAGATACCCATCCGTATTACACCCGTCCCTGTACCTTTTTGATACCCGTCCGTGTTGAAACCTTTACACCCGTCCGTGTACCTTTTAGATACTCGTCCGTATTGAAACCTTTACACCCATCCGTGTACCTTTTTTATACCCGTCCGTATTTGATTTTCTGAATTCCTTGACACCCGTCAGTGTTTATCCCCGGCATAGTTAACATTCGTTTGTGTTTATTTCGTGACTTTTCAATACCTTGGTTTTCAACACTCGTACGTATCGTGACAAGTGCAGCATTTTTGTTTGTTCCCCAGCGAGTCATCCCTCTTCTGTTGGTCGCAAATTTCTGGAGTTCTTTCAGTATTCAATCCCCGTGTATCCTGGAATGTCTGAGAGCCGTTGCTATCATACACTCAGGACCAAGTTGATTGAATAGGGGCAGCTGTTGCACCCCAAAATTTGCCCTCCTTACTTTAGTACTAACTGGCTTATGTTTCATTTCATTTTTTGCATTATCATGTATGTATATCATTAGCATGGGATCAAGATTCTTTGTTCAAGCATCGTCAGGTTGCAACAGACGTTTATTTCGTCACTCGACATAGGCGCAAAGCATTTCTCCGGGTTACATAATCAACGGGTCAACAAAGCTCTTATCAAAGATAATTTTTCATGTCAAGAATCTCAGATAAAGTCGAAGTTTTCAGCCGATTCAGAACAGTTTGAGCAGAAAATCAGCTTGCTGTGCAAATTTGCAAAATTCATAACTCTTGCTCTGGAACTCGTTTTGGCTGGATATTCAACAGTTAGAACCGTCTTGGTATTCTCTACAACTTTTATGTTCGGCTCAGAAGTCAATTCATCAAGGAAAGTGGTAGAAATTATTTGTTTTTGGAATTTCGGTTTCGCTGGATAATTGCGTCAGTGGCATTCAAAAGGGCTTAGCTTCTGATTGGATCATTATTTTTGAGCGATTCTTATGCCAAAAGTTCCGTGTGGATATCCTCTCCAACTTTCGTGTTTTGGCCAAAAGCTAATTCTTTGAGGAAGATCTCCGAATACGCGAATTCTTTGAGTCGATACAGCAGAAGAACAACTGAAAATAATGCTGAACCGGTGTATTTCGGACGCTAAAAAATTCATAACTCTCAGCTCGTTTATCGGATTGATGTCGTTCTGGTGCCTAAAATTCCGTTTAGATGTTATCTTCGTTCCGTGAATTCAGTTTGGGTCAGGTCCGAGCGGAAGCACCCCAAAAATGTGAATTACCAGTGGGGTTCTTTGATGCAGTGCACTGTCTGTCAAATTTTGTAAAATTCATAACTCGGTTAATTCTCATCGGATTGCGTCCGTTCTCAAAGCGTTGGTTCACAAATTTTATCATCTACAAGTTCCAAGACAAGCTCGAGTTCGAACGATGCTCCGAAGATCATCGTTTTGGTTTATTTCGCAAAACGGAAGTGCTGAACCGAAGAAAAAGGCTGAAAGTTGTTTCACGGGAAAGATCATATCTCACTCGTTTTTTTTCCGATCGCGCTCATCTTTTGACACGAGGTCACTGACTCATAGATCTACAACTTTACTGACAAAGTCGAGTCGAGATTATGCTCCGAAGAGGTTGACCTCGTCACGTTTTCGAGTAGCGGACACCAAATAAGCTGAAAAAATGACTTATTCAGTGACGTCTTGCAGCTTAAACATATCGATCGCACTCGATTTTGATCATATGATGTCCGTTCTTTTTGCGTTACGACCGTGATTCAGAGGCGGACGACGTTGTGGAAGGCTCAGAGTCGAAATTCCTTGCCGAAGACGGTGTTATTTTCACTTAAGCTAAAATTCTACCTTTTGCCCTTCATTTTAGACTCCACTATATATTCAAAACTCTCTCTCATTTTTCCATAACTTCACTCATTCTCAAAAAACCAAAAACCCTAATCCTTCTCTCCTTCGAATCTCATCATCCACAAGAGTTTTTCACAAACTACTTTCACAATCTGAATCCTTGGGTTCCATAGAGCACGAATCAACCACCGTTTGAAGCTAACAACAAGGGTACGGATTGCGTGACCTCAGGTTAGTGCATTTTTCAGGATCTTAGAACTCAATTTTTTGGAGTGTATAATGATATATGATATCCACTGATAATTCTGGTATGTTTTATTTTGAGATTGGACGTGTATTATGTGCATATTGTGAGTTTGAAAGTTTGTGATCTAACCTTGTTTCGTTCGATTTGGCTTATGCATTGTTTGTTTGTGATTTTTAATTGCATATTATTAATCCTGGTGAAATTCTGGCAAAGAAGGTATATTCGTTTGCGTGTTCTGGTGACTTTTTGGTTGCAGGTGGTCGAAAGGGATGACCGGAACCCTAGCTTCGGCGGCTGGTAAGGTTTCCGGCGAGGTTAGGGTTTGGGCGAAGAAGATGAAATCCTGGTCGTCCGTTGGCCAGATCCAACGGTCATCAGCTGGCCACGTTTATTTATTTTTTATTATTATTATTTTTTTCCATATTTTTATTTTTATTTAATCATTACATTTCATTTTAATTTTTTTAAAAATAGTTAATTGCATTTAAAATTCCCATAAAATCCATACATCATATTTATCATTTTAATAATTTTTTTACAAAATTTATTTTTTATTTTTATCATTTAAACTAATTATTTATTCAATTTCTTTTTGCATTATCCATACCATGCATGCTTAAATTTCTTTATTTTATCTCTCTGCAATCATAAAACATTTTTCACCCGTTCTTTTCGCATTTGTTCACTAACATTCTAAAATACATTAAAATATTTTTTTATCATTTTTAAAATCATTTCATATTGCATCTAGGTCCTTCTCTTTGGTACATTGAATCCTATCCCTTACTTGAGTTTTGTATGATTAGTTGAATGGCTAACATTTTGGATTTTTGCAGGGACTTTTTATATGTTGTTTGCCTCTAGTTGAGGAACCTTAATGATTAATTTGGGAATTTTAGGAACCATTTTTCTAATTATCGGAGTTATTTTCACTTGAGATTTTCTTGCAGGCGCGTCTTTGACCTTATATGATTATCTGTTTGAAAAGGCACTTGTGCCATTTGCTTTTGGGGCTGTTCTTTGTTTCTAAGTTCATGATTGAATGGTTCTCATTATTGTTTGCCACTACTTGATTTCCATTCACCTCGTTTCTCTTATTTATATTTGTTCTGTACTAATCTTTTATGCAGGGACTAAGGTAAGTTCTTTAAGGGTATGGATAACTATCCATGGTCACCCTTACCTTTTTCTCTCTCATCTTCTTCCTTAGGGTTTAGGTTGCCTTTAAACCTCACTAACCGTAGGTCACCCATGCATGATAACTTTAGGATTCATAGTCCCCTTTAGAGTTACCCTTGTGTCTTCTCTCTTCTCATCTCAAATTTCTTTAAAACACTTAATAAGAATAAGGTGTATTGCGCACGAGCCTTAAGCGTGGGGAATGAGAAATGAGGGGCTTCCTCTCATCTTTCTAGAGTGCTTAGCGAGCGTCCTGTCTTGGGATGATGCGTTAAGTATTCGCCCCAGTGCCCTAGACTTTGGTGCAATGCAGCTTAGGAACTAACTTAAGCCACTTCTGTCCTAAAAAAACACCAACCAACCTCAAACCTTTTGTCCTTCGGGACCTTCAACTTAAAGGCTATTTTAAAAAAGGGCACGTTATTTTCCGTCCGAGTCAAAAACAGGCATCGACCCTAACTGCCGGACGCGGACTTAACGTCGCTCATAAAAAACACAAAAAGAACTTGGTCCGAACTACGTTGACTCTGAATTCCCCATTGCACAAAGGGGGTACGTAGGCCTAGGACGTCGACGTCCTACCGAGTCGGTCTTTGTTTTCCCCTCCCCGTTTTAGTACAGCCCTAGATGATAGTATAACTCACCCTTAGAATAGACAACAAGCGTGGATCCCATCGAGTACGATGGACGTGTCGGGTGATAGCACCTTCCCCTCGCGTAACCGACTCCCGAACCCAGGTTATGGTTGCGATGACCATTCCTTTACCCCTTCCTAAGGTTTATGCGGTGTTCCCTTTCCCTCTCTTGGGATAAATTTACACGGCTGGCGACTCTGTTTTTCCGCGCCACTCTCGCGTTTGTACCTGGATGAAAATCCTGGGAGCGACAATGTCGTATGCCCTAGTGGGTATGAGCGACGAAACGGTTCCAGAGGGAATCCGCTATAACACCGTGCGCCTTATACAAAGAGGACCTAAAGAGATGATTATAGACGATCGTGCGCCTTATACAAAGAGGACCAAAAGCGATCGGATTGTGTGCCTTATACAAAGAGGACCTAAAACAATCCATAAACTTCGCGCGCCTTAAAAAAATAAGAGGACCTAAAGCGACGGGGAACATCGTTTGCCCGATGGGGTGTTACATGAGTGGTCCTCAGTAACAAGCGATGATTCCAATAGTTCCTGAGTGAACTAGTGATGAGATTGATGGATGGATGGTACCGCATTTGCATAGAGTCGTTGTGTCGGTCTCTTTGCATTTGCATAAATCATGAATGGATTGATTATGTGTGGAAAATCATGAATTAATTGAGCATGTGTTGAGAATTATGTTTGAATTAGTGAATTAATGTGCATATGTGATAAACGCATTAGTTGTATTAGTGAATTGATGTGCATATGTGATAAATGCATTGGTTGTATTAGTGAATTGATGTGCATATGTGGTAAGTGCATTGGTTGTGGATAATATGTCCTATATGTAGACGTATGCTATGTGATGTGGTGGTGAGTTTACATATGTTGTGACTTTGGTATGCCTTATGTGCAAATATGTGATTACGTTGGATAATTGATATATGTTATGTATATGTGGCATGCTATATGTATTTGTATGTGATGCTTGTGGTGAGAATAGCTATGCATGTGAATTTTTATGTGTTTGCATATTATTATGCAATCTTGATTTAGTTGTTATTTCTCACCCTTCTGCTGTGGTTTGTTGCCCTATGAGGCAATTGCAGATTAGTAGTCTTGGAGGCTTTTGTGAAGATTAGTTCTCCATCCGTTTGTCACTCTGTCTGCTCTGATACGTAGCACGGGAGTCGGGGAACGCTTTAGTTATATATGTATACATTTGTTGAATATATTTTGTACTACTTTTGTATGTATATTTTGATGTTGGAAAACAATTATTTTGTAAAACAAGTCAGTTATGGATCTTTCCGCTTTATTCCATAATTGAGCTTTTCCTTTTGTTGGAAAATTTTTCCCCTTTGAGGGTATTCTATACTGTGTTATGTATCAAAATTTAGGAGCAGGGAGTGTATTCTCTTCATTTAAATGTGGCATCCTTGTTTTTGTCGGAAAAATAAATTTTTATTTACTCTGATTTATATAGTATTATTTATTCGCGATGGGAATTGGGGTGTTACATTAGTGGTATCAGAGCAGGTCGGTCCGTCCGGCCAAGTTGTTGAGTCAGTTGGGGTGATAGTTGAATACTGTCGTTGTTGTTTGTCCCTTAGTACGTGATATGTGTGTGAAACACTGTCAGTGCTTTCTAGTTTGCTAATCCTTTGTCTTCAGGTGTGAGAATGAGATAAGTGGGGGAGAAGCTGGTACTTCTCCATGTTGCTTCAGGTGTGGAGCGCTGGCTCAGTGAGTTGTGAATTGCAAGATTGTAAGTGTTGTTTGGACAGTGTTGTTCCGGATTCCGGAGGGAATGTGGAGGTAAGGTTTATGTCGACTAAGGATTGGTGCCTTAGGTAGTTTTGTGCATGAGCTGTAAGAAATGCTATTATAGTTTGGTTAAGACGGTTTATGCCCCATCATGATTGTCGGCTGTCTATTGACAAATTGATGAACTGATCACCCTTAATCTCTTGTTGATAGTAGACCGAATTATGTTGGATGGAATAGACGGGTCTTTCCGACTTTGATAGTGTGTGCAATGAATTGTTTGGAATTAAGGAAATTATTACAGATTGTTTTGATGAGTCAATGAAGATTCTTATATCAGAAGATGAGGCGGATTAGAGGTTTTGTATATTGGTCAAGTTGGAATGTCTCTGAGGGAGAATGATTGGGTATTACTAATGGTTGTTCTCAGAGAGTAGAGTGTGAACTTAAATTGGAAGAAGGTGAATAGTCGAGGTTATATCTGCTAAGTGAGTAGGACACTCCTTGAAGTTGAGACTAAGGTGTTTGTTATCTTGTAGCATTGTTGTAATATTGTTGTGTGACAAGGATGTTTGGTATTTTGGTGAAATGTAGTTTCGTTTTATATTAGTTTATTCTTGACTTTTATTTGACAATATATTATTTTTCATCGTTGTTTATGTTTTATCGCGTTTTGAGAGTGTTTGCGAGATATTTGAGCTGAGGGGTAAAATAGTCTTTTAGGGATTTAAATATTTTATATAAATAGGGATTAGAGAAAAATAGAGAGGAAAGGAAAAAAAGAGAAAGAAAATGAGAAGAAAGAAAGAGAGAAGAGGAGAAAGAGCAAAATCGACATAACTCCGTTTCGAGCGCGATTAATCGGGTAAGGGTGAGAAGTTTCAATTATATCTTGCTTGTGTATGTATATGTGTTGTTTGTTGTAAATGTTTTGGTTGTTTCGCAACTTTTCGTATCGATTGGAATTAGAAGCAATTGATAGAAATCGATGTTTTCACTGATGAAATTCGATATAAACTGAGTAGAATACTTGTTATTAGGTTTGGATCATGTTTTGGTTGTTATAGTATGTTTTGGAAGTGTTTGGGTGGAAGAAATGATGTATTTTGATCCCAAATGACCTATTTGACCTCTGCTGGAAATTATGGGTTTCGCAGTTTCGCATTGCGAGCCAAAGCGAAGGAATCAGCGAGCGTTCGCTAGCCGTTCGCATTGCGAACTCCAGGTCTTCTTGCTTCTGCCACGGTTCGCTGGGAGCTTCGCACTGCGAACGTGACAGATTTTCAGTTTTTGTTTTCTTCATAACTTTTGATCCGTAAATTAGATTGAGGGACGGTCGGATGCGTTGGAAAGATAATTCAATGCTCTTTTTGATAGTGTAGTAGGCACTTATGCTTAGGCTATTGATTGATAAGAAAAATATGGAAAAGTAATGTATGTGTGAAAAGTGTGGTTTATGTTTCCACCATAACTCCCGAATCGCGAGTCCGATTGATGTGGGACTTGAGGCATTAGATAGATAACTTAAGATGCTATTAAATATTTATGTGATACCATGTGTTAACTAAGAATATTTGGTACAGGATGATTAGTGGTTTGTAGGTTTTGTTGTGTTTGTTGGTGTTCGATGTGATATGTTACCGTCGTATAAATGTGGGTCTTTTGTGCTATCTATATGATGTTGATGCATGTGATAATGATGTTGTTATGATGTGTTATGGGTAGCCTTTGTGGTGTGAATCCCTTTTGGAAGTAATTTTGATTGCATGATTGTTGTGGTTTGTGGTTTGTGATGAAATGCATTGTTTGAAGTGTTTTCAATGCATGAATAATGATGATGAGATAATTCATATGGTTGAATTGTGAAGATACATTTGATTGTCATGAGTTCTTGTGTGTCAAGCATAATGATATGCATCTTGTGATGTCATGTGCCCTAGTGGGTGTGAGCGACGAAACGGTTCCAGAGGGAATCTGCTATAACATCGTGCGCCTTATACAAAGAGGACCTAAAACCATGATTATAGACGATCGTGCGCCTTATACAAAGAGGACCTAAAGCGATCGGATTATGCGCCTTATACAAAGAGGACCTAAAGCAATCCATAAACGTCGTGCGCCTTAAAAAAATAAGAGGACCTAAAGCGACGGGGAACATCGTTTGCCCGACGGGGTGTTACATGAGTGGTCCTCAGTAACAAGCGATGATTCCAATAGTTCCTGAGTGAACTAGTGAGGAGATTGATGGATGGATGGTACCACATTTGCATAGAGTCGTTGTGTCGGTCTCTTTGCATTTGCATAAATAATGAATTGATTGATTATGTGTGGAAAAATATGAATTAATTGAGCATGTGTTGAGAATTATGTTTGAATTAGTGAATTGATGTGCATATGTGATAAACGCATTAGTTGTATTAGTGAATTGATGTGCATATGTGATAAATGCATTGGTTGTATTGGTGAATTGCTGTGCATATGTGGTAAGTGCATTGGTTGTGGATAATATGTCCTATGTGTAGACGTATGCTATGTGATGTGGTGGTGAGTTTACATATGTTGTGACTTTGGTATGCCTTATGTGCAAATATGTGATTACGTTGGATAATTGATATATGTTATGTATATGTCGCATGCTATATGTATTTGTATGTGATGCTTGTGGTGAGAATAGCTATGCATGTGAATTTTTATGTGTTTGCATTTTATTATGCAATCTTGATTTAGTTGTTATTTCTCACCCTTCTGCTGTGGTTTGTTGCTCTATGAGGCAATTGCAGATTAGTAGTCTTGGAGGCTCTTGTGAAGATTAGTTCTCCATCCGTTTGTCAGTCTGTCTGCTCTGATACATAGCACGGGAGTCGGGGAACGCTTTAGTTATATATGTATACATTTGTTGAATATATTTTGTACTACTATTGTATGTATATTTTGATGTTGGAAAACAATTATTTTGTAAAACAAGTCAGTTATGGATCCTTCCGCTTTATTCCATAATTGAGCTTTTCCTTTTGTTGGAAAATGTTTCCCCTTTGAGGGTATTCTATACTGTGTTATGTATCAAAATTTAGGAGCAGGGAGTGTATTCTCTTCATTTAAATGTGGCATCCTTGTTTTTTTCGGAAAAGTAAATTTTTATTTACTCTGATTTATATATGTAATATTTATTCGCGATGGAAATTGGGGTGTTACATTAGTGGTATCAGAGCAGGTCGGTCCCTCCGGCCAAGTTGTTGAGTCAGTTGGGGTGATAGTTGGATACTGTCGTTGTTGTTTGTCCCTTAGTACGTGATATGTTTGTGAAACACTGTCAGTGCTTTCTAGTTTGCTAATCCTTTGTCTTCAGGTGTGAGAATGAGATAAGTGGGGGAGAAGCTGGTACTTCTCCATGTTGCTTCAGGTGTGGAGCGCTGGCTTAGTGAGTTGTGAATTGCAAGATTGTAAGTGTTGTTTGGACAGTGTTGTTCCCGATTCTGGAGGGAATGTGGAGGTAAGGTTTATGTCGACTAAGGATTGGTGCCTTAGGTAGTTTTGTGCATGAGCTGTAAGAAATGCTATTATAGTTTGGTTAAGACGGTTTATGCCCCATCATGATTGTCGGCTGTCTATTGACAAATTGATGAACTGATCACCCTTAATCTCTTGTTGATAGTAGACAGAATTATGTTGGATGGAATAGACGGGTCTTTCCGGCTTTGATAGTGTGTGCAATGAATTGTTTGGAATTAAGGAAATTATTACAGATTGTTTTGATGAGTCAATGAAGATTCTTGTATCAGAAGATGAGGCGGATTAGAGGTTTTGTATATTGGTCAAGTTGGAATGTCTCTGAGGGAGAATGATTCGGTATTACTAATGGTTGTTCTCAGAGAGTAGAGTGTGAATTTAAATTGGAAGAAGGTGAATAGTCGAGGTTATATCTGCTAAGTGAGTAGGACACTCCTTGAAGTTGAGACTAAGGTGTTTGTTATGTTTGTGAGGCTAGTGTTCTGGAAATTGACAGGAAAGCCACAGTGATGGGCCGTCAGTTGTGCATAGTTTTCAGATGTGTTTTGGGTGAAACTTTAGTGTGTCGACTTGATGAGGTCCAGTATGGTTGGTAACAAAAAGGATGGACGGTTGAATGGAAATTTTGAGAAACCTTTGTGTGCGGAGGTAATATTGATATTAAGAGTTCTTTTTGGTTGGTTGTTGATACATGTTTGAAATTGTGGAATTGGACGATTAAGAGAAGAAATTGTATATGGATTACTGATAGTTGAATAAGGTAACGATTGAGAATAAGCGAACCCAACGAGAAGGGGAATGCGAAGATTCGCCGGAGTTTGCAGTGCGAAGGTCAAGGCGAAGGCTCGCTAGCAGTTCGCAGTGCGAACTTTGTGCCCTTTTTCTTCTGCCTTGGTTCGCTGGGGGTTCGCATTGCGAATGAGGAAAGCGACTGCTCGCTGGGAGATTCGCATTGCGAACATGGCAGATCTTTCCAAATTGTTTCTTTCTTAACTTTGGCTTCGTTTATCCGATTTAAACGTTCTCTATATCGTTGTGGAGCTATGAAAGGGTTCTATGTTTTGGAAAGCGGAATATTATTTAAGGAATGGATTTTTGGTCGATTATTGGGATTAGTCAGAACTACGTGAATTGCATAAAACGAAACTGTTGACACGTTAAAAGCTTCAAGTGATGCGTCTGGAATGTTTGTGGAGTATATGAATCATATCTTCCATATTTATTTTGATAAGTTCGTAGTGGTTTTGATTGAGGATATTCGGATCTGTTATAAACTCAGAGGAAGAATAAGTAAAATGTTTGAGATTTGAATTACAAGTGTTGAAAAGAGACGAAGTTTTATGCTATGTTATTCGAGTGAGAATTTTGGTTGAAAAGGGTTAGTTTGCTTGGATATGTTATTTCAGATGAGAGTATTGTTATGGATCCATTGGAAGTAGATGTAGTTCTACAATGAGAGGCTCTGAAGTTGGATAAGGAGATTAGAAACGTTTGGGCTCAGTTGGTTGTTATTGCAGGTTATGGAAGACTTTGTTAAGTTCGTACTTCTGGTATCTCAGTTGACTTGCAAAGGGTAAGATGTTTGTTTTGGATGTTCGTTGTGAGTGAGTTTTAGAGAGCGGAAGTAGAAGTTGTCTACGGTTTCAGTTTTGATTCTGTGTGATCCAAATAAACCGGTTGTGAGGTATTGGGATGCGTCTATGATGAGTTTAGTCTGTGTTTAATGCAAGATGGTAAATTCGTGGATTATGCTTTACGATAATTGATGATTTATAAAAGGATCTATACTATTCTGGATTTGGAATTGGTTGCGGTTCTATTGTGTTGGAATATTTGGAGGTATTATCTTTATGGTTCTAGGTTTAAAGTGTTTGGTAATCACAAGGATATTGAGTACTTGTTTGGTTTGGAGGAATAGAGTATGAGACAACAAGAATGGTTAGAATTTGGGATGAGTTATGACTTTGGCTCGAATTATCCTATTGGGGAAAAGCTGATGTTGTGCCTGTAAAGTTAAGTCAAAAGTTGTTATGCATGTCTGTTTTGATGGTCAGAGAATTAAAATTGTTTGAGCAGTTCAGAGACTTGTGTCTGGTGTGTGGGATAACACAAGAGAGTGTGAGGTTGGGTATATAAAAAGTGAACAGTGATTTTTTGGTGAATATGAGAAAGAGTTAGACTTTGGACGTGAGACTGGTAGTTTTGATGGTTATGAGTAATCAGAGTGCGCAGCGGAAGTGTGTTGTGGCACATTCTGTGTTTGCGTGTGTGACTTGTAAGAATTCATAAGTTGAACACTGGGAACATGTAGTATTGGTAAGACTATTGGACGTTTCAGTATGGAAGTGTTAGGCGAAAGGTTTAAATATTATTCATGGGCTACTATGTAGATGGGGGTTTTGGTGATATGTTCGATTGAGGAATTGTAGCATTGTTGTAATATTGTTGTGTGACAAGGATGTTTGGTATTCTGGTTTTATAGAGGTTGTTGAAACGATGTTGGGTCGTGGAACTTTAGGTTCTTGTCCTTGTTGTGGCCTCGTTTCCATCGTGATGGTTCGAGGGCGTGTGGCTAATTCCTTGTGGGGAATTAGGGGAGTGTTACATGTGGTGAGGGTAACGATCTTGTTGTGTTTCGGTTCAAGAGTGAACCTGTGTGTGTTCGTAACTTGGGTATTCGTTGAGTCGTGAGTTGGTCGTCAAGTGCATTGTATGGGCTTTGCATCTTGTCTTTGTAGTTGTCGTCGTGTCGTGTTGTTGTAGTAGTTGTTGTTAGCAGGGTGGTTTGTCAGTTTGTGTTATTCATGGTGTGCCTTTGGTTGGCCTGTTAGTTTGTTAGTCGGATACGAGAGTCGTGTCTGGAGTTGTTTGTCTCAGTATATTTTCGAGGACGAAAATGTCTAAGTGGGGAGAATTGTAACGCCCCAGTTTTGTCTTATTAATTTAATCGAGTCGATTTAATTAGTTTCATTTTATATTATTTTATTCTTGACTTTTATTTGACAATATATTATTTTTCATCGTTGTTTATGTTTTATCGCGTTTTGAAAGCATTTACGAGATATTTGAGCTGAGGGGTAAAATAGTCTTTTAGGGATTTAGATATTTTATATAAATAGGGATTAGAGAGAAATAAAGAGGAAAGGAAAAGAAGAGAAAGAAAAGGAGAAGAAAGAAAGAGAGAAAAGGAGAAAGAGCAAAATCGACATAACTCCGTTTCGAGCGCGATTAATCGGGTAAGGGTGAGAAGTTTCAATTATATCTTGCTTGTGTATGTATATGTGTTGTTTGTTGTAAATGTTTTGGTTGTTTCGCAACTTTTCGTATCGATTGGAATTAGGAGCAATTGATAGAATTTGATGTTTTCATAGATGAAATTTGATATAAACTGAGTAGAATACTTGTTATTGGGTTTGGATCATGTTTTGGTTGTTATAGTATGTTTTGGAAGTGTTTGGGTGGAAGAAATGATGTATTTTGATCCCAAATGACCTATTTGATCGCGGCTGGAAATTCTGGGTTTCGCAGGTTTGCATTGCGAGCCAAAGCGAAGGAATCAGTGACCGTTCGCTAGCCATTCGCATTGCGAACTTCAGGTCTTTTTGCTTCTGCCACGGTTCGGTGGGAGCTTCGCACTGCGAACGTGACAGATTTTCAGTTTTTGTTTTCTTCATAACTTTTGATCCGTAAATCGGATTGAGGCACAGTCGGATGCCTTGGAAAGCTAATTCAATGCTCTTTTTGATAGTGGAGTAGGAACTTATGTTTAGGCCATGTATTGATAAGAAAAATATATAAAAGTAATGTATGTGTGAAAAGTGTGGTTTATGTTTCCACCATAACTCCCGAATCGCGAGTCCGATTGATGTGGGACTTGAGGCATTAGATAGATAACTTAAGATGCTATTAAATGGTGATGTGATACCATGTGTTAAATAAGAATATTTGGTACAGGATGATTAGTGGTTTGTAGGTTTTGTTGTGTTTGTTGGTGTTCGATGTGATATGTTACCGTCATATAAATGTGGGTCTTTTGTGCTATCTATATGATGTTGATGCATGTGATAATTATGTTGTTATGATGTGTTGAGGGTAGCCTTTGTGGTGTAAATACCTTGTGGAAGTAATTGTGATTGCATGATTGGTGTGGTTTGTGGTTTGTGATGAAATGCATTGTTTGAAGTGTTTTCAATGCATGAATAATGATGAGGAGATAATTCATATGGTTGAATTGTGAAGATGCATTTGATTGTCATGAGTTCTTGTGTGTCAAGCATCATGATATGTATCTTGTGATGTCGTGTGCCCTAGTGGGTGTGAGCGACGAAACGGTTCCAGAGGGAATCCGCTATAACATCGTGCGCCTTATACAAGGAGGACCTAAAGCGATGATTATAGACGATCGTGCGCCTTATACAAAGAGGACCTAAAGCGATCGGATTGTGCAAATTATACAAAGAGGACCTAAAGCAATCCATAAATGTCGTGCGCCTTAAAAAGAAAAGAGGACCTAAAGTGACGGGGAACACCGTTTGCCCGACGGGGTGTTACATGAGTGGTCCTCAGTAACAAGCGATGATTCCAATAGTTCCTGAGTGAACTAGTGATGAGATTGATGGATGGATGGTACCGCATTTGCATAGAGTCATTGTGCCGGTCTCTTTGCATTTGCATAAATCATGAATGGATTGATTATGTGTGGAAAATCATGAATTAATTGAGCATGTGTTGAGAATTATGTTTGAATTAGTGAATTGATGTGCATATGTGATAAACGCATTAGTTGTATTAGTGAATTGATGTGCATATATGATAAATGCATTGGTTGTATTGGTGAATTGATGTGCATATGTGGTAAGTGCATTGGTTGTGGATAATATATCCTATGTGTAGACGTATGCTATGTGATGTGGTGGTGAGTTTACATATGTTGTGACTTGGGTATGCCTTATGTGCAAATATGTGATTACGTTGGATAATTGATGTATGTTATGTATATGTGGCATGCTATATGTATTTGTATGTGATGCTTGTGGTTAGAATAGCTATGCTTGTGAATTTTTATGTGTTTGCATATTATTATGCAATCTTGATTTAGTTGTTATTTCTCACCCTTCTGCTGTGGTTTGTTGCCCTATGAGGCAATTGCAAATTAGTAGTCTTGGAGGCTTTTATGAAGATTAGTTCTCCATCCGTTTGTCAGTCTGTCGGCTCTGATACGTAGCACGGGAGTCGGGGAATGCTTTAGTTATATATGTATACATTTGTTGAATATATTTTGTACTACTTTTGTATGTATATTTTGATGTTGGAAAACAATTATTTTGTAAAACAAGTCAGTTATGGATCTTTCCGCTTTATTCCATAATTGAGCTTTTCCTTTTGTTGGACAATGTTTTCCCTTTTAGGGTATTCTATACTGTGTTATGTATCAAAATTTAGGGGCAGGGAGTGTATTCTCTTCATTTAAATGTGGCATCCTTGTTTCTGTCGGAAAAATAAATTTTTATTTACTCTGATTTATATATGTATTATTTATTCGCGATGGGAATTGGGGTGTTACATTAGTGGTATCAGAGTAGGTCGGTCCGTCCGGCCAAGTTGTTGAGTCAGTTGGGGTGATAGTTGAATACTGTCGTTGTTGTTTGTCCCTTAGTACGTGATATGTGTGTGAAACACTGTCCGTGCTTTCTAGTTTGCTAATCCTTTGTCTTCAGGTGTGAGAATGAGATAAGTGAGGGAGAAGCTGGTACTTCTCCATGTTGCTTCAGGTGTGGAGCGCTGGCTCAGTGAGTTATGAATTGCAAGATTGTAAGTGTTGTTTGGACAGTGTTGTTCCCGATTCTGGAGGGACTGTGGAGGTAAGGTTTATGTCGACTAAGGATTGGTGCGTTTGGTAGTTTTGTGCATGAGCTGTAAGAAATGCTACTATAGTTTGGTAAAGATAGTTTATGCCCCATCATGATTGTCGGCTGTCTATTGACAAATTCATGAACCGATCACCCTTAATCTCTTGTTGATAGTAGACGGAATTATGTTGGATGGAATAGACGGGTGTTTCCGGCTTTGATAGTGTGTGCAATGAATTATTTGGAATTAAGGAAATTATTACAGATTGTTTTGATGAGTCGATGAAGATTCTTATATCAGAAGATGAGGTGAATTAGAGGTTTTGTATATTGGTCAAGGTGGAATGTCTCTGAGGGAGAATGATTCAGTATTACTAATGGTTGTTCTCAGAGAGTAGAGTGTGAACTTAAATTGGACGAAAGTGAATAGTCGAGGTTATATCTGCTAAGTGAGTAGGACACTCCTTGAAGTTGAGACTAAGGTATTTGTTATGTTTGTGAGGCTAGTGTTTTGGAAATTGACAGGAAAGCCACAGTGATGGGCCGTCAGTTGTGCATAGTTTTCAGATGTGTTTTGGGTGAAACTTTAGTGTGTCGACTTGATGAGGTCCAGTATGGTTGGTAACAAAAAGGATGGACGGTTGAATGGAAATTTTGAGAAACCTTTGTGTGCAGAGTTAATATTGATATTAAGAGTTCTTTTTAGTTGGTTGTTGATACATGTTTGAAATTGTGGAATTGGACGGTCAAGAGAAGAAATTGTATATGAATTACTGATAGTTGAATAAGGTAATAATTGAGAATAAGCGAACCCAACGAGAAGGGGAATGCGAAGATTTGTAGGAGTTTGCAGTGCGAAGGTCAAGGCGAAGGCTCGCTAGCAGTTCGCAGTGCGAACTTTGTGCCCTTTTTCTTCTGCCTTGGTTCGCTGGGGGTTCGCATTGCGAATGAGGAAAGCGACTGCTCGTTGGAAGATTCGCATTGCGAAAATGGCAGATCTTTCCAAATTGTTTCTTTCTTAACTTTGGCTTCGTTTATCTGATTTAAACGTTATCTATATCGTTGTGGAGCTATGAAAGGGTTCTATGTTTCGGAAAGCGGAATATTATTTATGGAATGGATTTTTGGTCGATTATTGGGATTAGTCGGAACTACGTGTATTGCGTAAAACGAAACTGTTGACACGTTAAAAGCTTCAAGTGATGCGTCTGGAATGTTTGTGTAGTATATGAATCGTATCTTCCATATTTATTTTGATAAGTTCGTAGTGGGTTTGATTGAGGATATTCGGATCTGTTATAAACTCAGAGGAAGAATAAGTAAAGTGTTTGAGATTTGAATTACAAGTGTTGAAAAGAGACGAAGTTGTATGCTAAGTTATTCGAGTGAAAATTTTGGTTGAAAAGGGTTAGTTTTCTTGGATATGTTATTTCAGATGAGAGTATTGTTATGTATCCATCGAAAGTAGATGTAGTTCTACAATGAGAGGCTCTGAAGTTGGTTAAGGAGATTAGAAACTTCTGGGCTCAGTTGGTTGTTATTACAGGTTATGGAAGACTTTGTTAAGTTCGTACTTCTGGTATCTCAGTTGACTTGCAAAGGGTAAGTCGTTTGTTTTGGATGTTCGTTGTGAGTGAGTTTTAGAGAGCAGAAGTAGAAGTTGTCTACAGTTTCCGTTTTGATTCTGTGTGATCCTAATAAACCGGTTGTGAGGTATTGGGATGCGTCTATGATGAGTTTAGTCTGTGTTTAATGCAAGATGGTAAATTCGTGGCTTATGCTTTACGACAATTGATGATTTATAAAAGGATCTATACTATTATGGATTTGGAATTGGTTGCGGTTGTATTGTGTTGGAATATTTGGAGGTATTATCTTTATGGTTCTAGGTTCAAAGTGTTTGGTAATCACAAGGATATTAAGTACTTGTTTAGTTTGGAGGAATAGAGTATGAGACAACCAGAATGGTTAGAATTTGGGATGAGTTATGACTTTGGCTCGAATTATCCTATTGGGGAAAAGTTAATGTTGTGGCTGAAAAGTTAAGTCAAAAGTTGTTATGCATGTCTGTTTTGATGGTCAGAGAATTAAAATTGTTTGAGCAGTTCAGAGACTTGTGTCTGGTGTGTGGGATAACACAAGAGAGTGTGAGGTTGGGTATATAAAAAGTGAACAGTGATTTTTTGGTGAATATGAGAAAGAGTTAGACTTTGGACGTGAGACTGGTAGTTTTGATGGTTACGAGTAATCAGAGTGCGCAGCGGAAGTGTGTTATGGCACATTTTGTGTTTGCGTGTGTGACTTGTAAGAATTCATAAGTTGAACATTGGGAACTTGTAGGATTGGTAAGACTATTGGACGTTTTAGTATGGAAGTGTTAGGCGAAAGGTTTAAATATTATTCATGGGCTACTATGTAGATGGGGGTTTTGGTGATATGTTCGATTGAGGAATCGTAGCATTGTTGTAATATTGTTGTGTGACAAGGATGTTTGGTATTCTGGTTTTGTAGAGGTTGTTGAAACGATGTTGGTTCGTGGAACTTTAGGTTCTTGTCCTTGTTGTGGCCTCGTTTCCATCGTGATGGTTCGAGTGCGTGTGGCTAATTCCTTGTGGGGGATTAGGGAAGTGTTACCTGTGGTGAGGGTAATGATCTTGTTGTGTTTCGGTTCAAGAGTGAACCTGTGTGTGTTCGTAACTTGGGTATTCATTGAGTCGTGAGTTGGTCGTCAAGTGCATTGTACGGGCTTTGCATCTTGTCTTTGTAGTTGTCGTCGTGTCGTGTTGTTGTAGTAGTTGTTGTTAGCAGGGTGGTTTGTCAGTTTATGTTATTCATGGTGTGCCTTTGGTTGGCCTGTTAGTTTGCTAGTTGGATACGAGAGTCGTGTCTGGAGTTGTTCGTCTCAGTATATTTTCGAGGACGAAAATGTCTAAGTGGGGGAGAATTGTAACGCCCCGGTTTTGTCTTATTTATTTAATCGAGTCGATTTAATTAGTTTCATTTTATATTAGTTTATTCTTGACTTTTATTTAACAATATATTATTTTTCATCGTTGTTTATATTTTATCTCGTTTTGAGAGCGTTTGCGAGATATTTGAGCTGAGGGGTAAAATAGTCTTTTAGGGATTTAGATATTTTATATAAATAGGGATTAGAGAGAAATAGAGAGGAAAGGAAAAGAAGAGAAAGAAAAGGAGAAGAAAGAAAGAGAGAAGAGGAGGAAGAGCAAAATAGACATAACTCCGTTTCGAGCGCGATTAATCGGGTAAGGGTGAGAAGTTTCAATTATATCTTGCTTGTGTGTGTATATGTGTTGTTTGTTGTAAATGTTTTGGTTGTTTCGCAACTTTTCGTATCGATTGGAATTAGGAGAAATTGACAGAAATCGATGTTTTCAGGGATGAAATTCGATATAAACCGAGTAGAATACTGGTTATTAGGTTTGGATCATGTTTTGGTTGTTATAGTATGTTTTGGAAGTGTTTGGGTGGACGAAATGATGTATTTTGATCCCAAATGACCTATTTGATCGCTGCTGGAAATTCTGGGTTTCGCAGGTTCGCATTGCGAGCCAAAGCGTAGGAATCAGCGAGCGTTCGCTAGCCGTTCGCATTGCGAACTTCAGGTCTTTTTGCTTCTGCCACGGTTCGCTAGGAGCTTCGCACTGCGAACGTGACAGATTTTAAATTTTTGTTTTCTTCATAACTTTTGATCCGTAAATTGGATTGAGGCACGGTCGGATGCGTTGGAAAGATAATTCAATGCTCTTTTTGATAGTGGAGTAGGTACTTATGCTTAGGCTATGTATTGATAAGAAAAATATGGAAAAGTAATGTATGTGTGAAAAGTGTGGTTTATGTTTCCACCATAACTCCCGAATCGCGAGTCCGATTTATGTGGGACTTGAGGCATTAGATAGATAACTTAAGATGGTATTAAATAGTTATGTGATACCATGTGTTAACTAAGAATATTTGGTACAGGATGATTAGTGGTTTGTAGGTTTTGTTGTGTTTGTTGGTGTTCGATGTGATATGTTACCGTCATATAAATGTGGGTCTTTTGTGCTATCTATATGATGTTGATGCACGTGATAATGATGTTGTTATGATGTGTTGTGGGTAGCATTTGTGGTGTGAATCCCTTTTGGAAGTAATTGTGATTGCATGATTGTTGTGGTTTGTGGTTTGTGATGAAATGCATTGTTTGAAGTGTTTTCAATGCATGAATAATGATGATGAGATAATTCATATGGTTGAATTGTGAAGATGCATTTGATTGTCATGAGTTCTTATGTGTCAAACATCATGATATGCATCTTGTGATGTCGTGTGCCCTAGTGGGTGTGAGCGACGAAACGGTTCCAGAGGGAATCCGCTATAACATCGTGCGCCTTATACAAGGAGGACCTAAAGCGATGATTATAGACGATCGTACGCCTTATACAAAGAGGACCTAAAGCGATCGGATTGTGCAAATTATACAAAGAGGACCTAAAGCAATCCATAAATGTCGTGCGCCTTAAAAAGAAAAGAGGGCCTAAAGCGACGGGGAACACCGTTTGCCCGACGGGGTGTTACATGAGTGGTCCTCAGTAACAAGCGATGATTCCAATAGTTCCTGAGTGAACTGGTGATGAGATTGATGGATGGATGGTACCGCATTTGCATAGAGTTGTTGTGTCGGTCTCTTTGCATTTGCATAAATCATGAATGGATTGATTATGTGTGGAAAATCATGAATTAATTGAGCATGTGTTGAGAATTATGTTTGAATTAGTGAATTGATGTGCATATGTGATAAACGCATTAGTTGTATTAGTGAATTGATGTGCATATGTGATAAATACATTGGTTGTAGTGGTGAATTGATGTGCATATGTGGTAAGTGCATTGGTTGTGGATAATATGTACTATGTGTAGACGTATGCTATGTGATGTGGTGGTGACTTTACATATGTTGTGACTTTGGTATGCCTTATGTGCAAATATGTGATTATGTTGGATAATTGATATATGTTATGTATATGTGGCATGCTATATGTATTTGTATGTAATGCTTGTGGTGAGAATAGCTATGCATGTGAATTTTTATGTGTTTGCATATTATTATGCAATCTTGATTTAGTTGTTATTTCTCACCCTTCTGTTGTGGTTTGTTGCTCTATGAGGCAATTGCAGATTAGTAGTCTTGGAGGCTTTTGTGAAGATTAGTTCTCCATCTGTTTGTCAGTCTGTCTGCTCTGATACGTAGCACGGGAGTCGCGGAACGCTTTAGTTATATATGTATACATTTGTTGAATATATTTTGTACTACTTTTGTATGTATATTTTGATGTTGGAAAACAATTATTTTGTAAAACAAGTCAGTTATGGATTTTTCCGCTTTATTCCATAATTTAGCTTTTCCTTTTGTTGGGAAAAGTTTCCCCTTTGAGGATATTCGATATTGTGTTATGTTTCAAAATTTATGAGCAGGGAGTGTATTTTCTTCATTTAAATGTGGCATCCTTGTTTCTGTCGGAAAAATAAACTTTTATTTACTCTGATTTATATATGTATTATTTATTCGCGATGGGAATTAGGGTGTTACATCAACTACACCTCATTCTAATTCCTTATGCATTTCAAGTTATGGAATGATCAAAATGGCTGAAAACACAAAAGTGACATTTTTCCAACACTTAGTGAAATTATCACTAAGTCAGAATCTGCTTCACTTTTTTCAAAATGTTGAGGCAGTTTTCAACCAAATGTAAGTTGCTTCAAAACTGAAGTTGGACATCACATTAAAGTAGGATATATAAGCTTTCCAAAGTGACCAAGAACTCCATCAAAGTCCATCTGAGCTAGGAGTTATGACAGCTGCAACATGCCTTGCTGCAAACTGTCTTGGCAAGGCAGATTGTGCATTAGGACTCGATTTAATCAATTTGTTCAAACCAAAAACAAGTTTATCCATCTACACACCTCAAGGGGAGACCAAGGAGGAATAAACACTGATCCATAAGCCTCCCAAGTCTTTGGAACTACATATAAGTTTGGCACCCCTAAAAGCTAAAGATGTCTCAAGACTCCAATTTTGTTTTGAGGCATTCAATGGATGCTTAAAGGTGGTATGTATCAAAGAAAAGATGAACACTTGAGTCAAGCCTTATCCTTGAATCAAAGAGCCATAGGCCTGTGCTCTAATCTCAAGTCAATGGCTAGATGAGACTTGAGATTCCAAAATGATCCAATTGGCCACAGACCTGCTACAGCCCCCATTCACTATTACTTGCAAAACAAACTTGCTCTACTATAAATAGAGCTCATTTGTGATCAGTTTGAGTACACCAAAGCACCCAAACTGATACTTTCCTCAAAATCACCTTCTCACTTCCAAAATTGCCTTCTAAAGCAAGTCATTATTGGGTTTTGAGTTTGAGAACAATTCCAACCAAACCAATCACACACACACACCTCATAAACATCATATAGAAGTGAGCCAAACACTTAAAAAACTTCTGGAACACCAATTCCAGCAAATCACCAGCCAATTGCTCAAGCTTTCAACCAAGTTACAGTTGGGGTGCCATAACCTGTTCTAGTCCATTTCCAATCACTCCAAGCATTCAAACACATTCCATATGGTGTAGTGAAGCTGTTCAGATCATCAAAACTCATCTGTAACACCTCCAACTCAAAAATCAAATTGCTCCTACTGCCACGACCTTCAAGTAAGCCTAAACTTGGTCATTTCATGATTCATGCATATTTCCTCGCACAATAATTTTGCCATATGTTCATAATCATGTATGGAGGGTTTCCCCTCAATTAATTGCTTTGTATGAACCGTGTATCAAAATTCCCAACCTTCATGCAGAATTTAGGGTTCTTGAGGTTTTGTCTTTATTTCTTATTCCATGCTTAAAATAAATGAAATTAAAGACCATAGACATGATCGTGAGGTGAAAACGAGTAGATTGATATGTGGATTGTGTGATTTCATCAAGTATTCAGTGAGATTGAGGGGAAAACACTTATCTGAAGAAACAGAGGGCGCGAGCAAGAACTTGGTGTTCTTGGCGCCATTTTTTTAATTTTTAAATATTTGAATTTTTGTGATTTTATTTAATTGATTCAAAAATTAAATATCTCTCTGAGTTTTAATGATTTTGAGTTGATTTTGTTTTTAATAATTCACAAAAATGTTAAAATATTTTATTTTATAATAATTTCCCAAAAATATTATTTATTTCATATACTTGATATTTTTGCAAAGAATTAATTTTTAATTGTTTTTTTTGACATTTAACGTATTTTTTCTTTCTTGATTTTCCAAACTTAAATGGTTTCCAATCATTTTGTGGATAAACATATGATTTTTCAAACATTAATCTAAGATCACAACTTATTTTTCACACATGTTTGATAATTTTGATCATTTTAATTAAATTTTTATTTAATTAAAATACATTTTCAAATTAATTTAGGGATTTGATCTTAATCACTCTAAACAAATCTTTTTTCAAACTTTGTGGGCCTTTTGAGAGAGTGTAAGACCCAACCCTTTGAAAATACAAAACCATTTGGGCCTCAGATATTGTATAAGTCCCTCTGCGTAAAAAAAATCTCGGCGCGATCACCAGTTCAAAATCAAATCCTCTGGGCCTCTCCTCGAGTTAATAGTCCCTTTCTTTTTCTTAAAAACACTTTTGGGCCTCTAATAGAGTGTAATATCCAACCCCTTTTGTAAATAAACATTTTTTGGGCCTCACATATTGTATAAGTCCCTCTGTATATTTTCAAAACAACGGCGCGATCGTTGCCTTTTCAAAATCATTCGGGCATCTCCCGGAGTTGTAAGCCCCATCTCTTGTACAAAAACACTTTTGGGCCTCTAATAGAGTGTAAGACCCAGCCCCTTTTGAATACCAAAACTTTTTATGCCTCGGTCATCGTATAAAACCCACTGTGTTTTCAAACCTCGGAGTGATCGCCATTTTTCAAACAAATAACTTTGGGCCTCTCCCTGAGCAGTAAGCCCCGATCTCTGTTGAAAATACTTTCTCCTTTGATTTTGAATCCAAATGTATAGTTCCTATCAAAACTTTCTTTAATTTCTTTGAACAACTAACAAAACAACATGGAAGCTCTACAACGGGTAAGAGTTTATCCACTTTCTTTTATATGCTTTCATATACATAACTGTATTGTGGGAAGCTGCGCATGGTTAGTCTTCTTTCATACCTTTTAAATACTCGTCATATATCAACTGTATATATACTAGTATAGTTATTTAGAGTTTTCCCCGGCAACTACGTCTAGATTTAGGTAAAGCCCTGTTGGTCACTCTTTAAATACAAACAAAACTAGATCCCCATAGGATTTCCAGATTCAGTCTTCCCTTCTCTTGGGATTAAACAATATGGAACAAAGAGAAAGGAAGTATTCTCGGTGAACCTTTTCTCAGACTGTCACCCTTAGAAATTGTCAAAGAAATTCTACTTCCCAGAGTTGATCTATTCTCCGTGAATAGCATCTCTTGAGTTTCTTCCAAACCCTCGAACTTTCTTGGAATGATCTCTTCTCTGTGAATTGCATTTCTTGAACTTCTCTTGGTTTGGGGACCCACAGGTTTCCTAAAAGCATCCCCGCCTCCTCTTGGGCGTTGTACAAGGACCCTTCGGCTTCTTAGAAGTTCTCATGCCTTCTCTTGGGCTTAATAAAAGCACCCTGATGACCTCTTAAAGGTATAAGACATAACAGTCATCCTTTGCTAGAGCAGTTTTTCCAAGTGTCAAGCCTCAGCTCACTTTAGGGTTGATTCTCATCCCTTAAGGCCCATGCCCTCTTTTGGGCATCCTACAAAAGATAAAACTCTTCAACACCAGTAGACTTGGACAGTCTAAACCCCCCTTGAGTCTCAAAGACATTTTCATGTTCCTTTCAAACATAGGAAAAAACACCGATCATTTTGGATAAATCTCCAGCAAAAACCCGGTCTCTCACATGAGAGTTCCCCACCCTTGGGCCTGCCTATGAATATAATCCCCAGCTGTAAGATAACCTCCTCTTAGGCTTTGTATAATGATCTTTCCTCGACATAATCAGCCTCCTCTTGGGTTGTGTACAATGATTCTCCCCCAGTGGAGCTAACCTTTTCAGACTCTCTTGTTGGGTTAATCTCCTTTTAGCCTCAATCTCGGGCTTCGTACGAGACAGCAAATCACTCTCTTGTTGAGTATAAAAGAATCTCTTGTTGATTCAATCAACTCTCAGACTCTCTTGTTGGATCAATCACCTTTACAAGACTCTCTTGTTGAGTCCACTCTTTAGCCTCCGTCTTGGGCTTTGTACAAGACATATAAAAGCACTCTCTTGTTGAGACAAACTCATTTCAGCCTCCATCTTGGGCTTTGTAAAAGACACATATAAACCTCCCCAACGGAGTCAACAATCCCTTTTAGACTCAATCTTGGGCTTTGTACAAGACAGAAAGAACATTTTCCCCAGAAAAGTCAAACTATTAGCCTCCTCTTAGGCTTTATTTAATGATATCCCCAAAGAGCCAGTCTCTTTTTTGCCTCAGTCTTGGGCCTTGTACAAGACATAAACACTCTTTTGTTGAGTCCGTCTTATCTAGCCTCCTCTTAGGCTTCATATAAAGAAATCCCTAGCTGAGTCAATCAACCTTTTTGCATCAAACCCGTGGTTGATCAAGGCATACAAAAAATTAACAAATCCTCTTTAGAGATGACAAATTCTCTCTCAGCCAAAACCCTTAACCTTCATATCTTGGGCTTTGAACAAGATACAAATCACCTTTAGCTTCATGTCTTGGGCTTTGAACAAGACACCAAAACATCTTTTTCTTCCCTTAGAATAGGAGGAACTACGATTTCTCTGATTTCCCTGTTTCGTTAAATGGGAATACGTAGGCATAAGATTGCGAGATCTTAGCGAGCATACAAATCAAAAACTCTGGGTCCACTACCTTCATACATCAATCAGAAAAATTTTAGATACAATATCATCCCAAAAGCCTCATGAACACTCTATTCTTAAGCCAAATAACCTAAGAGAGACCCATGATTTTGATAGCATTTGTAAACCAACAGTCATCTATTTAAACTCAGTATGCAAGCAGGGTTTATTGGAGACATCTATTTCCCTTCCTTAATCAGCTTCACAGGAAAAAAATGAATCGAACTGTAGCACCCCAAAGCGATAGTGATTCGAAACCATAAAAACCGCGCTACAATAACCAGGTTAATCAACAGGTTCAGACATGACCGGACGACACTAGAACAAAGCTGAGTAGACAAACTAGGAGTTTTGAATTTTGGAGGGATCACTCGCCCATACACTAAACACATGTCTTTGGCATCAGTACCAAAGATGTTATTTCTTTCCATTGCTCTCACTTTCCTATGAATAGTCTCTACACTCTCCTTCAACCATTCATGATGTTCATCCCCATCTTCAGACATATCGGGGACATCATACACTGGTTGTGGATTATGAAAAATATGATGTACTTGAGCATGTACAGCAGCTGGAGCAAAAGTTGGAATAGCTTGTTGAGTGGTTGCCACTGTGACCGGCGGAGGCACAAAACCCGGAGGTAACTCAAAAGGTGGCACAGTTGTAGCATTAATAGTTGTTGGTGGTGGTTCCACGGTTGCATTAGTAACTTCAGAAACTATGGTGGCTTGAGTGTCCATTTTTGCTTTGATAACCTACAACACTTCCATTATCTGCCCGACACTTCCGTACAGATCTTCCAATTCATAGTTGACTCTGTCAAACTCCATGTTTTATTCAGCCATTTTTTGACGAGCTCGGGCTCGGGTGTTGTACTGATGTTGGGAATTCATTGTGAATAGCTGGAGACAAGACGGCGAGATGAGCCACGATAGAAAGAATGCACATGTAATGACATGAATGTATGGGATGCAAATGCAAATGCAAAGCAAAAATAATCAAGGAACTCAAAATTAAAATTTGCAACACTATAATAATGGAGAGTACGGGTTGAATAACCAAGAAGGTCCATTGCATTAATTAGAGACTGAAAGTTTTACAAAGCCAACAATACATCCTCAAGAGCCATTACAACAAAGTCAAGATACAAAATAACAGAATAAAGGAAACTAAGAGTCTAATCCTTATGACAAAGGCCCTTCTCCTCCATGAAGCTCTTTCTCAAGCTCGTCAATCCGCTTCTGCATCATTGCCTTTTCAAGATCAAGCTCCTCTAACACCATCTTCAGCTTCCCTTCTTCATTTGTGGTAGTAGAAA
Source organism: Lathyrus tuberosus (assembly GCA_022829125.1). Taxonomy (NCBI): domain Eukaryota; kingdom Viridiplantae; phylum Streptophyta; class Magnoliopsida; order Fabales; family Fabaceae; genus Lathyrus; species Lathyrus tuberosus. Next base: position 8,710,433 of record JALAZF010000248.1, read on the forward strand.
TGGGGTTCATAGGAGGTAAATACGTAGACTCATGACGAGGATAGGGTTCACTCATCTTGAGAGATCTTTCTTATGCCCATAACAGGTAAGATTCAGAGACAGTGAAATCATGGTATCCCAACGCGGTCATCCCCATCCTATTTACGTGACGCCAGGCGTACATGATTTTGACCTTGAGCCTAGGGCTCTCTCCATCCTCAAGGAAAAGTCTTTCTAAATAGATAGGGTTAGGCTCCTCCTTCATCAGGTATCCAAGTTGACGACGGGCAAGAACATGGTTGTAGCTGATACATCCTTTATTGCCAAGAAGAGGCACATTAGGGAAATCTCCGCAGCTATGGATCATGACGATTCCCCCATATATTGGATTATACCACTCGATATCTGAATGAGTGAGTGACATGATTTTATTGGACTATATGAGCCCATCCTTCAAATCCAAGAAAGTTGCATACCTCGGTAGGTGCAAAATAAACCACCTATAGAGGAGAGCAACACAACAAGTTATCTGACCCCCTCCCTGAAGAATTCTTGAGTGAATAGAGTGATAGGCATCAGCCAACAAAGTAGGGACTGGATTCTTGTGCATGAAGAGCTTGATGGCATTAATACCGACGAAGTCGTCAATATTAGGGAACAGGAATAGCCCATAAACCAACAATACAAAATTATCTTCAAAAACCTCCGTGTTCTTCTTGTCAGCGAGATATTGAGCTTTCTCAAACAAGAACTTGGTCGGCAGTGCAAGGAGTCCTCCTTTGATGGTCATATGAGCTCGAATATTTGACAACCTCAGGCGCGTAGTGTCATACCCCAAATCTTGACCACCAAGATTTCCCATCATTGTGCAAATCATCATCATAATATGGATGAACCATCAGGCGTCATCAATCTCCTCAAGGATTGTTGAGCATTCACTACAATCAAGAAGTAGGGTTTTGAGCCCTCTCAGAGCATCTAGACAAAGGATCAATCAAGAAATGACCTGATCTTTAACTTGTCTAGTCTCTCAAACACCCAAAAAGGATCAAGAGGACTGCCACATCAAGAATCAAGCCAAAGGTTGCAGCATTCTAAGCGGATCAAGCCTCAAGATCGCCAGTGTCACCCAATAAGGGTTTTGATCGACTGAGGCCTCCAGATGAAAGTTTCCATCTGGGCATGAGCCAATACCTCAATGTATGGTCCAAAAAGCTCAAAAGTATCTCAATAGCCCATCCACAATGGCAAAATCACCTTGAGGGTCCATCTATCGAAAAATCAGGAATTAGGGTTTTGACCTAATTCAACCCTTGAGTTAACTTGTGAAGTGAGGCATGGCTTGAAGCTTCAAAATGAACTTCAAAGACCTCAAATACATCATATTGACATGTTTCAAGATTTGATTGACTCAAAGAGCTCAAATCATAAGCCACAAGAACTCAAAACCATCTGATCACAAATTAGGGTTTTTGATGGAAAAAGTCAACCCTACCCTTGACTGTTGGCCTACCCTTTATCTCAAACCTTGGGGAGGGGTCCAAGACATTCCTAAATACCATTGGAGGCCATCCATGAAGTTTAATTGAGCCTAAGGATTGATTTCACAAAAGGATCGCAAAGTCAAAATTTCATCTGCTGAAAAAGTCAACTGTACAAAAATCCAAGTTTGACTTTTTGAATTTTTGGTCAACCAAAGTTCCTTGACCCTAAAACAATTTTAATATGTGATTTGAATCATTATTCATCAAGAAAAATCAAAGAAAGTAAGTTAACTTGTGAAAGGGGTAACCATAAAAAACTTAGAATTTTTCTAAGTTATGGAACAAATTCGCTAGGGTACCAACTTCCAAGGACCATAAATTGAGATCCAAGCAACCATTTTGGATGATCCAAAGCTGGATTTGTAGGTCTTGCTACACTCTACAAAAGCTTCAACTACATCAAACTCCAATTCCTCATGGATTTTAAGTTATGGAGTGATCAAAATGGCTAAAAACATGAAAATGACATTTTTCCAACACTTTGTGAAATTTTCACTAAGTCAGAATCTGCTTTACTTTTTCCAAAATGTAGGGACATTTTTCACCTTGATCCAAGTCAAACCTGGTCTAGGGATTGACATCAAAGTTGAAGTATGCCATGAGGGCTTTCCAACAAGTACCAGATTATCTCCAAATTCCATTTGAGCAAGGAGATACAACCCTTGGAACATGGCATCATGAATTGGTTTTTACAAGGCAGAATTTGTGCATTTTGCTCGATTTGTCCAAATCTGATAAATCCAAGCCTTTTCATCCATTTGGACACATCTGAGGATAAAACAAGAAGGGAATGATCTGATCCCCAAGCCTCCAAAGTACAAGAATCTACATTAACCATGCCAAACCTAAAAGAGCTAAAATGTGCCAAGACTCCAATTTTGTTTCCATGCCTTTAATAAATGCATCAAGGTGGCATGAACTGAGCCTATTCCAATTGAATTTAGTCAAGGCTTATCTCTGAACCAAGGCTACAAAGCCCGTGCTCTAATCTCAAGTCAATGGCTAGAGGAGACTTGAGATTCCATTTGATCACAATTGGCCAAAGGCCTGGTGCAGTTGTCATTCCCTATTGCTTGCAAAAAAAACTTGCTCTACTATAAATAGAGCTCATTTGTGATCAAATTGAGTATGTTAGTTATATGATTGGCATCAATTTTGTAAAATAATGTGTTTGTTCAAGATATCAAGACTGATGTCTTAACATGTGCTGTTAACATTCTGCATGTGGTGTGTTCTTTTGTATTGCAGTCTTTGGTGCATGCTGTCAAGACTGATGTCTTAACATCTGTTGACAGTCTGCTATTTGTTTTAGGGCTGCGTGTTAATTATTTTGTTTGAGAGATTACAGGAGAAATTCGTGGAGAAGAATTATCCAGCTGCAATTGTTTGGTTCTTTATTTAGGGCGAAAAGATTTGAAGATAAAAGCTGGATTTAATTGTGCATCAAATCTGACTTTTAAGCGCAATGCCCAGGCCTAAGAATCTGTTTCTATTTAAAGGAGTTTCAACCCTACTTGGAAGATACGAACACAAGAGATTGTGTATTGAGTTTCAAGTATTAGGGTTTGTGTTCGTCTGTGTATTATGAGCCATACATTCATCTATTTGGATGTGTGAATTGGACTAATTTAGTTGAGATGTATATTGTCCACTCAAAGCTTTTAAGCACGAGTGTTTGTTCTTGATTGAAGCTTTTAAGCAAGATCAAGCATTGTCTTTGAAGTGTGTCTTCTATTTTCAGTATTATAAGTTGTTATCATTGGTGTGATTGAGGGGGAGTGAGAGGTGTCTCATATCTAAGAGTGTCTTAGGTAGAAGTATCATTGGGTAGTGATTAAGTGAGTAGACTATCAACTTGTGTGTTGATTGTGAGTCTATGAATTGATACTAATATTAGTGAATTTCCTCCCTGGCTTGGTAGCACCCAGACCTAGGTTGTTAGACCGAACTGGGTGAACAATTCTCTGTGTTGTTTATTGTTTTAAGTACTGTTACTATTATTGCCTTGTTCATACAACAGATATTAATGTTGTGACATCTCACTTGACATCACATATCTGATACCAGAATTTCAGAGTATACCAAAGCACCCAAACTGATGCTTTCCTCAAAATCAACACTTTCACTCCAATTTTTCCTTCTAACTCAAGTCACCATCGGATTTTGTGCCAATTGCTCAAGTTATTGACAGATTTGCATATGGGGTACCTTCTCAAGTTCCAGATCATTTCCATTCATTCCAAGCATTCAAACACAATCCTTGGAACCTAAGGAAGCTGTCCAGATCATTGGAACCTAGATGTAACACCTGCATCACCAAACTCGATCACCAGCTGCAAGAGGTAAGCATAAACTCTTCAAACTCCATGATGCGTGCATATTTTACTGCACAATAATTTTGCCATATGTTCCTAATCATGTATGGAGTGATAACCGTCAATCAATTGCCATGAATCAATCATGTATGGAATTTCATTATGTTCATGCTGAAATTAGGGTTCTTGAGGTTTTCTTCTGATTTCTCACTCAATACTTAATATAAATGCAATTAATTTATATGGTTGTGATCCTTGTTCAAAAGCGAACAAGATTGGTGTTTGAATCGTGCAAATCCTTGTGCAAATCTGCAGAAATAGGGCACGCAGGTAAGAACTTGGTTTTCTTGGCGCCCTTTTTCAAATATTCAAATATTTGAATTTTTTGTTATTTTTGTTAATTGATTCAAAAATTAATTTCTCTCTGAATATTTATGTCTTTGAATTGATTATTTTTCTCAAAATTCACTAAAATGTTTAAATATTTTATTTTACAAAAAAATCCAATTTATATTATTTATTTAATATAGTTAGAATTTTTGTAATTAATTTCATTTTATTGGTTTTTAAACATTTTTAAATGGAATTCCCACTTTGATCTTTCAAAACCAATTGAATTTCAAACTCTCATGTAATTAAACATGATTTTTCAAAATATTTTTCAAAGTGTACAACTTATTTTTGAATATATTTGGTATTTTATATCATTTTTTCATTTAATTTCCTTTGAAGAATAACATTTTATTTAAAATTAGGGTTTTCTCTAGATTTTAAATTTTCAACACTCATGGGCCTCTAATAGAGTGTAAGACCCAAACCCCCCCCCCCCCTTTTGTACATAAATAATTTTGGGTCTTAGACATTGTATAAGTCTCGACACGATTTTCAAAATAACGGTGTGATCATTATTTTTCATCTGGGCCTCTCATTGAGTTGTAAGCCCCATCTCTTGTACAAAAATAAACTTTGGGCCTCTAATAGAGTGTAAGACCTAATCCCCTTTTAACGAAAACCATTTTGGGCCTAAGATATTGTATAAGTCCCTCTGCGTTAAAGAAATCTCGGCGTGATCGCCATTTCAAAACAAAAATCATCTGAGACTCCCCTCGTGTTGTAAGTTCTATCTCTCTTTTTCAAAGCATCTTTTGGTCCTCTTGAAAGCAAGCCCCAATCCCTTTGTAAATAAACCTTTTTGGGCCTCAAGCATTGTATAAGAGCCGATGCGATTTTCAAAACAACTGTGTAATCACTGTTAAACCTTGGGCCTCTCCTTGAGTATAAGCCCCAATAATCTTTTCAAAAACAACTTCTCTTTTGATTTAGATTCAAATATACATGTTGTTATCAAAACTTTCTTTAATTTCTTTGAATAACTAACAATACAGCATGGAATCTTACTCGCTTTAACATATATAACTGTATTGTGGGAAGCTGCGCACTGTAAGTCCTTCTTTCATATCCTTTTAAATACTTGTCATATATCAACTGTATATATACTAGTATAGTTATTTAGAGTTTTCCCCGACAACTAGGTCTAGAACTAGGTAAAGCCAGTTTGGTCACTCTTAAATACGGTCAAAAATAGATCCCCATAGAATTTCTAGATACAGTCTTTCCTTCTATTGGGGTTAAACAATATGGAACAAAGAGAAAGTCAGTATTCTCGGTGAACCTTTTCTCAGACTGTCACTATTAGAAATTGTCAAAGAAATTCTACTCCCCAGAGTTGATCTATTCTCAGAGAATAGAATCTCTTGAATTTCTTCAAACCTCAGAACTTTCACTAAATGATCTATTTTTGGTGAATATCATTTCTTGAACTTTTCTTGGTTTGGGACCCACAGGCTTCCTAAAAGCATCCCCGCCTCCTCTTGGGCTTTGTACAAGGACCCTCCGGCTTCTTAGAAATTCTCGTGCCTTCTCTTAGGCTTAGTACAAGGACCCTGAAGACCTAATAAAGGTATAGGACATAACTTAGTCATCCTTCGTTAGAGCTGTCTTTCTAAAAAGAGTCAAAACCTCAGGCCAATTTTAGGGTTGATACTCATCCCTTCAAAGAGTCAGCCTTCCCTTGGGCGTTATACAAAGATAAACTCTTCTATACCAATAGACTTAGACAGTCTAAACCCCCTTGAGTCTCAAAGACATTCTCAAGTTCCTTATAAAACACAAGAGAAAGCCCGGTCAGTCTGGATCAATCTCCAGCAGAGTTCTAAACCCAGTCTTTCTCCTAAAATTCCCCATCCAGGGTCAATTTATCATCAGTACCTCAAGGCATCTGATACCTCAAATCTTCTATAACCCTTTAGCAAGAGTTGATTCCCCATTTGGACCTGCCTCGGGATCTCAATAATCCCCAGCAGAAGTTTATCCTTCTTTTAGGCTTCGTATAATGATCTTTCCTCACCAAAGTTAGCCTCCTCTTGGGCTTTGTACAATGATTCTCCCCAGCGGAGCTAACCTTTGCAGACTCTCCTGTTGAGTCAATCACCTTTTCATACTCTCTTGGTGAGTCAATTAATTTTCAGACTCTCTTGTTGAGTAAATTACCTTTTAGCACTATCTTGTTGAGTCAACCCTTTTAGCCTCAATCTCGGGCTTTGTACGAGACAGATAAAAACACTCTCTTGTTGAGTCAATCTTTTTCCAGCTTCCTTTTAGGCTTGATATAAAGATTCCCCCTAGCAAAGCTAGCCTCCTCTTAGGCTTTGTATAATGATTTCTCTAGCTTGTTCAACAATAATCCTGGGCTTTGTACAAGTCAGATAAAAGCACTCTCTTGTTGAGTAAAACCCTTTCAGCCTCCATCTTGGGCTTTGTACAAGACATAAATCTTCATAACCTTCTCTTAAGCTTAGGACAAATATCGTCCCCAGCAGAGTCAATTCCTCCCAGCCTTCTTTTAGGCTTTGAGAAATAATTTTGTAAGCAGAGTCAAACTCATTTTAGCCTCTATCTTGGGCTTTGTACGAGATACCTAAAATACCCTTAACCGAGTCAGTAAAGTCTCCGTTTAGCCTCAAAACTTGGGCTTTGTACAAGATAGATAAAGATTTCTTTCCCGCAGAGTCAGTCTTCTTTTCAGCCTCTATCTTGGGCTTTGTACAAGACACATAGGAACCCTCCCCAACAGGGTCAAAATCCCTTTTAGCCTCAATCTTGGGCTTTGTACAAGACAGATAGAACATTTTCCCCGGAAAGTCAAACTTTTAGCCTCCTCTTAGGTTTTGTATAATGACAATCCCCAAAAGAGTCAGCCTCTCTCCTTTTTTGCCTCAATCTTGGGCTTTATATAAGACAGATAATAATCTCCCTAGTGGAGTCAATCAACCTATTAGCTTCAACCTTGGGCTTTGATCAAGGCACACAAAAATCAACATCCCCTTAGAGAAAATCAAAATCTCTCTGTAGGAAGTTATTTCTCTATTTAATACTTATCAAAACAGACCTTTAAATCAAACCCTAATCCCAGATAACTGCTGTAAGTGGAACACTTGTTGATTTAAATATCCAAGTTGTTGTCCATCTTTTATCCCAGTAAATCCTCTATTTCATCTAATTGCTGTAAGGGGCAAGCCTCTGGATTATTTACATCCACGCCACTGTCCCTCTCTTAGTATGAGAAATTCCTAAGGAAAAATGGCATTGCTCTACACTGAGTTAAAGTTTTCTCCTTCAGGACAAATCCCTCATAAAGGATATTATGGTGTTGCTGGATTCACATATCCCAGTTAAAGTAATCCTCCTTTATAAACAGTCACCCAACAGTTGTGATAAACAGACCAAATGTCTCACCTTTAGAGATGATGAATTCTCCCTCAGTCAGACCTTTTAGCTTCAATCTTGAGCTTTGAACATGACTCAAATAACCTTTTAGCTTCAATCTTGGGCTTTGAACAAGACACCAAAAACATCATCTTTTCCCCCCATAGAATAGGAGGAACTACGATTGCTCTGATTTCCCTGTTTTGTTTAAACGGGAATACGTAGGCATAAGATTCCGAAATCTTAGAGAGCATATTAATAAAAAATTCTAGGTCCAGTACCTTCATATCAATCAAAACTTAGGTCCAGTACCTTACCAAAAACATCAGAACAACCAAAACATCAACATCAAAACTCACTCTCTCTCATCTTTCCCAAGAAACTTTCCCAACCCATTAACGGATAAACACCATCAAGTACAAAGCGAGACCTAAAGCTAACAAACTGTGGATAACCACATATAGGATGGGTAATTGATAACTCTCCATTGTATAACCTGACCCCGAACTCCCCGAATCTCTTTAAAGCGTTTGTTCAGTTAAACATTCGCGTGCAAGGTTAGTTTTAGATAGCTTCCCTTTCTCTTCCAGCTTCATGGGATAAATAAGAAATCAGAAAGTAGCACCCACTCCTCATTGTGAGGAGAAACCCAAATTCCACGATTAGGTGGTCGCGTCACCGACAAAAATCACGCGCTACAGTTAAATGGCGACTCTGCTGGGGAGTCATTTTCTGTATAGGACTAGGATTATAGCTCTTAAGAGGTCTAGGATGTTAGTTTTAGGAATGGATATATATATATATATATATATATATATATATATATATATATAAATATATATATATCGCTTTTCCTACTTGATATCCGTGTTTATTTTTCTGCTAATGGGACTGTGGGTGATGCCGCATCTAGAAAGTTTGAGTGATACCTAAGATAAGTGATGGCATAGACGGGTAATCTTACAAGGAGTGACTCCTGAATAAGCGACCCCGGTAGCCCATCGAATCAGTGGAGATACCCTTTGTGGATTCAATGTCTAAACAACTTCGGTTGTTGAAAGTAGATTGTTCGATTGTGGTATCCATGAAATTGAGGATTTAGTAGACCGAGGCCATGTGACTATTTTGTAGTGCGGAAGCTATCGGAAATATTTGTCACGCGATACTACCCTCATTTGAGATTACTCTAAGATACTGCAGCTCACTCGGGTGAACCAGCCTGCTGTTCTTATCCCAAGAGGGGTGAATGATATGGAGGACAGGTACAAAAATTCACCAGTACAACCTTTGGGAATGGGTAGAGCCATGACTTCATGACACTGAACCTTTGACCCCATGTTTTTTCTATGTTTTTGTGTGCTGCATCCATGCATTCATTTCATCTAAAAAACCTTCAAATAAAGAAAAATTTTCTCTTATAATCTCTCTTTTTTCAAATTAAACTAAGACAATGATTGCAAATGTCAGAGAGAAAGATTGCGTTATGGATTTCGGTAGAAGAAAGACGCACAAGTACACGTTCAAAGTTCCAAAACTAGAGGATTTAAGAGGGTTGGAAAGGATGATCACCAACCCTGATGCTTTCAGAGCTAAGTACGGAGGCTGCTGTCTCTATTAAGGGTCAATGTAATTAAAGGAATCATGTCTACGCTGATTCAGTTCTACGATATGGTCTATCACTGTTTTACATTCCCGGATTATCAACTAGCACCAACGCTGGAGGAGTACTCTCACCTGACTGATTTACCCATCACTGACCAAGCTCCCTTTTCTGGACTGGAAGAAATTCCAAAGGATCAAATCATTGCAAGAGCAATCTATTTGGATGAGTCAGAAGTCAGGACTCACATGACCATTAAGGGTGGAATCCAAGGTTTACCAGCCCAATTTTTGATAAAGAAAGCCCTGTACTTTGCTAGTATAGGGAACATGTCTGCCTTCGAGAGCATCTTTGTTTTACTCACCTACGAGTTATTTCTGTTTCCCAACATTAATAACTTCGTTGAAATTAATACCATGAGGATATTTCTGATTGGAAACCCTGTACCCACTTTGCTCGTAAATGCTTATCATTCTGTACACTTAAGGAATTTGTACAGTGGAGGAATGATAACATGCTGTGTACCCCTGCTATACAAATGGTTTACTTCCCACTTGCCCAAGTTTGCTGCTTTTTGGGATCACAAGAGTACTCTACGTTGGTCACAGAGAATCATGTCTCTTACCAACTCTGACATAGATTGGTACAATCGGATCTATGACTGGATAAGAATCATTGACCGTTGTGGGAATTTCCATAATGTACCCCTCATAGGAACTAAAGGAGGAATCAATTATCATCCAGTTTTAGTTCGTCGTCAATTCGGATACCCGATGAGACATGTCCCGCGTAATGTTCATCTAAAAGGTCTTTTCTCCAAGGAAGGAGAAAATGATAGGGCACTAAAGACAGAAATAGTGCATGCCTAGAAATATGTTCACAGGAAAGGAAGATAGTCTATAGGAAATCCAGATTGTGTCTATGTGGAACCTTATCTCCACTGGGTACAAACTAGAGCTCTCATGCTAAGGATGCCTTACCCTCGTTAAGAAGTTCTTCTGTTAAAGGAATATGTCCTTTATTTTATGTCTGATACGGAAAAACTTCAGGTCACTCTCAACAAAGTTCAATGGGAGAAGAAATCTTGGAAGAACAAGTACTGTATTCTCAATGTGGAGTGTACCAAAATACAACAACTGTTAAAAGAAAAAGATGCTCTGATCGAGATTTTAGAGCAACATGCTGTAGAAAATCAAGAAGATCGAAGGAACTTGCTCGCTCATTTCGCTTGGCAAAGGAATGACAACCCAACAACGGCTCAAGAGCCCCGGTCAATGAAAATGAATACCAGAACCAGCACCTGAGCTCTCCTCAGGGAGGACTCCGGATCCATAAGCTTAGATATTTCATTTTACAGTACTTTGTAAAATATTGTATTTCCCTTTCTGCAATCTTTCAAATTCAATAAAACGAGGTTTCCCCACTGTATGATATTTGCAATCCGATTGCTGAAGTTTCTCTTGATTAAACAAAATTTAATATAATTATTGCATATTATTCATCATTCTCACATAACACATTCTTCTTACCTACGAATCTCACGTTTGTGTCTCGATTCTAGAGTCAAACTGTCTCATTCGTACAATACTCTGGCCAATTGACAAAAGAAAATGGATGATCTCGAGGAATAGAACAGAGAGTTAAGAGAAGAAATCGACACTCTGCAGGAGGATTTGAGAAAACTTCACAATGACATGCAATCTCTGAAAGCAGCCCAGATGTAACAACAAAGGACGGTGATCTCAGAGATCACATCTACGCCCATAGAGGAAAAGTATGATCCTCGGTATAACATGCCTAAAGATCGTCCCTGGGGCATGCCACTCAACTATATCCCAAAAGGATATATTCTGCCGATCACGGAAGATCCAGAAACTGCAGTAGGAGCCGCTGGGCCTGAAGGTTACAAACTTCGGGTAAGGGAAGATGCAAGGGGGATGATAGCAACTCCTGAAGGTTACAAACTTCGGGAGAGGGAAGCACCAAGAGTCACTGCCATAATGACTATACCACCACCTGTGGTACACACTGTCCCGGAAGGACAGATTCCACAAATACCTTCTGGTGGAAACGAAAGTATGCACGACAAAATGAATGAGTTCCAGGAGTAATTCCTAGAGATGCAAAAGGAACTGCATGCCATTCGTGGTCAGGATTTATTCGGAAAGGACGCCGCAGACCTTTGTTTGGTCCCCAATGTGAAAGTTCCGCACAAATTACAGGTGCCCGAATTTGAAAAATACAAGGGTAACTTTTGCCCTCAAAGTCACAGATGCTGATCCAATATTTCCAAGATAGTTTACCCGGTGCCGCACTCAAATGGTACATGGGTTTAAACCGCACCAAGATCATCACTTTTAGAGATCTTGGCACTGCCTTCGTTCAGCAGTATAAGTATAACCTGGACATGGCACCGGACAGAGATCAACTCAGAGCCATGTCACAGAAGGACAAGGAAACCTTTAAGGAGTATGCTCAGAGATGGCGTGAAATTGCCGCCCAGATTTGTCCACTTCTTGAGGAAAAAGAGATGACAAAGATCTTCCTGAAAACCTTGAGCTCATTTTACTACGACCGAATGGTCGCCAGTGCACCCAGCGACTTTACTGAAATGGTGGGCATGGGAGTTCGTCTTGAGGAAGCAGTCCGAGAAGGACGTCTGGTTTAAAAATGCTAGACCATCAAGCAGTACCAAAAGATATGGTAGTGCTTTCCTAAGAAAAAAGAGCAAGATATTGGTAATATCTCTCTCGGAAAGCGAAGGCGACGGTACCAACCAGTAACAGCTGTAACTCCTGCTATCAACCCTACGCTTGTTCCAACATATCAACCTCAGGTTGCTCAGAGCCAACCAAATCCACAACACTATCAGCAAAGGACACAACAGCCTCTTCAGTAGGCTTGTCCTCAGTACAACAACAACCGTGCAACGCGACCGGTAGTGTTCGAACCTATACCAATGTTGTACGCATAACTGTTTCCATTACTACTGGTCAAGGGGCACATCCAAACCAGGGCTCCTCTTACAATACCGGAAAATCCACCTTTTTGGTTCAAAGCAGATCAGACTTGCCCTTACTGAAGATGGCTGGTTTACATCCTGAGTGAATCGCACATTCAAAGATAACACAGAGTCGCCACCGAACTTTGTTTAGTCCCAAAGGACAGGGAAAATATCGATAAAACCCAAGGGGAAGAGAAACGGGAACGGGGGTCGGTTATTCGAAAGGAAGGTACTAGCACCTTACACATCCATCGTACTCGACGAGAACCATTTCACTTGCTTATAGGTTTGGAAGGGTTATCTATCTAAGGGCTTATAGCTAAAAGAAAGAGGAGAGAAGAAAGGGGAAAAAGAAAAGAAAGAAAGAAAGTGCTCGCGGAGGATTATGGCCCTCATGCCTACGTACCCTCATAGTGCAATGAGGAAATCAGAGCGTCGTAGTTCATGGAACCAGGGGATAGAAAGGAAAATAAAAAAGGGAGAAGGAAAGAAAGGGTGGAAGTGTGCTCGCCAAGACATCGCGTCTCGTGCCTACGTATCTAACATTCAAAAGAATGCATAATCAGAGCTTCTGTAGTTCGGGGAACCGAACGGAAAACAAGACAAGAAAGAAATAGGAAAACAAAAGAAGTGGTGTCAAAACCAAGAGCAAGAGTGAAAGAAAACTCTACGGGGGAAGACCACGCAGTAAGAGAGATTGCACAAGAGATTCGAAAAAGAATGGTGTCAAAACCGAGAATGAAAGGAACTCTGCAGGGGATAACAGAGGGGATTGGTGTCGAAACCAAGAAAGTAAGAGCAAAATGAATAGAAAGGACTCCACTGGGGAGAGGAAAGATCAAAGAACTGCTAGGAATAGAGGGTAAACGACCCGGCAGGGGATCCAAACAAAAGGATGGTGTCAAAACCAAGAAGAAGGGATATTTGGTATATTAACTGACGGGCAGTGGTTAATCGAAGAAAAAGAGTAAGACTCTAGCGGGAAAAAGAGGCTGGTGTCAACAGACGGACTGTGATAAACCAAGAGAGAGAGTGCTGAACCAAGAGAAGGTGTTTGACTCCGAGGGGACATCGGTATATTAACTGATAAATAGTGGTTAACTAAGGAAACAAGGATTGCCACTCTGCGGGGATAGAGAAGCATTGGTTTTAACAGAGAAAACTGTGATTAACCAGAAGAACAGGTGTAGGACCGATCGAAGGTCGTAACCCAAAAGGGGTGTTGGTATAGACTAAACAAACTGAACTTGACCAACGAAGAAGGGTATTGAACCAAAAGAGGTTGCTAACCGCTCAGGTCCAATTTTTAACAGAACATTATGATTAACCGAGAAAAAATGAGTTATTAACCAAGAGATGGTGATTAACTCAAAAAGGGGTTCAGTATTTTAACAGACAAACTGCGGTTAACTGAAGAAAAGGGTGATTAACCAAAGATAGGTGATTAACCCAAGAGGAAACTCAGTGTTTTAACAGGCAGACTGTGGTTAACTAAGAAGGAGTGCAAACATTGGTGTTTTAACTGACAGGCAGTGATTAACCAACGAAGGGAGAAGAACCAAAAGAAGGTTGCGAACTCCGCAGGAGAATTCGGTCGTAACAGGAGTATTGTGTTTAACCGAAGAAAGAGAGAAGAGACTCTTGAGGGGAATCAAGAAACAATGATTGACCGCAAGAAAAGAAGAGGGTATTGAAACAAAGAAAGCTTGCTAACCCGATGAACAAAGGATCGTAACCAAGAAGAATGGTAATTGATCAAAGGGGAGAGGTCGAAAGAGATAGGAGTGATGAAGAATTGAAAGAGATTGCAAAGAGAGAAGAGTGATCAAGGATCGACAAAGATTGCAAAGAGAGAAGAGTGATTAAGGATCGACTCGATTGGGGAAAGAAAGCACATTACCGCCTGGAGATAGAGATGACTAAGCCAAGCACAGGGTCATTCGTCCCCTACCTGAAGTAGTCAAAATGAGAGTAGGAATTCACCCTTCTCATTCTTTCTCTAACACACAGGGTGTAATGCAGAAATCGAACCGGACGGCCCAACAACTCCAAGTTGTACAGTACTCCCGCATGAAGAGACAGACAGCGTAACAACTCCAACTTGTACAGTGCTCCGATGTAGGGCGCAGCGCGAAACTCCAACTCCACGGGGGATCGAGAGAGAAAGCTCTAAAGGAAGCCTAAAGAGAGGGAAAGGGAAGATCAACTAATCGAAACATGGTTTCGATCAATTAATCAATGAGAAAGGGTATGCCAACAATTTTCTAAAGAGAATGAAAAATCATTAAGGCAAAAGGTGTGAATCATTGATTATACAAAATTAAGTTCATCCATGAAGAATGAAACTTAATGCAAAACCAAGAAAGGGAGTACAAAACAGTACCAAATGAACAACAAATGTGCAACACAGAATCATGTTATTGTGATCAAAGAAAAGGGCAAGAATGATGTGTTCACATAATGCCAAAATATGAACAATTTGAATAATCGAACGTGTGCAACAAAAGTTCATGAATAAGCTTCAAACAGAAGTGAAATGATATTTAAAACATCCATCAAATCAAGCATGACAATCAATGGAAGTTAAAATGAAGAAAGAATGGCAAACACACTTGAAAAACATCAAAAATGGCACTCTGTTACAGTGGTAATCGATTACTCTCTTTGAGTAATCGGTTACTTGCTTGAAAATAGCAGAATTTGGTAAAATTTGTGCAGAGTAATCGGTTACTCCATTTCAGTAATCGATTACTCAGTTGAAAAAAAACAACGCTGATGCAAATTTGTGAAGAGTAATCGGTTACTCTCTTTGAGTAATGGTGGCAAAAAAACAGCAAAAACAACTTTTCAAAAGCAATTTTTAACACATAATCACTATTCCACACTACCACATGCTATGGTATGAGCTTGTGCACGAAAAATGAACTTGAAAACAGCAAATAAGCATGATAGAATCAATTAACACATCAAGATCATGGATCAAATAATGAAAATCAAATCACACACTGAAAACATCGAAACTACATCACGAATGATATGAAAACGATCGAAACTGAAAGATGAAAGAGATCTACCAACCCACAAGGCTGAGATGTGCCTTGGCAATTGTTATAATGTGATCTTGATGAAGATAATCAAAGAAAACCAGAGGAATCTTCAATTGTAGCCGAATCATATCGGAACCGAGCAAAATGCGTCAAAACTCTGAAATGCGAATTCGCACCGTTGAATGTAGAAGCCAATACTTGAGATTAATCCATAAGCTAAAATAACTCCAGAAATCTAAGTAGAATAGCAAAAAGGATGAAGGTTGAGCTCAAGAAATAATCACTTTCAATGTGAAAAGTGATTATCCTTCAAGAATTAAGAGCTTTTAGTGAGGTTTTGGAAAGGAATTGAGATGAAGATGAAGAAGGAGTAGAGAAAATCAGAGAGAATGTGAGAGAATTGAGATTGAATTGTGCAAAAATGGTTGAAGGTCCTTGAAAAGTGAGTGAAGGTGTGCTTATATAGACTTTAGGTTTGGAGTGTGAGAGGTTTGAACTTAGCTTTGGACTTAGATTTGGGTTTGGAACTAGGCTAGGAGTTAGTTGGAATTAACTCACCGAGTCAAGGCAGTTAACTCGGTTAGTTAGAACCAACTCGGTAACAATCCCAAGGTGAACTTCAACATCCAAAGATCCATATTACTTGGAAAATAAGGAACATGGTGCACTTGATTTGGAATGATGCATTGGAATAAATTTGAATGAATTCTTGAAGACTCTAGAATGTTCCACCTGCTACTAGACCAATGTAGAATCTAAGACCAAATTGCGTGCAAAGGAGCTGTAATGAAAAAGCAACAGAAATTACAAACTGACACAGGGTAATCAATTACCTTATTTGAGTAATCGACTACTCTTGCCAATTTTGCCCAATTTTGCTCAAAAGTGGTGATGTGGTCCCGGCTTCGATTTTCCACGTCTTGTTTTGATAAATAGGCATGGAAATCCTTATTTTGTGCTTGTCTTGATGATATGATGATCTTGTGAAGATATGATTAATCGGGCTTGAAAAACCTGAATATTCCTGCAATCAAAATCAAAGAGAAAAAATGTGGATGCGTATGCCAGCAATGCGAATGCTTATGCTCATGCAAAAGGACAAAAAGGGAGGTCAAATTCCGGGTTACGACACTTACCATCAAGGAGGACCGGGGCATAACATAGAAAAATGTCGCAGCTTCAAATCTGATGTGCAGAAGCTTGTTAGGAACGTGGTCTTATCTTTCAAGGATATAAATCCAAATGTTCAGACGAACCCGTTGCCTCAACACGAGAAAGCTGCAGTAAATTTGATAGAGGAAGAGTCTAAGCACATCTATCAAATTCACGATGTACTCTTATTGGAAACCAACCTGGTCAAGATGCATTGCAGTCAGAGTGGATACGATCATGTACCGTCTCATAATTATCACCGGTGTGATATCTGCTCTAAAAACAATCAAGGATGTTCTATGGTGCAATCAGCTCTACAGGAACAGATGGATCTCGGATGGATCCAAGATCACCGAATTTGTGAGGTCAACATAACTTATACGAATTCCAACATCATTCAAAACGACGACATCCGTGCGATGAATGTCAACTTGGTGGCAATGCACTCAAGGCAAAGCCAACATCATAATCTGCCACGACACGATTATGATTCTTGTCTGATTTGCTCGGTAAATAATTAGGGATGCTCTTTTGTACAAGAGGCCCTCCAGCGTCAGATGGATCTTGGATGGATTCATGATTATCATGATAGAAGTCATTATCAAGCGAATATGATTCAAATCTTTGATATTCGCTTGATGAATACCAGCTTGGTGGAATTACACACTAAGCAAGTCCAGCTCGGTTTTCTGACTTTGCATGAGTATCAAAACTGTAGAGTATGTCGTGAGAGTGACCAAGGATGTGCTCTCGTTCAAAGAACGCTGTAACACTTGCTGAACCACTGGTGGCTTCCTATCTATCTAGATGAAGACACACAGGAAATCAGTATGACTGATGGGAACCCTACTAGGCATCTAAGTCAGGATGTTCGATTAATGGAAATAGATCTAGTGAGGTTACATTGCATACAAAGTAGACGTGGACGGGTGCCACCACACAACTATGAGTGTTGTAGAGTTTGCTTAGAGGATAACCAAGGATGCTACCTCGTGCGAGCATCCCTTCAAGACTAGTTGGACCACAAAGAGGTTCAACCATGTTTAGGCTCTGGTCCGATTAACATAATGTTAGACTATTTTCCCAATCCGGGCAAAGAAGTTGTCTTGATCTCTAAATGAGAAGTTGCCAAAGATGTGTGTACCATAATCCCTTTACTCCATGAATCAAGAGTCCCTCTTGATAGTGGAAAGGTTCTCAACCTCGAACCAATTGAGGCCGGCTATGATGGTCAGAAAAAGGAAAAGGCTCCTGTAGTTATCTATCTGCCAGGACCAGTACCATACAACTCCAATAAGGGTATCCCTTACAAATACGGTGCAACAACGACTGATAATGGAAAAGAAACTCCATTACCCTCCGTCGTGAATATTGCAGACATCAGTCGAGTAACACAGAGCGGTCAAATCTCAACCGAGGAATTGGAGAACTCAGCAAAGAAAAGGAACCTCAAACAGAAGTTCCTAATCAACCAGTCGGTCAAACCATTGATCCTGACCTTTCAAAGAACTATGATGAGATACTGAAGCTCATCGAAAAAAGTGAGTACAACATTGTTGATCAGCTGTTGCAAACTCCTTCAAAAATCTCTTTGCTGTCTCTTTTACTTAGTTTCGAAGCTCACGGGGAGGCTCTACAGAAAGTCTTAGAGCAGGCCTTTGTGGAACAAGATGTAACAATAAGATAATTCGACAGCATCATCTCCAACATCACTTCCTACAACTTGGGATTCAGTGATGAGGAACTGCTGGAAGAAGGCAAAAGTCACAACATGGCGCTAAATATTACAGTTAACTGCCAGGACGATACTTTAGCCAGCGTACTGGTAGACACCGGATCGACTCTGAATGTTATGCCGAAGTCCACTCTAATGCGACTATCATTTAAAGGATCTCCGATGAGAGGCAGTGAGGTCATCGTCAAAGCATTGGACGGATCCCAAAAAACAGTTATCGGCGAAGTCGACCTTCCCATAACTATCGGTCCTCACACTTTCCAAGTCACTTTCCAGGTCATGGACATCCGGGCAACATACAGCTGTTTGTTAGGAAGACCTTGGATACATGAGGCTGGGGCAGTCACTTCGACACTTTACCAGAAGCTGAAGTTTGTGAAGAACGGTCAACTAGTCACAGTCTGTGGAGGGCAAGCCTTGATTGTAAGCAACTTATCATCATCCACTTGTGTAGAACCAGAGGATGTTGTAGGAACCCACTTCCAAACACTTTCAGTGAGCAATGACAACCAATCAGAAAGAGGAACGTCGATTTCCTCGTACAAAGATGCTCTCGAAGTAATCAAAAGTAACAATGCAAAAGCATGGGGACAACTTGTCATTTCTACGGATAACAAGACGAAGAAAGGTCTTGGTTTTTCTTCAACCTATACCTAGACTGCTACTAAAACTAAAAGTTTTCATCCTATTAAAGACTTCTTCCACAGTGGAGGTTTCCTTCATCCAGTGTCTCAAGAAGTAAATACCATCAACGAGGGAGATTCCTCCGATACAGATGAAGAGTGGAAGTCATATCTTAACTAGGACGATTATATGTCTCAGGGAGAGGTGCCTACGCCATTTTGCTATCCCACACAGAGTATAAGATATATACCAAGATCAGACATCAAAATGATATACGGAGATTGTGATCTAGAAGGATGTCGTGCTCCACCAAACTCATTAGAGGAGGACACTCTGATGAAAGACAACTTTGACCACGACTATGATGGCCCAATGGACGGCCTGCCTATCTGGCAGCCGTACCCAGGAGACTTGGGACAAAAGAGTCAGCCGAACGACGCTTATCAGCTAAGCATCATTGAAAAGAATACATGCGTTCCCATAGAGTCATGGGATCATTACTCAGGGCATTCAGAAGATATCCAGTACGACGATGAATTTGTAAAGATTGCAGGACAACAGTTCATCAAATACGCTTTTCCTGAGGTCAACGTTATCGAAAAGGATGATTCCTCCAGTTCAAAAAGAAGTGTGGGACACCTTAGGATAACCGAGTGGCAAGTACGACTTCCTGGTCAGGTACACCGCTCCTGAAAGCTCTCGTATCAGGCTCGAAGACATTCAGCCTACTGGATGGGGAGATCCACCTGAGAGTACAAACGTTGTGCAAGATACAATAGAAGAGTTCGTCTATGACAACTCTGCCTGGGAGACAGATTCCAACGATCTTGTTCCACCAGAAATCAGCGTCATTTCTGAAGACAAGTCAAGAAAGAAGGTACCAGACTTTGTGATTCATCGAGGAGTTCGCTGCCAATGGGTTGCTGTCAACGTTCCGAAAATCGTTCATAAGTCTAAGTAGTTGCCGTCTTTGTCTTAACCTTTTACCCTGCCCAGGTGAAACGGATGTTTTGATAGGGTTCACTTTCTGTAAATGTCTCTCTTCGCTTTGCCCAAAGCGACATAGTTTTGTTTTATAGGGCTGTAGTTTCAAGAATTGACAAAATCATAAATAAAATAACGTCGTTCTGTAATTTCCGCATTTATTGTTGTTTTCTCTTTTCGCTTTTTCAGAAAATGGTAATCCTAAAAACAACTCAAATAATAAAAATAAGCATTTTTCAGAAAATACACTGCACACACTCTTGCATTCTCTCTATCTCTTCAAAAAACAATCATCACATCATGCAGATTGCTTGTTTTAAACCCCGTTCAAACACGCGATCAAATGCATTCAAACCAGCATCGTGGAACATCATCTACCGTTAAGATTAGAATGTCCGCCAGTAAAATAAAGACTAAGATGGACTCATCCAGACATGGCCATCAAAATTAAAGAGGAAGTACAGAAACAGATTGACGTGGGTTTCCTCAACACATCAGAATATCCTCAATGGTTACCCAACATAGTACCAGTTCCAAAAAAGGACAAAAATGTCAGAATGTGTGTAGACTACAGGGATCTGAACAAGGCTAGTCCAAAGGATGACTTTCCCCTACCACACATTGACATGCCGGTAGACAGTACAACGAAATTCAAAGTATTCTCCTTCATGGATGGATTCTTGGGCTATAATCAAATCAAAATGGCGCCAAAAGATATGGAGAAAACTTTATTCATCACCCCATGGGGCACTTTTTGTTACAAGGTAATGTCGTTCATTTTGAAGAACGCCGGGGCAACTTATCAAAGGGCCATGACTACTCTATTTCATGACATGATACACAAAGAAATAGAAGTGTATGTTGATGATATGATTGCCAAATCTAAGACGGAAGAGGAGCATGTGGCCCACCTGTCAAAATTATTCGAGCGTCTGAGGAAGTACAAACTCCACTTGAATCCCAACAAGTGCACGTTCGGTGTCCGCTCAGGGAACTTTTAGGGTTCATCGTCAGCCAGAAAGGAATTGAGGTTAATCCTGATAAGGTCAAGGCCATTCAAGAAATGCCTTCTCCAAAGACTGAAAAACAAGTCAGGGGATTCTTGGGACATTTGAATTACATTTCCAGATTTATATTCCTCAAGACCGCGACATGTGCGTCGATCTTCAAATTACTCAAAAAGAATCAGGATTACGTTTGAATAGAAGACTGCCAAACCGCCTTCGACAGTATCAAGGAATACCTGTTGAACCCACCGATTCTATCTCCTCCAGTGGAGGAAAGACCACTAATCATATAACTAACAGTCTTGGAAGACTCCATGGGTTGTGTACTTGGCCAACAAGATGAAACAAAAAGAAAATCGTCTGCCATCTACTATCTGAGCAAGAAATTTACCGACTGTGAGACTCGGTACACTATGCTTGAGAAAACTTGTTGTACTCTGGCTTGGGCAGTGTCTTCGTCAATATATGATTTGTCACACTACTTGGTTAATCTCTAAAATGGATCCAATCAAGTATGTCTTTGAAAAGCATGCTCTCACGGGAAGGATCGCCCGTTGGCAAATGTTGTTATCAGAATACGACATTGAGTACCATGCTCAGAAAGCCGTTAAAGGAAGTGTTTTAGCAGATCATTTGGCTCATCAACCGATTGACAATCAAGAATCAGTCGGATTTGACTTCCCGGACGAAGATGTCATGTATTTGAAAATGAAAGATTGCGATGAACCGCTACCCAGTGAAGGGCCAGAACCAGGTTACCAATGGGGACTAATCTTTGACAGAGCTGTCAATCATTATGGAAAAGAAATTGGGGCAATCATCATAACACCTCAGGGTACCCACATTCCTTTCACTGCCCGACTGACATTCAAGTGTACAAACAACGAGGCCGAATACGAAGCTTGTATCATGGGTCTCGAAGAAGCGATTGACTTAAGAATCAAGAACTTAGATGTATATGGAGACTATGTCCTAGTTTTCAATAAGATCAAAGGAGATTGGAACACTTACCAATCAGGACTGATTCCTGATTAAGATTACGCGAGAAGTTTGTTACCATTCTTCAACATAATTGAGTTTCATCATATCCCTCGTGAAGAGAATCACATGGATGATGCATTAGCCACTGTCTCTTCTATGATTAGTGTAGGTCAATGGAATGACATCCCTAAGATTGACATAATGCGCCTTGAGCGGCCCGCTTACATCTTCGCGATTGAAGCAGTCATAGATGACAAACCTTGGTATCACGATATCAAATGCTTCCTTCAGAAACAAGAATAGCCACCTGGGGCATCCAGAAAAGACAGAAAGACCCTCAAAAGGCTAGCAAGCAGCTTCTTCTTGAGCGGTGACACACTCTATAAGAGAAACTTTGACATGGTCTTGCTCTAATGTGTAGACAGACCCGAAGCAAACATGCTAATGAAAGAAATTCACGAAGGATCCTTCGGAACTCATGCCAACGGAAACACATGGCGAGAAAAATTCTGAGAGCAGGATACTAGTGGTTGACCATGGAATCCGATTGCTACAAGTACATAAGAAGGTGTCCCAAGTGTCAGATATACTCAGACAAAATCCATGTACCGCCAACACATCTCAAGGTTCTCTCTTTCCCGTGGCATTTTTCCATATGGGGAATCGACATGATTGGCATGATTGAACCCAAAGCTTCAAACGGACATCGGTTCATCTTAGTAGCCATTGACTATTTCACCAAGTGGGTCGAAGCAGCATCGTACGCCAATGTAACCTGACAGGTGGTAGTCCGTTTCATCAAAAAGAATCTCATCTTCTGTTATGGTGTTTCGAGCCAGATCATTACTGATAATGGATCTAACTTGAATAACAAGATGATCAAAGAGTTATGTGCTGAGTTCAAGATCGAACACCATAACTCATCTCCCTACCGACCCAAGATGAACGGAGCGGTAGAAGTAGCTAACAAGAACATCAAGAAGATTGTTCAAAAGATGGTTGTAACCTACAAAGACTGGCACAAAATGCTACCCTTTACTCTTCACGGTTATCACACGTCTGTCCGCACTTCAACAAGGGCAACCCATTTCTCTCTAGTATATGGCATAGAGGCAGTGCTCCCCATAGAAGTAGAGATCCCATCAATCTGGGTATTGATGGAAGCTAAGTTAACAGAGGATGAATGGTGTCAAAGTTGACACGATGAACTAAATCTGATAGAAGAAAAATGAATAACGGCACTATGCCACGGTAAGCTATATCAGTAAAGAATGAAGAAAGCGTTTGATAAAAAGGTACGACCCCGTGTCTTCAAGAAAGGAGACCTTGTGCTCAAGAAGATACAATCTTTTCTCACGGATTCCCGGGGCAAATGGACTTCGAATCATGACGGCCCCTATGTGGTCAAGAAAGCCTTCTTAGGCGGCGCCTTGAGACTCGCAACCATGGATGGAAAGGAATTTGCCTACCCCACAAATGTTGATGTCGTCAAGAAATACTTCGCCTAAATTAAAAAAAAACTTCTCAGTGGATTGAAAACCCGAAAGGGCGGTCCAAGCAAAAATTAGAGACATAATAAAAAATCATCCCGATGGATTAAAAACCTCAAAGTACAATCCAGGCCAAAATTAGGGATTAATGGCAAGTAGCTACATCCACAAAGGGGCAAATCCCCCAACAGCAGTCGTGCCATCCATCAGGAAAATTCCAGTCAAGGTCATCTTCGACACAAGCTCAGGATGTCTAGAATTCAAAGTTGGTAGAAGGATAGCGGTCGTTATGTTTCAACGCAACCCTTTTCCCTTAAATTACCATTTTCTAAATTTTGTAAATACTCTATGGAATCACGCGTTTGGCTGATTTCCATCCTATCAATAAAATTTGAGCCGTAGTGCTTTTGTTTGCAATTCTTATTTGTTTTAGCTTTACAGAACGACATTTTAACATGATTAACGATTCTTGAAATAAAACAAAAAAATGAATTTACTTGTCAATATTTCTCTGCTTTTAAAATAAAGATGGCAATTTCTTTTGATTATTGAACATCGAAAGAACATTGATTGCTACTTCAAAGGTGATTAAGCTTCAAAGTGAAGAATCAAAGTACTCTTTCTCGAACCAGTATGCCTGAATGAAGGATCATCTGTGTCAGATGCAAATATTCCGTCTGATATCCCCGGCAAAGTTTTTACCTCCTAAATCCTACCAACGTTGTTCCCCACAGGGACTATCTTTCCTAAGCAAGGCAAAATTTCTATCTTGAACCAGTGATACTTTTCATCCCCTGCAGTGGCCGAGTATCCAGTCGTGTTCATCTATTAGTCTGTATGTCGCGTCAGTTTTGTCAGCATAAACATACATACCTCATGCATTATTGATTCATATACATATTCACATTGCATTACTATCACTCTAGTCGATCTTATCCCCTAGTGGTAAAAGTCATCTCAATCGAGTTGTCAGTTATTTCCTCGTCAGGAAATGTAATGTCTGAACAATCTCTCTCCCTAGTTTATTTCTGGATTGGAGAAGGTCCTCGACCACTTGATAACTTGAATCTCTGAAAGGCAAGAAGACATTCGACCGACACCTTCAGAACATCACTCTTCACCATTGAAGATGATATCTTTGCTTTCCCGGATTAAGGAAAATCCCCAGAGAAAGCCTCACGACCAAAAACTCTCAGCAACACATTGGATTTTCTCTCTGGAAAGTCAATGTTAATGAAGTTATCAGCACCTCAAAATTGGATCACATCACATGGCATTTCTCCGAGAAGATCTCGAGGAAAAGTATGATGTAATATCCCCAAACAGAAAGCAGTCTCTCAAGAGACTCGTTTTCCCCAGTAGAGTCAGAGAATGGCATATCCAACAGAGAAGTTTGCACACCTCTACAGCTCAGACAAATGGGTCTCCCCAGCAAGTCTGACATCAAAACTTTTTCCCATCAAATGGCATCTCTCCAGGAAAATTCGGCAAAATTTTTGAGGAAAACCGCTACAAATAGCGTCCTGTGTCAAGAAAGTTTATTGACAAAAGAAACTGAGACCAGTTCCGTGGCTAAAAACTAGGATCGAGGGGAAGTTTACATCAGAAACTGATACCAGTTCCGTGGCTAAAGACCAGGATCAAGGGGAAGTTTATTGACAAAAGAAACTGAGACTAGTTCCTTGGCTGAAGACCAGGATCGAGGGGAAGTTTATTTTAGAAATTGAGACCAGTTCCATGGCTGAAGACCAGGATCGAGGGGAAGTTTTTACCTTTTCTAAGCATCATTGCCTAATGAAAGAAGATGGATGAGCGAACTGCCATTCATAACCACCATCAGAATTTCGGGTATTCCGATATTTAATCCTTTTCCACCTCGAATTCCTGAATACCTTCGCCATTCACACCTTCGGGTCCAAGAAGATTAAATAGGGGCATCTGTCATACCCCAAATTTTGACTAGCAAGATTTCCCATCATTGTGCAAATCATCATCACAATGTGGATGAACCATCAGGCCTCATCAATCTCCTCAAGGATTGTTGAGCATTCACTACAATTATGAAGTAGGGTTTTGAGCCCTCTCAGAGCATCTAGACAAATGACCATATCTTTAACTTGTCTAGTCTCTCAAACACCCATAAAGGGTCAAGAGGACTCCCACATTAAGAATCAAGCATAAGGTTGTAGCATTCTAAGTGGATCAAGCCTCAAGATCGCCAGTGTCACCAAATTAGGGTTTTGGTGTACTGAGGCCTCCTGATGAAAATTTCCATCTGGGCATGAGCTAATACCTCAATTTATGGTCCAAAAAGCTCAAAAGGATCTCAAGAGCCCATCCACAATGGCAAAATAACCTTGAGGGTCCATCTATTAAAAAATCAGGAATTAGGGTTTTGACCTAATTTAACCCTTGAGTTAACTTGTGAAGTGAGGCATGGCTTGAAGCTTCAAAATGAACTTCAAAGACCTCAAATACAACATATTGACATGTTTACAAGATTTTATGGGCTCAAAGAGCTCAAATCATAAGCCATAAGAACTCAAAACCATTTGATCACAAATTAGGGTTTTTGATGGAAAAAGTCAACCCTACCCTTGACTGTTAGCCTACCCTTGATCTCAAACCTTGGGGAGGGGTCAAAGACATTCCTAAATACCCTTGGAGGCCATCCATCAAGTTTAATTGAGACCAAGGATTAATTTCACAAAAGGATCGCAAAGTCAAAATTTCATCTGCTGAAAAAGTCAACTGTACAAAAATCCAAGTTTGACTATTTGAATTTTTGGTCAACCAAAGTTCTTTGACCCTAAAACAATGTTAATATGGGATTTGAATCATCATTCATCAAGTAAAATCAAAGAAAGTAGGTTAACTTGTAAAAGGGGTAACCATAAAAAACTTAGAATTTTTCTAAGTTATGGAACAAATTGGCTAGGGTACCAACTTCCAAGGACCATAACTTGAGATCCAAGCAACCATTTTGGATGATCCTAAGTTGGATTTGTAGGTCTTGCTACACTCTACAAAAGCTTCAACTACATCAAACTCCAATTCCTCATGGATTTTAAGTTATGGAGTGATCAAAATGGCTAAAAACATGAAAATGACATTTTTCCAACACAGTGAAATTTTCACTAAGTCAGAATCTGCCTTACTTTTTCCAAAATGTAGGGACATTTTTCACGTTGATCCAAGTCAAACCAGGTCTAGGGATGGACATCAAAGTTGAAGTATGCCATGAGGGCTTTCCAACAAGTACTAGATTATCTCCAAATTCCATTTGAACAAGGAGATACAACCCTTGGAACATGGCATCATGAACTGGTTTTTACAAGGCAGAATTTGTGCATTTTGCTCGATTTGTCCAAATCTGATCAATCCAAGCCTTGTCATCCATTTGGACACATCTGAGGATAAAACAAGAAGGGAATGATCTGATCCCCATGCCTCCATAGTCCAAGAATCTACATTAGCCATGCCAAACCTAAAAGAGCTAAAAAGTGCCAAGACTCCAATTTTGTTTCCAAGCCTTTAATGAATGCATCAAGGTGGCATGAATTGAGCCTATTCCAACTAAATTCAGTCAAGGCTTATCTCTGAACCAAGGCTACAAAGCCTGTGCTCTAATCTCAAGTCAATGGCTAGAGGAGACTTGAGATTCCATTTGATCACAATTGGCCAAAGGCCTGCTGCAGTTGCCATTCCCTATTGCTTGCAAAACAAACTTGGTCTACTATAAATAGAGCTCATTTGTGATCAGTTTGAGTACACCAAAGCACCCAAACTGATGCTTTCCTCAAAATCACCACTTTCACTCCAATTTTCCCTTCTAACTCAAGTCACCATCGGATTTTGAGTTTGAGAGCAATACCAACCAAACCAATCACACACACACCTTACATATAACATATAGAAGTGATCCATAACACAAAATCACATCTGGAAGATCAGATTCTCAAAATCACCAGCCAATTGCTCAAGTTCTTAACAGATTTGTAGTTGGGGTACCATCTCAAGTTCCAGATCATTTCCATTCATTCCAAGCATTCAAACATAATCCTTGGCACCTAAGGAAGCTGTCCAGATCATTGGAACCTAGCTGTAACACCTCCATCACCAAACTATATCACCAGCTGCAAGAGGTAAGCATGAACTCTTCAAACTCCATGATGCATGCATATTTTACTGCACAATAATTTTGCCATATGTTCCTAATCATGTATTGAGTGATAACCCTCAATCAATTTCCATGAATCAATTGTGTATGGAATTTCATTGTGTACATGCTGAAATTAGGGTTCTTGAGGTTTTATTCTGATTTCTCACTCAATACTTAATGTAAATACAATTAATCTATATGGTTGTGATCCTTGTTCAAAAGCGAACAAGATTGGTGTTTGAATGGTGCAAAACCATTGAGAATCATGGAGAAAAATGAGAAAATGTAAATCTGCAGAAACAGGGCACGCGGGCAAGAACTTGGTGTTCTTGGCGCCCTTTTTTAAATATTCAAATATTTGAATTTTTCTTATTTTTGTTAATTGATTCAAAAATTAATTTCTCTCTGAATATTTATGTTTTTGAATTGATTCTTTTTCTCAAAATTCACTAAAATGTTTAAATATTTTATTTTACAAAAAAATCCAATTTATATTATTTATTTAATATAGTTATAATTTTTGTAATTAATTTCATTTTATTAGTTTTTAAACATTTTAAAATGGAATTTCCACTTTGATCTTTCAAAACCAATTGAATTTCAAACTCTCATGTAATCAAACATGATTTTTCAAAATATTTTTCAAAGTGTACAACTTATTTTTGAATATATTTGGTATTTTATATCATTTTTTCATTTAATTTCCTTTGAAGAATAACATTTTATTTAAAATTAGGGTTTTCTCTCGATTTTAAATTTTCAACACGCATGGGCCTCTAATAGAGTGTAAGACCCAAACCCCCCCTTTTGTACATAAATAATTTTGGGCCTTAGACATTGTATATGTCCCGACATGATTTTCAAAATAACGGTGTGATCGTTGTTTTTCACCTGGGCCTCTCCTTGAGTTGTAAGCCCCTTCTCTTGTACAAAAAATAAACTTTAGGCCTCTAATAGAGTGTAAGACCCAATCTCCTTTTAACCAAAACCATTTTGGGCCTCAGATATTGTATCAGTCCCTCTGCGTTAAAAAAGTCTCGGCGTGATTGCTATTTCAAAACAAAATTCATCTGGGCCTCCCCTCGTGTTGTAAGTCCCATCTTTCTTTTTCAAAGTATCTTTTGGGCCTCTTGAAAGTAAGCCCCAATCCCATTGTAAGTAAACCTTTTTGGGCCTCAAGCATTGTATAAGACCCGATACGATTTTCAAAACAACAGTGTAATCACTGTTAAACCTTGGGCCTCTCCTTGAGTATAAGCCCCAACAATCTTTTCAAAAACAACTTCTCTTTTGATTTAGATTCAAATATACATGTTGTTATCAAAACTTTCTTTAATTTCTTTGAACAACTAACAATACATCATGGAAGCTTGCTCACTTGTAAGTTTTAACAACTTTCATTTACTCGCTTTATTATATATAACTGTATTGTGGAAAGCTGCGCACTGTAAGTCCTTCTTTCATATCCTTTTAAATACTTGTCATATATCAACTGTATATATACTAGTATAGTTATTTAGAGTTTTCCCCGGCAACTAGGTCTAGAACTAGGTAAAGCCAGTTTGGTCACTCTTAAATACGGTCAAAAATAGATCCCCATAGGATTTCTAGATACAGTCTTGCCTTCTATTGGGAATAAACAATATGGAACAAAGAGAAAGGCAGTATTCTCGGTGAACCTTTTCTCAGACTGTCACTATTAGAAATTGTCAAATAAATTCTACTCCCCAGAGTTGATCTATTCTCGATGAATAGCATCTTTTGAATTTCTTCAAACCTCAGAACTTTCACTAAATGATCTATTCTCGGTGAATAACATTTCTTGAACTTTTCTTGGTTTGGGAACCACAGGGTTCCTAAAAGCATCCACGCCTCCTCTTGGGCTTTGTACAAGGACTCTCCGGCTTCTTAGAATTTCTCGTGCCTTCTCTTGGACTTAGTAGAAGGACCCTGAAGACCTCCTAAAGGTATATGACAGAACTTAGTCATCCTTCATTAGAGCTATCTTTCTAAAAAGAGTCAAAACCTCAGACCAATTTTAGGGTTGATACTCATCCCTTCAAAGAGTCAGCCTTCTCTTGGGCGTTATACAAAGATAAACTCTTCCATACCAATAGACTTGGTCAGTCTAAACCCCCTTGAGTCTCAAAGACATTCTTAAGTTCCTTACAAAACACAAGAGAAACCCCTGTCAATCTGGATCAATCTCCAGCAGAGTTCTAAACCCAGTCTCTCTCCTATAATTCCCCACCCAGGGTCAATTTATCATCAGTATAACACTATCCCAAATCAGAACCTCAAGGCATCTGATACCTCAACTCTTCTATAACCCTTTAGCAAGAGTTGATTCCCCGTTTGGACCTACCTCGGGATCTCAATAATCCCCAGCTGAAGTTTAGCCTCCTCTTAGGCTTTGTATAATGATATTTCCTCAGTAAAGTTAGCCTCCTCTTGGGCTTTGTACAATGATTCTCCCCAGTGGAGCTAACCTTTTCAGACTCTCTTGTTGAGTCAATCACCTTTTCATACTCTCTTGGTGAGTCAATCACTTTTTAGACTCTCTTGTTGAGTCAATCACCTTTAGCACTCTCTTGTTGAGTCAACCCTTTTAGCCTCAATCTCGGGCTTTGTACGAGACAGATAAAAACAATCTCTTGTTGAGTCAATCTTTTTCCAGCATCCTTTTAGGCTTGATATAAAGATTCCCCCTAGCAAAGCTAGCCTCCTCTTAGGGTTTTCATAATGATTTCTCCAGCTTGTTCAGCCACAATCCTGGGCTTTGTACAGGACAGATAAAAGCACTCTCTTGTTGATTTAAACCCTTTCAGCCTCCATCTTGGGCTTTGTACAAGACATAAATCTTCATAACCTTCTCTTAAGTTTAGGAAAAATATCTTCCCCAGCGGAGTCAATTCCTCCCAGCCTTCTTTTAGGCTTTGAGAAATAATTCCCTAAGCAGAGTTAAACTCATTTTAGCCTCTATCTTGGGCTTTTACGAGATACCTAAAACACCCTTAACCGAGTCAGTAAAGTCTCTGTTTAGCCTCAAAACTTGGGCTTTGTACAATACAAATAAAGATTTCTTTCCTGCACAGTCAGTCTTCTTTTCAGCTTCTATCTTGGGCTTTGTATAAGACATATACGAACTCTCCCCAACAGGGTCAAAATCCCTTTTAGCCTCAATCTTGGGCTTTATACAAGACAGATAGAACATTTTCCCCAGAAAAGTCAAACTTTTAGCCTCCTCTTAGGCTTTGTATAATGACAATCCCCAAAAGAGTCAGTCTCTCTCCTTTTTAGCCTCAATCTTGGGCTTTATACACGACAGATAATAATCTTCCTAGTGGAGTCAATCAACCTCTTAGCTTCAACCTTGGGCTTTGATCAAGGCACACAAAAATCAATATCCCCTTAGAGAAAATCAAAATATCTCTGTAGGAAGTCATTTCTCTGTTTATTACTTATCAAAACAGACCTTTAAATCAAACCCTAATCCCAGATAACTGTTGTAAGTGGCACACTTGTTTATTCAAATATCTAAGTTGTTGTCCATCTTTTATCCCGGTAAATCCTCTCTTTCATCTAATTGTTATAAGCGGCAAGCCTCTAGATTATTTACATCCACGCCACTATCCCTCTCTTAGTATGATAAATTCCTAAGGAAAAATGGCATTGCTCTACACTGAGTTATAGTTTTTTCCTTCAGGACAAATCCCTCATAAAGGAAATTATGGTGTTGCTGGATTCACATATCCCAGTTAAAGTAATCCTCCTTTATAAACAGTCACCCAACAATTGTGATAAACAGACTAAATGTCTCCCCTTTAGAGATGATGAATTCTCCCTCAGTCAGACCTTTTAGCTTCAATCTTGGGCTTTGAACAAGACACAAATAACCTTTTAGCTTCAATCTTGGGCTTTGAATAAGACACCAAATACATCATCTTTTTCCTCCCATAGAATAGGAGGAACTACGATTGCTCTGATTTCCCCATTTCGTTTAAACGGGAATACGTAGGCATAAGATTGCGAAATCTTAGCGAGCATATTAATCAAAAACTCTAGGTCTAGTACCTTCATATCAATCAAAACTTAGGTCCAGTACCTTACCAAAAACATCGGAACAACCCGAACATCAACATCAAAACTCACTCTCTCTCATCTTTCCCAAGAAACTTTCCCAACCCATTAGTGGATAAACACCATCAAGTACAAAGCGAGACCTAAAGCTAACAACCTATGGATAACTACATATAGGATGGGTAATTGATAACTCCCCATTGTATAACCTGACCCCGAACTCCCCGAATCTCTTTAAAGCGTTTGTTTAGTTAAATAGTCGCGTGCAAGGTTAGTTTTAGATAACTTCCCTTTCCCTTCCAGCTTCATGGGATAAATAAGAAATCAGAAAGTAGCACCCCCTCCTCATTGTGAGGAGAAACCCAAATTCTGAGATAAGGTGGTCGCGTCACTAACAAAAATCGCGCGCTACTCGTAGCTTTAGCGATATTCTTTTCCCTTGGCGTGTCTTCTACTCCTGAGAATGGAGGCTGAGAAGTGACAGGAAGTCCCATCAAAGCGGAGTATTCCTCTAGAGTAGGCATCAGTTGGTAGTCTAGAAACGTATAACAATGATACACGGGGTCGTAGAGTTGGAAGAGCGTAGCTAGCAGTCCATCAGCCATCTGGAGTCTCAACAGTGGAAGAATTCTCCCATACTTATCCAAGAACATAAGGGGGTCCTCTATCAGACTTCCTATTTCCTTTAGTCCTTCCAGTTTCGGGCTCTTGAAGGTCTACTATTGTGTTTCCTTCCTTCCAAAATCCATTTTACAGCGTTTGCAAAACAATTTTTATTTCCTTGAAAAAAAGAAAAATGCAAGAATGCAATGCAAAAAGCTTCGTGGAACTCGAGTGTTACAAAAAAAAAATCATTCTCATTAATCATTAAAGTGGGTTACAACCATCAGCATTCCTTACAAGAGTCTTAACAGTAAGCTAAATAAAAGCTAACAAAAAACCTAAGGAGATTCTCCTAGCAGTCTCTTGTTGAGCTTCTTGGTCTCTTCTTCCGTTTGAGCCTTTTCAAGAATAAGCTTGTCTACAATCAGCTTCCACTGAGTTGATTGAGGGATAGAGGAACATGGATCCTCTTGGGCTTTCCTCTTCTTACAAGAGAGTACTTCCTCATTCTTTGCCTGTAACGGCCTTTGGAGTTCTGCATTCTCATCAACAACCACTTGGTACTTATGCTTCCTATATGTTGGGCTTTGTTCAAAGCAATTCTCAGCTCCTCTGCTTCAAACATGAAAATTTAGATGGGTTCCTCCTTCATATCCATAGGCTTTTGTCGGGAATAGGGCATCTTTAGCTCGATAGCCCTTTTTCGAACCCATTGGAGATAGGGTGTGCAAGTGACCCCGAGCACTCAAAATCTTCTTCCTTAGCTCCTTGTTATCTCCATCCTCCTTGAAAAAGATACTTTCACCGTGAACACCGAAGGGCTTGTCCTTCAAAGGAAATTCCAACTGTCGACGAGCTAGGACCGGGTTATAGCTAATCCCTCCTTTGGTGCCAAGAAGAGACACATTACCAAAATCTCCACAACTATCGATAATCATCACCCCATTGTAGACACGATTGTACCAATAAATGTCAGAATGGGTGAGAGCCATGACCTTTTGTGACCACCAATCTTTCTTAGGATCCCAAAAAATGTTAGCCTTGGGCGAGTGTGAAATAAACCACTTGTATAACAAAGGAACACAATAAGTGATCATCCCCCCATTGTGGAAATTCTTCAGATGAATAGAATGGTAGGCATCCGCTAGCAAAGTAGGTACAGGGTTCCTCTTTAGGAAGATTTTGATGGCATTGAGGTCTACAAAGTCTTCAAATCTAGGGAACAAAAAGATACCATAGATGAGCAAGGCTAGAATAGCCTCGAATGCATCCTTGCTCAAATGATCAGCGTAATATTGGACTTTCCCAACCAAAAACTCTGCAGTAAATCCAAAAACTCCTCCTTTGGTAGTCATATTGTTTTGAATATCAACCAATCCCAAATGTGTGGCCTTAGCAATATCTTGCTCCTTAGTGTAACACCCTATCGCAACCTGCGAAAAAACAATCGGCGAAAAACAAGAACATAAGAGTCGCCACCGAATGTTATTTATCCCGACGCAGGGAAAGGAAACGATCGAAGAATACCTAAGAGGGAAAGACATGGTCATCGCAACCATAGTTCGGGTTCGGGAGTCGGTTACGCGAGGGGAAGGTATTAGCACCCTCACGGGTCTAACGTACTCGATGGGATCCACGCTTGTTGTCTAAACAGAGGGTGAGTTATCCTAAAGTCTACGGCTGAACAAAAAAAAAACGAGGAGGGGGGAGACTAAGACGGACTCGCAAATATTTATTCGAAATCCAATGCCTACGTATCTTCATGGACGAAAGAAGAATCAGAGTCAACGTAGTTCGACGGACGAGTCGAAAAAGGGGGGAGGATGCTCGCCAAGATATCGCGTCTTGTGCCTACCTATCCTCAATCGGACGAGAAGGAGGAAATCAGAGCAGTCGTAGTTCGACCTAACAAGGTCGGTAAGTGTTTTTTTACGTGAGTGATGAGCTCTTTTCTGAAAGTGGTTTGAAACTTAACAGTCCCGAAGGATGAAAATGATTTGAATTTGTTTTGTGTTTTGTAGACAGAAGTGGATTGAAGTTAGTTCGTAAATTGCTTTGCACCCAAGTCTGTAACATAGGAACGAATGCATCGCATATCGTCCCCAACAGGACGTACACTAAACACCCTAGAAGAACGAAGGGAGATCCCCCATTCCTCACTTCCCACATACAAGGCTCATGCGCAATACACGTTAATTTTATTAAGTGTTTAAGAATTGTTATGAGATGAGAAGAGAAGACTCAAGTCGAAAAAATAAGACTACGGGGAAATCTATCATAATGTTGTCATGCAAAGGTGGCCTTAAGGTTGAATTCAAAGGGGAAACGTCTACCTAAGTTAGCATGCATAGTTCGAAACCTAATGTCTATCCTACTCCGAGCTTAATCGGAAATTAAGTCGGACTAGGAGCCTTAAGGGAGCAAGCAAAAAGCAAGACAAAAACCAAAGCGATAAATCAAAACAATGGCTACAACAGCGCTCCAGCACCTGCACAGCGGTAAAATCCAGCAAACACACCAAACAGCATTTAACAGCTCAAGTTCAGCACAAAAGGAGGTGTAAAAAGGCAAGCAGCTGCACATACAACAATACATATGCACCAAGACAGCAGTGGAAACAGGGCAGCATACCATGCATTTGAAACGATGCAATCATGGCATAACGAACACGCATCAAACATTACACATTAATCAATCAATCATGATCACAATCACACCACAAACCATGGTAAACAATTCTTGGAATCATCATGAAAGAACGCACATTATTTGTCATTCGATCAAATTAATTCAAGCGTACACCTCATGAAGTTAAATTCAAACAAGCATGCACCACACAACAACTCCAGCAATAACATCAATTATTCACAACTAACGTGCTCAAGGAGTGTGTGCAAGGTGTTCATCGCATCAAGAAAACAACAACACAATCATGAACATTCATTAATGGAAATCAAAGATCGCGTGTCGAAGAGTCGTGTTCATGCAAAGGTATGAGGTAAAACAACTCAAGAATAATCCATAAATCATCAACATATTAATCCATGAAGTTTAGACATGCAAAGGATCTCAAACAAATAAGAAAATGCAAGAAAATCACATTCTGCAGCAGTGGTAACTGTCGCTCCCAGGATTTTCATCCGGGTACAAACGCGAGAGTGGCGCGGAAAAACAGAGTCGCCAGCCGTGTAAATTTATCCCAAGAGAGGCAAAGGGAACACCGCATAAACCTTAGGAAGAGGGAAAGGAATGGTCATCGCAACCATAACCTGGGTTCGAGAGTCGGTTACGCAAGGGGAAGGTGCTAGCACCCCACGCGTCCATCGTACTCGATGGGATCCACGCTTGTTGTCTATTCTAAGGGTAAGTCATACTATCATCTAGG
The DNA here is from genome assembly GCA_022829125.1 of Lathyrus tuberosus. Classification (NCBI taxonomy): domain Eukaryota; kingdom Viridiplantae; phylum Streptophyta; class Magnoliopsida; order Fabales; family Fabaceae; genus Lathyrus; species Lathyrus tuberosus. The sequence goes on from JALAZF010000248.1 coordinate 8,745,890, forward strand.
GCTATACTAAACGGGGGAGGGGAAACAAAGACAGACTCGGTAGGACGTCGACGTCCTAGGCCTACGTACCCCCTTGTGCAATGGGGAATTCAGAGTCAACGTAGTTCGGACCAAGTTCTTTTTGTGTTTTTTATGAGCGACGTTAAATTCGCGTCCGGCAGTTAGGGTCGATGCCTGTTTGCGTCTCAGACGGAAAGTAACGTGCCCTTTTTGAAAATAGCCTTTAGGTTGAAGGTCCCGAAGGACAAAAAAGTTTGAAGTTGGTTTGTATTTTTTAGGACAAAAGTGGCTTAAGTTAGTTCCTAAGTTGCATTGCGACAAAGTCTAGGGCACAGGGGCGAATACTTAACGCATCGTCCCAAGACAGGACGCTCGCTAAGCACTCTAGAAAGATGAGAGGAAGCCCCTCATTTCTCATTCCCCATACTTAAGGCTCGTGCGCAATACACCTTATTCTTATTAAGTGTTTTAAAGAAGTTTGAGATGAGAAGAGAGAAGACACAAGGGTAACTCTAAAGGGACTATGAATCCTAAAGTTGTCATGCATGGGTGACCTAGGGTTAGTGAGGTTTGACGACAACCTAAATCCTAAAGGAAGAAGATAGGAGAGAAGAAGGTAAGGGTGACCATGGATACTTATCCATACCCTTAAAGAACTTACTATAGTCCCTGCATAAAAGATTAGTACAGAATAGACATACGTAAGAGAGATGAGGTGAATGAAAATAAATAATTTAGGGTATGCATGAAATGTGCAATGCAAAAAGAACTTGAATTAAACTATTAATTTAAATGATAAAAATAAAATAAAAATAAAAATAAAATTTGTGAAAATTTTATAAAATGGTAAAAACGGTGCATGAATTAAATTCAAAAGGAAATTATTCAAATAATATTACAAAAAAAGAAAATAAAAAAAAAACCTCAACAACTTTGATATCGCGAAAACGCGGTCATCGCAACCGGATCCAAATTGCACGGATCTAAATATAACAAAAAAAAGGCAACTAAAAAAAAGAGAAATTTAACTTTGAAAAGAAAAAACCTCAACAATGTTGCTATCGCGAAAACGCGGTCATCGCAACCGGATCCGAATTGCACGGATCTAAATATAACAAAAAAAGGCAACTCAAAAAAAGAGAAATTTAACTTTGAAAAGAAAAAACCTCAACAATGTTGCTATCGCGAAAACGCGGTCATCGCAACCGGATCCGAATTGTACGGATCTAAATATAACAAAAAAAGGCAACTCAAAAAAAGAGAAATTTAACTTAGAAAAGAAAAACCTCAACAATGTTGCTATCGCGAAAACGCGGTCATCGCAACCGGATCTGAATTGTACGGATCTAAATATAACAAAAAAAGGCAACTAAAAAAAAGAGAAATTTAACTTTGAAAAGAAAAACCTCAACAATGTTGTTATCGCGAAAACGCGGTCATCGCAACCGGATCCGAATTGTACGGATCTAAATATAACAAAAAAGGGCAACTAAAAAAAAAAAAGAGAATTATATATATATAACAATGTTAGTAACAAAAATAAAAAAACAAGAATGAGAAAAAACACAAAAACAGAAAAAGATGTTATTTAATATATTGATGTTAGTACCAAACGTATTACATATCCGTGAAATAGTGGCGGCGGATATGTATTAGTAATCCATGGATATGTATTAGTAACACATAAAATATATAAGACATATACATGCCACATAGTAATCTGTATATATGAAAATGTTAAATCAAAATGTTAATTGTTAAAAAGATACATTATATGATATAGTTAGGATGAGAACCGTTTACGAAATCGTCACGATTGTTATCTATTGGCATGAGAAGATGTTATGAAAACAAACGATACCTGTTAGTTCAGTATGAGAAACATATGTGGATCCACTGTAGCGACACAACTTTTCCTTCTTTCTAGATATAACGACTTGTCGTTTACTTGTTCGAGGAAAAAATATCTCAGCCGCGTATCTTTGATCTCCCTCATTTCTTTCCTTTTTTTTTAACAGTAACAACAATATACAGGGACTAAATTAGGGTTATCTCTAAATTGTCAATAATATCCCTAATGCCAATTTTAAAGCCCAAATTAAATAATTAGTTAGACTCATAATAAAATAAACATTTAAAATAAAATTAAAATTAAAATATAAATCATCCTATTTATTTACTCTAAACAATATTAGTAGAAAAAGTAAAATAAACAAACATCAAATAAATAAAAATCGAACGCCCTAGTGATCGAAAAAGATAAACCGAGTACACTAAAATGATTAGTACGAAATATATGACTCGAAAAAATACAGCATTTGGTCAGGTTTTAAAATAAATTTTGATCCGTAAAAATGCTCAAATTGATCAAAATATGACGAAAAATTAAAACGAACACGTCGCGAACCATAGAATAATATTATTGACGTCTGCAAGTTCGATTTTAAAATTTTCCGTCCCCTGATTTTAAGCACCGCTGAAATTCAATTTGACCACTCTGTCTGTAAATTTTCGAGAAATTATTCCGACCAATATTTTAGGCAGTATGCGAGATGAAAAACACTATTTTATGCTATTTAGATGATGCAGAGTGGAAATACAGTCAGATGAATGAAAATACGAAAATATTAAAAATGCCTGGAATAAGCTGTGAACTCTCAAAATACCCTGTTGCAAAAAGAACGATCTGGTACCAAATTACCGAGCAAAATAACTGTTGGGGCACTCTAATGCCTGCTGCTTAGAATAAGAGAAGTCCTTAGCCACAAGGATACCTTGATCCGATGTCTCGAGAGCTCAATGCAGTGCATGATTATGAGTTAAGACCTAAATGAGATGCAAATGAGAAAAAAGAAACATAAGCCAGAAAAAGTTAGAAAAAGGTAGGGCAAATTTTGGGGTGCTACAGCTGCCCCTATTCAATCTACTTGGTCCTGAGGGTATGATAGCGACGGCTTTCAGACAATCGGGATACACGGAGATTGAATACCGAAGAACCCGGAAATTTGCAATCCTCCACTGGAGAATTAGCCATAAATGCTGCTATGCTGGGTATAAAACGAAACAAACTTTCCCAAGTTATGTCATCTCTGCTGATAAAGAGAAACTGACGAAAGAAAACCTTCAAAAGATTGCCGTCTCTGCTGATAAAGAGAATTAGCAAAATAAATGCCATCCTGCTGGTAAAAAGAACTATCCAAAAGATCGCTATCTCTACTGATAAAGAGAAACTTAGCAAACTGATGCCATCCTTGCTGATAAAGGGAAACTGACGAAAGAAAATCTTCCATAGATTGCCATCTCTGCTGATAAAGAGATTTAGCAAAATAAATGCCATCCCTGCTGATAAAGGGAAACTGACGAAGAACTATCCAGAAGATCGCTATCTCTGCTGATAAAGAGAAACTAGCAGACTTATGTCATCCCTGCTGATAAAGAGATTTAGCAAAATAAATGCCATCCCTGCTGATAAAGGGAAACTGACGAAGAACTATCCAGAAGATCGCTATCTCTGCTGAGAAAGAGATACTAGCAAAATAAATGCCATCCCTGCTGATAAAGGGAAACTGACGAAAGAACATTTTCAAAAGGCTGCTATCTCTGCTGATAAAGAGATACTAGCAAAATAAATGCCATCCCTGCTGATAAAGGGAGACTGACGGACGAAAATCTTCAAAAGATTGCTATCTCTGCAGATAAAGAGATACTAGCATAATAAATGCTATCCTTGCTGATAAAGGGAAACTGATGAAAGAACATCTTCAAAAGGTTGTTATCTCTGCTGATAAAGAGATACTAGCAAAATAAATGCCATCCCTGCTGATAAAGGGAAACTGACGGACAAAAATCTTCAAAAGATTGCTATCTCTGCTGATAAAGAGAAAATAGCAAAATAAATGCCATCCCTGCTGATAAAGGGAAACTGACGAAAAAATATCTTCAAAAGGCTGCTATCTCTGCTGATAAAGAGATACTAGCAAAATAAATGCCATCCCTGCTGATAAAGGGAGACTGACGGACGAAAATCTTCAAAAGATTGCTATCTCTGCAGATAAAGAGATACTAGCAAAATAAATGCTATCCTTGCTGATAAAGGGAAACTGATGAAAGAACATCTTCAAAAGGTTGCTATCTCTGCTGATAAAGAGATACTAGCAAAATAAATGCCATCCCTGCTGATAAAGGGAAACTGACGGACGAAAATCTTCAAAAGATTGCTATCTCTGCTGATAAAGAGAAACTAGCAAAATAAATGCCATCCCTGCTGATAAAGGGAAACTGACGGACAAAAATCTTCAAAAGATTGCTATCTCTACTGATAAAGAGATACTAGCAAAATAAATGTCATCCCTGCTGATAAAGGGAAACTGACGGACGAAAATCTTCAAAAGATTGCTATCTCTGCTGATAAAGAGAAACTAGCAAAATAAATGCCATCCCTGCTGATAAAGGGAAACTGACGGACGAAAATCTTCAAAAGATTGCTATCTCTGCTAATAAGGAGAAACTAGCAGAATAAATGCCATCCCTGCTGATAAAGGGAAACTGACGAAAGAACATCTTCAAAAGGTTGCTATCTCTGTTGATAAAGAGATACTAGCAAAATAAATGCCATCCCTGCTGATAAAGGGAAACTGACGGACGAAAATCTTCAAAAGATTGCTATCTCTGCTGATAAAGAGATACTAGCAAAATAAATGCCATCCCTACTGATAAAGGGAATCGACGAAAGGAAATATCCAAAAGCTTGCTATCTCTACTGACAAAGAGAAACTAGCAAAACAGATGCCATCCTGCTGATAAAGGGAATCTGACGAAAGAAAATCTCCAAAGGATTGCTATGCCATCCCTGCTGATAAAGAGATTTAGCACAACAAACGGCGACTTCACTGGGGATAACGTGAAACAAAACTTCTGGTTTAAACCACCTCTGGCAAACAAAATATGTCAAGCAAGAACGGGATTTCACAAAAGAGAAAAGGCCAGACAAACTCCTAACGGACCCATGATCCACAGATAAGATGACTCCACCGGGGAAAGGAGAAGTCTAAATAAAAGACTCTGCTGGGGAGCACAAGTCTGAGGACCGTATCCCTCCAAAATCTCCTGAGTTATGCCATCGCTGCTGGGAAAGAGAACTGGCAAGGAAAGCATCAATCCTGGCTTATGCTTCAAATGCAAATGGAAATGCTATGTGTTTGAGAATGCAATGCAAATGCTTATGATATGCAAAAGAGCCCCTCCAGCAAAATAAATGTCGGAGAGAAAGGACCCATTCAGCTGGGGACGACAAAAATAAATTGTCCTCTGATTCCAAGAACTCTGCTGAGAAGGATCACACTGACAGACTCTTTGGATCAACGACTTCAGCTGGGGATGAAATCCCGAAAGAACTTCCGGGGGCCACACCTTTCTTTCACTGAAGGTAATATCCAAAACCTGAGGTTTCTCCTCTGCTGGGGGAGTTGAGAATGAATGCCAATGACAGAACCAGAAGTCAGTTGCTGAGGATTGCTAATAACCAATGGGCTTAGAACTTGCTGGGGGATGCCATCCCGTAATCATCCTGCTTGGGGAGAACAGTCCATAATACCATCCTGCTTGGGGATACTGCTGAACTTAGCCTGCTGATGGGGAGAATGACTTTACTCCCCTCGTGCTGGGGATTAGACTATGACATCGTCAGTGAAAGCACGCTACCTGACTGGATGGGGGAAGTGAACACCCTGATTCTATGGGGAATTAACATCTTGTTTCAGAGAAAATACTTTCCAGGTCTCATGCTGGGGAAGGTCCGCTCTGCTGAGGAAAGTTTATCCTGGTGGGGAAGGAGCAATCTCAATGCTGGGGAGAGCCCACTGCTGGGGAAGTATGATCCTGTTGCCCTGCAAGTCAAATAACAGCAAATAGAATATGCCACAACATGACTATCACCGTTAACGCCTAAGTAATTTCTACTGCTTTTTTCGTTATGCTCCGCAAAGCTCGAAGTTTTATATGCAATGTTTATAAAAAATATCGGACGTTTTTGCAAACAAAACAGTAAAATTAAAACAAACAATAGCAGGCTCTTTGAGTGAAATGAATATTTTATTGAGAAAAGTGGCCTGTAAATAGGCATTTACAATTGGAAGCAATTCCTAAAAATAGGTAATTGCGCAAAAAGTAAAAGAAAATACAAATGTCGGCAATGTGGGAACAGATATCCACCATGATTTGACTCAGCTATGACCCATATGACTTGCTTCTCCACAAATGTCTTGACCTTCGAAGAGACTAACTGTACTGATTCCTTTCTTTCAGAACTTCCAGGTATCGAGAATGTTCACAGATCGAACGCAAACCATAGCCTTTCGCTTATAAATCCCTAACTTTTGCCTGGATCGCCCTTTTCGGGTTTTCAATCCACCGGGATACCCATTTTTGCCAAAGTTGCCTTTTCAGATTTTCAACTTTGCGGGTTTACACATCTCTTTTTACATTTTATCCCTAACTTTTGCCCAAACCTTTTCCTTTTTATGGTTCGCCGGGATGCCCCTTTTTTGCCTGGACTTTCTTTTTGTGTCCAGCGGGTCTCTTTCATGCGAAGTATTTTTTGACTACGTCTGCGTTCACAGGGGAAGTAAAATCTTCGCCATCCATTGTTGAAAGTAGTAAGGCTCCACCAGAGAAAACCTTTCTGACTACATACGGCCCTTCGTAGTTTGGAGTCCATTTGCCCCTGTGATCTGTCAGAGGAGGAAGGATCCTTTTCAAAACCAATTCGCCTGTCTGAAAACTCCGAGGACGCACTTTCTGATCAAAGGCGTGCTTCATCTTGCTCTGATACAAACAACCATGTGCGATGGCTGCCAATCTCTTTTCTTCAATAAGGTTCAACTGATCCAACCTGGAACGCACCCACTCAGCTTTGTCAAGCTTCACATCTTCCAGAACTCTCAAAGACGGAATCTCGACTTCTAAGGGTAAAACTGCTTCCATACCATATACCAATGAGAAAGGGGTTGCCCCAGTCGACGTACGCACCGAAGTACGGTAACCATGTAGGGCGTAAGGTAACATCTCATGCCAGACCTTATATGTTACCACCATCTTCTGCACAATCTTCTTGATATTCTTATTCGCTGCCTCAACAGCCCCATTCATCTTCGGACGATACGGCGAAGAATTGTGATGCTCGATCTTAAAATTCTGACATAGTTCCTTTATCATCTTGTTGTTCAAATTCGAGCCATTATCAATAATGATTCTCTCTGGGACCCCATAACGGCAGATGATGTCCTTCTTTATAAACTGGGCTACCATTTGCTTGGTGACGTTGGCGTACGAGGCTGCCTCCACCCACTTCGTGAAATAGTCAATGGCAACCAAAATGAAACGATGCCCGTTGGAAGCAGTAGGCTCAATCTTTCCAATCATATCTATACCCCACATTGCAAACGGCCAAGGAGATGACAACACATTTAGAGGCGTAGGCGGTACATGCATCTTATCTGCATAAATCTGACATTTATGGCACTTCCGAGCGTACTTGAAACAATCAGACTCCATAGTCATCCAATAATATCCCGCTCTCAACAATTTTCTAGCCATGGTGTGACCACTGGAATGAGTACCAAAAGAACCCTTGTGAACTTCCTCCATCAATGAGCCTGCCTCGTGTTCATCAACACAACGTAGCAAGACCATGTCGAAGTTCCTCTTATATAACACATCATCCTTGTTCAGAAAGAAATTTCCTGCCAACCTCCTCAGAGTCTTCTTATCTTTGGTGGAGGTACCCTCTGGATACTCTTGTCTCTTCAGAAAAACCTTAATATCATGGTACCACGGCTTGCCGTCTGACACATCTTCAATTGCAAACACAAAAGTCGGTCTGTCCAGACGCATGATTCTAATCGAAGGTGTTTCATTCCAACAGTTCACCTTATACATGGATGCCAATGCCGCCAACGTATCAGCCATCTGATTCTCAGCTCGGGGCACATGATGAAAATCCACCCTATCAAAGAACGGTAACAACCTTCTGGCATAGTTGTTGTAAGGCACCAAGTTCGCCTGACGGGTCTCCCACTCTCCAGTAATCTGATTGACTACCAACGCAGAATCACCATAGACATCGAGGTTCTTAATTCTCAGATCAATTGCTTCTTCTAACCCCATGATGCATGCTTCATACTCCGCCTCGTTGTTGGTACACACAAATGCTAACCGGGCAGTGAAAGGTATATGAGAACCCTTCGGAGTTGTAATAATTGCCCCAATTCCATTACCATATGAGTTGACAGCCCCATCAAAGATCATCTTCCATTGAGACCCAATCTCTGGCCCTTCGTCCGGCAGAGGCTCTTCACAATCCTTCATTTTCAGAAACATAACATGCTCGTCTGGAAACTCAAACTTCATAGGTTGATAATCCTCAATTGGTTGATCAGCAAGATATTCTGACAGAACACTTCCCTTAATGGCCTTCTGAGAAACATACTGAATATCGTACTCTGTCAAAACCATCTGCCAACGGGCTATCCTTCCAGAAAGTGCCTGCTTCTCAAACACGTACTTAATCGGATCCATCTTCGAAATCAACAAGGTTGTGTGATTTAACATATACTGCCTTAGGCGTTTGGCTGCCCAAGCAAATGCACAACATGTCTTTTCCAGCATAGAGTATCTTGATTCGCAATCAGTGAACTTCTTACTCAGGTAGTAAATGGCGTGCTCTTTCTTACCCGTCTCGTCGTGTTGACCGAGCACACAACCCATCGAATTCTCAAGAACCGTAAGGTACATAATCAACGGTCTCCCGGACACCGGTGGCATAAGGACTGGAGGTTCCTGCAAATACGTCTTTATTCTTTCAAACGCCTCTCGACAATTTTCATTCCACCTGACCTCTTGATCCTTTCTCAACAACTTGAAAATTAGTTCACATGTAGCTGTCAGATGAGAGATGAACCTGGCAATGTAATTTAACCTCCCCAAGAAACCACGAACCTCTTTCTCTGTCCTCGGCTCAGGCATCTCATGTATGGCTCTTATCTTTACAGGATCAACCTCGATACCTCTTTCACTAACAATGAATCCCAGCAATTTACCAGACCTTACGCCGAAAGTGCACTTGTTCGGATTCAATCTTAACCTAAACTTCCTCAACCTTTCAAACAGCTTCTGGAGGTTTACCAGGTGTTCTTCCTCTGTCTGTGACTTCGCAATCATGTCATCAACATAGACTTCGATCTCCTTGTGAATCATATCATGAAAGAGAGTCACCATCGCCCGCTGATAGGTTGCCCCAGCATTCTTCAATCCAAAGGGCATTACCTTGTAGTAAAATGTTCCCCACGGTGTTATGAAAGTAGTCTTCTCCATGTCCTCCGGGGCCATCTTGATTTGGTTATACCCAGAGAAACCGTCCATGAAGGAAAACACAGAATATTGTGCAGTATTGTCCACTAACACGTCAATGTGGGGAAGCGGGAAATCATCTTTCGGGCTCGCCCTATTCAAATCTCGATAATCCACACACATCCTGACCTTCCCATCCTTCTTAGGTACAGGTACAATATTAGCAACCCACGGAGGATAATTTGTCACAGCAAGAAATCCGACGTCCAACTGTTTCTGAACCTCTTCCTTGATCTTGACGGCCATATCTGGTTTCGTCCTTCTCAATTTCTGCTTGACTGGAGTACAACCCTCTTTAAGCGGTAGCCGGTGTGAAACAATGTCCGTGTCAAGCCCAGGCATGTCTTGGTAAGACCAGGCGAAGATATCCACATATTCTCGAAGTAACTCAATCAATCTTCTCTTGACAGTGTCTTCCAGGGCAGCCCCAATTTTTACTTCTCGTTTAACATCCTCAGTTCCCAGATTAATGGTCTCGACCTCCTCCTGATGAGGTAAAATAACCCTTTCCTCCTGTTTCAGTAACCTGGCTAATTTTTCCGGTAAGTCACAGTCTTCGTCAGTCTCTTCTTCGGCCTGATAGATGGGATTGTCGAAGTCATATCGAGCCATAGCTAAGTCATGGGTGGAATCTGAACAAAGGAACCTGCATGATGGATGTTTTATGTTCATTATGAGTGCAACAAACGAGAAAACACATTGCCATTTTGATGTGGGTTGATGCAAAAAGTAAAAAAAATAGAAAGACAGGGATCAAAATATTGAATGAAAAAACGTCCTTTATTGATGATAAAAATAGCAAATAAAACATCCAAGCCCTACAAATAAATATCACTACGCCTTGGGCAGAGCGTAGGACTCAACACAACAGAAAACAAAAGTAAATTACTCCGGGCGCGTCACTTGGATAACTTTCTCGGAGGACCAGTTGCCTAGACTCTGACCAGGAATGCAAGGACGGATCCACTCATCCATGTCACAATCACTATCTCCTTCATCCTCAATAGCATTGACTCTGTCGAAGAAAACACCGGCATTAGTGAAACGAACTGGACCATAGAACTTGGGAGGATCTTCAGAACGCCTAGGTGGCTTGTAACCCAGTCCATGAGTATCTTGCTTCCTTTGAACATCAATAACACTGCCCCACTTCTGAGAACCACCAGCTTCAACTATAGCACGCGCCTCCTTGAAAGAGGACATTGGATCTTCTGGTTGTATGACGACTTCAGGTTGGGCAACCGCCTTAGGCTGAGTGATTGCCTTCGGGGGTTCCTGGGGAATCTTCACAGCTTCAAAGGCTTGGCACAAAGTTTCCTGTATCTCACCATCTACCTCTACATACTTGAAGGTCGATAGGTTACTCACCATGATATCTTCTTCACCACAAACAGTCACAACGTGGCCATCCACCATATACTTCAACTTCTGGTGCAGCGTAGAAGTTACTGCCCCAGCACCATAGATCCAGGGGCGACCCAATAAACAACTATAGGTAGGCTGAATATCCATTATGTAAAAGGTGGTATTGAAAACCTCAGGACCCACCTTGATCGGCAGAACTAACTCTCCAAACACTGACCTCTTTGAGCCATCAAAAGCACGTACCACCAAGTCACTTGGTGTACAAATCAACCCACGAGTATCCAACTTCATCAGAGCCTTCTTCGGTAACACATTCAAAGACGACCCAGTATCAACTAACACATGCGACATCAAAGAACCACGACATTCCACTGAAATATGCAGAGCGTTGTTGTGAATCCTCCCAGCCGGAGTCAGATCTAAATCGGTGAAACCCAAACCATTACCAGTATTCACATGAGCCACAACCCCTTCTAACTGATTGACGGATATTTCCTGTGGTACATAAGCCATATTCAGAACCTTCAGCAATGCATTTCGGTGTGCCTCAGAGCACAACAGTAAGGACAGAATGGAAATCTTCGATGGAGTTTGGTGAAGTTGGTCAACAATCTTGTAATCACTTTTTCTGATCAACCTCATAAACTCTTCTACATCTTCAGAGAAAGTATCCCCACCTTGCTTTGTCGCAGAGTTATTAGCTTCCTGCCTCTGTATGGACTCGTCCATCATCTGTTTACCCTTGTCTTGTCTTGAACTGCCAGCTTGATTCTCGGACGGAATAAAGACCCTACCACTCCTAGTGATAGCCCCAGCTTCAACAAGATTTCCAACCCCTGTATTCACAGCTGATGTGTTCTCCAATTCCTGCTTCTTACCATTAACAAACACCTCGGCCCCATAGTTCCCTGGGATGGCCTTGGTAGTCTCATACGGGACTGGTCCAGGAACAGTGATAGTGACCGGCGCTGGTCTCGCCGGTGCTGATATAGTTATTGTCTTGAACGGAATTGTTATGGTGGCAACATCAATCTCTCTGTCAGTAACATTATTCTGCTTACAACCTCTGTCAAACTGTAATACCCCTTCGTTGATCATTTTCTGAATACCTGCTTTCAATAACTCACAACCGCCTGGCTGTGACACACATCCCACACAACCTTCGTCACAACCGGGAAATACCCCTCATTTCAACAGTCTTTCCTTCACCACACCCAAGGGAGTTTGGACTTCGTTCACATCTGAAATCAAACTCAAGTCTTCATAATCTTCCATAATAGCATTGATCTTTGGCCCACCGTGATTCGGCATCGGGTTCTGATTCACATTTGGGACGTCATTGGAGAAGTTGATGGCTTTGGAACCCACTTAATCTTGAACCTTATGCTTAAAAGCTTTACAGTTCTCAGTATGATGTCCGGGTGCCCCAGAATGAAACTCACAATGGGCGTTGGCGTCATAGCCGGGAGGTGGATTACAAGTAGGTGGAGCCAATGTTCTTGTCTAAATTAGCTGCAGTTTCAACAAGTGCTGGAATAATTGAGAGTAAGACATAGGTGGAGTGTCAAAATGCCTATCCTGCTTATTCTGAGGTTGTGATCGGTAAGGAGCATGATTCTGTTGTTGAGGCGCTGCTGGCTGTTGAGGTGCTGCTGGGATGGTTACGGAGGCCACCTGCTGATTATAACTCTGACGAGGTCCATCTCTACCACGATATGATGACACAGAGTTTGTATCTCCCTCCTTCTTCTTATAACCACTGGCATAAGGCTTCTTGCTTCCTCCAGATGAGGACCCATCACTGCCTGATATCTTTCCTGCCTTAATTCCGCTTTCTACCATCTCTCCTACCAAGATTAAATCAGCGAACTTTCCAGACATACATGGTACCAATTTTTCAAAGTAATGACCCTGCAAGGTGGCCATAAACATAGTTATCATTTCACGTTCCATCATGGGAGGCTGAACCCTCGCCTCTAGTTCACGCCACCTCTGGGCGTACTCTTTCAAACTCTCATTATTTTTCTGTGACAAATTCTGCAGTTGTGTTCTGTTAGGAGCCATATCAGTGTTATATTGGTAATGTCTGATAAATGCCCCTGCCATATCTCTCCAACTACGCACATCCTTCCTCTCCTGTTGCATGTACCACTCCAGGGATGCCCCAGATAGGCTATCCTGGAAGCAATGCATCATCAGCTTTTCATTCTTCGCATATGCAGCCATCTTGCTTGCGTATGCTCTCACATGGGTCCTCGGACAAGTCATACCATTATACTTCTCGATAGTGGGAGTTTGAAACTTGTGCGGAATAACAACGCTTGGAACCAACCCCAAATCCTCCAGATCCATTCCCACAGAATCCTGATTCACAACACCCCTCAGCTGTTCCTCAATCAGCCGGATCCTCTGATCCTGATCAGTCTAGGGACCAGCATCCCCACCTGGCAAGGAAAATACATCATCCTGAACATCATCATACTGACGACCCTGAACTGCGTCAGTACCACCTCCCCCTGCAGTGGGAATCACAACACTTTCTACTCTGCCCGGAGGAATCACAACACCAGAAGCAGGAACACCTCCGCCAGTAGGACCATTCTGACCATCATCAGTAACACCAGTCTGAAGTCCTCCATGAAGGACACCATCGTTATCAACCCTCGTAATTAGTGGCTGAACGAGAGTTCTCAACTGTTCCTGTCCCTGAGCAACCCCTTGCATTAATTCCATGAATTGGTTCATGCGAGTCCGCATCTCAATGATCTCATTCTGTAGCTGATCCATGAGTCTCTTCCGATTCTGCTTAGTAGGGTACCGGTGAATACGTTGATCTGCAATTCTGTTATGAGAACAAGATAAGAATACCGGAGATAAACACCTGTCATGCAAAATGATTATGAATATGCAAATGTAAATGAACATGTTTGAATATTAGCAGGGCGATCCACCCCTTGATTCCAGCTTAATAACAAGATAGAACGGAACTTCTTCTCATATATTAAGAAAACCAGAGGAAAACCAAATGTCGACAATCATAAATCCGAGACAACAAGTCTGAATACAAAAACCCTAGATCCCAACCAACAAGCCTGGTGGTGATCCAAATACAATAAAAAAGAACAGGACTATGCCATATCATCAAAGTTCACGAGTGTCAATCCCCCCAATCCATTATGCTTTCTGCACCAGTCTTGAATCTCCTTGAACAGCTTTCTGGTATCGGGATGCTTCGGCCTCTGAATTAGACCTTGAATGAGAAGGTCTCTCCTGTGTATGATCCCATCCAAATATCGGCAATGTAACTCCCAAGCGTCTTCTCCAGAAACACCATCCATGCTAGGTCCCTCATGTCTAGGTTTCTTCACTTCAGCTTGGACTTTCAGTTCTTCCATGGAGGCTATGGCTTCATTGAGTCGACCCTCGACTACTTGTCTCTTGAATATTCCTGATAAGATCTCGGCGTCTTTCTTCTTGAGCGTTGACTTCAACTGATCAATCTTAGCTAGGTAAGCGTCTTCCTTTCTCTTATTCTCAGCCATGGCAGTTTCTTGGTGATCATTGAACCTGTGAATCTTCAACAAAGCCTTGCCTAATTCCTCCTCCTTGGACCTGAGAACGCTACTGACACCGTTCAAAGCTTGTTTCATTCTTTCTCGGGATGCGACCATGTCAGCAAGCTCTTTTTCTGCTTTAGCAAGGAGCTCTGTCTTTAACTTGGCGGTATGAACAGCTTCACCCCGCTCATGCTTCCACTGATAAATCTCTCTCTTTAGCTCACTATTCTCTTCCCGCAACCTTTCCTTTTCAGCCCATAATTCGTTATACTTCTCCAACTCAACGGTGGTAGGAGGCTCGATCACCAAAGGATACAAAGGTGGTTCCACCGGGAATGGAAGAAGCTCCTCTTCTGCTCTCTTCTTAATCCATTCTTTATAGGGAGGGAAATCCTGATTGTTACTTTTCCCGAATGTAATCTTACCCTTCTTAGTCATCTGTTTCCAAGCATTCACAACTTTCCTTATCAACCTTTGATCCTCAATACCATTGAAGAACAAAGACTCTCGGACATCTCGCTCTTCGGGCGGATTCTTCAAAGGATAGCCAAACTGTCTGATAGCTAGAGAGGGATTATAGTTAATTCCACCTTTCCTCCCTATCAAGGGAACATTAGGGAATTCTATGCATTTGCAAATAATCTCCATTCCTAGCAAGTCACGATTAATCCAAACGATGTTATCATCAGTCAAGCCCATAACCCTCTTAGACCACTTCAGAGAATCTTTCGTATCAACGAAAGCGCCAAATTCAGGGAGACGACTCAGAAACCAAGTAGCTAAGAGCGGCGCACAGCAACTCACAGTTTTCCCACGCCTATTCTCATTCTTATAGTGAACTGAATGGTACACATCTCCTTGCAAGGTAGGTATAGGATTCTTTGAAATAAAGATTCTGACGGCATGCATATCCACCAGATCAGGAATATTCGGAAACAAAACAATCCCATAGATACACACAGCCAGAATAGCTTGGAAAGCAGTCCAGTTCTTCTCTTTGACATGTATGCAAGCCTGATCGAACAAGAACTTCAACAAGAAACCCTTAACTCCTTGTTTTTCTGCAATATTACTGTTAAGAACAGATTCATCAATATGAAGAGCAACAGCCATTTCTTTCATACCGGGGTGTTCTTCAGAAAAGAAAACTATATCATGACTAATAGGAATTCCCAAAATAAATGAGAACTCCTCCAACGTCGGAGCCAAGATGTAGTCCGGGAAAGTGAAGCAACGCAGAGACGGATCGTAAAACTGAAGAAGTGTGTGAATGGCATCCTTCTCATACTGGGAGATATTATAGACAAGTTTCAGAAGTCTTCCATACCTTCCACTGAACTCTGTACGAACTCCGGAACCAGCCATATTAATCAATTTGTGAATCAGTGTCAAAGTCGGCTCTGGGAATGAATAGGCAACAATCTTCTTTCTCTGAACATCCATACTGAAGTAACCTCAGAAAACGGAATCAAGAGTAAGATGCAAGCCTTGAAAAATGTCAAACACGTCAGAATGCAAGAAAAATGATATGCTCATGCAAACATGGGGTCAAGGCACACTGCTGGATGTGCTGTGCTGTTAGCTGAATGAGAAACCAGAAAACCAGAACTCTGAACCACTGAGGAACCCAAATAATCAGACATTGATGAGAAATCCAGAAAACCGGGTAGGTTGAAAGTCTCGGTTACCTACAAACCTGTAAACGCCCATCCCCTCTCACATGTGGGTACTAGGATGTTCAGTATCCCGGGCTCTCAGGTCGAGAAATGATGATACGTTCACCATTTCTGGTTTGGCATCATCATCAATCGAGGAGGCCTCAACTGATTCTCCAAAGCGGAAGGTCCTCGGCTTTGGCACTGAGGTCGAGAAACAATAGTACATTCATCTCTCGGGGTACAGTACTAAAGTCAATCGAGGAGTGCCTCCACTGATTCTCTTCAAAACGTAGGGGCCATCCTATGCGAGTTCCAAAGCGGGCCCTCGGGTGCGAATGGGTTTGCCACAGGATGTGGTCTACCACTGTCACCACTAAAGAGGGATGTTTCCACTAAGGTCCTCAATGATCGGTCACCAGAGTCGACAGCTCTCTAGATCAACACCCCAACATGCGCAAGACACACACGTTAGAATGCATCCCAAGATAGCCTCGTCTGGTTGTGAATTTCGTGAACACACAAACGTACCAAGCGGGCACGTAGGTCCCACTACTTTCCACTCTAGTCCTAGGGTATTCTCAAGCCTTGGTATTGGGCTTAGCTCTCGGTCCCACCCAACCTGTAAAATAAAGACAGGCAGCACAGCACAGCAGCATGACAGTAATAAAAAATGAAATGCAGAAAATGCGGTAAAAATGAAAAATAAATAATAAAAAATAAAAATAAAATACAACACATAAAGCAAATCACAACAAAACACCCAAAGAGACAAGCAAGCGTTAGGATTGACTCGCTTAGGGATGGACCAGCATAGGTCAACCAGAGTCCCCAGCAGAGTCGCCAGCTGTCGCTCCCAGGATTTTCATCCGGGTACAAACGCGAGAGTGGCGTGGAAAAACAGAGTCGCCAGCCGTGTAAATTTATCCCAAGAGAGGGAAAGGGAACACCACATAAACCTTAGGAAGAGGGAAAGGAATGGTCATTGCAACCATAACCTGGGTTCGGGAGTCGGTTACGCAAGGGGAAGGTGCTAACGCCTCACGCGTCCATCGTACTCGATGGGATCCACACTTGTTGTCTATTCTAAGGGTAAGTCATACTATCATCTAGGGCTATACTAAACGGGGGAGGGGAAACAAAGACAGACTCGGTAGGACGTCGACGTCCTAGGCCTACGTACCCCCCTTGTGCAATGGGGAATTCAGAGTCAACGTAGTTCGGACCAAGTTCTTTTTGTGTTTTTTATGAGCGACGTTAAATTCGCGTCCGGCAGTTAGGGTCGATGCTTGTTTGCGTCTCAGACGGAAAGTAACGTGCCCTTTTTGAAAATAGCCTTTAGGTTGAAGGTCCCGAAGGACAAAAAAGTTTGAAGTTGGTTTGTATTTTTTAGGACAGAAGTGGCTTAAGTTAGTTCCTAAGTTGCATTGCACCAAAGTCTAGGGCACAGGGGCGAATACTTAACGCATCGTCCCAAGACAGGACGCTCGCTAAGCACTCTAGAAAGATGAGAGGAAGCCCCTCATTTCTCATTCCCCATACTTAAGGCTCGTGCGCAATACACCTTATTCTTATTAAGTGTTTTAAAGAAGTTTGAGATGAGAAGAGAGAAGACACAAGGGTAACTCTAAAGGGACTATGAATCCTAAAGTTGTCATGCATGGGTGACCTAGGGTTAGTGAGGTTTGACGACAACCTAAATCCTAAAGGAAGAAGATAGGAGAGAAGAAGGTAAGGGTGACCATGGATACTTATCCATACCCTTAAAGAACTTACTTTAGTCCCTGCATAAAAGATTAGTACAGAATAGACATACGTAAGAGAGATGAGGTGAATGAAAATAAACAATTTAGGGTATGCATGAAATGTGCAATGCAAAAAGAACTTGAATTAAACTATTAATTTAAATGATAAAAATAAAATAAAAATAAAAATAAAATTTGTGAAAATTTTATAAAATGGTAAAAACGGTGCATGAATTAAATTCAAAAGGAAATTATTCAAATAATATTACAAAAAAAGAAAATAAAAAAAAAACCTCAACAACTTTGCTATCGCGAAAACGCGGTCATCGCAACCGGATACGAATTGCACGGATCTAAATATAACAAAAAAAGGCAACTCAAAAAAACGAGAAATTTAACTTTGAAAAGAAAAAACCTCAACAATGTTGCTATCGCGAAAACACGGTCATCGCAACCGGATCCGAATTGCACGGATCTAAATATAACAAAAAAAGGCAACTCAAAAAAAAGAGAAATTTAACTTTGAAAAGAAAAAACCTCAACAATGTTGCTATCGCGAAAACACGGTCATCGCAACCGGATCCGAATTGCACGGATCTAAATATAACAAAAAAAGGCAACTCAAAAAAAGATAAATTTAACTTTGAAAAGAAAAAACCTCAACAATGTTGCTATCGCGAAAACGCGGTCATCGCAACCGGATCCGAATTGTACGGATCTAAATATAACAAAAAAAGGCAACTCAAAAAAAGAGAAATTTAACTTTGAAAAGAAAAACCTCAACAATGTTGCTATCGCGAAAATGCGGTCATCGCAACCGGATCCGAATTGTACGGATCTAAATATAACAAAAAAAGGCAACTCAAAAAAAGAGAAATTTAACTTTGAAAAGAAAAACCTCAACAATGTTGCTATCGCGAAAACGCGGTCATCGCAACCGGATCCGAATTGTACAGATCTAAATATAACAAAAAAGGGCAACTAAAAAAAAAGAGAATTATATATATATAACAATGTGAGTAACAAAAATTAAAAAACAAGAATGAGAAAAAACACAAAAACAGAAAAAGATGTTATATAATAGATTGATGTTAGTACCAAACGTATTACATATCCGTGAAATAGTGGCGGCGGATATGTATTAGTAATCCATGGATATGTATTAGTAACACATAAAATATATAAGACATATACATGCCACATAGTAATCTGTATATATGAAAACGTTAAATCAAAATGTTAATTGTTAAAAAGATACATTATATGATATAGTTAGGATGAGAACCGTTTACGAAATCGTCACGATTGTTATCTATTGGCATGAGAAGATGTTATGAAAACAAACGATACCTGTTTGTTCAGTATGAGAAACATATGTGGATCCACTGTAGCGACACAACTTTTCCTTCTTTCTAGATATAACGACTTGTCGTTTACTTGTTCGAGGAAAAAATATCTCAGCCGCGTATCTTTGATCTCCCTCCTTTCTTTCCTTTTTTTTTAACAGTAACAACAATATATAGGGACTAAATTAGGGTTATCTCTAAATTGTCAATAATATCCCTAATGCCCATTTTAAAGCCCAAATTAAATAATTAGTTAGACTCATAATAAAATAAACATTTAAAATAAAATTAAAATTAAAATATAAATCATCCTATTTATTTACTCTAAACAATATTAGTAGAAAAAGTAAAATAAACAAACATCAAATAAATAAAAATCGAACGCCCTAGTGATCGAAAAAGATAAACCGAGTACACTAAAATGATTAGTACGAAATATATGACTCGAAAAAATACAGCATTTGGTCAGGTTTTAAAATAAATTTTGATCCGTAAAAATGCTCAAATTGATCAAAATATGACGAAAAATTAAAATGAACACGCCGCGAACCACAGAATAATATAATTGACGTCTGCAAGTTCGATTTTAAAATTATCCGTCCCCTGATTTTAAGCACCGCTGAAATTCAATTTGACCACTCTGTCTGTAAATTTTTGAGAAATTATTCCGACCACTATTTTAGGCAGTATGCGAGATGAAAAACACTATTTTATGCTATTTAGATGATGCAGAGTGGAAATACAGTCAGATGAATGAAAATACGAAAATATTAAAAATGCCTGGAATAAGCTGTGAACTCTCAAAATACCCTGTTGCAAAAAGAACGATCTGGTACCAAATTACCGAGCAAAATAACTGTTGGGGCACTCTAATGCCTGCTGCTTAGAATAAGAGAAGTCCTTAGCCACAAGGATACCGTGATCCGATGTTTCGAGAGCTCAATGCAGTGCATGATTATGAGTTAAGACCTAAATGAGATGCAAATGAGAAAAAAGAAACATAAGCCAGAAAAAGTTAGAAAAAGGTAGGGCAAATTTTGGGGTGCTACAGTAACCTGTTAACGTGTGGGTGTTAACCGGTTACTTAGTTCAAAATCAGACAAATTATGCAAAAATACAAAGGAGTAACCGGTTAACGCATGGTGAGTAATCGGTTACTCTGGGACAGTGGCAAAAAAAACTGTTTCAAAAGCACTTTTCAGCAACAAATCACTTCTCCAAACATCAAAATGATCACGCAATCAATTAATCACAAAATTCACATCAAATAACATCAATCAAACATCAATTAAATCCAATAATCATCAACACCATGAATCAAATTCAAGAAAAATGGATCCAAATCAAAAATCACCAAAGATCTACATCGAATAAGTTGTAAATAAGCCAAAACAAGTATAGATCTACAGAAAACCAACCTACAAAGCTGAGATTTGCTTTGGTGAATGTTGCAAATGAAAATTGATGAATCCAAGCAAGAAATCCAAGATCTATGCAAGAAACTTCAAGATCCAAACAATGTGATGGTTTTGCTTCAAGCTTCCTTCAAAATCAGTTCCAAAAGCTCAAAATCAAGAGGGAAACAGCAGCAAATTCAAGATCCTTTCAAGAATTGGTGAATGAATGAAGGTTTAGTTCTAAGATCAATAAATTTCAATGCAAAATTTGTTGAACTTTGATGAAGGAGCTTTGAGTGAGAGTTTTGAAATGAGAGAAAAGTTGGAGTGAAAAGTGTAGAGAATTTAGAAAATGGATCAAAGTTATGTGAGGCTTGGAATGAATTGATTTAAATAGAAGCTAGATTAGGAATTCGAATGTGGTTTGGAGTGTGGGTTAATGAGTGGAATGGAGATTAGGAATGGAATTTGGAAAGAAGAGTGGGGAATTAGAGTGGAAAGTGATGGAGGGAATTTGAATTTTGGGTGGAAAATGATGAAAATGAATCAATTCTAGATCCTTCCCACACATGCACAAGCCAAGCACATGATGCAAATTTGATTTTTCAAACTGTGCTCAGAGCAACCGATTAACGCGTGGTAAGTAACCGGTTACTTAGTTCAAACTTGCTGAGGATGCACAGAACAACAAGGGAGTAACCGGTTAACGCATGGTGAGTAACCGATTAACGCATGGTGAGTAACTGGTTACTCAGTTCAAATTTTGAATTTTGGCGCCTTTTGGAGGGAAACATGGAAAAATGACTTCTGATAGTTGTTTTGAACCTGTTAAGCCTCTGAAACTCAAAACTTGATATTGCAACTAAGTAACACCTGGAATGAAACATAAATTCTTGCTGAAACCCCGGAATATCCTGCTGACTTAGTAATGTCTGACACTAGATCGCTGGATCAAAAAATGACTATTGAAGCCTCTAATTATCAAAACGTCTAATAAGCAAAATAAAAAGCTCCAAAAGACATTGAAAATTATCTGCTTGACTCTGAATACTGCTGAAAATAGTACTGGAACTGATAACACTATGAGCTGCTGGAAAATACCTTGATCCCAAGCCCCAAAGAAACAATCATATGCAACGATGATAATGCCTGAATGAAATGAAACATAAGCCAGTTAGAAATAGAAATAAGAGGGAAAATTTTGAGGTGTTACAGCTGCCCCTATTCAAACTTCTTCGATCCGAGGGTATGGAAGCAAAGGCTTCCAGACAATCGGGAGACACGGAGATTGAATACTAAAAATAACCGCACAAATTTGCATCCTGCAAATGGAGAGACGACTCCGCTGGGGAACAAGTAATAAAAGATGTAAGATTATAACACAGACGAGTGTCAGAAATAAATACGGATGAAGTATTGAATGTGTATTGAAACAGACACGGACGAGTGCTGACTGAGCTGGGGATAAACTCAGACGAGTGCCAAAATGTTCACACACGGACGAGAGCTGAAAGAACACGGATGGGTGTCTAAGGTCAATACGAACGGATGTTGGAATAAAAATTCAAACACGGACGGGTGATGAAAGAACATGGACGGGTGCCTAAGGTCAATATAGACGAGTATTGGCTAAAAGGTTCAAACACGGACGGGTGATTAAAGAGCACGGACGGGTGTCTAAGGTCAATACGGACGGAGTATTGAGGAAATGAAAGAGAACACGGACGAGTGTCGAAAAAACACGGGCGAGTGTTGAGAAAACACGGATGGGTGTTTGAGAGGTTCAAACACGGACGGGTGCTGAAAGAACACAGACGGGTGTCTAAGGGTCAATACGAATGGGTATTGGCTAAAAGGTTCAAACACGGACGGGTGTCAAAGGTCAATACGGATGGGTATTGGCTAAAAAGTTCAAACGCAGACGGGTGATGAAAGAACACGGACAGGTGTCAAAGGTCAATACGGACGGGTATTAGCTAAAAAGTTCAAACACGGACGGGTGATGAAAGAACACGGACGGGTGTCTAAAAAGGTTCAAACACGGACGGGTGCTGAAAGAACACAGATGGGTGTCTCAAAGGTTCAAACATGGACGGGTGCTAAAAGGACACGAACGGGTGTCAAAGGTCAAACACTGACGGGTGCTAAAAGAACATGGACGGGTGTCTAAAAGGGTTCAAACACAGACGGGTGCTGAAAGAACACGGACGGGTGTCTCAAAGGTTCAAACACGGATGGGTGCTTAAAGAACACGGACGAGTGTCTAAAAAGGTTCAAACACGGACGTATGCTGAAAGAACACAGATGGGTGTCTAAAAGGGTCCAAACACTGACGGGTGCTTAAAGAACACGGACGGGTGTCTCAAAGGGTTCAAACACAGACGGGTGCTGAAAGAACACAGACGGTGTCTAAAAAGGTTCAAACACGGACAGGTGCTGAAAGAACACGGACGGTTGTCTAAAAGGTAATGGTAACTTCACTGGGGATTGAAATGCTAAACCGAACATGGACGGGTGTCGAGAGAACACAAACGAGTGTTTAGAATCAATACGGATGAAGTATTGAGGAAATGAAATAGAACACGGGTGAGTGTCAAAAGAACATGGACGAGTGCTTAATGCTGACAACTCTGAGGGAAGAAGCCAAAAGACCACCTGGACAGAGGGGTGAAAAGAAACCACGGACTGACGACCCTGGCAAACAAATCTGCAGGGGTATACCAAATAGTCTCTCCAAATGACCGAATCCACGGCTTGGGGTATAAAGTTGGACGATATCTCCTGAATTACAACTTTCCTGTCGGGGAAACACCCGGCAAATGAGGATTCCAACCTGGCTTATGCTTCGAATGCATATGTTTGAATTTTTCTATGGCGCAATCCTCCATACGAAATGGAAATGCTACGCTTTTAGGAGGATGCCATGAAAAAATGCTCATGTAATGCAAAGGATCGCTCCAGCAAAATAAATGCTGAAGGCGAAAACAACTCCACCGGGGATGATAAACAAAGTTGTCCTTTGAAACAAAGACCCTACTGAGGAAGCCATACTGAATCAACTTTTCTGATAAACTTTTCTGATCAACAACTCTGCTGGAAGTGAAAACTCCAAGAGAACTTCCACTCTGTTGGGGATAAAGAAGAACAACTACTAAAGATGAAACCCAAAGATCTGCTACGTAATACGGTACCAATAACCATTGGACTTAAAACCTGCTGGGGATGTCAACCGCCATCGAACAAACTGCTGCGAAAATTACCACCAACTCTGCTTGGGGATATCTTAACCTGCTGCTGGGGGAAATAACCTTACCCTTATCCTGCTGGGGATATCTCTGAACTTAACCTTCTACTGGGGGAAATAACCTTACCCTTATCCTGCTGGGGATATCACTGAACTTAACCTGCTGGTGAGGGAAATAACCTTACCCTTATCCTGCTGGGGATTGGATCGAACTGTCGCCGACGAGACTTTACTTTTTGACGGACTGAGGAAAGTAAACACCAAGACTCTGTGGGGAAGATAACATCTTTTGCCCAAGAAGATATTCCACCAGTCTTCTGCTGGGGATACAACAACCCCAACTTCTAAATGCTTGTTGGGGAGTAATAAATAAAAATGCGGCTCAGGCTGGGGAAACAGTCCTACGTACTCTGGCTGGAGAGAGCAACAATCTGCTGAGGATGATGAAATCTCGAGGCTAGGGAGAGTAACTCTACTGGGGAGAAACATTGCTACCCTGCACCCAACAACAACAAATATTCTATGTGCAAAAATGGCTACCTCGATTACCATCCACAATATTCGTTACCTGAGCAATTTCCATTGTTTTCCGACATGCTCCGCAAAGCTTAACATTTTCACGTGCAATGTTTATCAAAATATCAGACGTTTTCACAATCAAAACAGTAAAAGTAAAAACAAAAAAAAAAGGAAATCTCTTTGAGTGAAAATTTTATTTAATGAATTGGCCTGTAAATAGGCATTTACATCTGGAAGCAATTCCTGAAAAGAGGTAATTGCGCAAAAGTAAAAAAGAAAATACATGTGTCGGCAATATGGGAACTGATATCCACCATGATTCAATTCAGCTATGACTCATATGCCTTGCTTATCCACAAATGTTCTGACCTTCGAAGAGACTGACTGGACTGATTCTTTTCCTTCGAAATTCTCAAGTATCAAAAGTGCTCACAGATCGAACGCAGACCGCAGCCTCTCGCTTTCAAATCCTTAAATTTTGCCTAGATCGCCCTTTTCGGGTTTTCAATCCACCTGGATACCCATTTTTACCAAAGTTTCCTTTTCAGGATTTCAACTTCGCCGGTTTATTCTTTTTTTCTTTTTATCCCTAATTTTTTCCCAAACCTTCTCTTTTTATGGTTCGCCGGGATGCCCTTTTTTGCCTGGATCTTCTTTTTATGTCCAGCGGGTCTCTTTTATGCAAAGTATTTTTTGATTACGTCTGCGTTCACAGGGGATGTAAAATCTTCGCCATCCATAGTTGAAAGTAATAAGGCTCCACTAGAGAAAACCTTTCTTACTACATATGGCCTTTCGTAGTTCGGAGTCCATTTGCCCCTGTGATTTGTCTGAGGAGGAAGGATCCTTTTCAAAACCAACTCGCCTGTCTGAAAACACCGAGGACACACCTTCTGATCAAAGGCTTTCTTCATCCTGCTCTGATACAACCAGTGCAAAAGGAGTTACCCCAGTTGACGTACGCACTGAAGTACAATAACCATTATTACCAGTCTTTATACATTATTACCATTTTCTGCACAATCTTCTTGATATTCTTATTCGATGCTTCAACAGCCCCATTCATCTTTGGACGATAGGGAGAAGAATTGTGATGTTCAATCTTAAAGCTCTGACATAGCTCCTTCATCATCTTATTATTCAAATTTGAACCATTATCAGTAATGTTTCTCTCCGGGACTCCGTAACGACAGATGATGTCCTTCTTTATAAATCGGGCAACCACTTGTTTGGTGACGTTGGCATACGAGGCTGCTTCCACCCACTTCGTTAAATAATCAATGGCAACCAAAATGAAACGATGTTGTCATACCCCAAATTTTCACCACCTAGATTCCTATCATTGTGAAAATCATCATCACAATATGGAGGAGCCATCATACCTCTTAGTCTCCCCGAAGATGGGTGAGCATCCACTACAATCAAATTTAGGGTTTCAAGCCCTCTCAGAGCTTTTAGACAAAGGATCAATCAAGGAATAACGTGATATTTAACTTGTCTAACATCTACAATGGATCAAGAGGACTCCCCCATCAAGGATTAAGCACAAGGCTTCTCCCTTCTAGGCGGATTAAGCCTCGAGATCGCCAGTGTCACCAAATTAGGGTTTTGGTCGACCAGGGCCTCCAGAGGGACACTTTCCTCTGGGAAAGAGCCAATGCTTCAAAAAATAACCTAAAATGCTCCATGGAACCTCATGGACCCAACCATCAAGTCAATTTTGCCTCAGGGGGTGCATTCATCAAAAAAATCAGGAATTAGGGTTTCTTGACCTAATTCACCCCTAAATTGACTTTTGGGACAAGGCATGAGCCAAGACCTCAAGACATGATTTGAGGGTCTCTAGTACACTACATTGATCCATTTGCAACAATGGATTGATCTAGGAAGCTTGAGTAACAAGTTTCAATTCCATCTGAACCATAGTTAGGGTTTTGCGAGAAAAGTCAACTGAAGCTTTGACTTTTGACCAGGACATACACCCAAACCCTAGGACATAAATAAATATACCCTATAACACCCTTGGAACATGTCCATCAAGTTTGATTTCGGTCAAGGACATGATTTCCTAAAGAATTGCACAGTTTGGAATTCATCTGATAAAAAGTCAACTGTACACAAAAGTCAACTTTGACTTTTTGAGATTTTTCACAAAAATGGGTTTTTAACCCTAAAATGATGTTAATGTGTGATTGGAATCATCATTCATCAAGACAAATCAAGAAAAGTGGGATAACTTGTAAAAGGGGTAACCATAAAAACTTAGAAAATTTTCTAAGTTATGAACAAAGTGGCAAGGGTACCAACTTTGGAGGATCATAACTCCTAAACCATAAAGCCATTTTTCCTCATCCAAAGCTTGATTTGTAGATCTCATTACCCTCTACAAAAGCTTAGACTGACCTCCCTCCAAATTCCTCATGGATTTTGGGTTATGGAATTATCAAAATCACAAAAAGTGAAAATGTCACTTTTTCCAACACTTAGTGAAATTTTCACTAAGTCAGAATCTGCCTTCACTTTTTTCAAAATGTAGGGGGATTTTTCACTTGGATCCAAAAGGTATCAAAACCAAATATGATCAAACAGTTGTTGTATCATATGAGGGCTTTCCAAAATGACCAAGAACATCACCAAATTCAACTTGAGCCATGAGATATGACAAGGGCAATATGCCTTGCTGAAAACTGCCAAGGCTAGGCAGAATTTTGCATTTTTGCTCGATTTTGGCAAAATCAGCTAATTCCAAGCCTTGTCATCATCTTGGACACATCTGAGGATCAAATCCAAAGGGGACAAACACTGAGCCAAGCCTCCAAAGTCCTTGGAACAAGAAGTAGCATGCCAAACCTAGAAATCCCTAAAAGAGGGACAAGACTCCAATTTTGGATTGGAGCATTTAATGGATGCTTAGAGGTAGCATGGACTGACACATTTGCAACTGAATTCAGTCAAGAATGATCCAATAACTAGGGAACCAAAGGCCTGTCCTCTAACCTCTAGTCAATGGCTAGAGGAGACTTGGATTCTCATTTGCCAACATTGGCCAAACCTCTGCTGTGGTTTCCATTCACTATTGATCCCAAAACAAATTTTCTCTACTATAAATAGAGCTCATTTGTGCTCAGTTTGAGTACACCAAAGCCATCAAACAGATGCTTTCCTCAAAATCTCTTTCTCTTGGTAAAAATGCCTTCTTTAGCAAGGTAACTCTGAGTTTTTGAGTTAAAGAGCAATTCTAATCAAACCAATCACACACACACCTCATATATGTCATTTATAAGCTGTCCAAACTCTCACAAGTGACCTGTAATCCTTAAATCACAAAGTCACCTCTCAAAACCTTAAAATAGGCCTTTTGTGCATTTTTCAAGCCATGTCTTGATTCAGTAACTTTTCAAACCAGATAAAACCTCAAACACACTCCAAATATCATCCTTGAACTTTCCCAAATGGTTCCCTCCATCCGGAACACCATTTGAGAGAGTTGTTATTTTGGCCATTTTAACCCCTTTTGCAAGAAAGGGCCAGTTTGTGTTTTTGCAGGTTCCAGCTGATTCCAATCATCCTAAAAGCTTCTAAAGGATCATTTGAGAGTGTCCAAAGCATTAATCCATTTCTGGAACAAGAAACTTGACAGATTGCGCAAAAACTCCAAAAAGCTCAAAAGGAGGTAAGCCTCATGACTTGAACTTTCCAAAATATGCATTGTTTTGAGGTTCACTAATCATGCATCTCTTATACATGTCATATGTGTTGTGTTTGAACCAATTCATCATGTAATTCATGCCTGTATCAAAGTGTAGCATAGAAAATGCAATTATAGGCCTTTTTCAAAGCCACTATCGGATTTTGAGGAGGGAGTATGATCTAAAAAAAATACCACCACCATTGGATTCCTTATGAAATTCTAGGCCAGATGCATATAAATTTTGTCTCAAACCATGGAGAAATGAGAAAGTTATGACCTTCACGTTTTTGAACCAAAACTTGCCTTGCCTTGCCTTGGCCAGGCCTAGAAAACAAGGCAAGCCTTGTATATTTGTGGTTTCACTTTAAGCAATGGATGTATCACCACCCCAGTGGTAAGGCGCGCGCCCTATAACCTTGAGGTCGTGGGTTCAAATCCCACCCATGCCATTTTGTGTTTTCTCACATTTTTGCTATTTTTTCCAATATTTTCATGTTTTATTAATTAATTGAAAAATTAATAACTCTTTCAATTTTAATTATTTTTGATTGATTCTTTTTGAAAAAAATCACAAAAATGTTGAAATATTTTATTCCACAAAAAAATTAAGTTTATATTATTTATTTGAAATAATTAGTATTTTTGTGAATAAATTCCTTTTTAATGTTTTTTAAACATTTTAAAAGTGAATATTTACTTTGAAAATCAAAACCAAGTGAGATTTAATATCCCTTGTGATTAATCCCTCATTTTTTTTAACCTTAAACAAAAATCACAAATGGTTATTTGATTTTCTTTAAATATTTACTTTTAAAGAATAACAAATTAGGGTTTCTTTGATTTTCACCCTCACAAAACTTTTTCAAACACTCATGGGCATCTATTAGAGTTTAAGACCCAAACCCCTTTGAAAACCAAACTTTTGGGCCTCACTTATTGTATAACACCCACCGCGTTTTCAAAAAACTTCGGCGCGATCATCGCCCGTTCCAAACAAATAACCTTGGGCCTCTCCTTGAGATGTAAGCCCCACCACTTGTACAATAAATCTTTGGGCCTCTAATAGAGTGTAAGACCCAATCCCCTTTTAACCAAAACAATTTTGGGCTTCAGATATTGTATAAGTCCCCTCTGTGTTAAAAGAAAAACCTCGGCGCGATCGCTAGTTGAAAAATCAAACCCTTGGGCCTACCCTCGTGTTATAAGCCCATTCTTTGAAAATAAACCTTTGGGCCTCTTGAGAGAGTGTAAGACCCATCCCCTTTGTATAAGTCCCGGTACAAAACGACAGTGCGATCACTGATAAAACCCTGGGACTCTCCTTGAGTTGAAAGCCCCAACAATCTTTTCAAAGCACTTTCTCCTTTGATTTTGAATATAATATTGTTATCAAAGTTTTATTTGTTGAACAACTAATAATACAACATGGAAGCTCTACAACCGAGTAAGTGTTTACCCACTTTCATTTACCGCTTTCATATGTATATAACTGTACCGTGGGGCTGTTTCACTGTAAGTCTTCTTTCATAAACTCATATCAACTGTGTAATAATAGTATAGATATTTAGAGTTTCCCCGGCAACTACGTCTAGAATTAGACAAAACCTCGCCTCCTTACACCAACGTTAGATAACTAAATCTAAGGAATTTCCCCGTGAACAGTTCATATACAGAAGAACATTGTTCCATGTGAAACCCTTTCTGGAACTTTTCATCAGCCTCCTCTTAGGCTTAGTGCAAGGACCCGCGGGCTTCCTAGAAGCATCCTCGCCTCCTCTTGGGCGTTGTACAAGAACCCGTCGGCTTCCTAAAAGTTTTCACAGCCTCCTCTTAGGCTTCATATAATGATTCTTCCTCCAGGAAGATAGCCTCCTCTTGGGCTTCGTACAAATTATCCCTCGGCTTCTTAAAAGTTTCCAGCCTCCTCTTGGGCTTCGTACAAATTATCCCGACGACCTCCTAGAGGTATAGGAACAGAAATTAGTCATCTCAATAGAACAGTCTTTCAAAGAGTCTAGATCTCACTACTACTGTTTCTCAAACATAGCACAAAAGATAAAACTCGTAGACTCGGACAGTCACAATACCCTTTGGATTCCCCGTTTCCCTAGAGAACAGGAAAATAATCCCTATCCTCGGATCAAGTCCCTGAGTACAACATTACTCATACAAGAAGTGATTTTCTTTTTTAACCCACATAATGGACCTGTCACTCCACTGAAACAGTTACCAGCACCCTAGCCTCCTCTTGGGCTTTGTACAATGATTCTCCCCAGCGGAGCTAACCTTTTCAGCCTCCATCTCGAGCTTCGTACGAGATACAAAATCACTCTCTTGTTGAGTATAAAAGACTCTCTTGTTGAGTCACCCATCTTTTAGCCTCCATCTCGGGCTTCGTACGAGATACCAAAACACTCTCTTATTGAGTATAAAAGACTCTCTTGTTGAGTCAAACAACTTTTAGCCTCTGTCCCGGGCTTCATATGAGACACCAAATCACTCTCTTGTTAAGTATAAAAGACTCTCTTGTTGAGTCAAACATTTTCAGCCTCCATCTCGGGCTTCGCACGAGATACAGAACCACTCTCTTATTGAGTATAAAAGACTCTCTTATTGAGTCAAGCATCTCGAGCCTTCATTTCGGGCTTCGTACAAGATACAAAGCACTCTCTTGTTGAGTATAAAATAAAGGACTCTCTTGTTAGGTCGATCACCTTTGCGCCTCCTTCTTAGGCTTCTTACAGGACACACAAAAAGACTCTCTTATTGAGTCAAACCCTTTTAGCCTCAATCTTGGGCTTTGTACAAGACAAAAAGAACATTTTCCCCGGGAAAGTGAGCCTTTAGGCCTCCTCTTAGGCTTTGTATAAGGAAACCCCGGCTGATACAATCAACCTTTTAGCATCAAATCATGCTTTGGTCACAACATACAAACATCAACAACTCCTTTTTCCCCCATCTAATTGCTGTAAGCGGCAAGCCTCTGGATTATTTACATCCACGCCACTGTCCCTCTTTTAGCATGAGAAGTTCCTAAGGAAAGATGGCATTACTCTAAATTGAGTTAAAGTCTTCCCCTTCAGGTTAAGAAACCCTTATAAAGGAAATTATGGCATTGCTGGATTCACATATCCCAGTTAAAGTAATTCTCCTTTATAATCAGTCACCCAACAGTTGTGGCGAACAGACCAAACATCCCCTCTTTAGAGATGACAAATTCTATCTAACGTCAAAACCTTTTAGCTTCATATCTTGGGCTTTGAACAAGATACAAATAGACCCTTCAGCTTCACATCTTGGGCTTCGAACAAGATACATATCACTTTTAGCTTCACGTCTTGGGCTTTGAACAAGACACCAAAACACCATTTCCTCCCATAGAATAGGAGGAACTACGATCACTCTGATTTCCCTATCCCGGGAATACGTAGGCATAAGATTGCAAAAAATTCCCCATGAAATAGTCCCGGTATTTCGTTCTGAACAAAATAAGCAAAGAGAGGCCCCACATCCATATAGCATCTGTAACCTAACAGACCGCTGTTAAAACTTAGTATGCAAGCAGGGTTAGTTGGAGACATCTATTTCCCTTCCTTCATCAGCTTCAATAGGATAAAAAATGAATCGACCTGTAGTCCCCCAAAGAGCAACAGTGCTTAAGAACCACATCCAAAATCGCTCGCTACAGAAAAGTGGCGCC
Source organism: Lathyrus tuberosus (assembly GCA_022829125.1). NCBI lineage: Eukaryota > Viridiplantae > Streptophyta > Magnoliopsida > Fabales > Fabaceae > Lathyrus > Lathyrus tuberosus. Next base: position 8,777,514 of record JALAZF010000248.1, read on the forward strand.
CACCGTAGGGCCAAACAAAGGAATCTTATCTCTCTTATCTCTCTGGTTGAAACTTTCTCTTAAGACGAGTCGTTGGGTTATACAAGGTATCACTGAATGACGGTTCCATCAGGGAATGTAATTATTGCTAGGATCGGCCCTCACTAGGATCTTAGGTCAAAAACCTTTTAAATTAGGAAGGAACCACAGAATGGCGCCTCTGCCGGGGAGCCATTTTCTGTCAGGATCATAGGATTCATAGCTCTTAAGTCTAGCACATTAGGATAAATATATATACTTCTTTTCCTAATTGATATCTATGTTTATTTTTTCTGCTATTGGGAATGCGTGTGATGCTGATGTGGAAAGATTGAGTATACACCTAGGAACAACCTCTTTTAGTAGTGCGGAAGCTATCGGAAATAGCTATTATGCGATACTACCCTCTTCTGATGATTCTTCGAAAAAACATCACCTAGCACGGTTCCCGGCCAGCTGGTGTTTATTGATGATTTTGAGAGACAGGTACAAAAATCACTAGTATAAACCTTTGGGATGGGTAGAGCCTTGACTTCATGACACCGACCCCTTAACCCCATGTTTTTTTCTATGTTTTTGTGTGCTGCATTCATGCATTCATTTTAAAAACATTAAAATAAAGAAAATTTTCTCTTCTAGTCTCTCTTTTTCAAATTAAACTAAGACAATGATTGTAAATGTCAGAGAAAAGGATTGCGCTAATGGATTTCGGTAGACGGAAAACTCAAAAGTATACCTTTAAGGTTCCAAAACTAGAGGATTTGAGAGGATTAGCGAGGATGATCACTAACCCTAACGCTTTCAGAGCCAAGTATGGAGGTCTGCTACCTCTGTTGAGGGTCCAAGTAATTGAAAGAATCATGGATACACTAGTTCAGTTTTACGATCCGGTCTACCACTGTTTCACATTCCCAGATTACCAGCTCGCACCAACGCTGGAGGAGTATTCTCATCTAACTGATTTACATATGACTGATCGAGCTCCATTTTCTGGACTGGAAGAAATTCCAAAGGATCATACCATTGCAAGAGCAATCTATTTGGATGAGTCAGAAGTCAAGACCACATAACCACTAAGGGTGGCATCCAAGGTTTGCCAGCCCCGTTCTTGTCAAAGAAAGCCCTGTACTTTGCTAGTATATGGAACGTGGCCGCTTTTGAACGAATCTTTGTTTTTCTCACCTACGGGTTATTTTTGTTCCCCAACATCGATAACTTTATAAATATCAACGCCATTAAGGTTTTTCTCATTGGAAACCCTGTGCCAACTCTGCTCGCAGATGCGTATCATTCTGTACACTTAGGGTATTTGTACACCAGAGGAATGATCACATGCTGTGTACCCCTGCTATATAAATGGTTTATTTCCCATTTTCCTAAGTCTGCCGCTTTTTGGGATCATAAGAGTGCTTTACGTTGGTCGCAGAAAATCATGTCTCTTACCAACTCTGACATAGACTGGTGCAATAGGATTTATGACGGGATCAGGATCATTGACCGTTGTGGAAACTTCCCCAACGTACCCCTCATAGGAACTAAGGGAGGAATCAATTACCATCCAGTATTGGTTCGTCGTCAATTTGGATACCCGATGAGGCATGTCCCACGTAATGCTCATCTGGAAGGTCTTTTCTTCAAAGAAGGAGAAAATGACAAGGCGCTAAAGATGGAAATAGTGCACGCTTGGAAACATGTTCATAAAAAAGGATGGGGGTCTCTAGGAAAACCTGACTGTGTCTCGGTAGAGCCTTATCTCCACTGAGTACAAACTAGAGCTCTCAAGCTAAAGATGCCTTATCCTCGTCACAGAGTTCTTCCGCCAAGGGAATCAGTCATGTACTTCATGACTGAAATGGAAAAACTTCAGGTTACTCTCAACAAAGTTCAACAGGAGAGGAGGTCTTGGAAGAACAAGTACCACATTCTCAATGTGGAGTGTATCAAAATACATCAACTACTGAAAGATAAGGATGCTCTAATTAAGATTTTAGAGCAACATGCTGTAGAAAATCAGGATGACCAAAGGAATTTGTTCGCTCCTTTCACTTGGCAAAGGAATGACAACCCGACAACGGCCCAAGAGCCCCGATCCAAGAAGAGGAAAGTACCAGAATCAGCACCCGAGTTCTCCTCAGAGAGGACTCGAGTCCCATTAGCTTAGGTTTTAGTTTCCACACCTTGTAATTTACTGTATTTTCATTTCCACAATCCTTTGAATTCAATAAAATGGGGGTTTCCCCACTGTTTGATATTTGCAATCTAATTGTCGAAGTTTATTTTGATTAAACCAAAAAACAATTAATATAATCATTGCATTCATCATTCTCACGTCACGTATTCTTCTTACCTATGAATCTTACCTTTATGTCTCGATTCTAGAGTCAAACTGTCTCATTCATACAATACTCGGGCTAATCGCTAGAAAAGGATGGATGATCTCGAGGAAGAGAACAGAGAGTTGAAAGAAGAGATCGACGCTCTGAGGGAGGATATGAGAAAGCTTCATAATGACATGCAAGCCATGGCAGAAGCTCAGCTACAAAGAACTGTGATTTCAGATATCACCTCAACGCCCATAGTGGAGAAGTATGATCCTAGGTATCAAATGCCAAAAGATCGTCCCTGGGGCATGCCTGTTAACTATATCTCGGAAGGATATGTTCTGCCGATCACTGTAGATCAGGGAATCATAACAGAAGCCGCTAGGCCTGAAGGTTACAAACTTCGGGAAAGCGAAGATGCCAGAGGCATAATGAGGACTCCTGAAGGTTACAAACTTCGGGAAACACCGAGATTCACTGCCGTAGTAACGGTACCATCCCCTGTGGTGCACACTGTCCCGGAAGGACATATTCCAAAGATACCCTCTGGTAGAAAGGAAACTGTGCTTGACAGAATGGATGAATTCCAGGAATAGTTCTTGGAAATGCAAAAGAAACTGTAAGCCATTCGCGGTCAGGATTTATTTGGAAAGGACGCCGCAGATCTCTGCTTGGTCCCCAATGTGAAAGTTCCGCACAAGTTCCAAGTGCCCGACTTTGAAAAATACAAGGGTAACTCTTGCCCTCAGAGTCATTTGGTGATGTACGCTCGGCGAATGTCAGCTTAGACAGAAAATCAGGATCTACTGATTCACTACTTTCAAGATAGTTTAACCGGTACCGCACTCAAATGGTACATGGGTTTAAACCACACCGAGATCAGCACTTTCAGAAATCTTGGCACTGCCTTCGCCCAACAATATAAATACAATTTGGGCATGGCACCAGACAGAGATCAAGTCAGATCGATGTCACAAAGGGACAAGGAAACCTTTAAGGAGTATGCTCAGAGATGGCATGAAATTGCCGCACAGATTTCTCCACCCCTTGAGGAAAAAGAGATGACGAAGATTTTCTTAAAGACCTTGAGCTCATTTTACTACGACAGAATGGTCGCCAGTGCGCCCAGCGACTTCACCGAAATGGTCGGTATGGGAGTGCGTCTCGAGGAAGCTGTTCGAGAAGGACGTCTAGTCAAAGACACTGGGTCGACAAGCGGTACTAAAAAATACGGTAGTGCTCTCCCTAAGAAAAAAGAGCAAGATATTGGGAATATCTCTCTCGGAAAGCAAAGGTGACGGTACCAACCAGTAGCAGCTGTAACTCCTGCTATCAACCCTGTGCCTGTTTCTACTTATCAACCTCAGGTTGCATAGAGCCAACCTAATCAACAGCAATTTCAACAAAGGACACAACAACCTCTTCAGCAGGCTCGTCCTCAATACAACAACAACTGTACAACGCAACCACCAGGATTCGATCCTATACCCGTATCGTATGCAGAACTATTTCCGTTACTGCTGGTCAAAGGGCACGTCCAGACCAAGGCCCTTCTTACAATACCAAAAATTAAGCCTTTTTGGTTTAAGGTGGATCAGACTTGCCCTTACCATCAAGGAGGACCAGGGCATAACATAGAAAGTTGTCTCAGTTTCAAATCGGACGTGCAAAAGTTTGTCAGGAGCGGGGTCTTATCTTTCCAAGATACGAATCCGAATGTTCTCACGAACCCGCTGCCTCAACACGAGAAAGCTGCAGTCAATCTGATAGAGGGAGAGTCTAACGACGTCTATCAAATTCACGATGTACTCTTATTGAGAGCCAACTTGGTTAAGATGCATTGTAGACAGAGTGGATACGGCCATGTGCCACCTCATAATTATCACCAGTGTGATATCTGCTCTAAAAACAATCGGGGATGTTCTGTGGTGCAATCAGCTCTATAGGAATAGATGGATCTCAAATGGATCCAGGAGCACCGAGTTCATGGGGTTAACATGGTTCATACGAATTCCAACATCATTCAAAACCACGACATCCGTGCAATGAATGTCAACTTGGTGGAAATGCACTCACGGCAAAGCCAGTATCGTAATCTGCCGCAGTATGATTACAATTCTTGTCTAATTTGCTCGGTAAACAAACAGGGATGCTCTTTTGTACAAGAGGCCCTCCAGCATCAGATGGATCTTGGACGGATCCAAGACCACCATTATAGGAATCGTTATCAAATCAACATGATTCAAATCTTTGATATTCGCTTGATGAATATCAGCCTGGTGGAGTTACATGCTACGCAAGTCCAACTCGGTTTTCTCACTTCACATGATTATCAGAGCTGTAAAGCGGGTTGTGAAAACGATCAAGGTTGTGCCCTTGTCCAGGAAACACTTCAACACTTGTTGAACCACTGTTGGATTCCAATCTATATGGATGAAGACACCCAGCAAATTAGTATGACTAACGGAAATCCTACTAGATACCAAAGTCAGGATGTTCGGTCGATGGAAACAGACCTCGTCAGGTTACACTGTATTCAAAGCGGACGTGGTCAGGTGCCACTACACAACTATGAGCGGTGTGGAGTTTGCTCGGTGGATAATCAAGGATGCTACCTCGTGCGAGCAGCCCTTCAAAGTCAGTTGGACCGCAAAGAGGTTCAACCATGGTCAAGTTCTGGATCAGTCAACTATTTCGCTGATCAAATCGAGGACGTTGTATTAATCTTTGATCATCAGAGGACTAGGGATGTTTGTGCCATCATCCCTCTACTTGACGAATCGAGAGTTCCCAACCAGGAATGGATCGAAATTACTTACGATGGTCAGAAAAATAAGAAGGTTCCCATAGTCATCTATCTACCGGAGCCACTACCGTATGAATCAGCTAAGACGGTCCCTTACAAATACGGTGCAACAACAATTGAGAATGGAAAGGAGATTCCATTACCCTCTGTCGTGAATATTGCAGACATCAGTCGGGTAACGCGGAGCGATCGAATCTTCAACAGAGGAGTTGGAGAACCTAACAGAGAAAAGAAACCTCAGACGGAAGTTCCCAATCCACCAGTCGGCCAATCCGGTGGTCCCGACCCTTCAAAAAACAAAGATGAGATGCTGAAGCTCATCCAGAGGAGTGAATACAACATTGTTGATCAACTATTACAGACTCCTTCAAAGATTTCGGTATTATCACTGTTACTTAGCTCAGAAGTGCACAAGGAGGCTCTAGAGAAAGTCTTGGAGCAAGCCTTTGTGGAACAGGATGTAACGATTAGACAGTTCGATAACATTGTCTCTAACATCACTTCCTACAATAACTTGGGATTTAGTGATGAGGAATTACCCGAAGAAGGTCGCCGTCATAACATGGCGCTCAATATTACAGTCAACTGCCAGGACGAAGCTTTAGCCAGCGTACTGGTAGACACAGGGTCAACCCTGAATGTTATGCTGAAGTCCACTTTGATGAAATTATTATTCAAAGGCCCTCCGATGAGAACCAGCGAGGTCGTCGTCAAAGCATTTGACGGATCCATAAAAACGGTTATCCGCGAAGTCGACCTTCCCATAACTATTGGTCCTCACACTTTCCAAGTCATTTTCCAAGTCATGGACATTCGGGGAACTTACAGTTATTTATTAGGTATACCTTAGATACATCAGGCTGGGGTGGTCACTTCAACCCTCCACCAAAAGCTAAAGTTCGTCCAGAACGACCAACTCGTCACAGTCTGTGGAGAACAGGCCTTGCTCGTAAGCAACTTATCGTCATCCACTTATGTAGAGCCGGAAGGGGTAATCGGAACCTAGTTCCAAACGCTTTCGCTACACAAGGATAATCAATCCGAAGGGGGAACTTCGATTTCCTCGTACAAAGATGCTATCAAAGCGGTCGAGAGTGCCAATACAACAGGATAGGGGCAGTTTGTCATTCCTACTGACAATAAAATAAAGAAGGGTCTTGGTTTTTCTGCGACCTGTACCCAGACAGTTGCTAAGGATGAAAGTCTTCATCCCATTTGGAACTTCTTCCACAGTGGAGGCTTCCTTCAACCAGTGACTCAAGAAGTGCATACCATCCATAAAGATGATTCATCCGATACAGAGGAGGAATGTAAGTCCTATCTCAACGAGGACGGTTATACATCTCAGGACGAGATGCAGACTCCCTTTTGCTTTCCTACACAGAGTCCGAGATTTATACCAAGATCAGATGTTGAAATGCTATATGGAGATTGTGATCCGAAAGGATGTCGTGCTCCGTAAAACTCATTAGAGGAAGACACCCTGATGAAAGACAACTTTGACCACAGCTATCATGCCCCGATGGATGGCCTGCCAATTTGGCAGCCTTACCCAGTGTCGCTCCTGAAAGATTCGCATCCAACGGTACAAATGCGAGAGTGGCGCAAGAGAACACAGAGTCGCCAGCAATGTGTATTTATCCCAAGAGAGGGAAAGGAAACACTGCGTAAACCTGAAGGAAGGAAGGAAAGAGGATGGTCTCGCGACCAAGAGAACGGGTACGGGAGTCAGTTACGCGAAGGGAAGGTGTTAGCACCCAACACGTCCATCGTACTCGACGGGATCCACGCTTGCTGTCTACATCAAAGGGTGTCGTCGTCTGGAACTCCACTGCTACTGGACTGGCGAAGAAACGAGAACGGAAAGAACGGAGAAACGAAGAAGAAAAGAAAAAGAAGTGACACGATAGGACGGTATCGTTGTCCTAGGCCTATGTACTCCCTCAGTGCAATGGGAAAGTCATAGTCAATGTAGTTCGGACGGGAACTGTGGGGGAAGGTTGCTCGCCAAGACAATCGTTGTCTTGTGCCTACGTATCCTCAATCGAACAATAGAGAGGAATCAGAGTTGACGTAGTTCGTGGGTACGACCACAAATGGGTAAGTTTTTTTTACGTGAGCGACGAGCTCTTTTCTGAAAATGAAGTTTGAAACCCAACAATCCCGAAGGATAACAAGATTTGAATTTGTTTGGTGTTTTTTAGACAGAAGTGTCTTTTAAGTTGTTTCGTAACTTGCATTGAACCCAAGTCTTGAATATAGGAACGAATACTTCGCGCATCGTTCCCAACAGGACGTACACTAGGTATCCTAGAAGAATGAGAGGAAGCCCCTCAATCCCCACTTCCCACATAAAAGGCTCAAGCGCAATACACGTTAACTTTTATTACGTGTTTTCAAGAAGTTTCGAGATAAGAAGAGAGACGACACAAAGGAAACTCTAAAGGGGAACTAAGAGTCCTAATGTTATCATGCATGGATGTCCAATGGTTAGTGAGGTTTAGGAGAGACGACTACCTAAAACCTAATGCTAATCCTACTCTAAGCTTAATCAAAAATTAAGTTGGACTAGGTAGCTCTAACGGGAGAGAATCCAAGACTTAAATAAGTCTTGAGACTCAAGGGATGAAAAGAGTGAAAGAGAATAAGAAGAAGAGAAGGAAAAGAGTGAGATACAATAAATGGCAGCAAGCACATCATATCATAAATGTCCAACTCATATCATCAAACAAGTCTCAAAGATCAATGCAAAACCATTCTAGTAAGCATACAAAGATAAACATGAAAGGATGCAAGCATACTTGAATGAAATGCACAATTAAGCACACATGGACTTCATATCAAAATGAAATGAGAAAGACAAGATGAAGATGAAAGAAGATCAGAACCGAGATCATATTATCATCAACAATCCACATATGCAAGAGAAGATCAAAACATGGACCAATATGCACTAAAGAAAGTCCACAAAAGTAAGCTCAAAGTTCCAACACTTAGGCAACACCAAACAAGATCCACAAAGTGCAAAATTAAGTCCCAAAGGACCTCAACCAGGGGTAGACATCATATTAAAAACTCATGCAAAAATTCACAAGTTAAATCCTTCAAACAAATATCCAAAGTCACATAGGAATTATGAACTAATAATCAAAAGAGAGGGACCAAAATGCAATATGAAAAGAGTTTTAAAAATATGAGAAAAATGTTTTTATGCACTTCAATATGTTTATGAAACAATGTAAAAAGAATGGGATCAAAATGTCTTATGTGCTATGAGAAATAAAATCATCAAGTTAAGTGTGCACAAACACCAATCAGCATTTCACAGCGTACAATCCAGCATGAAAAACAGGTGTAAAAAGGTCAAACAGCATACATGTACACATGGACAGCACATATGCAGCACATTATGCAAAGCTCAGATGTGAAATCAGGACAACATGCACCACATTTGAATGCGATTCAATCAAGGAAAAGCAAACATGCATCAAACAACATACATCGTTCAATTAATCATGATCATAAACAAACCACACACCACGTTGAATAACCTTGCAAGCATCATAGAAGAATGCCACATATAGCACATGATCAAATGAAACAAGTATGCACATCATGGAATCAAAAGAAAATGAACATGCACATAATTATCCAACAATCATCATCATCAATTAGCAATTAACAAGCTTAAAGTGCGTTCATTACGTGATCATCAAAACAATTAATCAACAACGCAAGCATGAGTATTCATCAATGGAAATCAAAAGTCGCGTGTCAGAAAAAACCGTGTTCATACAAAGGTGATGTGAACAAAATGAAGTGATAATGGAGCAAAGTCAGAACTTAAATCATACCATGATCATCCAATCCAAACATGCAAGACAACTTCACATTAACATACATCAAGACTAGTTGAACATACACCATAATCATTTTCAAAGGAAAACAAATGTTCAAGCAAGGTAAAAAAAAACATACATGATCCAACTTGTGAGCACCACAACATCATACTCACATGTATCACATCACATTCATTTCCAAGAGATCACACAAGTTCAACAAGTCATCAATCACACATGAACCAATATGCCTCAAGAACATGCTTCAAGAACGCAAACAAATCAACATTCGGACAATCATGCATCAAAGATTCACATGCATCCAGCAACTAGAGGTTAAACAGCCCTAGAAAATTCCACAAATATGCATCACATAAAGCCATGAAGGTTAGGGGTGGAATAAGTATCAATACACGCTTCTAAACAAACCAAAAACACAAAAGTTGCAGGTGCAAATCGATTGCAGCAGGGTGTAAATCGATTGCACAGTTACAGAAAGCAATTCTTAGTGAAAAAACACAAGTGCAATCGATTGGACTAGGATGCAAATCGACTGAACAGTCTCAGACTTGCAAAAATCACTTCTCATAATCACTTTTCAAGCACCAATCACCTACTCAAACATCCAAATGATCATGTAATCAAACATACACGAAAATCCACATCAAATATCAGTAATCAAGCACACATTTCAACAATCAAACAACAAGATCATGAATCCAATCAAGCAAACGGATCAAATCACATTGAAAACCATGGATCTACATTGTATAAGTTGAAATTAAGCTAAATCAAGCATAGATCTAAGAAAAACTAACCTACAAAGCTGAGATTTGCTTTGGTAATTGTTGCACACGAAAATTGATGAATCAAAGTGAGAAATCCAGAGATCTATGAAGATTTAGCAAGAACACTTGAAGATCCAAGCAATAATCCACAAATAAGCAAAAGTTCTCCAAGAAGTGATTCCAAAATCTTGAACCTAGATCCAAATAAGTTGCTACTGCAGAATTGAATCAAGAATGAGGATGTGATGGAGGTTTAGCTCAAGAATTCACAAATTCCAATGAAGAATTTGTGAATCTATGAATATGGAGCTTTGGTGAGAGGTTGGAGATGAAGATGGAGAATGAAAAAAGTGAGAGAGAATTGAGAGAGAATTCTGAATGAGAAGTGTAGAAAAATCATAAAAATGAAATGTAATTGTGTGAGGTTTGGATCAAATTAGTTTAAATATGACTTAGGTTTGGAATGAAAGTGAGGTTTTGAGTGAGTGGAATTGGAAGTGAAAAATAACTTGGAAAGGGAATGTGGAATTAAAGTGGAAATTGGATGGAAATGAAATCAAATTCTGTAGCTCTCTAAATCCTTCTACTGATATAGCATTGATCCCAAGTGAATGTGGTGCATTGGAAATTGGCATAGTGCTGAAAAATGAAGGTTTTAGGCAAATCCGTCACAGTGCAATCGATTGCACACCCTTGAAAAGGAAAAAATGTGAAAACTGAAGGGGTGCAATCGATTGCACACTTGTGCAAATCGATTGGACCAAGGAAAAATGGTGAAAATTGCTTCAATGCAACTTGTTTTGAGTCCTGCTTCATATCTAATCCTTAGCCATTGATAATACCCTTGAATAACGCTTGAAACATGATAAAGAACCTGTCTAGAACAAGATCCAATCAACCCTGCTTTATGACCTTGATTCTGAAATAATTAACCCATCTGCTGATAAAATAAATGACTGATGCCTCTGATGATTGTGCAAACTTGGTAAGGGACTTTGACGAACCTGAACACCATAAGATTGAGTACATTCTCTTGCTTCGGCCTTGAGACACATCCTCCTCTTGAGGGATAACAAAGATACCTTGATCCCATGCTAGGAACCATGCTATGCACAAATGTTAATGCAAGAAATGCAAAGAAACATAAGCCAGAAAAAGGTAGGGCAAATTTTGGGGTGCTACAGCTGCCCCTATTCAATCAACTTGGACCTGAAGGAATGATAGTGACGGCTATCATGCATTCGAGGTACACGGAGATTGAATACCAAAAGAAACCTGAAATTTGCAATCCTCAAAGGAGGGACGACTCCACTGGGGAACAAGCAATAAATGATGCACTGTCACAACACGTACGAGTGTTGGAAACCAATACAGACGATGTATTGAAATGTCTGGAAATAAACACAAACGAGTGTTAGCTATGCTGGGGATAAACAGTGACGGGTGTCGAGGAATCCAGGATATCAAATACGGCCAGGTATTGAGAAGATACACGGACGGGTGTAAAATGTCAATGCGGACGGGCATTGAAACAAAAGTTCGAACACGGACGGGTGCCAAAAGTCAATGCGGACGGACATTGAAAAGGTACACGGACGGGTGTAAAAAGGATTCAAGGCGACCTCCCTGGGGATTGAAATGCAACACTGACGGGTGTCGAAAGTTCAATAAGGACGGGTACTGAAAAGGTACACGGACGGGTGCAAAAAGATGTTCGATACGAACGGGTATCGAAAAGGTACACGGACGGGTGTAAAAAGTCAATACGGACGGGCATTGGCTTAGAAGGTTCAAACACGGACGGGTGCTGAAAAGGTACACGGACGGGTGCCAAATGTCAATGCGGACGGGCATTAAAACAAAAGTTCAAACACGGATGGGTGCCAAATGTCAATGCGGACGGGCATTGAAACAAAAGTTCAAACACGGACGGGTGCCAAATGAAGGTCAATACGGACGGGTATTGAAAAGGTACACGGACGGGTGTAAAAAGTCAATACGGACGGGCATTGAAAAAGGTTGTAAAGCAGCTTTATCGGGAATTAAACTCGCTGAGGGAATGGAAGGCAACACAGACGAGTGTCATCAGAAGGTCAATACGGACGGGTATTGAAATCAAAGGTTCAGACACGGACGGGTGCTGAAGGAAACACGGACGAGTGCCAAAAGTCAATACGGACGGGCATTGGCTTAAAAGGTCAAACACGGACGGGTGTAAAATGTCAATGCGGACGGGCATTGAAACAAGAGTTCAAACATGGACGGGTGCTGAAAGAAACACGGACGAGTGTCTGACGGTAAAATCTCGAGGGAATAAACCAAAGGACCACCTGGACGAAGGGGTACAAATAAAATCAAGGATAAACAATCCTGGCAAAACACCCTGCCGGGGACTGTCAAATATTGCTTAACCCACCACCTGTGGAGTAGAGATATCTTCCTGAAATCCGGCTTTCCTGACGAAGAAAAACCCAAACCTGGCTTATGCTTCAGATGCATATGTTTGAATTTTGCCGTAATGCTCCACACGAAGTGGAAATGCTACGCATTTGGGAGGATGCCATGCAAACAAATGCTTATGCAATGTAAAAGAGACGTCCCAGCAAAATAAATGCTGAAGACCAGAAGCAACTCCGCTGGGGATGGCAAACTAAATTGCCACTGAAACAAAGGAAAACTTGTTGAGGAAAACTTCTCCCTGCTAGGGAAGATCACAATCACCAATTCTGCCGGAGATGAACGAAACTCCGAGAGAATATCCACTCTGTTGGGGAATATCAAGTTCAACAACTCTGCTAGAGATGGACGAAGCTCCGAGAGAATACCCACTCAGCTGGGGAACCAATTAGGACCTACAATATTGATGGAGATGGATGGAACTCTGGGAAAATACCCACTCAGCCGGGGAGGGATATGAATACTGAAGATGGAAATTCCACCACTGGGGACGACCAACTATTTCAGAACTTGGCTTCGGCGCCTGCCAAAAACGATTGGCCTTAAGACCTGCTGGGGATACCACTCACCACCAGACTCTGCTTGGGGAAATGAGCTTAATCTGCTGCTAGGGAAGTAACTTTACCCTCACCCTGCTGGGTATTAGATCAAACCATTGTCGCCGAGACTATACTTTCTGACCAACTGAGGAAAGTAGACACTAGGACCCTGAGGGGATAACAACATCTTCGTCCACAAACTTCCTGCGGGATGTACGGCAACACCCACCTTAAAGCAATCATGTTCTGAGTACTTGCTGGGGATACCAATCCAAACACGACTTCGGTTGGGTATACAGTCCTCTGTACTCTGCCGATAAGGTCGATCCTCAATGACTCTGCTTGGGAGAGAAAGTAATTGTCAACATCCACCCTGCTAGGGGATAACACATGCTTCATAACTAGCTTGGGAAAAAACAACTGCCCCATGCTCCGTGGGGAGACATCACTTGCTGAAGAAAGATGAGCCAAATCACAACTCTGGCCGGGAAAAAACCTCTTATATCCTGCTAAGGAGGACGATCCTTAACGACTCCACTTAGGGAATTACTTCTTTATACTCTGGTTGAGGAAGACGACCCTCGATACTCTGATGGGGAAGAGTAATAAACTGCTGAGGACGATCAGACTTCTAAGTTGGGGAGAGCTCTACTCTACTGGGGAAAACAGCAAGCTGCTGAGGACGATCAGACTTCAAAAATGGAGAGAGTAACTCTACTGGGGAGGTACCAATGAAGATTGGACTTTGAATTACTTGAGATGACCAGATCTGACCGTTGAGGAAGAGAACACTCTGACTCCTCATCGTATTCTTGACGATATTCTATCGTCTTACCTTGCTGAGAGTGAGGATTCCATCTGTACTGCTAGAGATAAGAAACCTTCATAAAAGCCCTTTTGAACATAGGACAATTCTCTGCTTGAGGAAGAATAACAATTCCCACACCTTGCTGGAAAAAGATACCCTCTGGCTCTTTGCTGGAGAGAAAAGACTCCAAAAGTCCCACACTGGGAACAACTCAGTGCTGATTGTCAAGAGCGAAACACAGTTCCTTTAACTCTACACCTTGCCCCAGACCACAGGGTCTACTTGAAGCAATCATCTTAAGAGGATTTTACAGAAAACCTGGCGTTCAACAATGCCCCAGGGTTTTCGAACTCTTAGAGATGTATCCGGTCTAGACATAACTGTCCAATACTTCATGATTCCTGAAATAAACCAACTCGAGAGGGCTCGTAATGACCTGAAATGTTCTGCCACAGTATTCTGAACCTTGCAGGGGTGCTATTGATTGACTGCGTTCTGAAGGGAAAAAACTTCTCGCAAACCTTGAAGTGACTTGCCCCAGTACAAACCTTGCAGTACATTTGTCTCTGACTGACTAGTCTTCGAGAGATTTACCGAATCTCGACGTGATTGCCCCAGTTTACACGCTTGTGGAGAGATTTATCTGATCTCGACATAATTGCCCCAGTTCGAAGAAATTTTCTCAACATGAATGCTCCATGGCTGATTGTACTCTGAAAAGACCTTCTTAACTTGACTGGCCCAGCTTGGCTACATTTTGAAGAGATTTCCCGGTGAGGTTGTCCCAGATTGGTTACATCTCAACACAAATGGCTGGGAACACCTTTTTCTCACATAATCTTTCTGCAACATATCTTCTGGAGTCTCAGGCGCCTCAACTTGGCCAGTTTAAGCTTCTCGACTGATGTTCATCGTGTAAGCTTCTTTGATGTCAAACAAATGTATGCAAGCAGAAAATATTTATTCTGAGAATGATTATTCAAATGCAACATATATGTTAATCTTGAAGTCCTTATTGAAAATATGTCACACAACCGAGTTACGACACTTATTTTTGAAAGGAAAGCAATACGCACATGCAACACCAACAAAAATCTTATTAGCACAACTCATGGGAGTCAGGAACGCTATCTCGTTGAAGTACGCCTTTAGACTAAACCCTGTTTCAATTAGGGCTTTTAAGGGTTGTAGCGTGGCCTGGTTCACGGTTTGAGAAAAAAGGATTTATGGCTCAAAGTTTATCGGTGCCCACCCGCTCTTCGTGATGTTCTCCAGTCCTACGTTCAGCTAATCTGACACAAGCGCTCACCTCTCGAAAGGTCTTTGAACTTTAAGGGACCCATGCAACTGATGGTTTGACACCTAATGAGGTTTTGGAGCTACAGTCACCCCTTTTTGTCTTCAGCATTTTGGTCACACGACTTGTTCTTTATCGAGGATTTTCTCTTTTGAACATTCCTTTTTGTTTTTCGCCTTTTTTATTTCCCTGATTTTGCCTGGACTGACTCTTTTGAGTTTTTTGATTTTGAAGTCCAGTGGGATGCCCTAACTTTTGCCTAAGTCGCTTGTTTTCGAGTTTCGACTTAGCGGGCTTTCTTTTTCTTTTGATTCCTTTTTTCTTTTTTTGAACAAATCGTGTGACACTGGCTTGTCTGACTTGTTAGAAAGGGATGCGACTGTTTCACTCTTCGGTTGGTGAGGAGTAACCATTGTGGTTCTACACCTCTTGACGGTGGAATGGAAGGTAATGGATCCTGAAATGCACATTCCTTCTGAAAGTTGAACACTTGGTCAAACTAACTGACGCCTACCCTGCCCCTGGGTTAAAATTGGGGGTTTTTCGTTTTCAGAAAGAATTCCTACTACTAGGCTCAAAGGGGTTGACAAAGGTCTATCTCCTTATCTCTCCAGTGTTTGTGAATTGGAAACAATGCCTGTACATCCTTAATAGGGTTTTATCCAAAAGCGTACCATTAGAAACCTGCGTTCTTATTTCGTCATCCTCCCTCAAAGAGTTTGAGCAAGAAAGTTGGTATTGCAGTGTATATAAGCATTAAAAATGAGTAAACACGAATGGAACTCTTCAAGAAAAACATACTTATTGCATTATGATTGTCATTCAGAAACAAACGAGTTCTTACATGCAAGAAATGTTTAAACAAGCAAATGAAAGCTACATATGAAAATGCAATAAAGGAAGCTGATGATTGCCCTTGTTGAGGAGACTTGACTCCGTCTGGACTTATTGCTTCCGATGACGCTCTTGCAATCTGGTGCTTACTCTGACAAAGAAGCTTCAATCCAAAGGGGTACCATCTGGCGTGATGACCTTCGAGTCGATCAAGTCTTGCACCTGGTGCTGGAATGCATTACAGTCGTCAATTGTATGCCCAAACGTTCCCGAGTGGAACTCACAGCTAGCGTTCATGTCAAAGTCTGGAGGAATAGGGTATGGCACTGGCACGGCATTCCTCAGCTAGATCAGAGAGTTCTTGAGCAGACGAGCAAACAACTAACTATAAGGGATAGGAATAGGATCAAATATCCTCTTGGGCCCTCTTAGTCTGAACTGCCTTTACTGCTGATGATTCTGTTGCTGCTGCTGATTCGGGCGCCCAACCTGCGCTTGCACTTTCCTTTCCACCTTTGGCTGAGGCACCAATAAAGGTTGTTGACATAGAGCTTCTGCAGCAAAAGGTTGTGGAGAAGGTCCATGGCATGAGGTGGATCCTTTGGAAAAGGAAAGAGTCCCTACTTCTTTTACAACAATTGGGGTAAAATCACCTTGTATGCTCACGCCGCCCGATGTGAATTCAACTGGCCCTGTATCAATCAAATCCTGGACTTGGTTCTGAAAGGCCCTACATTTCTCCACAGTATGCCCTGGTGCCCCAGAATGGAAATCACAATGGGCTCTTGCATTGTAGCCTGGTGGGGGATTACCTGTGAGAGGAGCCAAAGTCCTTTTTTGTACCAGCTGCAACTGAAGGAGATTCTGTAATAGCTGAGAATATGGCATAGGGAGCGGATGAAAAACTCTTTCAAACTGCTTCTGCCTCTGTGTATACTTTTTACTCTTGGGCTTCTCTCGGGAGACAGGACCTGGTTGCTGTTGGGAAGGTTCTGGAACCTTGGGCTGTGGAGGGGATTCACGAGGAATTCCATGATCTAGCGAAGACCCCAAAGAGATGGGAGGATTGAGGATTTCTGTTGTGGAAGCGAGCACATGACTGTTTTCCTTCTGTAACACTGTCTTCAAAATTTCCATGATCAAACCCATCTGAGTCTTCATCTGATTGACCTCCTCTCTCAGCATCTTCTATTCTTGGGATATGACCAGCATATCTTCCCCAAATTGCCTCATTTGGCCTCGCATTTCCCTCAACTCAGCTTGAATTTGCTCCATGATCAACTCTTGAATGGTCTGAGGAGTTAAGTATGAACTTGAAGAAAACCAAATCAGAACAAGAATAACCAGCCCTGAACACCTGCTATGCAAAATGAGATGATTATGCAAATGCAAACGCCATGTTCAAATATTTCCAAGGAATCATTATGTTTTAATTCAAGAATTTTTAGAAAAACCACAAGGAATAAATGGAAATGCTCAACAGTGAGCCTCAACAATGATATCCTTGGAAATACAAGAACATGTATGCAAGGATGATGATGCATATGCAACGGACATGGGATCAAGGTATCCATATAAACTGGCTGCACTGTGCTGACTGCATAGGCTCAAAGGCCTGCTCTGAAGAGGAATACCAAAATACCAGAATACCGGATGATCAGAATACCAGAATACCAGGCTGATAAGTCCACACTGACAGGAAATCCAGAATACCGGGTATGTTAAAGGTCAAGGTTACCTGCAAACCTGTAAACAACCCGCCCTTCTCACGTGTGGGTACTAGGATGTTCAGTATCCCGGGCTCTCTGGTCGAGAAATGATGATACATTCACCATTTCTGGTTTGGCATCATCATTAATCGAGGAGGCCTCAACTGATTCTCCAAAAACGAAAGATCCTCAGCTTCAGAGGTTTGAGAAGCAATAGCACATTCAGCCCAAAGGATACAATGCTACCGCCAATCAAAGAGGTCATCTGCTGATTCACTTTCAAAAAGAAGGATCCTATGGCAAGTTCCCAGCATTGGGTCCTCGGATCGAGAGTGTGCAATGGGTTTGCCACAGAAAGTGGGCTGCCACTGTCACATCCCAGGAGAAGTGCCGCAACTGAGTCCTCGGGAATGGTCATCAGAGTCGACAATTCCTCCAGAGAATAACTACTGGCCTGTATCAACATACAGTAGCAGAAAGCTCCGGATAGAACCTCGTCTGATTGTAGGGATCGTGATCACCCGCACGTGGCCAACACCACGGGAGCGTCACGCCTGCCCACGTTAAAACCTAGGTGTATGCTCGAGCCTGGGTATTGGGCTCATCTCTCATAACATCCCAACCCGCCAAACAGAAAAATAGCCAGCACAGCACAATATATCCAGAATGACAATAATAAAATGCAATGTGATGCAGTAAAAAGCTGTAAATAAAGTAAAGCAAATAAGACAGTAAATACAGTAATATACAACAAAGCAAAGCACCATAGAAACACCCAACAAAAATAAACAGACAAGCGCCAGGATCGACTCGCTAAAGGGAAGGACCAGCAGTAGGTCAACCAGAGTCCCCAGCAGAGTCGCCAGCAGTCGCTCCCGAAAGATTCGCATCCAACGAGAACGGAAATAACGGAGAAACGAAGAAGAAAAGAAAAAGAAGTGACTCGATAGGATGGTATCGTTGTCCTAGGCCTACGTACTCCCTCAGTGCAATGGGAAAGTCAGAGTCAACGTAGTTCAGACGAGAACTTTGGGGGAAGGTTGCTCACCAAGACAATCGTTGTCTTGTGCCTACGTATCCTCAATCGGACGAGAGAGAGGAATCAGAGCTGACGTAGTTCGTGGGTACGACCACGAATGGGTAAGTGTTTATTACGTGAGCGACGAGCTCTTTTCTGAAAATGAAGTTTGAAACCCAACAATCCCGAAGGATAAAAAGATTTGAATTTGTTTGGTGTTTTTTAGACAGAAGTGTATTTTAAGTTGTTTCGTAACTTGCATTGAACCCAAGTCTTGAATATAGGAACGAATACTTCACGCATCGTCACCAACAGGACGTACACTAGGTATCCTAGAAGAATGAGAGGAAGCCCCTCAATCCCCACCTCCCACATAAAAGGCTCAAGCGCAGTACACGTTAACTTTTATTACGTGTTTTCAAGAAGTTTCGAGATGAGAAGAGAGACGACACAAAGGAAACTCTAAAGGGGAACTAAGAGTCCTAATGTTATCATGCATGGATGTCCTATGGTTAGTGAGGTTTAGGAGAGACGACTACCTAAAACCTAATGCTAATCCTACTCCAAGCTTAATCAAAAATTAAGTTGGACTAGATAGCTCTAACGGGAGAGAATCCAAGACTTAAACAAGTCTTGAGACTCAAGGGATGAAAAGAGTGAAAGAGAATAAGAAGAAGAGAAGGAAAAGAGTGAGATATAATAAATGGCAACAAGCACATCATATCATAAATGTCCAACTCATATCATCAAACAAGTCTCAAAGATCAATGCAAAACCATTCAAGTAAGCATACAAAGATAAACATGAAAGGATGCAAGCATACTTGAATGAAATGCACAATTAATCACACATGGACTTCATATCAAAATGAAATGAGAAAGACAAGATGAAGATGAAAGAAGATCATAACCGAGATCATATTATCATCAACAATCCACATATGCAAGAGAAGATCAAAACATGGACCAATATGCACTAAAGAAAGTCCACAAAAGTAAGCTCAAAGTTCCAACACTTAGGCAACACCAAACAAGATCCACAAAGTGCAAAATTAAGTCCCAAAGGACCTCAACCAGGGGTAGACATCATATTAAAAACTCATGCAAAAATTCACAAGCTAAATCCTTCAAACAAATATGCAAAGTCACATAGGAATTATGAAATAATATGCAAAAGAGAGGGACCAAAATGCAATATGAAAAGAGTTTTAAAAATATGAGAAAAATGTTTTTATGCACTTCAATATGTTGATGAAACAATGCAAAAAGAATGGGTTCAAAATGTCTTATGTGCTATGAGAAATAAAATCATCAAGTTAAGTGTGCACAAACACCAATCAGCATTTCACAGCGTACAATCCCGCATGAAAAACAGGTGTAAAAAGGTCGAACAGCATACATGTACACATGGGCAGCACATATGACAGCACATTATGCAAAGCTCAGATGTGAAATCAGGACAACATGCACCACATTTGAATGCGATTCAATCAAGGCAAAGCAAACGTGCATCAAACAACATACATCGTTCAATTAATCATGATCATAAACAAACCACACACCACGTTGAATAACCTTGCAAGCATCATAGAAGAATGCCACATATAGCACATGATCAAATGAAACAAGTATGCACATCATGGAATCAAAAGAAAATGAACATGCACATAATTATCCAACAATCATCATCATCAATTAGAAATTAACAAGCTTAAAGTGCGTTCATTACGTGATCATCAAAACAATTAATCAACAACGCAAGCATGAGTATTCATCAATGCAAATCAAAAGTCGCGTGTCGGAAAAAACCGTGTTCATACAAAGGTGATGTGAACAAAATGAAGTGAGAATGGAGCAAAGTCAGAACTTAAATCATACCATGATCATCCAATCCAAACATGCAAGACAACTTCACATTAACATACATCAAGACTAGTTGAACATACACCATAATCATTTTCAAAGGAAAACAAATGTTCAAGCAAGGTAAAAAAAAACATACATGATCCAACTTGTGAGCACCACAACATCATACTCACATGTATCACATCATTCATTTCCAAGAGATCACACAAGTTCAACAAGTCATCAATCACACATGAACAAATATGCCTTAAGAACATGCTTCAAGAACGCAAACAAATCAACATTCGGACAATCATGCATCAAAGATTCACATGCATCCAGCAACTAGAGGTTAAACAGCCCTAGAAAATTCCACAAATATGCATCACATAAAGCCATGAAGGTTAGGGGTGGAATAAGTATCAATACACGCTTCCAAACAAACCAAAAACACAAAAGTTGCAGGTGCAAATCGATTGCAGCAGGGTGCAAATCGATTGTACAGTTACAGAGCAATTCTTAGTGAAAAAACACAGGTGCAATCGATTGGACTAGGATGCAAATCGACTGAACAGTCTCAGACCTGCAAAAATCACTTTCATAATCACTTTTCAAGCACCAATCACCTACTCAAACATCCAGATGATCATGTAATCAAACATACACGAAAATCCACATCAAATATCAGTAATCAAGCACACATTTCAACAATCAAACAACAAGATCATGAATCCAATCAAGCAAACGGATCAAATCACATTGAAAACCATGGATCTACATTGTATAAGTTGAAATTAAGCTAAATCAAGCATAGATCTAAGAAAAACCAACCTACAAAGCTGAGATTTGCTTTGGTAATTGTTGCACACGAAAATTGATGAATCAAAGTGAGAAATCCAGAGATCTATGAAGATTTAGCAAGAACACTTGAAGATCCAAGCAATAATCCACAAATAAGCAAAAGTTCTCCGAGAAGTGATTCCAAAATCTTGAACCTAGATCCAAATAAGTTGCTACTGCAGAATTGAATCAAGAATGAGGATGTGATGGAGGTTTAGCTCAAGAATTCACAAATTCCAATGAAGAATTTATGAATCTATGAATATGGAGCTTTGGTGAGAGGTTGGAGATGAAGATGGAGAATGAAAAAAGTGAGAGAGAATTCTGAATGAGAAGTGTAGAAAAATCAGAAAAATGAAATGTAATTGTGTGTGGTTTGGATCTAATTGGTTTAAATATGACTTAGGTTTGGAATGAAAGTGAGGTTTTGAGTGAGTGGAATTGGAAGTGAAAAATAACTTGGAAAGGGAATGTGGAATTAGAGTGGAAATTGGATGGAAATTAAATCAAATTCTGCAGCTCTCTAGATCCTTCTACTGATATAGCATTGATCCCAAGTGAATGTGGTGCATTGGAAATTGGCATAGTGCTGAAAAATGAAGGTTTTAGGCAAATCCGTCACAGTGCAATCGATTGAACAGCAGTGCAAATCGATTGGACACCCTTGAAAAGGCAAAAATGTGAAAACTGAAGGGGTGCAATCGATTGTACACTTGTGCAAATCGATTGGACCAAGGAAAAATGGTAAAAATTGCTTCAATGCAACTTGTTTTGAGTCCTGCTTCATATCTAATCCTTAGCCACTGATAATACCCTTTAATGATGCCTGAAACATGTTAAAGAACCTGTCTGGAACAAGATCCAATCAACCCTGCTTTATGACCTTGATTCTGAAATGATTAACCCATCTGCTGATAAAGTAAATGACTGATGCCTCTGATGATTGTGCAAACTTGGTAAGGGACTTTGACGAACCTGAACACAACAAGATTGAGTACATTCTCTTGCTTCGGCCTTGAGACACATCCTCCTCTTGAGGGATAACAAAGATACCTTCATCCCATGCTAGGAACCATGCTATGCATAAATGTTAATGCAAGAAATGCAAAGAAACATAAGCCAGAAAAAGGTAGGGCAAATTTTGGGGTGCTACACCCAGGAGACTTGGGGCAAGGGAGCCAGCTGAACAAAGAAAATTAGCTGAGCACCATTGAACAGAATACCTGTGTCCCCACCATGTCATGGGATCAACACCCAGGTTATTTAGAAAATACCCAGCGTGAATATGAATTCGCAACGTTTGCAGGACTAGAATTCATTAACTATGCTTTTCCCGAGGTCAACATCATCGGGAGGGATGACTCCTCCAGTTCCAAAGAAGTGTGGGACACCTTGGGACAACCGAGTGGAAAATACGACTACATGGTCAAATACACTGCTCCTGAAAGCTCTCGTATCAGGCTCGAAGACATCCAGCCAACTGGATGGGGAGATACAGCTGAGAGTACAAATACTATGCAAAATACAACAGAGGAATCCTCCTACAATAACTCTTCCTGGGAGACAGATTCCAATGATCCTGCTCCGCCAAAAATCAGCGTCATTTCTGAAGACAAATCAAGGAAGGTACCAGACTTTGTGATTCACCAAGGAGTTCGCCGCCAATGGGTTGATGTCGATGTTCCGAAGATTGTTCATAAGTAAAAGTAATTGCCATCTTTACTTTAACCTTTCACCCTGTCCAGGTGAAACAGATGTTTTGATAGGGCTCGCTTTCTGTAAATTGCCCTCTTCGCTTTGCCCAAAGCGACAGAGTTTTGTTTTATAGGGCTGTAGTTTCAAGAATCGACTTGTTCATTAATAAAATAATGTCGTTCTGTAATTTCCGCATTTATTGCTATTTTCTCTTTTTGTTTTTCAGAAAATGGTAATCCTAAAAAACAACTCGATAATAAAAACAAGCAGTAATAAAAAATACACTGCACACACTCTTTCATTTTCTCTATCTCTTCTAAACATGAATCATCACGTCATGCAGATTACTTATTTTAAACCCCGTTGAAACATACGATCCGATGCCTTCTCCCAACTTTGAGTTCCCGGTATTTGGGGCTGAAGAAGAAGATGACAACGAAATTTCAGAAGAGATCTCTCGACTACTCAGACAAGAGGAAAGGTCCATTGAACCTCACAAAGAGCCGTTAGAAACGGTAAACTTGGGTTCAGAAGAAGAGAGAAAAGAAATTAGGATTGTGGCACGACTCAGTCCAACTGCCAAAGAGAGTTTGACAAAGCTTCTCAAAGAATTCCCCGATGTATTTGCTTGGTCCTATCAGGATATGCCAGGGTTGGATACCAGCATCGTGGAACATCATCTACCGTTGAGATCAGAATGTCCTCCTGTAAAGCAGAGGTTGAGACGAAATCACCCGGACATGGCCATCAAAATCAAAGAGGAGGTATAGAAACAGATTGACGCAGGTTTCCTCGCCACATCAAAATATCCTCAATGGTTAGCCAACATCGTACCCGTTCCATAAAAGGACGGAAATGTCAGACTGTGTGTCGACTACAGAGATCTAAACAAGGCAAGTCCAAAGGACGACTTTCCTTTACCACACATTGACATGCTGGTAGACAGTACAACAAAGTTCAAAGTTTTTTCCTTCATGGATGGATTCTCGGGATATAATCAAATCAAAATGGCGCCGAAAGACACGGAGAAAACTTCGTTCATTACCTCATAGGGTACCTTTTATTACAACATAATGACGTTCGGTTTGAAGAACGCCAGGGCAACCTATCAAAGGGACATGAATACTCTTTTTCATGACATGATACACAAAGAAATCGAGGTATATGTCGATGACATGATTGGAAAATCTAAGACAGAAGAGGAGCATGTGATCCATCTGTCAAAACTATTCGAGCAATTGAGAAAGTACAAACTCCGCTTGAATCCCAACAAGTGCACCTTCGGTGTCCGTTCAGGGAAACTCTTAGGGTTCATCGTCAGCCAGAAAGGAATTGAGATTGATCCTGACAAGGTCAAGGCCATTCAAGAAATGCCTTCTCCAAAAACTGAAAAACAAGTCAGAGGATTCCTGGGACGTTTGAACTACATTTCCAGATTCATATTCCTCATGACCGCGACATGTGCGCCGATTTTCAAGTTACTTAAAAAGAATCAGGACTGCGTTTGGACAGATGACTGCCAAACCACCTTCGACAGTATCAAGGAATACCTGTCGAACCCACCAATTCTATCACCTCCAATGGAAGGAAGACCACTGATCATATACTTAACAGTCTTAGAAAACTCGATGGGATGTGTACTTGGCCAATAAGACGAAACCAAAAGGAAAGAGTCTGCCATCTACTATCTGAGCAAGAAATTCACCGACTGCGAGACTCAGTACACTATGCTTGAGAAAACTTGCTGTGCCTTGGCTTAGGCAGCCAAACGTCTTCGCCAGTACATGATTCGTCACACTACTTAGCTAATCTCTGAAATGGATCCGATCAAGTATGTCTTTGAAAAACCTGCTCTCACGGGAAGGATTGCCCATTGGCAGATGTTGTTATCAGAATATGACATAGAGTACCATGCTCAGAAAGTCGTTAAGGGAAGTATTTTAGCTGATTATTTGGTTCATCAACCGATTGACGATCAGGAATCAATCGGATTTGAATTTCCAGACGAAGATGTCATGTATTTGAAAATGAAAGATTGCAATGAACCGCTACCCAGTGAAGGGCCAGAACCAGGTTCCCAATGGGGACTAATCTTTGACGGAGCTGTCAATCATTATGGAAATGGAATTTGGACAATCACCATAACACCTCAGGGTACCCACATTCCTTTCACCGCCAGACTTACATTCAAGTGTACAAACAACGAGGCTGAATACGAAGCTTGTATCATGGGTCTCGAAGAAGCAATCGACTTAAGGATCAAGAACTTGGACGTATATGGCGATTCAGCCCTAGTTATCAATAAGATCAAAGGAGATTGGAACACATACCAATCAGGACTGATTCCTTACAAAGATTATGCGAGAAGGTTGTTACCATTCTTCAACAGAATTGAGTTTCATCATATCTCTCATGAAGAGAATCACATGGATGATGCTTTACCCACTCTCTCTTCCATGATTAGCGTAGGTCAATGGAACGACATACCTAAGATCGACATAATGCGCCTAGAAAGGCCCGCTTACATCTTCATGATCGAAGCAGTCATAGACGACAAACCTTGGTATCACGATATCAAATGCTTCCTTCAGAAACAAGAGTACCTGCCTGGGGCATCCATAAAGGACAGAAAAACCCTCAGAAGGATGGCTGGCAGTTTCTTCCTGAGCGGTGATACACTCTATAAGTGAAATTTCGACATGGTCTTGCTTCGATCCGTAGACAGACCAGAAGCAGACATGCTTATAAAAGAGATTCACGAAGGGTCCTTTGGCACTCATGCCAACGGACACGCAATGGCTAGAAAAATTCTAAGAGCAGGGTACTACTGGTTGAACATGGAATCCGGCTGCTACAAGTACATAAGGAGGTGTCACAAGTGTCAAATATACTCAGACAAAATCCATGTACCGCCAACGCATCTCAAAGTTCTTTCTTCCCCATGGCCTTTTTCCATATGAGGAATCGACATATTGGCATGATCGAACCTAAGGCTTCGAACGGACATCGGTTCATCCTGGTAGCCATTGATTACTTCACCAAGTGGGTCGAAGCAGCGTCATACGCCAATGTAACCCGACAAGTGGTGGTCCTATTTATCAAAAACAATATCATCTGCCGTTATGGTGTTCCAAGCCAAATCATCACTGACAATGGGTCTAACTTGAACAACAAGATGATGAAAGAGTTGTGTGCTGAGTTCAAGATCCGACACCATAACTCATCTCCCTACCGAGCCAAGATGAACGGAATGGTAGAAGCGGCTAACAAGAACATCAAGAAGATTGTTCAGAAGATGGTTGTAACCTACAAAGACCGGCATGAGATGCTACCCTTTGCTCTTCACGGTTATCGCACATCTGTCCGCACTTCTACAGGGGCAACCCCTTTCTCTCTAGTTTACGGCATGGAGGCAGTGCTCCCCATCGAAATAGAGATCCCATCAATCCTGGTATTGATGGAAGCTAAGCTTACAGAGGCTGAATGGTGTCAAAGTCGACACAACGAGCTAAATCTGATAGAAGAGAAGCGAATCACGACACTATGCCACTTTTAGTTGTATCAACAGAGAATGAAGAGGGTGTTCGACAAAAAGGTTCGACCTCGCATCTTCAGGAAAGGATACCTTGTGCTAAAAGAGATACAATCATTTCTCACTGATTCTCGGGGCAAGTGGACTCCGAATTACGACGGCCCCTATGTGGTCAAGAAAGCTTTCTCAGGCGGATCCTTGAGACTCGCAACCATGGATGGAGAAGAATTTGCCTATCCCAACAATGTTGACATAGTCAAGAAATACTTCGCCTAAATAAATTAAAAAAAACGTCTCGGTGGATTGAAAACCCGAAAGGGCAGTCCAAGCAAAAATTAGAGACAAAATAAAAAAAATCATCATCCCGGTGGATTGGAAACATCACAGTACAATCCAGGCAAAAGGTAGGGATAATGGCAAGTAACTATGTCCTACAGAGGAAAGTCCCTCACCAACAGTTACGTCGTTCATCAGAAAAACTCCAGTCACGGTCATCTTCGACGGAAGCTCAGGATGTCCAGAATTCAAAGTTGGTAGAAGGATATTGGTCGTTATGTTTTAATGTAGCTCTTTTCCCTGTAAATTACCATTTTCAAACTTTGTATATACTCTTTGGGATTACGCGATTCGCTGATTTCCATCCTATCAATAAAATTTGAGCCCTTGTGCTTTTGTTTGCAATTCTCATTTGTTTTAGCTTTACAGAATGACGTTTTAACATGATTAACGATTCTTGAAATAAAACAAAAATGAATTTACTTATTAAAACGTTTTCTGCTTTTAAAATAAAGATGGCAATTTCTTTTTACTATTGAACATCAAAAGAACATTGGTCACTTCTCCAGAAGTAATCGAACTTCGAAGTGCAGAATCAAAGTTTTCCTTCTAAACTAGTGCACCTGAATGAAGGATCAACTGTGTCAAAGACCTTGTTTCATCTGACACGCCCTGGCAGAGTTCTCATCTCCTAAGCCTGATCAACGGTACCTCCCAACAGGGACTAATTCTCCTAAGCAAGGCATAATTGCTATCTTGAACCAGCAATACCTCTTCATCCCTCCTAGTGGCCGAATATCCAGTCATGTTCATCTGCTAGTTTGTATGTCGTGTCAGTTTTGTCAGCATAAACATACATACATCATGCATTCTTAATTTGCATTCACATTCATATTGCATCACTATCACTTTAGTCGGTCGTGTCCTCTAGTGATAAAAGTCCTCTTAATCGAGTTGTCAGTTCTTTCCTTGTCAAGAAACGTCGTGTGTGAACAACCGCTTCTCCACTTTGCTGTTGAACTAAAGTTGGTTCTTTAACCACTTTGATAACTTGAACCTCTGAAAAGGCAAGAAAACCCTAAGCCGATGTCACTCTTTGCCATTGAAGATGATATCTTCGCGTTCCCGGATTAAGGAAAATCCCTAGAGAAAGCCTCTCAACTAAAGACTTTCGGCAGCACATTGGTTCTTCTCTCTAGAAAGTCAATGTCAACAAAGTCATCAGCACCTCAAAATTTGGGTACATCATATGGTATTTCTCTGAGAAGATCTTGAGAAAAGTATGGTGTGAGATTCCCCAAGCAGACAGCAGTCTCTCAAGAGACTCGCTCTTCCCAGTAGAGTCGACAAATGGCGTCTCCAAAACAGAGATGTTTGTGTACCTTTACAACTCAGACGAATGGGTTCCCCAGCAAGTCTGACATCAAATCTTTTTCCGTCAAATGGCATCTCCTCAGGAAAATTTGGTGAGAAGTTTGATGAAAACCACTACGAACAGCGCCCCTTGTCAAGAAGTTTATCGACAAAAGAAACTAAGACCAGTTCCTTGGCAGGAAACCAAGAACTAGGTGAAGTTTATATCAGAAACTGAGACCAGTTCCTTGGTAGGAAACCAGGATCGAGGGGAAGTTTATATCAGAATTTGAGACCAGTTCCTTGATAAGAAACCAGGATCGAGGGGAAGTTTATATCGAAACTGAGACCAGTTCCTTGGTAGGAAACCAGGATCGAGGGGAAATTTATTTTAGCAACTGAGACCAGTTCCTCGGTAGGAAACCAGGTTCGAGGGGAATTTTTACCTTTTCTAAGCATTATTTCCTAGCAAAAGAAGATGAATGCGTAAGCTACCATTCATAACCACCATCAAAATTTCACGTATTCCGATATTTAATCCTCTTGCACCCCGAATGCCCGAATACCTTCGCCATTCACACCTTCGGGTCCAAGAAGATTAAATAGGGGCATCTGTAATACCCCAAATTTTGACCACCTAGATTCACATCATTGTGCAAATCATCATCACAATATGGTGAAGCCATCATACTTCTTAGTCTCCCCAAAGATGGGTGAGCATCCACTACAATCAAATTTAAGGTTTCAAGCCCTCTCAAAGCTTTTAGACAAAGGATCAATCAAGGAATGACATGATCTTCAACTTGTCTAACATCTACAATGGATCAAGATGACTCCCCCATCAAGGATTAAGCACAAGGCTGCTCCCTTCTAGGCGGATTAAGCCTCGAGATCGCCAGTGTCACCAAATTAGGGTTTTGGTCGACCAGGGCCTCCAGAGGAACACATCCCTCTAGGAATGAGCCAATGCTTCAAAACATAACTTAAAATGCTCCATGGAACCTCATGGACCCAACCATCAAGTCAATTTTTCCTCAGGGGGTGCATTCATAAAAAAAATCAAGAATTAGGGTTTCTTGACCTAATTCACCCCTAAGTTGACTTTTGGGACAAGGCATAAGCCAAGACCTCAAGACATGATTTGAGGGTCTCTAGTACACTACATTTATCCATTTGCAACAATGGATTGATCCAAGAAGCTTAAGCAACAAGTTTCAATTCCATCTGAACCACAGTAAGGGTTTTACGAGAAAAGTCAACTGTAGCTTTGACTTTTGACCAGGACATGCTCCCAAACCCTAGGACATAAATCAATATACCCTATAACACCCATGGAACATGTCCATCAAGTTTGATTTAGGTCAAGGACATGATTTCCTAAAGAATTGCACAGTTTGGAATTCATCTGATAAAAAGTCAACTATACACAAAAGTCAACTTTGACTTTTTGAGATTTTTCACAAAAATGGTTTTTTAACCCTAAAATGATGTTAATGTGTGATTGGAATCATCATTCATCAAGAAAAATCAAGAAAAGTTGGATAACTTGTAAAAGGGGTAACCATAAAAACTTAGAAAATTTTCTAAGTTATGAACAAAGTGGCAAGGGTACCAACTTTGGAGGATCATAACTCCTAAACCATAAAACCATTTTTCCTCATCCAAAGCTTGATTTGTAGATCTCATTACCCTCTACAAAAGCCTAGAACTGACCTCCCTCCAAATTCCTCATGGATTTTGAGTTATGGAATGATCAAAATCACAAAAAGTGAAAATGTCACTTTTTCCAACCCTTGTGAAATTTTCACTAACTCAGAATCTGCCTTCACTTTTTTCCAAATGTAGGGGGATTTTTCACTAGGATCCAAATGGTATCAAAACCAAATATGATCAAACAGTTGTTGTATCGTATGGGGGCTTTCCAAAATGACCAAGAACATCACCAAATTCCACTTGAGCCATGAGATATGACAAGGGCAATATGCCTTACTGAAAATTGCCAAGGCTAGGCAGAATTTTGCATTTTTGCTCGATTTGGCAAAATCAGCTAATTCCAAGCCTTGTCATCATCTTGGACACATCTGAGGATCAAATCAAAAGGGGACAAACACTGAGCCAAGCCTCCAAAGTCCTTTGAACAAGAAGTAGCATGCCAAACCTAGAAATCCCTAAAAGAGGGACAAGACTCCAATTTTTGATTTGAGCATTTAATGGATTCTTAGAGGTGGCATGGACTAACACATTTGCAACTGAATTTAGCCAAGAATGATCCAACAACTAGGGAACCAAAGGCTTGTGCTCTAACCTCTAGTCAATGGCTAGATGAGACTTGGATTCTCATTTGCCAACATTGGCCAAACCTCTGCTATGGTTTCCATTCACTATTGATCCCAAAACAAACTTTCTCTACTATAAATAGAGCTCATTTGTGCTCAGTTTGAGTACACCAAAGTCATCAAATAGATGCTTTCCTCAAAATCTCATTCTCTTGGTAAAAATGCCTTCTTTAGCAAGGTAACTCTGAGTTTTTGAGTTAGAGAGAAATTCTAACCAAACCAATCACACACACACACACCTCATATATGTCATGTATAAGTTGTCCAAACTCTCACAAGTGATCTGTAATCCTTAAATCACAAAGCCACCTCTAAAAACCTTAAAATAGGCCTTTTGTGCATTTTTCAAGCCATGTCTTGATTCAGTCACTTTCCAAATCAGATAAAACCTCAAACACACTCTAGATATCAGCCTTGAACTGTCCCAAATGGTTTCCCCCATCTGGAACACCATTTGAGAGAGTTGATATTTTGGCCATTTTAACCCCTTTTGCAAGAAAGGGCCAGTTTGTGTTTTTGCAGGTTCCAGCTGATTCCAATCATCCTAAAAGCTTCTAAAGGATCATTTGAGAGTGTCCAGAGCATCAAACCATTTCTGGAATAAGAAACTTGACAGATTGCACAAAAACTCCAAAAAGCTCAAAAGGAGGTAAGCCTCATGACTTGAACTTTCCAAAATATGCATTGTTTTGAGGTCCACTGATCATGCATCTCTTATACATGTCATATGTGTTGTGTTTGAACACATTCATCATGTAATTCATGCCTGTATCAAAGTGTAGCATAGAAAATGCAATTATAGGCCTTTTTCAAAACCACTATCGGATTTTGAGGAGGGAGTATGATCTGAAAAAAATACCACCACAATTGGATTCCTTATGAAATTCTAGGCCATATGCATATAAATTTTGTCTCAAACCATGGAGAAATGAGAAAGTTATGACCTTCACGTTTTTGAACCAAAACTTACCTTGCCTTGCCTTGGCCAGGCCTAGAAAACAAGGCAAACCTTGTATATTTGTGGTTTCACTTCAAGCAATGGATGTATCACCACCCCGGTGGTAAGGTACGTTCCCTATAACCTTGAGGTCGTGGGTTCAAACCCCACCCATGCCATTTTGTGTTTTCTCACATTTTTGCTATTTTTTCCAATATTTTCATGTTTTATTAATTAATTGGAAAATTAATAACTCTTTCAATTTTAATTATTTTTTATTGGTTCTTTTTGCAAAAATTAGAAAAATGTTGAAATATTTTATTCCACAAAAAAATTAAGTTTATATTATTTATTTGATATAATTAGTATTTTTGTGAATAAATTCCTTTTTAATGTTTTTTAAACATTTTAAAAGTGAATATTTACTTTGAAAATCAAAACCAAGTGAGATTTAATATCCCTTGTGATTAATCCCTCATTTTTTTAACCTTAAACAAAAATCACAAATGGTTTATTCAAACTTACTTAATATTTTATTTGATTTTCTTTAAATATTTACTTTTAAAGAATAACAAATTAGGGTTTCTTTGATTTTCACCCTCACAAAACTTTTTCAAACAATCATGGGCCTCTATAAGAGCGTAAGACCCAACCCCCTTTGAAAACCAAACTTTTGGGTCTCACTTATTGTATAAGACCCACCGCATTTTCAAAAAACTTCGGCGCGATCATCGCCCGTTCCAAAAATATAACCTTGGGCCTCTCCTTGAGATGTAAGCCCCACCACTTGTACAATAAATCTTTGGGCCTCTAATAAAGTGTAAGACCCAATCCCCTTTTAACCAAAACAATTTTGGGCCTCAGATATTGTATAACCCCTTTATGTTAAAAGAAAACCTCGGCGCGATCTCCAGTTGAAAAATCAAACCCTTGGGCCTACCCTCGTGTTATAAGCCCCATTCTTTGAAAATACACCTTTGGGCCTCTTGAGAGAGTGTAAAACCCATCCCCTTTGTACAGAAAACCTTTCTTGGGCCTCAGTCACTTGTATAAGTCCCTGTACAAAATGACAGTGCGATCACTGATAAAACCCTGGGCCTCTCCTTGAGTTGTAAGCCCCAACAATCTTCTCAAAGCACTTTCTCCTTTGATTTTGAATATAATATTGTTATCAAACTTTTCTTTGTTGAACAACTTACAATACAGCATGGAAGCTCTACAACCGAGTAAGTGTTTACCCGCTTTCATTTACCGCTTTCATATGTATATAACTGTACTGTGGGGCTGTTTCACTGTCACTCTTCTTTCATAAACTCATATCAACTGTGTAATAATAGTATAGATATTTAGAGTTTCTCCGGCAACTACATCTAGAATTAGACAGAACCTCGCCTCCTTACACCAATGTTAGATAACTAGATCTAAGGAATTTCCCCGTGAACAGTTCATATACAGAAGGACATTGTTCCATGTGAAACCCCTTCTGGAACTGTTCATCAGCCTCCTCTTGGGCTTAGTGCAAGGACCCGCAGGCTTCCTAAAAGCATCCCCGCCTCCTCTTGGGCGTTGTACAAGGACCCGTCGGCTTCCTAGAAGTTTTCACAGCCTCCTCTTAGGCTTCCTATAATGATTCTTCCTTCGGGAAGATAGCCTCCTCTTGGGCTTCGTACAAATTATCCCTCGGCTTCTTAAAAGTTTCCAGCCTCCTCTTGGGCTTCGTACAAATTGTCCCAACGACCTCCTAGAGGTATAGGAACAGAAATTAGTCATCTCAATATAACAGTCTTTCAAAGAGTCTAGATCTCACTACTACTGTTTCTCAAACATAGCACAAAAGATAAAACTCATAGACTCAGACAGTCTCAATACCCTTTGGATTCCCCGTTTCCCTAGAGAACAGGAAAATAATCCCTATCCTCGGATCAAGTCCCTGAGTACAACATTACTCATCTAAGAACTGATTTTCTCTTTTAACTCACATACTGGACCTGTCACTCCACTGAAACAGTCACCGACACCCTAGCCTCCTCTTGGGCTTTGTACAATGATTCTCCCCAGCGGAGCTAACCTTTTCAGCCTCCATCTTGGGCTTCGTACGAGATACAAAATCACTCTCTTGTTGAGTATAAAAGACTTTCTTGTTGAGTCACCTATCTTTTAGCCTCCATCTCGGGCTTCGTACGAGATACCAAAATACTCTCTTGTTGAGTATAAAAGACTCTCTTGTTGAGTCAAACAACTTTTAGCCTCCGTCTCGGGCTTCATACAAGACACCAAATCACTCTCTTGTTGAGTATAAAAGACTCTCTTGTTGAGTCAAACATTTTCAGCCTCCATCTCGGGCTTCGTACGAGATACAGAACCACTCTCTTGTTGAGTATAAAAGACTCTCTTGTTGAGTCAAGCATCTTGAGCCTTCATCTCGGGCTTCGTACGAGATACAAAGCACTCTCTTGTTGAGTATAAAAAAAAGGACTCTCTTGTTGGGTTGATCACCTTTGCGCCTCCGTCTTGGGCTTTGTACAGGACACACAAAAAGACTCTCTTATTGAGTCAAACCCTTTTAGCCTCAATCTTGGGCTTTGTACAAGACAGAAAGAACATTTTCCCCGGGAAAGTCAGCCTTTTAGCCTCCTCTTAGGCTTTGTATAAGGAAACCCCGGCTGATACAATCAACCTTTTAGCATCAAATCATGCTTTGGTCACAACATACAAACATCAACAACTCCTTTTTCCCCATCTAATTGCTGCAAGCGGCAAGCCTCTAGATTATTTACATCCACGCCACTGTCCCTCTTTTAGCTTGAGAAGTTCCTAAGGAAAAATGGCATTACTCTAAACTGAGTTAAAGTCTTCCCCTTCAGGTTAAGAAACCCCTATAAAGGAAATTATGGCTTTGCTGGATTCACATATCCTAGTTAAAGTAATTCTCCTTTATAATCAGTCACCCAACAGTTGTGGCGAACAGACCAAACATCCCCTCTTTAGAGATGACAAATTCTCTCTAAAGTCAAAACCTTTTAGCTTCATATCTTAGGCTTTGAACAAGATACAAATAGACCCTTCAGCTTCACATCTTGGGCATCGAACAAGATACATATTACTTTTAGCTTCACGTCTTGGGCTTTGAACAAGACACTAAAACACCATTTCCTCCCATAGAATAGGAGGAACTACGATCGCTCTGATTTCCCTATCTCGGGAATACGTAGGCATAAGATTGCAAAAGAATATTAGCGAGCACACTAATAAAAAAATCCAAAATCCCCTACCTTCATCCAACATGGCACGGTATCCCAACAAATTCCCCATGAATAGTCCCGGTATTTCGTTCTGAACAAAATAAGCAGAGAGAGGCCCCACATCCACATAGCATCTGTAACCTAACAGACCGCTGTTAAAACTTAGTATGCAAGCAGGGTTAGTTGGAGACATCTATTTCCCTTCCTTCATCAGCTTCAATAGGATAAAAAATGAATCGACCTGTAGTCCCCCAAAGAGCGACAGTGCTTAAGAACCACGTCCAAAATCGCTCGCTACAGATGCCCATTGGAAGCAGTCGGCTCAATCTTTCCAATCATATTAATGTCCCACATGGCAAACGGCCAAGGAGATGACAGTACATTCAGAGGAGTAGGTGGTACGTGCACCTTATCAACATAAATCTGGAATTTATGGCATTTCCGGGCGTATTTGAAATAATCAGACTCCATAGTCATCCAGTAATACCCCGCTCTCAACAATTTTCTAGCCATAGCATGCCCATTGGCATGAGTACCGAAAGAACCCTCGTGAATTTCTTCCATTAACAGGTTTGCCTCGTGTTCATCAACACAACGTAGCAAGACCATGTCAAAGTTCCTCTTGTACAACGTGTCGTCTTTGGTCAAAAAGAAATTTCCGGCCAACCTCCTCAGAGTTTTCTTATCCTTGGTAGACGCACCCTCTGGATACTCTTGACTCTTCAGAAAACACTTGATGTCATGATACCAAGGTTTGCCATCTGATATGTCTTCAACTACAAACACAAAAGTTGGTCTATCCAGACGCATGATTCTGATTGTGGGAGTCTCATTCCAACGATTCACCTGATACATTGAAGACAATATTGCCAACGCATCTGCCATCTGATTTTCCCACCGGGGTATATGATGAAACTCAACCATGTCAAAGAATGGTAATAACCTTCTGGCATAGTTGTTATAAGGCACCAGATTTGCCTGACGAGTTTTCCATTCTCCTTTGATCTGATTCACCACCAACGCAGAATCACCATAAACATTGAGGTTCTTGATTCTCAAATCAATTGCTTCTTCTAACCCCATGATGCATGCTTCATACTCTGCCTCATTGTTGGTGCATATGAACGATAACCGGGTGGTGAAGGGTATGTGAGAACCCCTTGGAGTTGTAATGGTTGCCCCGATTCCGTTACCATATGAGTTGACGGCTCCATCAAAGACTAGCTTCCACTGAGATCCAATGTCGGGTCCTTCGTCAGGCAAAGTCTCTTCATAATCTTTCATCTTCAGAAACATAATATGCTCATCTGGAAATTCAAACTTCATCAGTTGATGATCCTCAATTGGTTGTTCTACGAGGTATTCTGACAAAACATTTCCCTTAATGGCCTTCTGGGAAACATACTGAATATCGTATTCTGTCAAAACCATCTGCCAACGGGCTATTCTTCCAGAAAACGTCTGCTTCTCAAACACATACTTGATCGGATCCATCTTCAAAATCAATAGGGTTGTGTGGTTTAACATATACTGCCTCAAACACTTCGCTGCCCAAGCGAGTGCACAACATGTTTTTTCCAACATAGAGTACCTCGACTCACAATTAGTGAATTTCTTACTCAGGTAGTAGATGGCATGCTCTTTTCTACCTGACTCGTCGTGTTGACCGAGCGCACACTCCATTGAGATCTCAAGAACAGTAAGATACATAATCAATGGCCTTCCTGGAACTGGCGGCATGAGGACCGGAGGTTCCTGCAAATATTCTTTTATTTTTTCAAACTCCTTTTGACAATTTTCATTCCACCTGACCTCCTGATCTTTTCTTAACAATTTGAATATCGGTTTGTCATACCCCAAATTTTGACCACTAAGATTCCCCATCATTGTGCAAATCATCACCATAATATGGGTAAACCATCATGTCTTATTAGTCTCCCCAAGGATGGGTGAGCATTCACTACAATTAAAATTAGGGTTTCCAGCCCTCTTAGAGCTCTTAGACGAAGGATCAACCAAGGAATGACATGATCTTCAACTTGTCTAAGCCTCTCAAACTCCACAAAGGGTCAATAGGACTCCCACTTCAAGGATTAAGCACAAGGCTGCTCCCTTCTAGGTGGATTAAGCCTCAAGATCGCCAGTGTCACCAAATTAGGGTTTGGTCGACTAGGGCCTCTAGATGGAAATTTTCCTCTAGGCATGAGCCAATGCTTCAACGCATAACCTAAGATGCTCCAAGGGACATCATGAACCCAGTCATCAAGTCAATTTAGCCTCAGGGGATGCATTCATCAAATATCAGGAATTAGAGTTTCTTGACCTAATTCACCCCTAAGTTGACTTTTGGGACAAATCATGAGCCAAGACTTCAAGGGAGGATTTGAGGATCTCAAATACACCACATTAATCCATTTGCAATAATGGATTGATCCAAGAAGCTTGATCAACAAGTTTCAAATTCATCAGAACCACAATTAGGGTTTTGAGGAAAAAGTCAACTGTACCTTTGACTTTTGACCCAGGCATGCTCCCAAACCTTGAGACATGATTCAATACACCCTATAACACCTATGAAATCAACCCATCAAGTTTGACTTAGGTCAAGGTCTTGATTTCATAGAGGATCACACAGTTTGAAATTCATTTGACAAAAAGTCAACTGTGCACAAAAGTCAACTTTGACTTTTTGAGATTTTTCACAATTATGGTTCTTTGACCCCAAAACGATATTAATGTATAATTGGAATCATCATTCATCAAGAAAAATCAAGAAAAGTGGGATAACTTGTAAAAGGGGTAACCATAAAAAAACTTAGAAATTTTCTAAGTTATGGAACAAAGTGGCTAGGGTACCAACTTTGGAGGATCATAACTCCTAAACCACGGGGCTATTTTTCCCATCCAAAGCTGGATTTGTAGCTCTCATTGCCCTCTAAAGAAGCTTCAAACAGAACTCATTCCAATTCCTCTTGGATTTTAAGTTATGGAATGATCAAAATCACAAAAAGTGAAAATGTCACGTTTTTCCAACACTTAGTGAAATTTTCACTAAGTCAGAATCTGCCTTCACTTTTTTCCAAATGTAGGGGCATTTTTCACTTGGATCCAAAAAGTATCAAAACTAACTACGATCAAACAGTTGTTGTATCATATGAGGGCTTTCCAAAATGGCCAAGAACTCTATCAAATTCCACTTGAGCTAGGAGATATCACATTGGCAATGTGCCTTACTGAAAACAGTCATGGCAAGGCAGATTTGGGAGTTTTGCTCGATTTTCCCAAATTTTGCAAAGGACAAGCAACTCTATCCATCTGAACACCTCAAGGGGGGACCAAGGTGGAACCAACTCTGATCCCAAGCCTCCCAAGTCTTTGGAACAAAAAATAGCATGCCAAACCTAGAAATCCCTAAAAGAGGGACAAGACTCCAATTTTGGATTGGAGCATTTAATGGATGCACCAAGGTGGCATGGACTGAGCCATTTCCAACTGAATTCAGTCAAGACTTATCCAAGACCAAGGGAACCAGCAACCTGTGCCCTAACCTCTAGTCAGTGGCTAGAGGAGACTTGGATTCTCATTGCTCAACATTGGCCAAACCTATGCAGCAGTTGCCATTCACTATTCCTTGCAAAACAAACATGCTCTAGTATAAATAGAGCTCATTTGTGATCAGTTTGAGTACACCAAAGCCATCAAACAGATGCTTTCCTCAAAATCTGCTTCTTCACTCCAATTTTGCCTTCTAAGGCAAGTCACTATAGGGTTTTGAGTTTGAGAGCAATTCCAACCAAACCAATCACACACACACCTCATAAACATCAAATAGAAGTGATCCAAACACTCACATAACATCAGGAACACCAAAATCACAAAACCACTAGCCAATTGCTCAAGTTCTTGACAGATTTGCAGTTGGGGTACCATCTCATGTTCCAAATCATTTCAATCCACTCCAAGCATCCAGACACACTCCATGGCACCTAGGGAAGCTATCCACATCATTGGAACCTAGCTGTAACACCTCTAACACAAAACACGATCACCAGCTGCAAGAGGTAAGCCTTAGCTCTTCTAACTCTATGATCCATGCATTTTTTGCTGTGCATAGAGTGTTTTCCCTCAATCAATTGCTTTGTTTGAATCGTGTGTGGAATTTCTGAACCTTGATGCAAATTTTAGGGTTCTTGAGGTTTCTCTTTGATTTCTTATTCCATGCTTAAAATAAATGAAATTTAAGACCATAGACATGATCGTGAGGTTGAAACGAGTAGATTGATATGTAGATTGCATGATATCATCAAGTATTCAGTGAGATTGGATCGAAAATGCAAATCTGCAGAAACAGAGGGAGGGCGGTTGTTCTTGCCATGTTCTTGGCACCCTTTTTCAAAAATTCAAATATTTGAATTTTGTGATTTTATTTAATTGATTCAAAAATTAATTTCTCTATGAGTTTTAATGATTTTGAGTTGATTCTTTTTTTAATAATTCACAAAAATGTTAAAATATTTTATTTTACCAAAAAATCCCAAAAATATTAATTATTTCATATAATTGATATTTTTGCAAAGAATTAATATTTTAATTATTTTTGACATTTAAAATATTTTTTCTTTCTTGATTTTGCAAATTTTAATGATTTCTAATCATTTTGTAGGTCAAAACTTGATTTTTGAAACATTAATCCAAGATCACAATTTGTTTTTCACATGCTTAACAATTTTGTTCATTTTTATTGAATTTTTATTCAATTAAAATACATTTGGAAAACAAATTAGGGTTTTGATTAATTCAACCCTCATCAAACTTTTTTAAACACTTTGGGCCTCTAATAGAGTGTAAGACCCAACCCCTCTTTAAAACCAAAATGATTTGGCCCTCAGACATTATATAAGTCCCACGGCATTTTCAAAAACCTCGGCGCGATCGCCAATTCCAAAATCTAATAACCTGGGCATACCCTTGTGTCCTAAGCCCCATACAAACACTTTGGGCCTCTAATAGAGTGTAAGACCCAATCCCTCTTTGAAACCAAAATGATTTGGGCCTCAGTCATTGTATAAGACAAACGGTGTTTTCAAAAATCTCGAGCTATAAGACCCATTCAAAACATTTTGGGCCTCTATTAGAGTGTAAGACCCAATCCCATTTTAACCAAAACCATTTTTGGGCCTTAGACATTGTATAAGTCCCTCTGCGTTAAAAGAAAAACTTCGGCGCAATCGCCATTTTCAAACACATAACCCTGGGCCTCTCCTTGAGCTGTAAGCCCCACCACTTGTATAAAAATAAATCCTTTGGGCCTCTTGAGAGAGTGTAAGACCCATCCCTTTGTACAGAAAATAATTTGGGCCTCAGTCACTTGTATAAGCCCCCTGTACAAATTCAAAACAACAGTGCAATCACTGATAAAACCTTAGGCCTCTCCTTGAGCTGTAAGCCCCAACAATATTTTCAAAGCACTTTCTCCTTTGATTTTGAATATAATATTGTTATCAAAGCTTTCTTTGTTGAATAACTAACAAAACAGCATGGAAGCTCTACAACCGAGTAAGTGATTACCCGCTTTCTTTACCCGCTTTCATATATATAACTGCATTATGGGGCTTCTCACTGTAAGTCTTCCTTCACAAATTTTTATATACTTGTCAAATATCAACTGTGAAATACTAGTATAGTAATTTAGAGTTTTTCCCAGCAACTACGTCTAGCACTAGGTAAAGCCATGTTGTTCACTCTTAAATACAAAAAAACTAGATCCCCATAGGATTACCAGACATAGTCTTCCCTCCTCTTGGGGTTAAACAATATGGAGACGTGAAAGGTAGCATTCTCGGTGAACCCTTTCTCAGACTGTTACCCTTAGAAATTGTGAAATAAACTCTAACTCCCCAGAGATGATCTTTTCTCCGTGAATGGCATCTCTTGAGTTTCTTCCAAATTCTCGAACTTTCCTGGCTTGATCTATTCTCGGTGAATAGCCTGTCTTGAACTTCTCGGGGTTTGGGGACCCACATGCTTCCTAAAAGCATACTCGCTTCCTCTTGGGCATTGTACAAGGATCCTTTGGCTTCCTATAAGCTCTCATGCCTTCTCTTGGGCTTAGTACAAGGACCCAGAGACCTCTACAGGTATAGGAACAGAACCTAGTCATCAATTTGCTAGAGTTCTCTTTCTGAGTCAAGGATCAGACCAGTTAATGGGTTGACCTTCATCCCTTAACATACCAGCCTTGTCTTAGGTGTCGTACAAAGATCGTTCATTTATTCAAGAATCAATTTCTCAAAACACCTGTAGACTTGGACAGTCTCAATACCCTTTGGATTTCCCATTTCCTTAAAGAACAGGAAACAACCCTGATCCTCTGATCAATCCCAAAGCACAAATATACCCTTAATCAGTCTCTTTATAAGAACTGATTTTCTCTTTTATCTAACACACTGGACCTGTCACTCAACTGAAACAGTCACCAAACCCTTTAGCCTCCATCTCGGGCTTCGTACGAGATACAAAAGACTCTCTTGTTGAGTCAAACTTTTAGCCTCTATCTCGGGCTTCGTACGAGATACAAAAGACTCTCTTGTTGAGTCAAACCTTTTAGCCTCCATCTCGGGCTTCGTACGAGATACAAAACACTCTCTTGTTGAGTATAAAAGACCCTCTTGTTGGGTCACAAACCTTTTAACCTCCATCACAAGCTTCGTACGAGATACAAATCACTCTCTTGTTAAGTATAAAAGACTCTCTTATTTAGTCAAACACCTTCAGCCCCCATCTCGGGCTTCGTACGAGATACAAAACACTCTCTTGTTGAGTATAAAAGACTCTCTTGTTGAGTCAAACCTTTAGCCTCCGTCTTGGGCTTCGTACAAGACACATAAAAACACTCTCTTGTTGGGCCAATAGCCTCCTCTTAGGCTTTGCATAAGAAAAACCCCGTTTGAGTCAATCAACCTTTTAGCATCAAAGTTGTGCCTTGCCACAGTATGTAAACACCAACAACTCCCCTTTAGAGATGACAAATTCTCTCTTAAAAACTCTTTAGCTTCACATCTTGGGCTTTGAACAAGATACAAATAGACCCTTCAGCTTCACATCTTGGACTTTGAACAAGATACATATACTCTCTTTAGCTTCACGTCTTGGGCTTTGAACAAGACACCAAAACAACCTTTTTCCTCCCCTAGAATAGGAGGAACTACGATCGCTCTGATTTCCCTGTTTCGTCAAATGGGAAGACGTAGGCATGA
The DNA here is from genome assembly GCA_022829125.1 of Lathyrus tuberosus. Classification (NCBI taxonomy): domain Eukaryota; kingdom Viridiplantae; phylum Streptophyta; class Magnoliopsida; order Fabales; family Fabaceae; genus Lathyrus; species Lathyrus tuberosus. Next base: position 8,819,259 of record JALAZF010000248.1, read on the forward strand.
GATTGAAAAATCTTAGCGAGCATACTAATCAAAAACCCAAAATCCCATACCTTCATACATCAACCAAAAAGCATCAGTCTTAACATCCTAGTCTCGTCACTTCAGTTTCTCAACAAAATAAGCAGAGAGAGGCCCCACATCCACATAGCATATATAACCTAATAAACCGTTGTTCAAACTCAGTATGCAAGCAGGGTTAATTAGAGATATCTATTTCCCTTCCTTAGTCAGCTCAATAGGATAAAAAATGAATTGACCTGTAGTACCCCAGAGCGATAGTGCTTAAGAACCACGTCCAAAAATCGCTCGCTACAAAAAAATGGCATCCTCCGTGGGGCTAATCAAAGTAAGATCTAGTCACGGTCGTCCATATTTTCCACAGAAAAATGACGCCCACTGTGGGGCCTAGTTCTCTTTCTTGCAATCTTCGGTGGAAACTGAAAATTCAACAAGATGTCACAGAAATGGCAACTCTGCTGGGGAGTCATTGTCTGTATAGGATCATAAGACAAGAGGTCTAGGACGATTAAGACAAATATATATACTGCTTTTCCTAATTGATATCTATGTTTATTTTTTCTGCTAATGGGAATGCGTGTGATGCCGCATGTGGAAAGATTGAGTATACACCTAAGATAGATGATGGCAATGCGGGTAATCTTGCGAGGAGTGAATCCCAGTTAAGAGTCCCCGATCGACGATCAAACTCAGTGGAGACTCCCTTTGCAGATACATTTCCTATACGACTTCGGTTGTTAAAAGTAGTGTGGTCGACTGGGTTATCTGAGAAGCTGAGGTTTTTAGTAGACTAAAGCCATTTTGTAGTGCGAAAGCTATCGAAAATAGTTGTCTCGCGATACTACCCTCATTTGAGATCACTCTAGGATATATCAGCTCGCTGGCAATCCGCTTGCTGTTGTTATCCCAGAGGGGTCAATGATTTTGCGGACAGGTACAAAAAATCACTAGTATAAACCTTTGGGGGGGGGGGGGGTAGAGCCTTGACTTCATGACACCGACCCTTTAACCCCATGTTTTTTCTATGTTTTTGTGTGCTGCATTCATACATTCATTTAAAAAACATTAAAACAAAAAAATCTTCTCTTCTAGTCTCTCTTTTTCAAACTAAACAAAGACAATGATTGCAAATGTCAGATAAAAAGATTGCGCTAATGGATTTCGGTAAAAGGAAAACTCATAAGTACACCTTCAAGGTTCCAAAGTTAGAGGATTTAAGAGGTTTGGCGAGAATGATCACCAACCACGAGGCTTTCAGAGCCAAGTATAGAGGACTACTGTCTCTATTAAGGGTCCATGTAATTGAAGGAATCCTGTCCACGCTAATCTCTACGATCCGGTTTATCACTGTTTCACATTCCTGGATTATCAGCTAGCACCAACGCTGAAGGAGTACTCTCACCTGACTGATTTACACATTACTGATCAAGCTCCATTTTCTGGACTGGAAGAAATTCCAAAGGATCAAACCATTGCAAGAGCAATCTATTTGGATGAGTCAGAAGTCAGGACTCACTTGACCACTAAGGGTGGCATCCAAGGTTTGCCAGCCCAGTTCTTAACAAAGAAGGCCATGTACTTTGCTAGTATAGGGAACGTGGCCGCTTTCGAGAGCATCTTTGTTTTGCTCACCTATGGGTTATTTTTGTTTCCCAACATCGATAACTTTGTAGATATCAACGCCATTAAGATTTTCCTGATTGGAAACCCTGTACCAACCTTACTCGCAGATGCGTATCATTCGGTACACTTAAGGAATTTATACAGTGGAGGAATGATCACGTGCTGTGTACCCTTGCTTTACAAATGGTTCACTTCCCATTTGCCAAAGTCAGCTACATTTTGGGATCAAAAGAATACTTTACGTTGATCGCAGAGAATCATGTCTCTTACCAACTAAGACATCGATTGGTGCAATCAAATCTATGACTGGATCAGGATCATTGACTGTTGTGGAAATTTCCCAAATGTACCCCTTATAGGAACTAAGGGAGGGATCAACTATCATCCGGTATTAGTTCGTCGTCAATTTGGATACCCAATGAGGCATGTCCCGCGTAATGCTCATTTGGAAGGTCTTTTCTTCAAGGAAGGAGAAAATGATAGGGCACTAAAGATAGAAATAGTGCATGCCTGGAAACACGTTCACAGGAAAGGACGAGAGCCTTATCTCCACTGAGTACAAACTAGAGCTCTCAAGCTGAGGATGCCTTACCCTCATCAGGAAGTTATTCCATTAAGGGACTTTGCCCTTTATTTTATGTCTGAGACGGAAAAACTTCAGGTTACTCTCAGCAAAGTTCAGCAGGAGAAGAGGTCTTGGAGGAACAAGTACCGTATTCTCAATGCGGAATGCAAGAAACTACAGCAACTATTAAGGGAAAAAGATGCTCTGATAGAGATTTTGGAGCAACATGCTGTAGAAAATCAGGATGACCAAATGAATTTGCTCGCCCCTTTCACTTGGAAAAGGGATGACAACCCGACAACGGCTGAAGAGCCCCGGTCAAAGAAGAGGAAAGTACCAGAACCATCACTTGAGCTCTCCTCCGAGAGGACTCAGGATCCATTAGTTTAGGTTTCCTTTTTCAGCACTATGTAAATTACTGTATTTCCATTTCCGTAATCCTTTGAATTCAATAAAACGGGGTTTCCCCACTGTTTGATATTTGCAATCTAATTGTCGAAGTTTAATTTGAATAAACAAAAACATACAATTAATATAATCATTGCATATCATTCATCATTCTCGCGTAACACACTCTTCTTACCTACGAATCTCACGTTTGTGTCTCGATTCTAGAGTCAAACTGTCTCATTCGTACAATACTCGGACCAATTGTCAGAAAAAGATGGATGATCTTGAGGAAGAGAACAGAGAGTGAGAGAATAAATCGATACTCTGAAAAAGGATCTGAGAAAGCTTTATAACGTCATGCAAGCTCTAGCAAAAGCTCAAATGCAGCAACAAAGGACTGTGCTCTCCGAGATCACATCAACGCCCATAGTGGAGAAGTATGATCCTAGGTACAAAATGCCAAAGATCGTCCCTGGGGCAGGTCACTTAACTATATCCCAGAATGATATGTTCCGCCGATCGCTGAGGATCAGGGAACTGCTGCAGGAACCGCTGGGCTTGAAGGATACAAACTTCGGGAAAGCGAAGATGCCAGGGGCATGATAGCAACTCCTGAAGGTTACAAACTTCGGGAGACACCGAGAGTCTCGGCCATAATGACTATACCACCACCCGTGGTACACACTGTCCCGGAAGGACAGATTCCACAGATACCCTCTGGTGGAAACGACAGCATGTTCGACAAAATGATTGAATTCCAGGAACAGTTCCTGGAAATGTAGAAAGAACTGCAAACCATTCGCGGTCAGGATTTATTTGGAAAGGACGCCGCAGACCTCTTCTTAGTCCCCAATGTGAAAGTTCCACACAAATTCCAGGTACCTGACTTTGAAAAGTACAAGGGTAACTCTTGCCCTCAGAGCCATTTAGTGATGTACACTCGGCAAATGTCAGCTCAGACAAAGAACCAGGGGCTACTGATTCACTACTTTCAGGATAGTTTAACCGGTGCCGCATTAAAATGGTACATGGGTTTAAACCGTGCCACGATCGGCACGTTCAGAGATCTTGGCGCCACCTTCGTTCAGCAATATAAATATAATCTGGACATGGCACTGGACAGAGATCAACTCCGATCAATGTCACAAAAGGACAAAGAAACCTTTAAAGAATATGCTCAGAGATGGCGTGAAATTGCTGCTCAGATTTCTCCACCTCTGGAGGAAAAGGAGATGACAAAGATCTTCTTGAAAACCTTAAGCTCATTTTACTACGACCGAATGGTTGCCAGTGCACCCAGTGACTTCACCGAGATGGTCGGTATGGGAGTTCGTCTTGAGGAAGCGGTCCGAGAAGGATGCCTAGTTAAAAATGCTGGATCATCAAGTAGTACAAAACGATACGGTAGTGCTCTCCCAAAGAAAAAAGAGCAGGATATTGGGAATATCTCTCTTCGAAAGCAAAGGAGACGTTATTAACCAGTAGCAGTGATAACTCCTGCTATTAACCCTGCGCCTGTTCCTACCTATCAACCTTAGGTTGCACAGAGCCAACCTAATCAACAACAATATCAGCAAAGGATACAACAACCTCTTCAGCAGGCTCGTCCTCCATACAACAACAACTGTGCAACGCGACCACCAGGGTTCGATCCTATACCAGTGTTGTACGCAGAACTGTTTCCATTACTGCTGGTCAAGGGACATGTCCAAACCAGGGCTCCTCTTTCCATACCGGAGAATCCCCCTTTTTGTTTCAAAGCGGATCAGACTTGCCCTTATTATCAAGGAGGACCAGGGCATAACATAGAAAACTGTCTCAGTTTCAAATCCAATGTACAAAAGCTTGTTAGGAGCAGGGTCTTATCTTTCAAAGATACAAATCTGAATGTTCTCACGAACCCGTTGCCTCAACACGAGAAAGCCGCAGTAAATTTGATAGAGGGAGAGTCTAACAACATCTATCAAATTCATGATGTACTCTTATTAAGGGCCAATTTGGTCAAGATGCATTGTAGACAGAGCGGATACGGCCATGTGCCACCTCATAATTATCACCAGTGTGATATCTGCTCCAAGAACAATCAAGGATGTTCTGTGGTGCAAGCAGCTCTACATGAACAATTGGATTTTGGATGGATCCAAGAGCATTGAGTTCGTGGAGTCAACAAGACCTATACAAATTCCAACATCATTCAGAACCACGACATCCGTGCGATGAATGTTAACTTGGTGGAGAAGCACTCAAGGCAAAGCCAATACCATAATTTACCGCGGCACGATTACAATTCCTGTTTGACTTGCTCGGTAAACAAACAGGGATGCTCTTTTGTATAAGAGGCCCTCCAGCGTCAGATGGATCTTGGGTTGATACAGGACTACCAGGATAGAAATCCTTATTAGATCAACATGATACAAATCTTTGATATCCATTTGATGAATACCAGCTTGGTGGAGTTACACGCCAGGCAAGTCCAACTCGGTTTTCTCACTTCTCACGATTACCAGAGCTGTAAAGGATGTTGTGAGAGTAACCAAGGGTGCGCTCTTGTTCAAAGAACTTTACAACACTTGTTAAACCACTAGTGGCTTCTGATCTATCTGGATGAAGACACGCAACAAATCATTGTGCTTAATGGGAACCCTACTCGGCGTCAAAATCAGGATGTCCGATCTATGGGAACTGACCTGGTGAGGTTACACTGCATTCAAAGCGGACGTGGCCAGGTGCCACCACATAATTACGAACGCTACAGAGTCTGTTTAGAAAATAACCAAGGATGCTACCTTGTGCGGGCAGCTCTTCAAGGTCAGGTGGATCGTAGAGAGATTCGCCCATGTCCGGGTTCCAAACCAATCAACTGGATGCCGGACTACTTCTCTGATTAGATTAGAGACGTTGTCATAATCTCTGATCATCAACAGAACAAGGATGTTTGTACCATCATCCCTCTACTGGACGAATCAAAAGTTCCTAGCCAGGAGCTGATTGAAGTTACTTACGATAGTCAGAAAAATCAGAAGGCTCTTGTAGTTATTTATCTACTAGGATCATTACCATATGAATTAGCTAGGGAGATCCCTTACAAATACGGTGCGACAATAATTGAGAATGGAAAATAAACTCCATTACCCTCCGTCGTGAACATTACAGACATCAGTCGAGTAACACAGAGAGGTCAAATCTTCAACTAAGGAGTTGGAGAACCTAACAAAGAAAAGGAACTTGCAACGGAAGCTCCCAATCCACCAGTCGGTCGATCCAATAATCCTGACCTTTCAAAGAACAATGATGAGATGCTGAAGCTCATCCAAAGGAGTGAATACAACATTATTGATCAGCTGTTACAAACTCCTTCAAAGATCTCTGTGCTATCACTTTTACTCAGTTCCGAAGCCCACAGAGAGGCTCTACAGAAAGTCTTAGAGCAGGCCTTTATGGAACAGGATGTGTCAATACGACAGTTCGATAGCATCATTTCAAACATCACTTCCTGCAACAACTTACGATTCAGTGATGAGGACTTGCCAGAGGGGGGCAAAAGTTACAACGTGGCGCTCAATATCACAGTCAACTTCCAGGACGATGCTTTAGCCAGCGTACTGGTAGACACAGGATCCGCCATCAAAGTTATGTCGAAGTCCACTTTATTGCGACTATCGTTCAAAGGATCCCCGATGAGGGGAAGTGAGGTCATCGTCAAAGCCTTTGACGGATCTTGGAAAGAAGTTATCGGCGAAGTCGACCTTCCCATAACTATCGGACCTCACACTTTCCTAATCACTTTCCAGGTCATGGACGTCTGGGCAACATACATTTGTTTATTAGGAAGACCTTGGATACACCAGGCTGGGCAGTCACTTCGACGCTGCACCAGAAATTAAAGTTCGTCAAGAATGATCAACTCGTCACGGTTTGTGGAGAACAAGCCTTGCTCGTGAGAAACTTGTCATTATCTACTTATGTAGAACCCGAGGAGGTTGTTGGAACTCAGTTCCAAGCACTTTCGGTGAGCAATGAGAATCAATCAGAGAAGGGAACCTCGATTTACTCATACAAAGATGCCCTCGAGGCAATTGAAAGCAACAATACGAAAGGATGGGGACAGCTTGTCATTCCTACGGATAATAAAACAAAGAAGGGTCTTGGTTTTTCTGCGACCTGCACCCAGACAACTGCTAATGATAAAAGTCTTCATCCCATTCAGGACTTCTTCCATAGTGGAGGTTTCCTTTACCCAGTGCCTCAAGCAGTCCACACTATCAACGAGGGAGATCCCTCCGATACGGATGAGGAATGGAAGTCCTATCTTAAAGAGGACGGTTATATGTCTCAGGAAGAGGTACCTACGCCATTTTGCTATCCCGCACAGAGTTCGAGATTTATACCAAGGTCAGACGTCGAAATGATATACGGAGATTGTGATCCGGAAGGATGCCGTGCTCCACCAAATTTATTAGAAGAAGACACTCTGATAAAGGACAACTTTGACCATGACTATTATGGCCCAATGGATGGTCTGCCTATCTGGCAGCCGTACCCAGGAGACTTGGGGCAAGAAAATCAGCCGAACAATGAAAATCAGCTGAGCATCATTGAACAGAATACCTACGTCCCCACCATGTCGTGGGATCAACACTCAGGTCATTCAGAAAGTATCCAGCACGTCGATGAATTTGCAAAGCATGCGGGACTAGAATTCATCAACTATGCTTTTCCTAAGGTCAACGTCATCGAGAGAGATGACCCCTCCAGTTCCAAAGAAGTGTGGGACACCTTGGGATAATCGAGTGGAAAATACGACTTCATGGTCAAGTACACCACTCCTGAAAGCTCTCGTATCAGGCTCAAAGACGTCTAGCCAACTGGATGGGAAAATATGCCTGAGAGCACAAATACTATGCAAAATACAATAGAGGATTCCTCTTACGACAGCTATGCCTGGGAGATAGATTCCAATGATCCTGCTCCACCAGAAATCAGCGTTATTTCTGAAGACAAATCAAGGAAGGTACTAGACTTTGTGATTCACCGAGGAGTTTGCCGCCAATGGGTTGCTGTCGATGTTCCGAAGATTGTTCATAAGTCCAAGTAATTGTTGTCTTTAACCTTTCACCCTGCCCAGGTGAAACGGATGTTTTGATAGGGCTCGCTTTCTATAAATTTCCCTCTTCGCTTTGCCCAAAGCGACAGAGTTTTGTTTTATAGGGCTGTAGTTTCAAGAATCGACAAAATCATAAATAAAATAACGTCTTTCTATAATTTCCGCATTAATTGTTGTTTTCTCTTTTTACTTTACTCAGAAAATGGTAATCCTAAAAAATAAATAATAAAAACAAGCAGTTTTTCCAAAATATACACTGCACACACTTTTGCATTCTCTCTATCTCTTCTAAAAACAATTATCACGTCATGCAGATTGCTCGTTTTAAACCCCGTTGAAACATACGATCCGATGCCTTCTCCCAACTTTGAGTTCCCAGTATTTGAGGCTGAAGAAAAAGATAACGACAGAATTCCAGAAGAGATCTCTCGATTACTCAGACAAGAGGAAAGGTCCATTGAACCTTACAACGAGCTGTTGGAAATGGTCAACTTAGGTTCAGAAAAAGAGAGAAAAGAAATCAGGATTGGGGCACTGCTCAGTCCAACTGCCAAAGAGGGTTTGACAAAGCTTCTCAAAGAGTTTTTCGATGTATTCGCTTGGTCCTATCAGGATATGCCAGGGTTGGATACCAGCATCGTGGAACATCATCTACCATTAAGATTGGAATGTCCACCAGTAAAACAAAGGTTGAGACGGACTCACCCAGATATGGCCATCAAAATCAAAGAGGAAGTACGGAAACATATTGACGCAGGTTTCCTCGCTACATCAGAATATCCTCAATGGTTAGCCAACATAGTGCCAGTTCCGAAAAAGGACGGAAAAGTCAGAATGTGTGTAGACTACAAAGATCTAAACAAGGCTAGTCCAAAGGACGACTTTCCTTTACCACACATTGACATGCTGGTAGACAGTACAGCAAAGTTCAAAGTTTTCTCCTTCATGGATGGATTCTCGGGCTATAATCAGATAAAAATGGCACCGAAAGACATGGAGAAGACTTCCTTCATTACCCCATGGGGTACCTTTTGTTACAAGGTAATGTCGTTCAGTTTCAAGAACACCGGGGCAACCTATCAAAGGGCCATGACTACTCTGTTTCATGACATGATACATAAGGAAATCGAGGTATATGTCGATGCTATGATTGGAAAATCTAGAACAAAGGATGAGCATGTGACACACCTGTCAAAACTATTCGAGCGGTTGAGAAAGTACAAACTCTGCTTGAATCCTAATAAGTGCACTTTCGGTGTCCGTTCAGGGAAACTTTTAGGGTTCATCGTCAGCCAGAAAGGAATTGAAGTTGATCCTGATAAAGTCAAGGCCATTCAAGAATTGCCTTCTCCAAAAACTGAAAAACAAGTCAGAGAGTTCCTGGGACGGTTGAATTAGATTTCCAGATTTATATTCCTCATGACTGCGACGTGTGTGTCAATCTTCAAATTACTCAAAAAGAATCAGGACTGCGTTTGGACAGAAGATTGCCAAACCGCCTTCGACAGTATCAAGGAATATCTGTTGAACCCACTGATTCTACCACCTCCAGTGGAAGGAAGCCACTGATCATTTACCTCACAGTCCTAGAGGACTCGATGGGTTGTGTGCTTGGACAACAAGATGAAGCCAAAAGGAAAGATTCTGCCATCTACTATTTGAGCAAGAAATTCACCGACTGTGAGACTCGGTACACGATGCTTGAGAAAACTTGTTGTGCTCTGGCTTGGGTAGCCAAACGTCTTCGCCAGTATATGATTCATCACACTACTTGGTTAATCTCAGAAATGGATCCAATCAAGTATGTTTTCGAAAAGCCTGCTCTTACGGGAAGGATTACCCGTTGGCAGATGTTGTTATCAGAATACGACATAGAGTATCACGCTCAGAAAGCCGTTAAGGGAAGTATTTTAGCCGATCATTTGGCTCATCATCCAATTGACGATCAGGAATCAGTCGGATTTGATTTCCCAAACGAAGATGTCATGGTATCAGATGTGTGATGTTAAGTGTGATGTCACAAAAACACAATCTGCTAATATGAACAAGGATATAACAACAGTAAATCAACACAATTAATTATTCACCCAGTTCGGTCTAACAACCTACGTCTGGGGGCTACCAAGCCAGGGAGGAAATTCACTATTAGTAGTATTAAATTACAGACTCAACAATCCCAGTTGACATCTACTAATCTTAATCACTACCCAATGACACTTCTACCTAAGAGACCACTTAGATATGAGAAACCACTCACTCCCTAAATCACCTCAGTGATACAATTCAAAGATTACACTTTAAATCACACCTTGATCTTGCTTAACAGCTTTGATCAAGAACAATACACTCTTGCTTAAAAGCTCTAGAGTGAATACACTTACAACCCAAAATAGTAACACCTATTCAACCATGAAAGGTTTACAAAACACACACGAAAACACAAATTTGACTCTCAGTCTTTGCTTTCTTGTCTTCGTCACTTTCCAAAAAGGGTTGAGGCTGCTTTAAATAGAATTCTGACTTGGGCTTGGACCTCTTCCAAATATCTGATTTGATTTGTTTTTAAAATAGAATTTAAAACAGATTTGATCTCCAAATCTTTTTAAATCAAACAACCCTTAAACATAGCAACCGAATCTGCTCCAAATCTAATTGCAACTGAAAATATCTTCTCCAAGATATTCGCACACAATCTCTCTAACAGATCTTCTCAAGCCAAACTTTCACGCGCAGCCCTAGAACATCACAACCTGATGTTCTGATGTTCTGATGTTCAGATAACTGATGTCAAGACATCAAGTTTAACATCAGCATATAAAACTTCAACCCTGCAACAACTAATGTTAGGAACCAATGTTAAGACATCAGACATATGACATCAACATTGTTCAACTTTGTTTTACCAAAATTCCAGCCAATACAAGAACTAACAATCTCCCCCTTTGGCTAATTTTGGCTAAAACAATCTTTGCCAACATCAGAGATACCTGCAACGGAAAAACTTCATACTCCTAACATTCCAAAACATAACCAGCAGCAATCACATCCAAAATATGCATAAAGCTAAACTCCCCCTCAAAACAAGAACCAGCATACCAGCTGTTCAAACATGCACACTCCCCCTCAAGCCTAGAACCACAACAGACAACTAGGCAACACATAGGCACATAGGCTAACTCTCCCCCTTTTTAGCCATAATTGGACAACTTCTACATCAAACACAAAAAAATGACAGCCATTAAGACATGGTTAAATAACAAGCTTCCCAAGGAACCCACATTCCAAAAACTTTGTCTGGTCAGGCGATACAAACAATGGATTCTTATAGAACTATAAAATCCAAGCCTTCTTCCTTCTAACAGCACCAGACAACAAACAAGTATGAGTCAGTCTATCAAAGATGCAGGGAAGAAACACATGCAGGAGGTCAAGAAACCAGATCCACTAAAGAATAAGAACACAATAATGATAGCCGCTGGGACTTCTTCAAGAGCAACAAGAACAAGAAAAACATCAGAGACAAGGATGAAAAACATCAAAAAAACCTCCAGTGCACCTTCATGCTTCTGATGATGAATGGGGTGAAGATTGGAAAACTTTTCTTGATGCAAGGGGTTGGGATAATCTTTAGACCCTTTATATGTTGCTTTTGATGTACTAAAATCTAATCTTATATGTTTTTAGCAGTTGAATAAAATTCTGTTTCCTTTAAACTAAACATATGCAATAAAGATCACAATTGCACAAGACACTTCCCAGCACATTCAATCCTCATATATGCAAATTCCTAATTTTCTTCTTAATTTTTCAAATTGATTTGCATCTAAGGCCTTGGTAAAAATATCTGCTAACTGCTTTTCAGTAGCAACATGTTCCAGAGCAACTACTTTGTCTTCAACCAAATCTCTTATAAAATGATGACATATATCAATATGCTTAGTTCTGCTATGTTGAATAGGGTTCTTAGAGATATTGATAGCACTCAGATTATAACAGTACAATGTCATGACATCTTGCTTGACATTGTATTCTGTTAACACCTGCTTCATCCAAACAAGTTGAGAACAACTACTCCCTGCTGCTATGTACTCAGCTTCAGCAGTAGAAAGAGACACACAGTTTTACTTTTTACTATACCATGACATCAGATTATTCCCTAAGAAGAAGCAACCTCCTGAAGTACTTTTTCTATCATCAGCACTCCCTGCCCAATCAGCATCACAAAAACAACATAACTCAGTGCCTGATCCATGAATGTAAAGCATTCCATAGTCACTAGTCCCATTCACATATTTCAGAATCCTCTTCACTTGATTCAAGTGACTAACTTTAGGCTCATATTGATATCTGGCACACACTCCAACAGCAAAAGAAATATCAGGTCTGCTAGCTGTGAGATACAATAAGCTATCAATCATGCTTCTGTATAGACTTTGATCCACACTCACACCATGTTCATCCTTGGACAACTTTAAGTGAGTAGGAGCAGGTGTCCTCTTGTGATTAGCATTTTCCAGACCAAACTTCTTAACAATGTTCTTTGCATACTTGCTCTGGGATATGAATATGGAGTCTTCCATTTGTCTAACTTGTAGACCTAGAAAATAGCTGAGCTCTCCAACAAGACTCATTTCAAACTCAGACTGCATCTGTTCCACAAAATGTTTCACCATTGCATCTGACATCCCACCAAATACTATGTCATCAACATATATTTGAGCTATCATCAGTTTTCCTCATTCCTCTTTAACAAACAAAGTCTTGCCAATCCCTCCTTTTCTGTAGTCATTCACAGCCAGGAATTCAATAAGTCTTTCATACCAAGCTCTCGGTGCTTGCTTCAAACCATAGAGATCTTTCCTTAGTTTGTAAACATGGTCAGGAAATGTTGGATCAATAAATCCTTTTGGTTGATCAACATACACCTCTTCATTTAAGTAACCATTCAAGAAGGAACTCTTAACATCCATCTGAAAAAGCTTGAATTTGAAATTACAAGCCACCCCTAAGAGTAATTTGATAGATTCCAGTCTTGCCATAGGAGCAAATGTTTCATCATAATCAATTCCTTCAACCTGAGTGTATCCCTGAGCAACTAATCTGGCCTTGTTTCTGGTGACCACTCCTTGTTCATCAGATTTATTCTTGTAAATCCACTTAGTACCTATCATATTAACTTCATCAGGCCTTGGAACAAGATCCCACACTTCATTCCTCTTGAATTGTTCCAGCTCTTCATGCATGGCATTAATCCAGAATTCATCAGTCAGAGCTTCTTTGACATTCTTGGGCTCAATTTTGGAAACAAAACAATAATTTGACACAACCTCTCTTGATCTAGTGCTAACCCCTGATTTAGGATCACCTATGATAAGCTCCTTTGGATGGTCCTTTTGCACTCTAATAGATGGTTCTTTATTAGATTGTTCAGGTTCAGGCTCAGCATCAACAGGACTGGGAGACCCACTTCTGTCTTCAATTTCTGCTGTGACTTCTTCAACTAATATTTCAACATCATCCAGGACATTACATGATGAGCTGGACTCTTGAGGAACCCATAAATAACAATTATCTATGGATCTAACTCCCCTCATAACGACTCCACTCTTCTCATTAGTCACTAAACATTCATCTTTAGTGTAGCTAACCTTGAATCCTTCATCACATAACTGACTGATGGTAATCAAATTAGCAGCCAATCCTTTGACAAGAAGTACATTTTCAATATTAGGTCCAGCCTCACAATTCAATTTTTCAATTCCTTTAACTTCCCCTTTTTCTCCATTACCAAAAGTTACATCATTTGTGGAGTAAGTCCTGATATCCACCAACTGATTCTTGAAACCTGTCATATGCTTTGAGCAACCACTGTCAAAATACCAACCATCCATATTTGGGGTTCTAACAGATGAGTGAGCTAATAGACATGTGACAGCAGCTTTAGGAACCCATTGTTTAACAGCCTGAGGCCTGTTCTGCTTCTGTCTAGGTTGAGGAACAGATTTGGGATAACCATGCAGTTTAAAGCAAGAAGATTGTATATGGCCAAATCTTCCACAATAGTAACATCTCACTCTTTGAATCTCTTCTCTGAAGTGATTGAAATGTCTGTCACCTTGATGATGATTTCTATCATACTGCTGAGGTTGCCATCTGTCAGAATATTGATGTTGTCTTCTCCCATAATTAGGCTGTCTTCTGTAATGATGAGTCTGTCTTTTGTAATGATTAGGCTGTCTTCTACCATGATGATGAGGCTTTCTTCTGCCATAACAATGAGGCACAACATTATTAGGTCCAAAACCATACATTTTCCCTTGATGTTGAGACATCGGATGGAACATGTTATGTTTGAAACTAGAAGCCTGTATACTCCTATAGTATTGAGGAGGCATATACTGCCTAGCTCCAGAAACCTGAGGCTTTCCTTGAGGTTGAGGCAAAAACTTCTTAGGTACAGGACCATAACCCTTTCCATTATTTTGTGGCCTAAGGTGAGAGACAACCTTCTTAATTCCAGAACCATGTCCTTTTTCATGATGATGAGGAATGTTCTGTTTAACCCCAGAAGAACTAGCCTCTGCAGATATCTTCTTCTCACCCTCATATCCTAGACCAGTCTTATCACTTGCCCCTTTTCCAGCTTCAAGTATTTTATCCAGAGTGTCAGTTCCACTATTTAACATTCTGATGGATTTTGACATTTGATCAAGCTGGGATTTTAACAACAAAACTTCATTTTCAAGTTCAGCTTTATCAGTCTCAAGCTGTATTATAATTTTCTTCTGCTTCACCCCTTCTTGACAGACCTCTTCACTTTTCAGACACAACTCTTGATAAGAAGATGCCAGCTCTTCAAAGGTCAATTCACCATCACTAGATTCTCCATGAGAGGCACATATTCAGTAAATGCCTTAACATGCTTGGCATTCTCTTCTTCACTTTCACTATCTGTATCAGACCAGGAAACAGATAACCCCTTTTTCTGCTTATTGAGATATGTAGGACATTCTTTCTTGACATGACCATAACCTTCACACTCATAGAAATGAACTCCTTTGTCATGATTGGACTTTTCTTCATCTCTTGTTTTCTTCACTTGATTACTAGACCTGTTGTTGTCAGATGTGATGTTCTTAACATTAGGTCTATAGTTTCTGCCCATTCTCTTTACCACCTTATTAAACTGTCTCCCAAGCATCACAACAACATTTGACAGTTCCTCCTGAGTTTCAAAATTATACTCCTTCTTACCATCTTCAGTATTAGACACCAAAGCTATGCTTTTGGTCTTCTTTTCAGGCTCCTCATTCAACCCCAACTCAAAAGTTTGAAGAGAACCAATCAACTCATCAACTCTCATCTTGTTGATGGCTTGAGCTTCTTCAATAGCAGTCACCTTCATTTTATATTTCTTGGGAAGGGACCTGAGAATCTTCCTTACCAGCTTCTCTTCAGTCATTTTTTCTCCTAAAGCACTAGAAGCATTGGACAGCTCAAGAATATTCATGTGAAAATCATGAATGGTTTCATCCTCCTTCATCTTCAGATTTTCAAACTTAGTAGTCAACAGTTGAAGTCTTGACATCTTGACCTTGGAAGTTCCTTCATGAGTAGTTTTCAAGACATCCCAAGCTTCCTTAGCTACTTCACAAGTGTTTACCAGCCTAAAGATGTTCTTGTCAATACCATTAAAGATGGCATTCAAGGCTTTTGAATTTCCAAGTGCAAGCTCATCTTCTTCCTTGGTCCAATCTTCCTCAGGTTTCAGCTTTGTTGTACCATCCTTTTCAATAATAACAGGTGCTTTCCATTCTTTTAAGATAACCTTCCAAGCCTTGCTGTCTAATGACTTCAAGAAGGTAACCATCCGTGGTTTCCAATAGTCATAATTCGAGCCATCTAGAATAGGGGGTCTATACACAAATCCACCACTCTCCTTGTCCATTGCACCAAAAAGTATCAGCCCTAGATCTCACACAGATGTAGAGCAGGATGCCTGCTCTGATACCAATTGAAATTCTGGTATCAGATGTGTGATGTTAAGTGTGATGTCACAACAACACAATCTGCTAATATGAACAAGGCTATAACAATAGTAAATCAACACAATGAGTTGTTAACCCAGTTCAGTCTAACAACCTACGTCTGGGGGCTACCAAGCCAGGGAGGAAATTCACTATTAGTAGTATTAAATTGCAGACTCAACAATCCCAGTTGACATCTACTAATCTTAATCACTACCCACTGACACTTCTACCTAAGAGACCACTTAGATATGAGAAACCACTCACTCCCTAAATCACCTCAGTGATACAATTCAAAGATTACACTTTAAACCACACCTTAATCTTGCTTAACAGCTTTGATCAAGAACAACACACTCTTGCTTAAAAGCTCTAGAGTGAATACACTTACAACCCAAAATAGTAACACCTATTCAACCATGAAAGGTTTACAAAACACACACGAAAACACAAATTTGAATCTCAGTCTTTTCTCTCTTGTCTTCTTCAATTTCCAACAAGGGTTGAGGCTGCTTTAAATAGAATTCTGACTTGGGCTTGGACCTCTTCCAAATATCTGATTTGATTTGTTTTAAAAACAAAATTTAAAACAGATTTGATCTCCAAATTTTTTTAAATTAAACAGCCCTTAAACCTAGCAACCGGATCTACTCCAAATCTGACTGCAACTGAAAATATCTTCTCCAAGATATTCGCACACAATCTCTCTAACAGATCTTCTTAAGTCAAACTTTCACGTGCAACCCTAGAACATCACGGCCTGATGTTCTGATGTTCAGATAACTAATCAAGTTTAACATCAGCATATAAAACTTCAACCCTGCAACAACTAATGTTAGGAACCAATGTTAAGACATCAGACATATGTTTCATCTGACGCCCTCGGCAGAGTCCTTATCTCCTAAGCCCGACCAACGGTTGTTCCCCGTAGGGACTATCTCTCCTAAGCAAGGCGGAATTGCTACTCTTGGACCAGCGATACCTCTTCGTCCCTTGCAGTGGCCGAGTATCCAGTCATGTTCATCTCTTGGTCTGTATGTCGCGTCAGTTTTGTCAGCATATACATACATACATCATGCATTATTGATTTACATTCGCATTCATATTGCATCACTATCACTCTAGTCGGTCTTATCCCCTAGTGATAAAAGTCCTCTCAATCAAGGTGTCAGTTCTTTCCTCATCAGAAAATGTTGCGTCTGAATGATCTCTCCTCTAGTTTATTTCCGGATTAGAATTGGCCCTTGACCACTTTGATAACTTGAAACTCTGAAAAAACCAGAGAACCCTCAGCCGATGTCACTCTTCGCCATTGAAGATTATATCTTCGCTTGCCTGGATTAAAGAAAATCCCTAGAGAAAGCCTCTCAACTAAAGACTTTCAGCAGCACATTGGTTCTTCTCTCCAGAAAGTCAATGTTAACAAAGTCATTGGCACCTCAAAATTGGGGTACATCATATGGCATTTCTCCAGGAAGATCCCGAGAAAAGTATGATATAACATCCCCAAGCGAAAGCAGTCTCTCAAGAGACTCATTTTCCCCAGTAGATTCGACAAATGTCGTCTCCAAACAGAGAAGTTTATATACCTCTACAACTCAGACGAATGAGATTTTCCCAGCAAGTCTGACATCAAAATTTTTTCCATTAAATGGCATCTCCCCAGGAAAATTCGGCGAGAAGTTTGAGGAAAACCTCTATGAACAGCGACCCTTGTCAAGAAGTTTATTGACAAAAGAAACTGAGACCAGTTCCTTGGTAGGAAACCAGGATCGAGGGGAAGTTTATTTCCGAAACCGAGACCAGTTCCTTGGCTGAAGGTCAGGATCGAGTGAAAGTTTCATTTCGACACTTAGACCAGTTCCTTGGTAGGAAACCAGGATCGAGGGGAAGTTTATTTCAGAAACTGAGACCAGTTCCTTGGCTGAAGTCCAGGATCGAGGGGAAGTTTATATCAGAAACTTAGACCAGTTCCTTGGTAGGAAACCAGGATCGAGGGGAAGTTTATATCAGAAACTTAGACCAGTTCCTTGGTAGGAAACCAGGATCGTGGGGAAGTTTATATCAGAAACTTAGACCAGTTCCTTGGTATGAAACCAGGATTGAGGGGAAGTTTACACCAGAAATTGAGACCAGTTCCTCGGTAGGAAACCAGGATCGAGGGGAAGTTTACCTTTTCTAAGCATCATTGCTCAACAAAATAAGAAGGATGCATGAACGACCATTCTTAACCACCATCAAAATTTTGGGTATTCCGATATTTAATCCTCTTGCACCCCGAATGTCCGAATACCTTCGCCATTCACACCTTCGAGTCCAGGAAGATAAAATAAGGGCATCTGTCATACCCCAAATTTTTACCAATAAGATTCCCCATCATTGTGCAAATCATCACCACAATATGGGTAAGCCATCATCTCTTATTAGTCTCCCCAAGGATGGGTGAGCATTCACTACAATCAAAATTAGGGTTTCCAGCCCTCTTAAAGCTCTTAGACAAAGGATCATTCAAGGAATGACATGATCTTCAACTTGTCTAAGCCTCTAAAACTCCACAAAGGGTCAAGAGGACGCCCACTTTAAGGGTTAAGCACAAGGCTGCTCCCTTCTAGGTGGATTAAGCCTCAAGATCGCCAGTGTCACCAAATTACGGTTTGGTCGACTAGGGCCTCCAGATGGAAATTTTCCTCTGGGAATGAGCCAATGCTTCAAAGCATAACCTAAGATGCTCCAAGAGACATCATGAACCCAATCATCAAGTCAATTTAGCCTCATGGGATGCATTCATCAAAAATCAGGAATTAAGGTTTCTTGACCTAATTCACCCCTAAGTTGACTTTTGGGACAAATCATGAGCCAAGACCTCAAGAGATGATTTGAGGGTTTCAAGTACACCACATTGATCCATTTGCAACAATGGATTGATCCAAGAAGCTTGATCAACAAGTTTCAAATTCATCCGAACCACAATTAGGGTTTTGAGGAAAAAGTCAACTGTACCTTTGACTTTTGACCCAGGCATGCTCCCAAACCTTGGTACATGATTCAATACACCCTATAACACCTATGAAATCAATCCATCAAGTTTGATTTAGGTCAAGGACTTGATTTCATAGAGGATCGCACAGTTTAGAATTCATCTGACAAAAAGTCAACTGTGCGTAAAAGTCAACTTTGACTTTTTGAGAATTTTCACAATTATGGTTCTTTCACCCCAAAATGATGTTAATGTATGATTGGAATCATCATTCATCGAGAAAAATCTAGAAAAGTGGGATAACTTGTAAAAGGGGTAACCATTAAAAAACTTAGAAATTTTCTAAGTTATGGAACAAAGTGGCTAGGGTACCAACTTTGGAGGATCATAACTCCTAAACCACAAGGCTATTTTTTCGCATCCAAAGCTGGATTTGTAGCTCTCATTGACCTCTACAAAAGCTTCAAACAGAACTCATTCCAATTCCTCATGGATTTTAAGTTATGGAATGATCAAAATCACAAAAAGTGAAAATGTCACTTTTTGCCAACACTTAGTGAAATTTTCACTAAGTCAGAATCTGCCTTCACTTTTTTCCAAATGTAGGGGCATCTTTCACTTGGATCCAAAAAGTATCAAAACCAACTACGATCAAACAGTTGTTGTATCATATGAGGGCTTTCCAAAATGGCCAAGAACTCCATCAAATTCCACTTGAGCCATGAGATATGACATTGGCAATGTGCCTTGCTGAAAACTGTCATGGCAAGGCTGATTTGGGAGTTTTGCTCGATTTGCCCATATTTTGCAAAGGACAAGAAACTCTATCCATCTGAACACCTCAAGGGGGGACCAAGGAGGAACCAACTCTGATCCCAAGCTCCCAAGTCTTTGGAACCAAAAATAGCATGCCAAACCTAGAAATCCCTAAAAGAGGTAGAAGACTCCAATTTTGGATTGGAACATTTAATGGATGCACCAAGGTGGCATGGACTGAGCCATTTCCAACTGAATTCAGTCAAGACTTATCCAAGACCAAGGGAACCAGCAGCCTGTGCCCTAACCTCTAGTCAATGGCTATAGGAGACTTGGATTCTCATTACTTAACATTGGCCAAACCTATGCAGCAGTTGCCATTCACTATTCCTTGCAAAACAAACTTGCTCTACTATAAATAGAGCTCATTTGTGATCAGTTTGAGTACACCAAAGCCATTAAATAGATGCTTTCCTCAAAATCTCCTTCTTCACTCCAATTTTGCCTTCTAAGGCAAGTCACTATCGGGTTTTAAGTTTGAGAGCAATTCCAACCAAACCAATCATACACACACCTCATAAACATCATATAGAAGTGATGCAAAAACTCACATAACATCTGGAACACCAAAATCACAAAATCACTAGCCAATTGCTCAAGTTCTTAACAGATTTGCAGTTAGGGTACCATCTCAAGTTCCAGATCATTTCAATCCACTCCAAGCATCCAGACACACTCCATGGCACCTAGGGAAGCTATCCACATCATTGGAACCTAGCTGTAACACCTCTAACACAAAACACGATCACCAGCTGCAAGAGGTAAGCATGAGCTCTTCTAACTCTATGATCCATGCATTTTTTGATGCACAATAATTTGGCCATATGTTCATAATCATGCATAGAGTGTTTTCCCTCAATCAATTGCTTTGTTTGAATCGGGTATGGAATTTCTGAACCTTCATGCAAATTTTAGGGTTCTTGAGGTTTCTCTTTGATTTCTTATTCCATGCTTAAAATAAATGAAATTTAAGACCATAGACATGATCGTGAGGTTTAAACGAGTAGATAGATATGTAGATTGCATGATTTCATCAAGTATTCAGTGAGATTGGATCGAAAATGCAAATCTGCAGAAACAAAGGGAGGACGCGTGTTCTTGCCATGTTCTTGGCGCCCTTTTTCAAAAATTCAAATATTTGAATTTTGTGATTTTATTTAATTGATTCAAAAATTAATTTCTCTCTGAGTTTTAATGATTTTGAGTTGATTCTTTTTTTAATAATTCACAAAAATGTTAAAATATTTTATTTTACCAAAAAATCCCAAATATATTATTTATTTCATATAATTGATATTTTTGCAAAGAATTAATATTTTAATTGTTTTTGACATTTAAAATATATTTTCCTTTTTGATTTTGCAATTTTTAATGACTTCTAATCATTTTGTAGGTCAAAACTTGATTTTTGAAACATTAATCCAAGATCACAATTTGTTTTTCACATGCTTATCAATTTTGTTCATTTTTATTCAATTAAAATACATTTAGGTAACAAATTAGGGTTTTGATTAATTCAACCCTCATCAAACTTTTTTGAACACTTTGGGCCTCTAATAGAGTGTAAGACCCAACCCATCTTTAAAACCAAAATGATTTGGGCCTCAGACATTGTATAAGTCCCACGACATTTTCAAAAACCTCGGCGCGATCGCCAATTCCAAAATCAAATAACCTGGGCATACCCTTGTGTTATAAGCCCCATACAAACAGTTTGGGCCTCTAATAGAGTGTAAGACCCAATCCCTCTTTGAAACCAAAATGATTTGGGCCTCAGTCATTGTATAAGACCCACGATATTTTCAAAAATCTCGGTGCAATCGCTAGTTCAAAAAAGTAAACCTTGTGCTTCTCCTCGAGCTATAAGACCCATTCAAAACATTTTGGGCCTCTATTAGAGTGTAAGACCCAATCCCCTTTTAACCAAAACCATTTTTGGGTCTCAGACATTGTATAAGTCCCTCCGCGTTAAAAGAAAAACTTTGGCGCAATCGCCATTTTCAAACACATAACCCTGAGCCTCTCCTTGAGTTGTAAGCCCCACTACTTGTATAAAAATAAATCCTTTGGGCATCTTGAGAGAGTATAAGACCCATCCCTTTGTACAAAAAATAATTTGGGCCTCAGTCACTTGTATAAGCCCCCCTGTACAAATTCAAAACAACAGTGCAATCACTGATAAAACCTTGGGCCTCTCCTTGAGCTGTAAGCCCCAACAATCTTTTCAAAGCACTTTCTCCTTTGATTTTGAATATAATATTGTTATCAAAGCTTTCTTTGTTGAACAACTAACAAAACAACATGGAAGCTCTACAACCGAGTAAGTTTTTACCCGCTTTCTTTACCCGCTTTCATATATATAACTGTATTGTGGGGCTGCTCACTGTAAGTCTTCCTTCACAAACTTTTATATACTTGTCAAATATCAACTGTGTAATACTAGTATAGTTATTTAGAGTTTTCCCCGGGAACCACGTCTAGCACTAGGTAAAGCCCTGTTGGTCACTCTTAAATACAAACAAAACTAGATCCCCATAGGATTACCAGACACAGTCTTCCCTCCTCTTGGGGTTAAACTATATGGACACATGAAAGGCAGCATTCTCGGTGAACCCTTTCTCAGACTGTTACCCTTAGAAATTGTCAAAGAAACTCTAACTCTCCAGAGATGATCTTTTCTCCGTGAATGACATATCTTGAGTTTCTTCCAAATTCTCGAACTTTCCTGGCTTGATCTATTCTCGGTGAATAGCCTGTCTTGAACTTCTCGGGGTTTGGGGACCCACATGCTTCCTAAAAGCATCCCCGCCTCCTCTTGGGCATTGTACAAGGACCCTTCGGCTTCCTATAAGCTCTCATGCCTTCTCTTAGGCTTAGTACAAGAACCCATAAACCTCTACAGGTATAGGAACAGAACCTAGTCATCAATTGGCTAGAGCTGTCTTTCTGAGTCAAGGATCAGACCAGTTAATGGGTTAACCTTCATCCCTTAACATACCAGCCTTCTCTTAGGCATCGTACAAAGATCTTTCACTTATCCGAGAATCTATTTCTCAAAACACTAGTAGACTTGGATAGTCTCAATACCCTTTGGATTTCCCATTTCCTTAAAGAACAGGAAATAACCCTGATCCTCTGATCAATACCAAAGCACAAACATACCCTTAATCAGTCTCTTTATAAGAACTGATTTTCTCTTTTATCTAACACATTGGACCTGTCACTCAACTGAAACAGTCACAAAACCATTTAGCCTCCATCTCGGGCTTCGTACGAGATACAAAAGACTCTCTTGTTGAGTCAAACTTTTAGCCTCCATCTCGGGCTTCGTACGAGATACAAAAGACTCTCTTGTTGAGTCAAACCTTTAAGCCTCCATCTCGGGCTCGTACGAGATACAAAACACTCTCTTGTTGAGTATAAAAGACCCTCTTGTTGGGTCACAAACCTTTTTACCTCCATCTCGAGCTTCATACGAGATACAAATCACTCTCTAGTTTAGTATAAAAGACTCTCTTATTGAGTCAAACACCTTCAGCCCCCATCTCGAGCTTCATACGAAATACAAAACACTCTCTTGTTGAGTATAAAAGACTCTCTTGTTGAGTCAAACCTTTATCCTCCGTCTTGGGCTTCGTACAAGACACATAAAAACACCCTCTTGTTGGGCCAATAGCCTCCTCTTAGGCTTTGTATAAGGAAAACCCCGAAGCATCAAAGTTGTGCCTCGCCACAGTATGCAAACACCAACAACTCCTCTTTAGAGATGACAAATTCTCTCTAAATACTCTTTAGCTTCACATCTTGGGTTTTGAACAAGATACAAATAGACCCTTCAGCTTCAGATATTGGACTTTGAACAAGATACATATACTCCCTTTAGCTTCACGTCTTGGGCTTTGAACAAGACACCAAAACAACCTTTTTCCTCCCCTAGAATAGGAGGAACTACGATCGCTCTGATTTCCCTGTTTCGTCAAAAGGGAATACATAGGCATAAGATTGAAAAATCTTAGCGAGCATACTAATCAAAAACCCAAAATCCCATACCTTCATACATCAACCGAAAATCATCAGTCCTAACATCCTAGTCCCGTCACTTCAGTTTCTCAACAAAATAAGCAGAGAGAGGCCCCACATCCACATAGCATCTGTAACCTAACAGACCGCTGTTCAAACTCAGTATGCAAGCAGGGTAAATTGGAGACATCTATTTCCATTCCTTAGTCAGCTCAATAGGATAAAAAATGAATCGACCTGTAGTACCCCGGAGTGACAGTGCTTAAGAAGCACGTCCAAAAATCGCTCGCTACACTGTTCACACGTGGCTGTAAGATGAGAGATGAACCTAGCAATGTAGTTCAACCTGCATAAGAAACCACAAAGCTCTTTTTCTGTTCTCCTGCTCAGGCATTTCTTGTATGGCTTTTACTTTAGCAGGATCGACCTCGATACCTCTTCCACTAACAATGAACCCCAGCAATTTTTCAGATCTCACCCCGAAGGTGCACTTGTTCGTATTCAACCTCATCTTGAACTTCCTCAACCTCCCAAATAACTTCTGAAGATTTACCAGATGTTCTTCCTCTGTTTGTGACTTCGCAAACATGTCATCAACATAGACTTATATCTCTTTGTGAATCATATCATGAAAGAGAGTCACCATTGCCCGCTGATAGGTTGCCCCGACATTTTTCAATCCAAAAGGCATCACCTTGTAGCAAAATGTTCCCCACGGTGTTATGAACGTAGTCTTCTCCATGTCCTCTGGGGCCATCTTGATTTTGTTATACCCAGAGAAGCCATCCATGAAGGAAAATACAGAGTATTGAGCAGTGTTGTCCACTAACACATCAATGTGGGGAAGCGGGAAATCGTCTTTTGGGCTTGCTCTATTCAAGTCTCTGTAGTTAACACACATCCTAACCTTTCCATCTTTCTTAGGTACAGGCACGATATTAGAAACCCACGGAGGATAATTTGTCACAGCGAGAAACCTAGTTTCCAACTGTTTCTGAACTTCTTCCTTGATTTTGACGACCATATCCAGTTTCATCCTTCTCAGTTTCTGCTTAACCGGAGTACAACCTTCTTTGAGCGGCAATCTGTGTACCACAATATCACTGTCAAGCCCGGGAATGTCTTGGTAAGACCAGGCGTAGATGTCCACATACTCTCGCAGCATTTCAATCAATCTTCCCTTGACAGTGTCTTCCAAAGCATCCCCAATCCTTACTTCTTTTCTTGCGTCCTCGGTTCCCAGATTAACTGTTTCAACTTCCTTCTGATGAGGTAGAATGATCCTTTCCTCCTATTTCAGCAGTCTGGCCAATTCCTCAGGTAAGTCACAATCTTCGACAGTCTCTTCTTCAGCCTGATAGATAGGATTGTCGAAGTCATACCGAGCCATAGTTGAATCATGATTGGTGGCATCTGAATAAAGAAACCTGCATGATTGATGATATATGTTTATTATGAATGCAACAAACAAGAAAACACATTGCCATTTTGATATGAGTTAATGCAAAAAGTAAAAACAGAAAAAACACGGATCAAAACATTT
This sequence comes from Lathyrus tuberosus, assembly GCA_022829125.1. Taxonomy (NCBI): domain Eukaryota; kingdom Viridiplantae; phylum Streptophyta; class Magnoliopsida; order Fabales; family Fabaceae; genus Lathyrus; species Lathyrus tuberosus. Next base: position 8,844,342 of record JALAZF010000248.1, read on the forward strand.
GAATGTGAAAAAATCCTTTTTTAATGACAAAGTAAGAAAATAAAACATCGAAGCCCTACAAACAAGCATCACTACGTCTTGGGCAGAACGTAGGATTTTACACAAACAGAAAACAAAGGCAATTACTCTTGACGGGTCACTTAGATGACTTTCTCAGACGACCAATTGCATAGACTTTGACCGGGATTGCAGGGACGGATCCACTCATCCATATCGCAATCATTATCCCCCTCATCATCAATGGCATTAAACCGATTGAAGAAGACACCAGCACTTGTAAACTGAACCGAACCATAAAACTTATGAGGCTCTTGAGCTCGTCGAGGTGGCTTATACCCTAGTCCATAAATATTCTTCTTCACCTGAACATCAATGACCTGGCCCCAACTCTGAGAACTACCAGCTTCAACTATAACGCGTGCATCTTTGAAAGAAGACATTGAAACCTCCGGTTGATTTACCACTTCGGGTTGATTAACTACCTCAAGCTGACTGACTACCTTTGGAGGATCCTCAGGAATTTTCACAGCCTCAAATGCTTGGCACAGAGTCTCATGTATTTCAACATCTACCTCCACATACTTAAAGGTTGATAGGTGACTCACCATGATGTCTTCCTCACCACAGAATGTCACAACATGTCCATGCACCATGTACTTCAGCTTTTGTTGCAGTGTGGACGTCACTGCCCCAGCCCCATGGATCCATGGACGACCCAATAAATAACTATAGGTAGGTTGAATGTCCATGATATAAAAACTGGCATCGAAAACTTCCAGACCAACTTTGATCGACAATACAACTTCTCCAAAAATAGACCTTTTGGAACCATCGAAAGCACGGACCACCAAGTCACTTTGCGTGCAAATCAGCCCATGGGTATCTAACTTCATCAGAGCCTTCTTCGGTAGAACATTTAAGGATGACCCAGTGTCAACTAGTACATGTGACATTAAAGAGCCTCGGCATTCCACTGAAATATGTAGAGAGTTGTTGTGATTCCTCCCAGCTGGAGTCAGATCTAGGTCTGTGAAACCTAAGCCATTACCAACATTCACGTGAGCGACAACCCCTTCTAGCTGATTAACAGATATTTCTTGAGGTGCGTAGGTTGTGTTCAAAACCTTCAACAATGCATTCCGATGCACCTCAGAGCACAACAACACAGATATGATGGATATTTTGGATGGCGTCTGATGCAACTGATCAACAATCTTGTAATCACTCTTCCTGATTAATCTCATAAACTCTTCCACATTTTTTGAGAAGGAAGTCTCGACTTGTTTTGTTGCGGAATCATTTAGGACCTGCTTCTGTACAGCATCATCCATCACTTGTTTCCCTTTATCTTGTTTGGAAACGCCAACCTGATTATCTGAAGGAACAAAGACTCTACCACTCCGGGTGATAGCCCCTGCGTCAAGAGAACTGTCGACCTCTGAACTCGCAGCCGATGTTCCTACCAATTCCCGCTTCTTTCCATCAACAAATACCTCAGCCCCATAGTTCCATGGGACGACTTTGGTACTGTCATACGGGACTGGTCCAGGAACTGTAACGATGACTGGCGCTGGTCTTGTCGGTGCTGATATAGTTACCATCTTGAAAGAGATTATTATAGTAGAAACATCATTCTCTTTGTCAGTCATTTCTCTCTGCTGATCACATCTGTTGAACTGTAACCAACCTTCATTAATCATTCTCTGAATACCTGATCTCAACAAATCACAACCGTTGGATTGAAACCCACATTCAACACAGCCCTCATCATAACCAGGGAACACCCCTCCCTTCAGCAATATTTCCTTTACCATAAACAAAGGAGTCTTCAACTCGTTCACATCTAAAACCAAATTCAAGGATTCAACATTTTCAATAATGGCATTAACCCTTGGCCCACCGTGATTCGGCATTGGGTTCTGAATGACATTCGACACGTCATTAGAGAAGTTGATGGCCTTAGAGTCTACCAAGTCCTGTATTTTATGATGGAATGCCCTACACCCTTCAAATCTATGCCCTGGGGCACCGGAGTGAAAATCAAAATGTGCGTTAGCATCATAGCCCGGAGGTAGCCTCCCAGTGGGCGGAGCCAATGTGTGGAGCTCAACTAAACGCAACTGTAGTAAGTGTTTCAACAATTGAGCATACTACATGGGTGGCTGATCAAAATGCCTTTCAGCATTCCTTTGTCGGTTCTGATACTGGCCAGGTTGTCTGTTTTGGTACTGATTAGGATTATTCCTCTGCTGTTGAGGTGCAACCGGAATAGTTGCGGCCAGAATAGTTACAGAGGCAACTTGTTGATGTAATTCTGTCGTGCTCTTCCCCTACCATTGTACGATGAAACAAAATTTGTATCTCCTTCTTTCTTTTTGTAGTTTGCATACAACTTCTTCCCTCATCCCGATGAGGAACCCTCACTACCAGAGATCTTTCCAACTTTGATCCCGCTGTCTACCATTTCTCCAACTAAGATCAAGTCAGCAAACTTTTCGGGCATACAAGGTACCAGCTTTTCATAATAGTGGCCATGTAGGGTAGCCATGAACATATTTATCATTTCTCGCTCTAACATGGGAGGTTGTACCCTTGCCACTAATTCTCGCCACCTCTGGGCATACTCTTTAAAGCTCTTGTTATTCTTCTGTGACAAATTTTGCAACTGTGTCCTGTTAGGAGCCATATCAGTATTGTATTGATAGTGCTTAACAAAAGCCTCCACCAATTCCCTCCAGTTGCGAACATGAGACCTCTTTAACTGCATGTACCATTCTAAAGACGTCCCAGACAAGCTATCTTGGAAGAAATGCATCAATAACTTTTCATCATTAGAATAGGCAGCCATTTTCCTAGCATAGGCCCGTACGTGAGTCTTTGGGCAAGTAACACCATTATACTTCTCAAAAGTAGGTACCTGAAACTTGTGCAGAATTTTGATGCTGGGGACCAGTCCCAAGTCATCCATATCCAAACCCAGGGAATTTTGATTCACAAACCCTTTCAACTTCTCTTCAATCATCCTGATTCTCTGTTCATTATCCAGTCGGGGGTCAGCATCCCCACCTGGCATAGAAAATATATCATCCTGCTGATCATCATAGCGATGACCGTTCACCGCGCAGACACTGTTGCCTCCTCCAACTATAGAAGGAATCATATTCTCTCCTCCGCCCGGAGGGATAACAATACCAGCAACGGGACCACCATGAACATCATTACCAACAATACCTCTGCCCGAAGGGACAACATTGTTATGAAGGCCACTATGAAGAACACCGTCTTTGTCAACTCTTGTAACCAACGGCTTGACCAGAGTCCTCAGTTGTTCTTGCCCCTGGGCCAAGCCTTGCATCAACTCCCTAAAATGGGCCATGCAAGTCCGCATCTCAATCAACTCAGTTTGCACCTGATCCATTACTTTCTTCTGATTTTGTCTGGTAGAATACCGGTGAATGCGCTGGTCAGCAATCCTATTTGGAGAAAAGCAACAAGATAAGAAAACCGGAGAGAAACACTTGCTATGCACAATGATTATGAATATGCAAATGCAAATGCAAACATGATATTTAACATTTCCAGGATGCATCCACTTTGATTCCTGCCTCGAAACTGGGCAAGGGATTATACACAACACCGGAAAATAAATCTGGACACAGAAAAAATAGCAGAGTCAAAACAATGGAAGCAAACCCCTTTGAGAACAAGAACCGTTGAGACACGAATGATTGAACCAAACATTTCAATATCATATCGCAAGAATTCATACAAACAGGTATAATATAATCAAAGTCGATTCCATCAACAATCCTGACGGTAACCACGACAAAAGATAAACAGCAATATCACTTCAAATCATCCCGAACAAGCTGGCTTCAACTTCCTCAAGAGGGTTCACAGTGTCAGGATGCGTGGGTCGCTCTATCATCCCTTTAATCAGTCTGTTTCTCCTTTTAATGTCCTAATTCAATCTAACAATCTGCTCTTCAACGTCTTTGTCTCCTCGCTTTGATCTTTTGACTTCGGCTTGCACTTTAAGCTCTTCGACTTCTTTATGGGCCTCCTTCCACTTGTCAGAGAAATGCTTCTTTTCTGCTTTCTCCCTTTGAAGCTCTTCTTTCAGTTCCCCATTTTCAATCTTGACTTCCTCCCACATCCCCTGATAGGTGGCAAGTTTGGCTTCCGCCTTGGTCAAGAGCTTCTTGGTTTCCCGGTGGGCTATGCTGGAAGATTTTGCAGTCATGCTGACTTTTCTAAAGTGCTGAGCTCTGTCAACAAGGTCTTTATCTTTCTCTTCCAGGCGCTTCGTCACTTCTTGAACTTTCCACTTCAACTCCAAGTTATCATGTAGAGCACCTTACAGCTGACTACTCATGTCAGAATTTTCTACCCTCAATTTATACACCAACTCCCATTGCTTGTTAAACTCTTCGATGGGTACTGTGAGCCTCTCCCGTAGCCAAACCATCCGCTGCATGAAAATACAAAGATTCCTCCAAGTCTTTCTCAGTCGGTGGATCCTTCAGAGCATATCCAAACTGCCTGATGGCCAAAGAAGGATTATAATTGATGCCTCCTTTTCTTCCTATCAACGGAACGTTGGGAAATTTACCACAACTATGCAAGATGTCTTTACCAAGTAAACCACGATCCACCCAGATGATATCCTTAGTAGCTAGACCCATCAGACGTTGACTCCATTCCAAAGAAGTTTTAGTATCCACGAAAGCACCTGACCTAGGTAGACGGTTTGCAAACCACTTGTAAAAGAGAGGTGCACAACAATGAACCATCCCAGCTTGTCTCTTCTCATTCCTGCTATACAAAGCATAATGAAGATCCCCCAATAAGGTCGGCACTGGATTCTGAGTCGTAAAGATCTGGATAGCGTCCGTATTAACAAAATCAGATTCATTAGGAAAAAGGAAAATGCCATATACACAGAGAGCCAGTATTGCATTGAAAGTTGTCCACCTCTTCTCCTTAGCCGCTTCTTGAGCCTTCTTTACCAAGTATGCCAAGTGATAACCACGAAACTTTCCCTTATTGGAAATGTCAGCCTCTAAAGTTGATTTACTCAAAGAAAGAGCAACAGCCACAGCTTTGAAGTCAAGGTCTGCCTTGGAAACACAGAATGGAGCACCTGCTTTAATGGAAATCCCCATAATGTTTGAGTACTCCTCCAGAGTAGGGACCAATACATAGTCTGGAAACACGAAGCATCTCAGGGAAGGATCATAGAACTGCATCAAGGTGTGCAAGCCATTATACTCATACTCACTGATGTTATGAACGAAAGATAAGATCCAACCATATTTCTCTTTGAAAACTCCCAACACTTCAGGACCATCCATATCCCGTAAACTGCCAATCTGACCAAGAGTGAGCTTCGGGAACTTGTAAACAATGATATTCTTCTTACTCTTCTTAGTGTACATCCCGATGACTGCCTGTTGACTGGAATCAAAAAATCAGATACTACATGGAAATGAAAAATATGAATGTTAGAAAAAATGATGATGCAATGCAATGCATGGGATCAAGGTTGCCACATAAACTGGACAACTGCCGTGCTGAATAGACTGAATAGTCTCAAGGCTTTGCACCAAATACCCAGAACACCAGAGTAACCACACTGATAAATCTACACTTATAAGAAAACTGAAATACCGGGTGGGTTGGAGGTTATGATCACCTACAAATCTGCAAAAACCCGCCCCTCTCACATGTGGGTACTAGAAAACGAAAGGTCCTCAGCTTCTGGCACTGAGGTCGAGAAGCAATAGTACATTCATCCTTCTGGGTACAATACTATCGCCAATCGAGGAGTGCCTTCACTGATTCGCTTTCAAAGAGGATACCCTATAGCAAGTTCCCAGCATTGGGTCCTTGGATCAAGAAGTGTAATGGATTTGCCATTTCTGGTCTGCCATTATCACCTCTCGGGAGGAGTGTCGTAACTGAGTCCTCGGGAATGGTCACCAGAGTCGACCGTTCTTCAAAAGAATAACTACTGGCCTGTATCAACATACATTAGCAGATATCTCCCGATAGAACCTCGTCTGGCTGTAGGTCTCGTGAACACCCGACGTGGCCAACACCACGGGAGCGTCACACCTACCCACGCTAATACCTATGTGTATGCTTAAGCCTGGGTAGTGGGCTTATCTGTCAGAACCCCCCAACATGCCAAACAAAAAATCCAGTACGGCGCAGCACAGTCCAGCATATGATAACAATGAAATGCAATAAATGCGGTAAAAACAGTAATATACAACAAATATAGCACAACAGTAAACACCCAATGAAAATAAACAAACAAGTGCTAGGATTGACTCGCATAGGGAATGGACCAGTAAGAGGTCAACCTGTCCCTAGCAGAGTCGCCAACTATCGCAACCTGCGAAAAAACAAGAACAGAAGCGTCACCACCGAACGTTATTTATCCCGACGTAGGGAAAGGAAACGATCGAAGAAAACCTAAGAGGGAAATACATGGTCATCACAACCATAGTCCGGGTTCAGGAGTCGGTTACGCGAGGGGAAGGTACTAGAACCCCCACGCGTCCATCGTACTCGATGGGATCCATGCTTGTTGTCTAAACAGAGGGTGAGTTATCCTAACGTCCACGGCTAAACACAAAAAAAAATAGGGAGGGGGGAGACTAATACGGACTCGCAAAGATTTATTCAAAATCCAATGCCTACGTATCTTCATGGACGGACGAAGAATCAGAGTCAACGTAGTTCGGCGGATGGGTCGAAAAAGGTGGGAGGATGCTCGCCAAGATATCGCATCTTGTGCCTACGTATCCTCAATCGGACGAGAAGGAGGAAATCAGAGCAGTCGTAGTTCGACCTAACGAGGTCGGTAAGTTTTTTTTACGCGAACGACGAGCTCTTTTCTGAAAATGGTTTGAAACATTACAGTCCCGAAGGATGAAAATGATTTGAATATGTTTTGTGTTTTTTAGACAGAAGTGGATTGAAGTTAGTTCGTAACTTGCATTGCACCCAAGTCTATAACATAGGAACGAATGCGTCGATTATCGTCCCCAACAGGACGTACACTAAACACCCTAGAAGAACGAAGGGAGACCCCCCATTCCTCACTTCCCACATACAATGCTCATGTGCAATACACGTTAATTTTATTAAGTGTCTTAGAATTGTTATGAGATGAGAAGAGAAGACTCAAGTCGAAAAGAAAAGACTACGGGGAAATCTATCCTAATGTTGTCATGCAAAGGTGGCCTTATGGTTGAGTTCAATGAAGAAACGTCTACCTAAGTTAGCATGCATAGTTCGAAACCTAATGTCTATCCTACTCCAAGCTTAATCAGAAATTAAGTCGGACTAGGAGCCTTAAGGGAGCAAGCAAAAAGCAAGACAAAAACCAAAGCGATAAATCAAAACAGCGGCTACAACAGCGCTCCAGCACCTAGATAGCGGTAAAATCCAGTAAACGCACCAAACAACATTTAACAGCTCAAGTTCATCTCAAAAGGAGGTGTAAAAAGGAAAGCAGCTGCACATACAACAACACATATGCTCCAAGACAACAGTGGAAACAAGGTAGCATACCATGCATTTGAAACGATGTAATCATGCCATAACGAACACGCATCAAACATTACACATTAATTAATCAATCATGATCACAATCACACCATAAACCATGGTAAACAATTCTTGGAATCATCATGAAAGAACGCACATTATTTGTCATTCGATCAAATTAATTCAAGCATACACCTCATGAAGTTAAATACAAACAGGCATGCACCACACAACAACTCCAGCAACAACAACTATAATTCACAACTAACATGCTCAAGGAATGTGTGCAAGGTGTTCATCGCATCAAGAAAACAACAACACAATCATCAACATTCATTAATAGAAATCAAAGACCGCGTGTCGAAGAGTCGCGTTCATGCAAAGGTATGAGGTAAAACAGCTCAAGAATAATCCACAAATCATCAACATATTAATCCATGAAGTTTAGACATGCAAAGGATCTCAAACAAACAAGAAAATGCAAGAAAATCACATTCTGCAGCAGTGGTAACCAGTTAACGAGGATTTTCATCCAGGTACAAACGCGAAAGTGGTGCGAAAACAGAGTCGCCAGCAATGTGTATTTATCCCAAGAGAGGGAAATGAAACACTACGTAAACCTGAGGGAAAGGAAAATCATGTTCTCACGACCAAGAGAAACGGGTAAGGGAGTCGGTTACACGAGGGGAAGGTATTAGCACCCCCACGCGTCCATCGAACTCGATGGGATCCACACTTGTTGTCTCGATCAAAGGGTGTCGGCGTCTGGAGCTCCACTGCTACTAGAAAGGAAAAGGAACGGGAACAGAGGAAAACGAAAAGACGAAGACGAAAAGAAAAGAAGTGACTCGATAGGACATCGGCGTCCTATGCCTACGTATTCCCTCGTGCAACGGGAAAGTCAGAGTCAACATAGTTCAGACACGAACTAAAGGGGGGGGGGGGGGTTGCTCGCCAAGACATCGCCGTCTTGTGCCTACGTATCCTCAATATAACCAGAGAGAGGAGATCAGAGCAGTCGTAGTTCGACCTACGGGTCGGTTAAGAAGTCTCGATCGCACTGGGGCAAGAGAAAAGGTCTCAACTAATAGGTTAGTCTCGATCGCACTAAGGCGAGAGAAAAAGAGGCACAATCTTGCTGAGGCTGGAGAAAAAGGCTTGATCACACTGAAGCGAGAGAAAAAAGGAAGTTAGTTGTTAGTGTGCTCTCCGAGATATCGCATCTCGTGCCTACGTATCTCATCTGGAATGAGAATTAGAGCATCCGTAGTTCGCAGAACCACGGGAAAACAGGATCTCGACCACACTGAGGCGAGAGAAAAGGGGGAGACGCATGGACGATCTAAGGGAAACTGAATCCTACAAGTTATCATGCATTATGGTCCTAAGGTCAGGATTAGAAGGGAGCTAACCTAATGTTGTCATGCTTGGATTGAGAGCCTAATGTCTATCCTACTCCGAGCTTAATCAGAAATTAAGTCGGACTAGGAGCCTTAAGGGAGCATGTGAATACAGAGTAATCAACAAGTAAACACCAGACGACTCAATCACAAAGAGAAAATAATTAAATAAAACAAAACAAGGCTCAATCACCAAAGAGAATATGTACAAGCATCATCAAGGAAAGGATTCACAAATATCATCAAGAATTAGTTTAATTAGGATTAGCATCTAATAAAAAAATAATTAATCAAAACCAAAATTAAAAGTTAATTAGAAACTAAACCAATTAAAAATTAAAAGTTAATCCATAATTAGGAAAAAGTTAAATCTAAAATTAAAAACTAAAAATCTAAAATTAAGAACTAATACTAAGATTAAAAATATAATTATAATCAATTAACTAAACAATTAAAAACAAAAACTAAAAAAAAACTAAAACTAAAGGGGGGCGGACAGCATTCTGCGAGGCTGGAAAAGAAATCTGGGCGATTGGGCTTTAAGCTTCAGGCCCAACGAATTCACTCTGCCAAGATGAGGGGTTCAGGCACTGAAATTGAGGTGTGAGAAGGGAAACCGTGTGGGCTGAAGGCAGAGTTGGTGGTAATTTACACATCAGTTTGTTTGATGGTGGTTGACATCCCCAGCAGGTTTTAAGTACAATGGTTATTGGCACCGTATTTCGTAGCAGATCTTTGGGTTCCATCTTTAGTGTTTGTTTTTCTTCATCCCCAACAGAGTGGAAGTTCTCTTGGAGTTTTCACCTCCAGCAGAGTTGTTGATCAGAAAAGTTGATCAGAAAAGTTGATTCAGTATGGCTTCCTCAGCAGGGTCTTAGCTTCAAAGGACAACTTTGTTTGTCATCCCCGGTGGAGTTGCTTTCGCCTTCAGCATTTATTTTGCTGGAGCGATCCTTTGCATTGCATGAGCATTTTTGCATGACATCCTCCCAAAAGCGTAGCATTTCCATTTCTTATTGAGCATTGCGCCATAGAAAAATTCAAACATATGCATTTGAAGCATAAGCCAGGTTGGAATCCTCATTTTCCGGGTGTTTCCCTGACAAGAAAGTCGTAATTCAGGAGATATCGTCCAACTTTATACCCCAAGCCGTGGATTCAGTCATTTGGAGAGACTGTTTGGTATACCCCTGCAGAGTTATTTGCCAGGGTCGTCAGTCCGGGGTTTCTTTTCATCCTTTCGTCCAGGTGGTCTTTTGGCTTGTCCCCTCAGAGTTGTTAGCATTAAGCACTCGTCCGTGTTCTTTTGACACTCGCCCATGTTCGTTTTCATTTCCTCAATACTTCATCCGTATTGATTCTAAACACTCGTCTGTGTTCTCTAGACACCCGTCCGTGTTCGGTTTAGCATTTCAATCCCCAGTGAAGTTACCAAAACCTTTCAGACACCCGTTAGTGTTCTTTCCGCACCCGTCCGTGTTTGAACCCTTTTAGACACCCGTCCGTGTTCTTTCAACACCTGTCTGTGTTTGACCTTTGACACCCGTCCGTGTTCTTTCAGCACTCGTCCTTGTTTGAACCTTTGAGACACCCGTCCGTGTTCTTTTAGCACCCGTCCGTGTTTGAACCCTTTTAGACACCCGTCCGTGTTCTTTCAGCACCCGTCCGTGTTTGAACCTTTTTAGACACCCATCTGTGTTCTTTCAGCACCCGTCCGTGTTTAAACCCTTTTAGACACCCGTCCGTGTTCTTTCAGCACCCGTACGTGTTTGACCTTTGACACCCGTCCGTGTTCTTTCAGCACCCGTCCGTGTTTGAACCTTTGAGACACCCGTCCGTGTTCTTTCAGCACCCGTCTGTGTTTTAACCTTTTTAGCCACTCGTCTGTGTTCTTTCATCACCTGTCAGTGTTTGAACTTCTTAGCCAATACCCTTCCGTATTGACCTTTGACATCCGTCCGTGTTCTTTCATCACCCGTCCGTGTTTGAACTTTTTAGCCAATAACTGTCCGTATTGACCTTTGACACCCGTCCGTGTACTTTCATCACCCGTCCGTGTTTGAACCTTTTAACCAATACTCGTCTGTAATGACCCTTAGACACTCGTCCCTTTTCTTTCAGCACCCGTCCGTGTTTGAACCTCTCGAACACCCGTCTGTGTTTTCTCAACACTCATCCGTGTTCTTTTGACACTCGTCTGTGTTCTCTTTCATTTCCTCAATCCTTCGTCCGTATTGAACTTAGACATCCGTCCGTGCTCTTTCATCACCCGTCCGTGTTTGAACCTTTTAGCCAATACCCGTCCGTATTAACCTTAGACACACGTCCGTGTTCTTTCATCACCCTTCTGTGTTTGAACTTTTTATTCCAATGCCCGTCCGTATTGGCCTTAGACACCCGTCCGTGCTCTTTCAGCGCCCATCCGTGTGTGAACATTTTGGCACTCGTCCGTGTTTATCCCCCACTCAGTCAGCACTCGTCCGTGTCTGTTTCAATACACATTTAATACTTCGTCCGTATTTATTTCTGACACTCGTCCGTGTTATAATCTTACATCTTTTATTACTTGTTCCCCAGCGGAGTCGTCTCTCCGTTTGCAGGATGCAAATTTGTGCGGTTATTTTTAGTATTCAATCTTCGTGTATCCCGATTATCTAGAAGCCTTTGCTTCCATACCCTCGGATCCAAGAAGTTTGAATAGGGGCAGCTGTAACACCTCAAAATTTTCCCTCTTATTTCTATTTCTAACTGGCTTATGTTTCATTTCATTCTGGCATTATCATCGTTGCATATCATTATTTTCTTTGGGGCATGGGATCAAGGTATTTTCCAGCAGCTCAAGGTGTTATCAGTTCCAATGCTATTTTCAGCAGTATTTAGAGCCAAGCAGATAATTTTCAAGGTCTTTTGGAGCTTTTTATTTTGCTCATTAGACGTTTTGATAATAAGAGGCTTTAACAGTCATTTTTTGATCCAGCGATCCGGTGTCAGACATTACTAAGTCAGCAGGATATTCTGAGGTGTCAGTAAGAATTTGTGTTTCATTCCAGGTGTTACTCAGTTGTAATATCAAGTTTTGAGTTTCAGAGGCTTAACAGGTTCAAAACAATTATCAGAAGTCACTTTTCCATGTTTCCCTCCAAAAGGCGCCAAATTCAAAATTTGAACTAAGTAACCGGTTACTTACCACACGTTAACCGGTTACTCTGAGCATAGTTTGAAAAATCAAATTTGCATCGTGTGCTTGGCTTGTGCATGTGCGGGAAGGATCTAGAATTGATTCATTTTCATCATTTTCCACCCAAAATTCAAATTCCCTTCATCACTTTCCACTCTAATTCCCCACTCTTCTTTCCAAATTCCATTCCTAATCTCCATTCCACTAATTAATCCACACTCCAAACCACATTCGAATTCCTAACCTAGCTTCTATTTAAATCAATTCATTCCAAACCTCACATAACTTTGATCCATTTTCTGAATTCTCTACACTTTTCACTCCAACTTTCTCTCAACTTTTCTCTCATTTCAAAACTCTCACTCAAAGTTCCTTCATCAAAGTTCAACAAATATTGCATTGAAATTTGTTTATCTTGGAACTAAACCTTCATTCATTCACCAATTCTTGAAAGGATCTTGAATTTCCTGCTGTTTCACTCTTGATTTTGAGCTTTTGGAACTGATTTTGAAGGAAGCTTGAAGCAAAACCATCAAATTGTTTGGATCTTGAAGTTTCTTGCTAGGATCTTGAAGTTTCTTGCATAGATCTTGGATTTCTTTCTTGGATTCATCAATTTTCGTTTGCAACATTCACCAAAGAAAATCTCAGCTTTGTAGGTTGGTTTTCTGAGATCTATACTTGTTTTGGCTTATTTACAACTTATTCGATGTAGATCTTTGGTGATTTTTGATTTGGATCCATTTTTCTTGAATTTGATTCATAGTGTTGATGATTATTGGATTTAATTGATGTTTGATTGCTGTTATTTGATGTGAGTTTCCTGATTAATTGATTGCATAATCATACCCTTATCCTGTTGGGGATATCTCTGAACTTAATCTGCTGTTGGGGGAAATAACCTTACCCTTATCCTGCTGGGGATATCACTGAACTTAACCTGCTGCTGGGGGAAATAACCTTACCCTTATCCTGCTGGGGATTGGATCGAACTGTCGCCGACGAGACTATACTTCCTGGCCGACTGAGGAAAGTAAACACCGAGACTCTGTGGGGAAGATAACATCTTTGCCCAAGAAGATATTCCACCAGTCTTCTGCTGGGGATACAACAACACCAACTTCTGAATGCTTGCTGGGGAGTAATAAATTAAAATGCGACTCAGGCTGGGGAAACAGTCCTCTGTACTCTGACTAGAGAGAGCAACAATCTGCTGAGGATGATGAAATCTCGAAGCTAGGGAGAGTAACTCTACCGGGGAGAAACATTGCTACCCTGCACCCAACAACAACAGAATATTCTACGTGCAAAAATGGCTACCTCGATTACCATCCACAATATCCGTTACCTGAGCAATTTCCATTGTTTTCCGACATGGTCCGCAAAGCTTAACATTTTCGCATGCAATGTTTATCAAAATATCAGACGTTTTCATAATCAAAACAGTAAAAGTAAAAACAAAAAAAGGAAAGCTCTTTGAGTGAAAATTTTATTGAATGAATTGGCCTATAAATAGGCATTTACATATGGAAGCAATTCCTGAAAAGAGGTAATTGCGCAAAAGTAAAAAAGAAAATACATGTGTCGGCAATGTGGGAACAAATATCCACCGTGATTCAATTTAGCTATGACTCATATGCCTTGCTTATCCACAGATGCTCTGACCTTCGAAGAGACTGACTGGACTGATTCTTTTCCTTCGAAATTCCCATGTATCAAAAGTGCTTACAGATCGAACTCAGACCGCAGCCCCTCGCTTTCAAATCCCTAAGTTTTGCCTGGATCGCCCTTTTCGGGTTTTTAATCCACTGGGATACCCATTTTTGCCAAAGTTGCCTTTTCAGGTTTTCAACTTCGCGGGTTTATTCTTTTTTTCTTTTTATCCCTAATTTTTGCCCGAACCTTCTCTTTTTATGGTTCGCCGGGATGCCCTTTTTTGCCTGGATCTTCTTTTTATGTCCAGCGGGTCTCTTTTATGCAAAGTATTTTTTGACTACGTCTGCGTTCACAGGGGATGTAAAATCTTCACCATCCATAGTTGAAAGTAATAAGGCTCCACCAGAGAAAACCTTTCTTACTACATATGGCCCTTCGTAGTTCGGAATTCTCTTGAATTGATCTAGAATTGTGTGGCCCAGAGAAAACCTGTGCATGTGTGGGAACGATCTAGAATTGATTCATTTTCATCATTTTCTACCCAAAATTTAAATTCCCTCCATCACTTTCCACTCTAATTCCCCACACTCCAAACCACATTCGAGTTCCTAACCTAGCTTCTATTTAAATCAATTCATTCCAAACCTCACATAACTTTGATCCATTTTCTGAATTCTCTACACTTTTCACTCAAACTTTCTCTCAACTTTTGTCTCATTTCAAAACTCTCACTACAAATTTCCTTCATCAAAGTTCAACAAATTTTGCATTGAAATTTGTTGATCTTGGAACTAAACCTTCATTCATTCACCAATTCTTGAAAGGATCTTGAATTTGCTGCTGTTTCACTCTTGATTTTGAGCTTTTGGAACTGATTATGAAGGAAGCTTGAAGCAAAACCATCACATTGTTTGGATCTTGATGTTCCTTGCTAGGATCTTGATGTTTCTTGCATAGATCTTGGATTTCTTGTTTGGATTCATCAATTTTCATTTGCAACATTTACCAAAGCAAATCTCACCTTTGTAGGTTGGTTTTCTGTAGATCTATACTTGTTTTGGCTTATTTACAACTTATTCGATGTAGATCTTTGGTGATTTTTGATTTGGATCCATTTTGCTTGAATTTGATTCATGGTGTTGATGATTATTGGATTTAATTGATGTTTGATTGCTATTATTTGATGTGAATTTTGTGATTAATTGATTGCATAATCATACCCTTATCCTGCTGGGGATATCACTGAACTTAACCTGCTGCTGGGGGAAATAACCTTACCCTTATCCTACTGGGGATTGGATCGAACTGTCGTCGACGAGACTGTACTTCCTGACCGACTGAGGAAAGTAAACACCAAGACTCTGTGGGGAAGACAACATCTTTGCCCAAGAAGATATTCCACCAGTCTTCTGCTGGGGATACAACAACACCAACTTCTGAATGCTTGCTGGGGAGTAATAAATTAAAATGCGACTCAGGCTGGGGAAACAGTCCTCTGTACTCTGGCTGAAGAGAGCAACAATCTACTGAGGATGATGAAATCTTGAAGCTAGGGAGAGTGACTCTACTGGGGACTGTAGCGAGCGATTTTGGGACGAGGTTCTTAAGCACTGTCACTCTGGGGTACTACAGGTCGATTCATTTTTTATGCTATTGAAGCTGATGAAGGAAGGGAAATAGATGTCTCCAATTAACCCTGCTTGCATACTGAGTTTAAACAGCGGTCTGTTAGGTTACGAATGCTATGCGGAAGTGGGGCCTCTCTCTTCTTACTTTGTTCAGAGTGAAAATACTGGGACTGTTCATGGTAGGATGTTAGGACTGATGTTTTTCGATTGATATATGAAGGTACGGGATTTTTTTGATTTTTGAGTAGTGTGCTCGCTAAGATTTTTCTTTCAATCTTATGCCTACGTATTCCCGTTTACCGAAACAGGGAAATTAGAGCGATCGTAGTTCCTCCTATTCTATGGGAGGAAATGGTGTTTTGGTGTCTTGTTCAAAGCCCAATACGTGAAGCTAAAAGTGATTTGTATCTTGTTCAAACCCCAAGATGTGAAGCTGAAGGTGATTTGTTTGTATCTTGTTCGAAGCCCAAGATATGAAGCTAAAGAGTCTATTTGTATCTTGTTTAAAGCCCAAGATATGAAGCTAAAGGGTTTTGACTTTAGAGAGAATTTGTCATCTCTAAAGAGGGGTCTGTTTGTCACAACTGTTGGGTGACTGATTATAAAGGAGAATTACTTTAGCTGGGATATGTGAATCCAGCAATGCCATAATTTCCTTTATAGGGGTTTTTTGACCTGAAGGAGAAGACTTAAACTCAGTTTAGAGTAACGCCATCTTTCCTTAGGGATTTCTCATGCTAAAAGAGGGACAGTGGCGTGGATGTAAATAATCCAGAGGCTTGCCGCTTATAGCAATTAGATGGGGAAAAAGGAGTTGTTGATGTTTGTATACTGTGGTGAGGCACAACTTTGATGCTAAAAGGTTGATTGACTTAACCGGGGTTTCCTTATACACAGCCTAAGAGGAGGCTAAAAGGGTTTGACTCAACAAGAGAGTCTTTTGTACTCAACAAGAGAGTGTTTTTGTATCTCGTAGAAAGCCCGAGATGGAGGGTAAAATGTTTGTGACACAACAAGAGGATCTTTAACAAGAGAGTGTTTTGTATCTCGTACGAAGCCCGAGATAGAGGCTAAAGGGGTGATTCAACAATAGAATCTTTTATACTCAACAAGAGATTGTTTTGTATCTTGTACGAAGCTCGAGATGGAGGCTAAATGTTCGGTGACTCAACAAGAGAGTGTTTTAGTATCTCGTACGAAGCCCGAAATGGAGGCTAAAGGGAGATTGACTCAACAAGAGAGTCTTTTTGTATCTCGTACAAAGCCCGAGATGGAGGCTAAAAGTTGTTTTGACTCAACAAGAGAGTCTTTTATACTCAACAAGAGAGTGGGAAAAGGCTAGCTTCGCTGGGGAGGATCATTTTACAAAGCCCAAGAGGAGGCTATGGGTAACTATTTCAGTTGATTGACAGGTCCATTATATGGGTTAAAAGAGAAAATCAGTTATTATATGAGTGATGTTGCACTCATGGATTTGATCCGAGGATAGGGATTATTTCCTGTTCTTTTAGGAAATGGGGAATCCAAAGGGTATTGAGACTGTCCGGGTCTACGAGTTTTATCTTTTGTTCCCTAACTTAGAAAATTTCTAAGTTTTTTATGGTTACCCCTTTTACAAGTTATCCCACTTTCTTTGATTTTTCTTGATGAATGATGATTCCAATCATATATTAACATCATTTTAGGGTTAAAAAACCATTTTTATGAAAAATCACAAAAACTCAAAGTTTGACTTTTGGGCACTGTTGACTTTTTGTCAGATGAATTCCAAACTGTGCGATCCCTAGGAAATCATGTCCTTGACCTAAATCAAACTCGATGGACATGTTCCAAGGATGTTATAGGGTGTATTGAATCATGTCTTAGGGTTTGGGAGCATGCCTGGTTCAAAAGTCAAAGGTACAGTTGACTTTTCTCGCAAAACCCTAAACGTGGTTCAGATTAAATTGAAACTTGTTGATCAAGCTTCTTGGATTAATCCATTGTTGCAAATGGATCAATGTAGTGTATTAGAGACCCTCAAATCATGTCTTGAGGTCTTGGATCATGATTTGTCCCAAAAGTCAACTTAGGGGTAAATTAGGTCAAGAAACCCTAATTCCTGATTTTTTGATGAATGCATCCCTTGAGGCAAAATTGACTTGATGATTAAGTCCATGAGGTTCCATGGAGCATATTAGGATATGCTTTGAAGCATTGGCTCATGCCCAGAGGAAAATTCCCATCTGGAGGCCCTGGTCAACCAAAATCCTAATTTGGTGACACTGGCGATCGTGAGGCTTAATCCACCTAGAAGGGAGCAGCCTTGTGCTTAATCCTTGATGTGGGAGTCCTCTTGATCCATTGTAGATGTTATACAAGTTGAAGATCATGTCATTCCTTGATTGATCCTTTGTCCAAGGCTCTGAGAGGGCTTGAAACCCTAAGTTTGATTGTAGTGTATGCTCACCCATCTTTGGGGAGACTAATGAGGCATGATGATACACCCATATTGTGATCATGATTTGGACAATAATGGGAATCTTAGTGGTCAAAATTTGGGGTATGACAGATGCCCCTATTTAATCTTCTTGGACCCGAAGGTATGAATGACGAAGGTATTCAGGCATTCGGGGTGCAAGAGGATTAAATATCGGAATACCCGAAATTTTAATGGTGGTTAAGAATGGTAGTTCACGCATCCTTCTTCTTTTGCTGAGCCATGATGCTCAGAAAAGGTAAACTTCCCCTCGATCCTGGTCTTCAGCCAAGGAAATGGTCTCAGTTTTCTTTTGAAATGAACTTCCCCTCGATCCTGGTTTCCTACCAAGGAACTGGTCTTAGTTTCTGAAATAAACTTCCCCTCGATCCTGGTCCCCTACCAAGGAACTGGTCTCAGTTTCTGATATAAACTTCCCCTCGATCCTAGTTTCCTACCAAGGAACTGGTCTTAGTTTCCGAAATAAACTTCCCCTCGATCATGGTTTTCTACTAAGGAACTGGTCTCAGTTTCTGATATAAACTTCCCCTCGATCCTGGTTTCCTACCAAGGAACTGGTCTTAGTTTCTGAAATAAACTTCCCCTCGATCCTGGTTTTTTACCAAGGAACTGGTCTCAGTTTCTAATATAAACTTCCCCTCGATCCTGGTTTCCTACCAAGGAACTGGTCTAAGTTTCTTTTGTCAATAAACTTTCTTGACAAAGGACGCTATTTGTAGTGGACTTCCTCAAAATTCTCGCCAAATTTTCCTAGGGAGATGCCATTTGATGAGTCTACTAGGGATATTACACCATACTTTTCTCGAGATCTTCCCGGAGAAATGCCATATGATGTGATCCACTTCGAGGTGCCGATGACTTTGTTGACATTGACCTTCTAGAGAGAAGAACCAATGTGTTGCCGAAAGTCTTTAGTTGAGAGGCTTTCTCTAGGGATTTTTCTTAATTCGGGAAAGCAAAAATATCATCTTCAATGGCGAAGAGTGACATCGGCTGAGGGTTTTCCTGCCTTTTCAGAGGTTCAAGTTATCAAAGTGGTTAAAGAACTAACTTTAGTTCAACAGAAAAGTGGAGAAGTGGTTGTTAAAACACGACATTTCTTGACAAGGAAAGAACTGACAACTCGATTGACAGGACTTTTATCACTAGGGGACATGACCGACTAGAGTGATAGTGATGCAATATGAATGTGAACATAAATCAAATAATGCATGATGTATGTATGTATATGCTGACAAAACTGAGGCGACATACAGACTAATAGATGAACACGACTGGATACTCGACCATCTCGGGGCGAAGAAGTACCGTTGGTTTACAAGTAGCAATTCTGCCTTGCTTAGGAGAGATAGTCCCCGCGGGGGATACCGTTGGTCAGGCTTAGGAGATAAGAACTCGGCCGAGGCGTGTCAGACTAAACAAGGCCTCTGACACAATTGATCCTTCGTTCAAACGTATTGGTTTAGAAGGATTACCTTGATTCTGCACTTTGAAGCTCGCTTACTTCTGGCGAAGTGATCGATGTTCTTTCGATGTTCAACAGTAAAAAAAAATCGCCATCTTTATTTTAAAAGCAGGAAAAGTTTTAACAAGTAAATTCATTTTTGTTTTATTTCAAGAATCGTTGATCATGTTAAAACGTCGTTCTGTAAAGCTAAAACAAATAAGAAGTGCAAACAAAAGCACAAGGTCTCAAATTTTATTGATAGGATGGAGATCAGCTAAACGCGTGATTCCATAGAGTATTTACAAAGTTAGAAAATGGTAATTTACAGGGAAAAGGGCTACGTTGAAACATAACGACCACTATCTTTCTACCGCCTTTGAATTCTGGACATCCTGAGCCTTTGTTGAAGATGACCTTTACTGGAGTTTTTCTGATAGACGATGTAACTGTTACTGAGGGACTTGCCTCTATTGGACATAGTTACTTGCCCTTATCCCTAACATTTTCCTGGATTGTACTGTGATGTTTCCAATCCACCAGGATGATTGTTTTTTTATTTTGTCTCTAATTTTTGACTGGATCGCCCTTTCGGGTTTTCAATCCACCGAGACGTTTTTTTTTAGTTTAGGCGAAGTATTTCTTGACTACATCAACATTCGTGGGGTAGGCAAATTCCTCTCCGTCCATGGTTGCAAGTCTCAAGGCACCGCCTGAGAAAGCTTTCTTGACCACATAGGGGCCGTCGTAATTCGGAGTCCATTTGCCTCGTGAATTAGTGAGAAATGATTGTATCTTTTTGAGCACGAGGTCTTCTTTTCGGAAGACGCGAGGGCGGACCTTTTTGTTGAACGCCTTCTTCATTCTTTGTTGATATAACTGACCGTGGCATAGCGTCTTCATTCATTTTTCTTCGATCAGATTCAGTTCTTCGTGTCGACTTTGACACCATTCAGCTTCTGTAAGCTTAGTTCCATCAATACCCGGATTGATGGGATCTCTACTTCTAAGGGGAGCACTGCCTCCATGCCATAAACTAGAGAGAAAGGGGTTGCCCATGTTGAAGTGCGGACAGATGTGCGATAACCATGGAGAACAAAGGGTAGCATCTCGTGCCAGTATTTGTAGGCTATAACCATCTTTTGAACGATCCTCTTGATGTTCTTGTTCGCCACTTCTACCGCTCCGTTCATCTTTGGTCGGTAGGGAGATGAGTTATGGTGTTCGATCTTGAACTTAGCGCACAACTCTTTCATCATCTTATTGTTCAAGTTAGATCCATTATTAGTAATGATCTAGCTCGGAACACCATAATGGCAGATGATATTGTTTTTGATAAAGCGGACTACCACCCGTCGGGTTACATTGGCGTATGATGCTGCTTCGACCCACTTGGTGAAGTAGTCAATGGATACCAGGATGAATCGATGTCCGTTCAAAGCCTTGGGCTCAATCACGCCAATCATGTCGATTCCCCATATGGAAAAAGGCCAAGGGGAAGAGAGAACTTTGAGATGCGTTGGAAGTACATGGATTTTGTATGAGTATATCTGACACTTGTGACACCTCCTCATGTACTTGTAGCAGTCGGATTCCATTGTCAACCAATAGTACCTTGCTCTTAGAATTTTTCTCGCCATTGCGTGTCCGTTGGCATGAGTGCCAAAGGATCCTTTATGAATTTCTTTTATCAGGGTTTTTCTGTCCTTTCTGGATGCCCCAGGTGGGTACTCTTGTTTCTGAAGGAAGCATTTGATATCGTGATACCAAGGTTTGTCGTCTATGACTGCTTCAATCGCAAAGATGTAAGAGGGTCGTTCAAGGCGCATTATGTCAATCTTAGGTATGTCATTCCATTGACCTACACTAATCATGGAAGAGAGAGTGGCTAAGGCATCATCCATGTGATTCTCTTCACGAGGGATATGATGAAACTCGATTCTGTTGAAGAATGGTAACAACCTTCTCGCGTAATCTTTGTAAGGAATCAGTCCTGATTGGTATGTATTCCAATCTCCTTTGATTTGATTGATAACCCGGGCTGAGTCTCTATACACATCCAAGTTCTTAATCCTTAAGTCGATAGCTTATTCGAGACCCATGATACAAGCTTCGTATTCAGCCCCGTTGTTTGTACACTTGAATGTAAGTCGGTCGGTGAAAGGAATGTGGGTACCTTGAGGTGTTATGATGATTGCCCCAATTTCGTTTCCATAATGATTAACAACTCCGTCAAAGATTAGTCCCCATTGGGAACCTGGTTCTGGCCCTTCATTGGGTAGCGGTTCATCGCAATCTTTCATTTTTAAATACATGACATCTTCATTTGGGAAGTCGAACCCTACTGATTCTTGATCGTTAATCGGTTGATGAACCAAATGATTGGCTAAAATACTTCCCTTAACAACTTTCTGAGCATGGTATTCTATGTCATATTTTGATAACAGCATCTGCCAACGGGCAATTCTTCCCGTGGTTTTTCAAACACATACTTGATTGGATCCATTTTGGAGATTAACCAAGTAGTGTGGCGAATCATATACTGGCGAAGACGTTTGGTTGCCCAAGCCAAAGCGCAACAAGTTTTCTCGAGCATAGTGTACCGAGTCTCACAGTCGGAGAATTTCTTGCTCAGATAGTCGATGGCAGACTCTTTCCTTTTGGTTTCATCTCGTTGGCCAAGTACACAGCCCAAGGAGTCTTCCAAGCCTGTTAAGTATATGATCAGTGGTCTTCCTTCCACTGGAGGTGATAGAATTGGTATGTTCGACAGGTATTCCTTGATAATGTCGAAGGCGGTTTGGCAGTCTTCTATCCAAACGCAGTCCTGGTTCTTTTTGAGTAATTTAAAGATCGACGCACAGGTCGTGGTCATAAGGAATATAAATCTGGAAGTGTAATTCAAGCGTCCCAAGAGAAGGCATGTCTTGAATGGCCTTGACCTTATCAGGATCAACCTCAATTCCTTTCTGGATGACGATGAACCCTAAAAGTTTCCCTGAACGGACACCGAATGTGCACTTATTGGGATTCAAGCGGAGTCTATACTTTCTCAACCGCTCAAATAGTTTTGACAGGTGGGTCACATGCTTCTCTTCTATCTTAGATTTTGCAATCATGTCATCGACATACACCTCGATTTCTTTGTGTATCATGTCATGGAAAAGAGTAGTCATGGCCCTTTGATAGGTTGCCCCGACGTTCTTCAAACCGAACGACATTACCTTGTAACAAAAGGTACCCCATGGGGTAATGAACAAAGTATTCTCCATGTCTTTCGGTGCCATTTTGATTTGATTATAGCCCGAGAATCCATCCATGAAGGAGAAAACTTTGAACTTTGCTGTACTGTCTACCAGCACGTCAATGTGTGGTAGAGGAAAGTCGTCCTTTGGACTAGCCTTGTTTAAATCTCTGTATTCGACACACATTCTGACCTTTCCGTCCTTTTTCGGAACAGGTACGATGTTGGCTAACCATTGAGGATACTCTGACGTGGCGAGGAAACCCGCGTCAATCTGTTTCTGGACCTCCTCTTTGATTTTGATGGCCATGTCCGGGTGAGTCCTTCTCAACCTTTGCTTTACTGGCAGACATTCTGACCTTAACGGTAGATGATGTTCCACGATGCTGCTATCCAACCCTAGCATGTCCTGATAGGACCAAGCGAACACATCGGGGAATTCTCTGAGAAGCTTTGTCAAACTCTCTTTGGCAGTTGGACTGAGTCGTTCCCCAATCCTGATTTCTTTTCTCTCTTTTTCCGGACCCAAGTTGACCGTTTCCAGTAACTCTTTATGAGGTTCAATGGACCTTTCCTCTTTTTTGAGTAATCGGGAGATCTCTTCTGGAATTTCGTTGTCATCTTCTCCTTCGGCCCCGAATACCGGGAACGCAAAGTTGGGAGAAGGCATCGGATCATATGTTTCAACGGGGTTTAAAACAAGCAATCTGCATGACGTGATGTTGTTTTTATAAGAGATAGAGAGAATGCAAGAGTGTGTGCAGTGTATTTTTTATAACTGCTTGTTTTTGTTATCGAGTTATTTTTTAGGATTACCATTTTCTGAGAAAAGCAAAAAGAGAAAACAGCAATTAACTGTAGAAATTATAGAACGACGTTATTTTATTTATGAACAAGTCGATTCTTGAAACTACAGCCCTATAAAACAAAACTCTGTCGCTTTGGGCGAAGCGAAGAGGGAAATTTACAGAAAGTAAGCCCTATCAAAACATTCGTTTCACCTGGGCAGGGTGAAAGGTTAAAAGATGGCAATTACTTTGACTTATGAATAATTCTCGGGACATCGACAGCAACCCATTGGCGGCGAACTCCTTGGTGAATCACAAATTCTAGCACCTTCCTTGATTTGTCTTCAGAAATGACGCTGATTTCTGGTGGAGCAGGATCATTGGAATCTGTCTCCCAGGAAGAGTTGTCGTAGGGGGATTCCTCTGTTGCATTTTGCATAGTATTTGTACTCTCAGTTGTATCTCCCTACCCACTTGGCTGGATGTCTTCGAGCCTGATACGAGAGCTTTCAGGAGCGGTGTATTTGACCATGTAGTCGTATTTTCCACTCGGTTGTCCCAAGGTGTCCCACACTTCTTTGGAACTGGAGGAGTCATCCCTCTCGATGACGTTGACCTCGGGAAAGCATAGTTAATGAATTCTAGTCCTGCAAACGTTGCGAATTCATCGTCGTGCTGAGTATTTTCAGGATAACCTGGGTGTTGATCCCATGACATGGTGGGGACGCAGGTATTCTTTTTAATGATGCTTAACTGACTTTCATCGTTAGGCTGGCTCTCTTGCCCCAAGTCTCCCGGGTAAGGTTGCCACATTGGCAGGCCATCCATCGGGCCATGATAGCCGTGGTCAAAGTTGTCTTTCATCAGGGTGTCTTTCTCTAATGAATTTGGTGGAGCACGACATCCTTCCGGATCACAATCCCCGTATAGCATTTCGACGTCTGACCTTGGTATAAATCTCAGACTCTGTGTAGGAAAGCAAAAGGGAGTCTGTATCTCGTCCTGAGATGTATATCCATCCTTGTTGAGATAGGACTTCCATTCTTCCTCTGTATCGGATGAATCATCTTTATTCATGGTATGCATTTCTTGAGTCAGTGGCTGAAGGAAGCCTCCACTGTGGAAGAAATTCCGAATGGGATGAAGACTTTATCATTACCAGCTGACTGGGTACTGGTCGAGGAAAAGCCAAGACCCTTCTTTGTTTTATTGTCAGTAGAAATGATAAGCTGCCCCCATCCTGTTGTATTGGCACTCTCGACCGCTTTGATAGCATCTTTGTACGAGGAAATCGAAGTTCCCCCTTTGGATTGATTGCCCTTGTGTAGCGAAAGCGCTTGGAACTAAGTTCCGATTGCCCCTTCCGGCTCTACATAAGTGGATGATGATAAGTTGCTTACGAGCAAGGCCTGTTCTCCACAGACTGTGATGAGTTGGCCATTTTGGACGAACTTTTGCTTTTGGCAGAGGGTTGAAGTGACCGCCCTAGCCTGATTTATCCAAGTTCTTCCTAATAAACAATTGTAAGTTTCCCAGATGTCCATGACCTGGAAAGTGACCTGGAAAGTGTGAGGACCGATAGTTATGGGAAGGTCGACTTTGCCAATAACCGTTTTTCTGGATCCGTCGAACGCTTTGACGACGACCTCGCTGGTTCTCATCGGAGAGCCTTTGAATGATAATTGCATCAAAGTAGACTTCGGCATAACATTCAGGGCTGACCCTGTATCTACCAGTACGCTGGCTAAAGCATCGTCCTGGCAGTTGACTGTAATATTGAGCGCCATTTTATGACGGCGACCCTCTTCAGGTAATTCCTCATCACTAAATCCCAAGTTATTACAGGAAGTGATGTTAGAGACAATGCTATCGAACTGTTTGATCGTTACATCCTGTTCCACAAAGGCTTGCTCCAAGACTTTCTGTAGAGCCTCCCTGTGCGCTTCTGAGCTAAGTAATAGTGATAATACCAAAATCTTTGAAGGAGTCTATAACAGTTGATCAACAATGTTATATTCACTCCTTTGGATGAGCTTCAGCATCTCATCATCATTTTTTGAAAGGTCGGGATTACTGGCTTGACCGACTGGTGGATTGGGAACTTCTGTCTGAGGTTCCTTTTCTTTGCAGGGTTCTCCAACTCCTCTATTGAAGATCCTACCACTCCGTGTTACCCGACTGATGTCTGCAATATTCACGACGGATGGTAACTGAATTTCCTTTCCATTCTCAATTGTGGTTGCACCGTATTTGTAAGGAATAACCTTAGTTGATTCATACGGTAGTGGTCCTGGTAGATAGATGACTATAGGAACCTTCTGATTTTTCTGACCATCGTAAGTAATTTCGATCCGTTCCTGGTTGGGAACTCTCGGTTCGTCAAGTAGAGGGACGATGGCATAAACATCCCTAGCCCTCTGATGATCAGAGATTATGACAACATCCTCGATTTGATCAGCGAGATAGTTGACTGACCCAGAACTTAAGCATGGTTGAATCTCTTTGCGGTCCAACTGGGTTTGGAGGGATGCTTGCACGGGGTAGCATCCTTGATTATCCACGAAGCAAACTCCACACTGCTCATAGTTGTGTAGTGGCACCTGACCACGTCCGCTTTGAATACAGTGTAACCTTACTAGGTCTGTCTCCATCGACTGAACATCCTGACTTTGATATCTAGTAGGATTTCCGTTAGTGATACTAATTTACTTTCATCCATATAGATTGGAAGCCACCAGTGGTTCAACAGGTGCTGGAGTGTTTCCTGGACAAGGGCACAAACTTGATCGTTTTCACAACCCGCTTTACAGCTCTGATAATCATGTGAAGTGAGAAAATCGAGTGGGACTTGTATAGCGTGTAACTCCAACAGGCTGATATTCATCAAGAGAATATCGAAGATTTGAATCATGTTGATTTGATAATGATTCCTATCATGGTAGTCTTGGATCCATCCAAGATCCATCTGACGCTGGAGGGCCTCTTGTACAAAATAGCATCCCTGTTTGTTTACCGAGCAAGTCAGACAGGAATTGTAATCGTGCCGCGGCAGATTATGATACTGGCTTTGCCTTGAGTGCATTGCCGCCAAGTTGACATTCAACACATGGATGTCGTGGTTTTGAACGACGTTGGAATTCATATAAACCATGTTAACTCCACGAACTCGGTGCTCCTGGATCCATCCGAGATCCATCTGTTCCTGTAGAGCTGATTGCACCACAGAACATCCCCGATTGTCCTTAGAGCAGATATCACACCGGTGATAATTATGAGGTGGCACATGGCCATATCCACTCTGACTACAATGCATCTTAACCAAGTTGGCTCTCAATAAGAGTACATCGTGAATTTGATAGACGTTGTTAGACTCTCCCTCTATCAGATTGACTGCAGCTTTCTCGTGTTGAGGCAACGGGTTCATGAGAACATTCAGATTCGTATCTTTGAAAGATAAGACCCCGCTCCTAACAAACTTTTGCATGTTGGATTTGAAACTGAGATAACTTTCTATGTTATGCCCTGGTCCTCCTTGATGGTAAGGGCAAGTTTGATCCACCTTAAACCAAAAAGGCAGATTTTCCGGTACTGTAAGAGAAGCCTTGGTCTGGATGTACCCTTTGACCAGTAGTAATGGAAATAGTTCTGCGTACGATACGGGTATAGGATCGAATCCTAGTGGCCGCATTGTACGGTTGTTGTGCTATTGAGGACGAGCCTGCTGAAGAGGCTGTTGTGTTCTTTGCTTAAATTGCTGTTGATTAGGTTGGATTTGCGCAACCTGAGGTTGATACATAGAAATAGGCGCAGGATTGATAGCAGGAGTTACCGCCGCTACTGGTTGGTACCGACGCCTTTGCTTTACGAGAGAGATATTCCCAATATCTTGCTCTTTTTTCTTAGGGAGAGCACTTCCGTATATCTTAGTACCGCTTGTCGACCCAGTGTCTTTGACTAGACCTCCTTCTCGAACGGCTTCCTCGAGACGCACCCCAATACCGACCATTTCGGTGAAGTCACTGGGTGCACTGGCGACCATTCTGTCGTAGTAAAATGAGCTCAAGGTCGTTAATAAAATCTTCGTCATCTCTTTTTCCTCCAGGGGTGGAGTTATCTGACCGGCAATTTCACGCCATCTCTGAGCGTACTCCTTAAAGGTTTCCTTGTCCTTTTGTGACATCGATCTGAGTTGATCTATGTCCGATGCCGTGTCCAAATTGTATTTATATTGTTGGACGAAGGCAGTGCCAAGATCTCTGAAAGTGCTGATCTCGGTGCGGTTTAAACCCATGTACCATTTTAAGGCAGCACCGGTTAAACTATCCTGAAAGTAGTGAATCAGTAGATCCTGATTTTCTGTCTGAGCTGACATTCGCCGAGCGTACATCACCAAATGACTCTGAGGGCAAGAGTTACCCTTGTATTTTTCAAAGTCGGGCACTTGGAACTTGTGCGGAACTTTCACATTGGGGACCAAGCAGAGGTCCGCGACGTCCTTTCCAAATAAATCCTGACCGCAGATGACTTGCAGTTCCTTTTGGATTTCCAGGAACTGCTCCTGGAACTCGTCCATTCTATCGAACATAGTTTCCTTTCTACCAGAAGGTATCTGCAGAATTTGTCCTTCCGGGACAGTGTACACCACAGGAGGTGGTACCGTTACTACGGCAGTGAATCTTGGCGTTTCCCGTATGCCCCTGGTATCTTCGCTTTCCTGAAGTTTGTAACCTTCAGGCCCAACAGCTTTTGTTATGATCCCCTGATCTCTAGTGATCGGCGAAATATATCCTTCCGGGATATAGTTAGGTGGCATGCCCCAAGGACGATCTTTCGGAATTCTGTACCTAGGATCATACTTCTCCACTATGGGCGTTGAGGTGATCTCTGAGATCATAGTTCTTTGTAGCTGAGCTTCTGCCATGGCTTGCACGTTGTTACGAGGCATTCTCATATCCTCTCTCAGAGCGTCGATCTGTTCTCTTCCTCGAGATCATCCATCTTTTTATGACGATTGGCCCGAGTATTGTACGAATGAGACAGTTTGACTCTAGAACCGAGACACAAACGTGAGATTCGTAGGTAAGAAGAATGCGTTACGTGAGAATGGTGAATGCAATGATTATATTAATTGTTTTTTTTTGTTCAATCAAAATAAACTTCAACAATTAGATTGCAAATATCAAACTATGGGGAAACCCCGTTTTATTGAATTCAAAGGATTGCGGAAATGGAAATACAGTAAATTACAAGGTGCGAAAACAGAAACCTAAGCTAAAGGGTCCCGAGTCCTCTCTGAGGAGAAATCGGGTGCTGATTCTGGTACTTTCCTTTTCTTGGACCGGGGCTCTTGGGTCATCCGGGCTATGATGCTAACGCACATTGTGATTTTCACTCCGGTGCCCCAGGGCATATAGTTGAATGGTGAAGTGTGTTCCATCATAAAGTACAGGACTTGGTAGACTCTAAGGCCATCAACTTCTCTAATGACGTTCCGAATGTCATTCAGAACCCAATGCCGAATCACGGTGGGCCAAGGGTTAATACCATTATTGAAGATGTTGAATTCTTGAATTTGGTTTTAGATGTGAACGAGTTGAAGACTCCGTTGTTTATGGTAAAGGAAAGATTGCTGAAGGGAGGGGTGTTCCCTGGTTGTGATGAGGGTTCTGTTGAATGTGGGTTTCAATCCAACGGTTGTGATTTGTTGAGATCAGGTATTCAGAGCATGATTAATGAAGGTCGGTTACAGTTCGACAGATGTGATCAGCAGAGAGAAATGACTGACAAAGAGAATGATGTTTCTACTAAAACAATCCCTTTTAAGACGGTAACTATATCAGCACTGGCAAAACCATCGTTGTTCATCATTATAGTTCCTGGACCAGTCCCGTATGACAGTACCAAAGCCGTCCCGTGGAACTATGGGGCTGAGGTATTTGTTGATGGAAAGAAGCAGGAATTGGTAGGAACATCAGCTGCGAGTTCAGAGGTCGACAGTTCTCTTGACGCAAGGGCTATCACCAGGAGTGTTAGAGTCTTTGTTCCTTTAGATAATCAGGTTGGATATCCAAACAAGATAAAGGGAAACAAGTGAGGGATGATGTTGTACAGAAGCTGGTCATAAATGATACCGCAACGAAACAAGTCGAGACTTCCTTCTCAGAAAATGTGGAAGAGTTTATGAGATTAATCAGGAAGAGCGGTTACAAGATTGTTGATCAGTTGCATCAGACGCCATCCAAAATATCCATCCTATCTCTGCTGTTGTGCTCTGAGGCCCATCGGAATGCATTGTTGAAGGTTTTGAACACAGCCTACGTGCCTCAAGAAATATCTGTTAATCAGCTAGAAGGGGTTGTCGCTCACGTGAATGCTGGTAATGGCTTAGGTTTCATAGACCTAGATCTGACTCCAGTTGGTAATGGTGGTGCGTGCTTTCGATGGTTCAAAGAGGTCTGTTTTTGGAGAAGTTGTATTGCCGATCAAAGTTAGTCTGGAAGTTTTCGATGCCAATTTTTATATCGTGGACATTCATCCTGCCTATAGTTGTTTATTGGGTCGTCTATGTATCCATGGGGCTGGGGAAGTGACGTCCATGCTGCATCAAAAACTGAAGTGCATGGTGGATGGACATGTTGTGACAGTCTGTGGTGAGGAAGACATCATTGAGAGTCACCTATCAACCTTCAAGTATGTGGAGATAGATGGTGAAATACATGAGACTCTGTGCCAAGCCTTTGAGGCTGTGAAAATTCCTAAGGAGCCTCCAAAGGTAGTCAGTCAGCCTGAGGTAGTTAATTAACCCGAAGTGGTAAATCACCCGGAGGTTTCAATGTCTTCTTTCAAAGATGCACCCGCTGTAGTTGAAGCTGGTAGTTCTCAGAGGTGGGGCCAGGTCATTGATGTTCAGGTGAAGAAGAATACTTATAGACTGGGGTATAAGCACCTCGACGCGCTCAAGAGCCTCCTAAGTTTTATGGTCCGGTTCAGTTTACAAGTGCTGGTGTCTTCTTCAATCGAAATAATGCCATTGATGATGAGGGGGATAATGATTGCAATATGGATGAGTGGATCCGCCCCTGCACTCCCGGTCAAAGTCTATGCAATTGGTCGTCTAAGAAAGTCATCCAAGTGACCCGTCAAGAGTAATTGCCTTTGTTTTCTGTTTGTGTTAAATCCTACATTCTGCCCAAGATGTAGTGATGCTTGTTTGTAGGGTTTCGATGTTTTGTTTACTTACTTTGTCATTAATAAAGGACATTTTCACATTCAAATGTTTTGATCCCTGTTTTTTCTGTTTTTACTTTTTGCATTAACTCATATCAAAATAGCAATGTGTTTTCTTGTTTGTTGCATTCATAATAAACATATATCATCAATCATGCAGGTTTCTTTGTTCAGATGCCACCAGTCATGATTCAGCTATGGCTCGGTATGAGTTCGACAATCCTATCTACCAGGCTGAAGAAGAGACTGACGAAGATTGCGACTACCTGAGGAATTGGCCAGACTGTTGAAATAGGAGGAAAGGGTCATTCTACCTCATCAGGAGGAAATTGAAATAGTTAATCTGGGAACCGAGGACGCAAGAAAAGAAGTAAGGATTGGGGTTGCTTTGGAAGACACTGTCAAGGGAAGATTGATTGAAATGCTGTGAGAGTATGTGGACATCTTCGCCTGGTCTTACTAAGACATGTCGGGGCTTAACACTGATATTGTGGTACACTGGCTGCCGCTCAAAGAAGGTTGTACTCCGGTTAAGCAGAAACTGAGAAGGACGAAATCAGATATGGCCGCCAAAATCAAGGAAGAGGTTCAGAAACTGTTGGACGCTGGGTTTCTCGCTGTGACAAATTATCCTCCGTGGGTTGCTAATATCGTGCCTGTACCTAGGAAAGATGGAAAGGTCAGGTTGTGTGTTGACTACAGAGACTTGAATAGAGCAAGCCCAAAAGACGATTTCCCGCTTCCCCACATTGACGTGTTAGTGGACATCACTGCTCAATACTCTGTATTTTCCTTCATGGATGGCTTCTCTAGGTATAATCAAATCAAGATGGCCCTAGAGGACATGGAGAAAACTATGTTCATAACACCGTGGAGAACATTTTGCTACAAGGTGATGCCCTTTGGATTGAAAAATGTCGGGGTAACCTATCAGCAGGCAATGGTGACTCTCTTTCATGATATGATTCACAAAGAGATCAAAGTCTATGTTGATGACATGATTGCGAAGTCACAAACGGAGGAAGAACATCTGGTAAATCTTCAGAAGTTATTTGAGAGGTTGAGGAAGTTCAAGCTGAGGTTGAATCCGAACAAGTGCAACTTCGGGGTGAGATCTGGAAAATTGCTGGGGTTCATTGTTAGTGAAAGAGGTATCTAGGTCGATCCTGCTAAAGTAAAAGCCATACAAGAAATGCCTGAGCCGAGAACAGAAAATGAGGTAAGTGGTTTCTTAGGGAGGTTGAACTACATTGCTAGGTTCATTTCTCATCTTACAGCCACGTGTGAACCGATATTAAAATTGTTAAGAAAAGATCAAGAGGTCAGGTGGAATGAAAATTGTCAAAAGGCGTTTGAAAAAATAAAAGAATATTTGCAGGAACCTCCGGTCCTCATGCCGCCAGTGCCAGGAAGGCCATTGATTATGTATCTTACGATTCTTGAGAACTCAATGGGGTGTGTGCTCGTTCAACATGATGAGTCAGGTAGAAAAGAGCATGTCATCTACTACCTGAGTATGAAATTCACTGATTGTGAGTCGAGGCACTCTATGCTGGAAAAAACATGTTGTGCACTCGCTTGGGCAGCGAAGCATTTGAGGCAGTATATGTTAAACCACACAACCATATTGATTTCGAATATGGATCCGATCAAGTATGTGTTTGAGAAGTAGGCATTTTCTGGAAGAATAGCCCGTTGGCAGATGGTTTTGACAGAATACGATATTCAGTATGTTTCACAGAAGGCCATTAAGGGAAGTGTTTTGTCAGAATACCTCACAGAACAACCAATTGAGGATCATCAACCGATGAAGTTTGAATTTCCAGATGAGCATATTATGTTTCTGAAGATGAAAGATTGTGAAGAGCCTTTGCCTGACAAAGGACCCGACATTGGATCTCAGTGGAAGCTAGTCTTTGATGGAGCCATCAACTCATATGGTAACGGAATCGGTGCAATCATTACAACTCCAAGGGGTTCTCAGATACCCTTCACCGCCCGGTTAGCATTCATATGCACCAAAAATGAGGCAGAGTATGAAGCATGCATCATGGGGTTAGAAGAAGGAATTAATTTGAGAATCAAGAACCTCGATGTTTATGGTGATTCTGCGTTGGTGGTCAATCAGATCAAAGGAGAATGGGAAACTCGTCCGACAAATCTGGTGCCTTATAACAACTATGCCAGAAGGTTGATATTGTTCTTTGACAGGGTTGAGTTTCATCATATACCCCGGTCGGAAAATCAAATGGCAGATACGTTGGCAACGTTGTCTTCAATGTACCAGGTGAATCGTTGGAATGAGACTCCCTCAATCAGAATCATGCGTCTGGATAGACCTGCATTTGTGTTTGCAGTTGAAGACGTATCAGATGGCAAACCTTGGTACCATAACATCAACTGTTTTCTAAAGGGTCAAGAGTATCCAGAGGGTGCGTCTACCAAGGATAAGAAAACTCTGAGGAGGTTGGCCAGAAATTTCTTTTTGACCAAAGACGACGTGTTGTACAAGAGGAACTTTGACATGGTCTTGCTACGTTGTGTTGATGAACACGAGGTAAACCTGTTAATGGAAGAAGTTCACGAGGGTTCTTTCGGTACTCATGCCAATGGGTATGCTATGGCTAGAAAATTGTTGAGAGCGGGGTATTACTGGATGACTATGGAGTCTAATTGTTTCAAATACATCCAGAAATGCCATAAATGCCAGATTTATACTGATAAGGTACACGTACCACCTACTCCTCTGAATGTACTGTCATCTTCCTGGCTGTTTGCCATGTGGGGCATTGATATGATTGGAAAGATTGAGCCGACTGCTTTCAATGGGCATCATTTCATTTTGGTTGCCATTAATTATTTCACGAAGTGGGTGGAAGCAGCCTCGTATGCCAACGTCACCAAACAAGTGGTAGCCCGGTTTATAAAGAAGGACATCATCTGTCGTTACTGAGTCCCGGAGAGAATTATTACTGATAATGGTTCAAATTTGAACAATAAGATGATGAAGGAGCTATGTCAAAGCTTTAAGATTGAACATCACAATTCTTCTCCCTATTGTCCGAAGATGAATGGGGTTGTTGAAGCAGTGAATAAGAATATCAAGAAGATTATGTAGAAAATGGTAATAACGTATAAATACTGGCATGAGATGTTGCCTTATGCTCTACACGGTTATCGTACTTTAGTGCGTACGTCAACTGGGGCAACTCCTTTCTCACTGGTATATGGTATGGAAGCGGTTCTACCATTAGAGGTTGAGATTCCTTCTTTAAGAGTTCTGGAAGATGTGAAACTTGATGAATCTGAATGGGTACGTGCCAGGTTGAATCAGCTGAGCCTTATTGAAGAGAAGAGATTGGCAACCATTGCACATGGCTGGTTGTATCAGAGCAGGATGAAGAAAGCCTTTCATCAGAAAGTGCGTCCTTGGTGTTTTCTGACAGATGAGTTGGTTTTGAAAAGGATCCTTCCTCCTCAGACAGATCACAGGGGCAAATGGACTCCGAACTACGAAGGGCCATATGTAGTAAGAAAGGTTTTCTCTGGTGGAGCCTTATTACTTTCAACTATGGATGACGAAGATTTTACACCCCCTGTGAACGCAGACGTAGTCAAAAAATACTTTGCATAAAAGAGACCTGCTGGACATAAAAAGAAGATCCAGGCAAAAAAGGGCATCCCGGCGAACCATAAAAAGAGAAGGTTCGGGCAAAAATTAGGGATAAAGAGAAAAAAAGAATAAACCCGCGAAGTTGAAAACCTGAAAAGGCAACTTTAGCAAAAATGGGTATCTCGGTGGATTGAAAACCCGAAAAGGGCGATCCAGGCAAAAGTTAGGGGATTTGAAAGCGAGAGGCTGCGGTCTGCATTTGATCTGTGAGAACTTTTGATACTTGGGAATTTCGAAGGAAAAGAATCAGTCCAGTCAGTCTCTTCGAAGGTCAGAGCATCCGTGGATAAGCAAGGCATATGAGTCATAACTGAATTGAATCATGGTGGATATCTGTTCCCACATTGTCGACATGTGTATTTTCTTTTTTCTTTTGCGCAATTACCTCTTTTCAAGAATTGCTTTCGAATGTAAATGCCTATTTACAAGCCAATTCATTCAATAAAATTTTCACTCAAAGAGCTTTCCTTTTTTGTTTTTACTTTTACTGTTTTGATTGTGAAAACGTCTGATATTTTGATAAATATTGCACGCGAAAATGTTAAGCTTTGCGGAGCATGTCAGAAAACAATGGAAATTGCTCAGGCAACGGATATAATGGATGGTAATCGAGGTAGCCATTTTTTCACATAGAATATTCTACTGTTGTTGGGTGCAGGGTAGCAATGTTTCTCCCCAATAGAGTTACTCTCCCTAGCTTTGAGATTTCATCATCCTCGGCATATTGTTGCTCTCTCCAGCCAGAGTATAGAGGAATGTTTCTCTAGCCTGAGTTACATTTTGATTTATTACTCCCCAGCAAGCATTCAAAAGTTGGTGTTGTTGTATCCCCAGCATAAGACTGGTGGAATATCTTCTTGGGAAAAGATGTTATCTTGCCCACAGAGTCTTGGTGTTTACTTTCCTCAGTCGGTCAGGAAGTATAGTCTCGTTGGCAACAGTTTGATCCAATCCCCAGCAGAGTCGCCAACTGTCGCAACCTAAGAAAAAACAACCGGCGAAAAACAAGAACAGAAGAGTCGCCACCAAATGTTATTAACCCGACGCAGGGAAAGGAAACGATTGAAGAAAACCTAAGAGGGAAAGACATGGTCATCGCAACCATAGTGCGGGTTCGAGAGTCGGTTACGCGAGGGGAAGGTATTAGCACCCCCACGCGTCCATCGTACTCGATGGGATCCACGCTTGTTGTCTAAACAGAGGGTGAGTTATCCTAAAGTCTACGACTGAACAAAAAAAATGGGAGGGGGAGACTAAGATGGACTCGCAAAGATTTATTCGAAATCCAATGCCTACGTATCTTCGTGGACGAACAAAGAATCAGAGTCAACATAGTTCGACGGACGGGTCGAAAAAGAGGGGAGGGTGCTCGCCAAGATATCGTATATTGTGCCTACGTATCCTCAATCGAACGATAAGGAGGAAATCAGATCAGTCGTAGTTCGACCTAACGAGGTCGGTATGTGTTTTTTTACGTGAGCGACGAGCTCTTTTCTGAAAATGGTTTGAAACTTAACAGTCCCGAAGGATGAAAATGATTTGAATTTGTTTTGTGTTTTTTAGACAGAAGTGGATTGAAGATAGTTCTAAACATGCATTGCACCCAAGTCTATAACATAGGAACGAATGCGTCGCATATCGTCCCCAACAGGACGTACACTAAACACCCTAGAAGAATGAAGGGAGACCCCCCATTCCTCACTTCCCACATACAAGGCTCATGTGCAATACACGTTAATTTTATTAAGTGTCTTAGAATTGTTACGAGATGAGAAGAGAAGACTCAAGTCGAAAAGAAAAGACTACGGGGAAATCTATCCTAATGTTATCATGCAAAGGTGGCCTTATAGTTGAGTTCAAAAGGGAAACGTCTACCTAAGTTAGCATGCATAGTTCGAAACCTAATGTCTATGCTACTCCGAGCTTAATCAGAAATTAAGTCGGACTAGGAGCCTTAAGGGAGCAAGCAAAAAGCAAGACAAAAACCAAAGCGATAAATCAAAACAGCGGCTACAACAACGCTCCACTACCTGCACAGCGGTAAAATCCAGCAAACACACCAAACAACATTTAACAGCTCAAGTTCAGCACAAAAGGAGGTGTAAAAAGGCAAGCAGCTGCACATACAACAACAAATATGCACCAAGACAGCAGTGGAAACAGGGCAGTATACCATGCATTTGAAACGATGCAATCATGGCATAACGAACACGCATCAAACATTACACATTAATCAATCAATCATGATCACAATCACAACACAAACCATGGTAAACAATTCTTGGAATCATCATGAAAGAACGCACATTATTTGTCATTCGATCAAATTAATTCAAGCATACACCTCATGAAGTTTAATGCAAACAGGCGAGCACCACACAACAACTCCAGCAACAACAACAATAATTCACAACTAACATGCTCAAGGAGTGTGTGCAAGGTGTTCATCGTATCAAGAAAACAATAACACAATCATGAACATTCATTAATGGAAATCAAAGATCGCGTGTCGAAGAGTCGCATTCATGCAAAGGTATGAGGTAAAATAGCTCAAGACTAATCCACAAATCATCAACATGTTAATCCATGAAGTTTAGACATGCAAAGGATCTCAAACAAACAAGAAAATGCAAGAAAATCACATTCTGCAACAGTGGTAACCGGTTAACGTGTGGGTGTTAACCGGTTACTTAGTTCAAAATCAGACAAATTACGCAAAAATACAAAGGAGTAACCGGTTAACGCATGGTGAGTAACCGGTTACTCTGGGACAGTGGCAAAAAAACTGTTTCAAAAGCACGTTTCAGCAACAAATCACTTCTCCAAACATCCAAATGATCATGCAATCAATTAATCACGAAATTCACATCAAATAACAGCAATCAAACATCAATTAAATCCAATAATCATCAACTCCATGAATCAAATTCAAGCAAAATGGGTCCAAATCAAAAATCACCAAAGATCTACATCGAATAAGTTGTAAATAAGCCAAAACAAGTATAGATCTACAGAAAACCAACCTACAAAGCTGAGATTTGCTTTGGTGAATTTTGCAAACGAAAATTGATGAATCCAAGCAAGAAATCCAAGATCTATGCAAGAAACTTCAAGATCCAAACAATGTGATGGTTTTTCTTCAAGCTTCCTTCAAAATCAGTTCCAAAAGCTCAAAATCAAGAGTGAAACAGCAGCAAATTCAAGATCCTTTCAAGAATTGTTAAACTTTGTTGAAGGAACTTTGAGTGAGAGTTTTGAAATGAGAGAAAAGTTGAGAGAAAGTTGGAGTGAAAAGTGTAGAGAATTTAGAAAATGGATCAAAGTTATGTGAGGTTTGGAATGAATTGATTTAAATAGAAGCTAGGTTAGGAATTCGAATGTGGTTTGGAGTGTGGGTTAATGAGTGGAATAGATATTAGGAATGGAATTTGGAAATAAGAGTAGGGAATTAGAGTGGAAAGTGATGGAGGGAATTTGAATTTTGGGTGGAAAATGATGAAAATGAATCAATTCTAGATCCTTCCCACACATGCACAAGGCAAGCACATGATGCAAATTTGATTTTTCAAATTGTGCTCAGAGTAACCGGTTAACGTGTGGTAAGTAACCGGTTACTTAGTTCAAACTTGCTGAGGATGCGCAGAACAACAAGGGAGTAACCGATTAACGCATGGTGAGTAACCGGTTACTCAGTTCAAATTTTGAATTTTAGCGCCTTTTGCAAGGAAACATGGAAAAGTGACTTCTGATAGTTGTTTTGAACCTGTTAAGCCTCTGAAACTCAAAACTTGATATTGCAACTGAGTAACACCTGGAATGAAACACAAATTCTTGCTAACAACTCAGAATATCCTGCTGACTTAGTAATGCCTGACACCGGATCGCTGGATCAGAAAATAACTGTTGAAGCCTCTGATTATCAAAACGTCTAATGAGCAAAATAAAAAGCTCCAAAATACTTTGAAAATTATCTACTTGGCTTTGAATACTGCTGAAAATAGCACTGGAACTGATAACACCATGAGCTGCTGGAAAATACCTTGATCCCATTTCCCAAAGAAAAGCATGATATGCAACGATGATAATGCCATAATGAAATGAAACATAAGCCAGTTTAATAATAGAAATAAGAGGGCAAATTTTAAGGCGTTACAGCTGCCCCTATTCAAACTTCTTAGATACGAGGGTATGAAAGCAAAGGCTTCCAGACAATCGGGATACACGGAGATTGAATACTAAAAATAACCGCACAAATTTGCATCCTGTAAACGGAGAGACGACTCCGCTGGGGAACAAGTAATAAAAGATGTAAGATCATAACACAGACGAGTGTCAGAAATAAATACGGACGAAGTATTGAATATGTATTCAAACAGACACGGACGAGTGCTGACTAAGTTGGGGATAAACACGGAGGCGTGCCAAAATGTTCACACACGGACGGGCGCTGAAAGAACGCGGACGGGTGTCTAAGGTCAATACGGACGAGTATTGGAATAAAAAGTTCAAACACGGACGAGTGATGAAAGAACACGGACGGGTGTCTAAGGTCAATACGGACGGGTATTGGCTAAAAGGTTCAAACACGGACGGGTGATGAAAGAGCACGGACGGGTGTCTAAGGTCAATATGGATAGAGTATTTAGGAAATGAAAGAGAACACAGACGAGTGTCGAAAGAACACGGACGAGTGTTGAGATAACACGGACGGGTGTTTGAGAGGTTCAAACACGGACTGGTGCTAAAAGAACACGGACGGGTCTCTAAGGGTCAATACAAACGGGTATTGGCTAAAAGGTTCAAACACAGACGGGTGATGAAAGAACATGGACGGGTGTCAAAGGTCAATACGGACGGGTATTGAAAAAGGTTCAAACACGGACGGGTGATGAAAGAACACGGACGGGTGTCTAAGGTCAATACAGACGGGTATTGAAAAAGGTTCAAACATGGACGGGTGATGAAAGAACACGGACGAGTGTCAAAGGTCCATACGGACGGGTATTGGCTAAAAAGTTCAAACACGGACGGGTGATGAAAGAATACGGACGGGTGTCTAAAAAGGTTCAAACACGGACGGGTGCTAAAATACACGGACGGGTGTCTCAAAGGTTCAAACACGGACGGGTGCTGAAAGAACACGGACGGGTGTCTCAAAGGTTCAAACAGTGACGGGTACTGAAACAACACGGATGAGTGTCAAAGGTCAAACACAGACGGGTGTTGAAAGAACACGGACGAGTGTCTAAAAGGGTTCAAACACGGATGGGTGCTGAAAGAACACGGACGGGTGTCTCAAAGGTTCAAACAAGGATGGGTGCTGAAAGAACACGGACGAGTGTCAAAGGGTCAATACGGACGAGTATTGGTTAAAAGGTTCAAACACGGACGGGTGATGAAAGAACACGGACGGGTGTCAAAGGTCAATACGGACGAGTATTGGCTAAAAAGTTCAAACACGGACGGGTGTCAAAGGTTAATACGGGCGGGTATTGGTTAAAAAGTTAAAACACGGACGGGTGATGAAAGAACATGGACGGGTGTCTAAAAAGGTTCAAACACGGACGGGTGCTAAAAGAACACGGACGGGTGTCTCAAAGGTTCAAACACGTACGAGTGCTGAAAGAACACGGATGGATGTCAAAGGTCAAACACAGACGGGTGTCTAAAAGGGTTCAAACACGGACGGGTGCTGAAAGAACACAGATGGGTGTCTCAAAGGTTCAAACACTGACAGGTGCTGAAAGAACACGGACGAGTGTCTAAAAAGGTTCAAACACGGACGGGTGCTGAAAGAACACAGACGGGTTTCTAAAAGGGTTCAAACACTGATGGGTGCTGAAAGAACACGGACGAGTGTCTCAAAGGGTTCAAACATGGACGGGTGCTAAAAGAACACGGAAGGGTGTCTAAAAAGGTTCAAACACGGACGGGTGCTGAAAGAACACTGACGGGTGTCTAAAAGGTTATGGTAACTTCACTGGGGATTGTAATGCTAAACCGAACACGAACGGGTGTCGAGAGAACACAGACGAGTATTTAGAATCAATATGGACGAAGTATTGAGGAAGTGAAAAAGAACACGGGCGAGTGTCAAAAGAACACGGACGAGTGCTTAATGCTAACAACTCTGAGGGGACAAGCCAAAAGACCACCTAGACAGAGCGGTGAAAAGAAACCACGGACTGACGACCCTGGAATACAACTCTGCAGGGGTATACCAAACAGTCTCTCCAAATGACCGAATCCACGGCTTGGGGTATAAAGTTGGACGATATTTCCTAAATTACGACTTTCCTGTCGGGGGAAACACCCGGCAAATAAGGATTCCAACCTGGCTTATGTTTCGAATGCATATGTTTGAATTTTTCTATGGCGCAATGCTCCATACGAAATGGAAATGATACGCTTTTGGGAGGATGCCATGCAAAAATGCTCATGCAATGCAAAGGATCGCTCCAGCAACATAAATGCTGAAGGCGAAAGCAACTCGACCGAGGATGACAAACAAAGTTGTCCTTTGAAGCAAAGACCCAGCAGAGTCGCCAGCTGTCGCAACCTGTAAAAAAATAACCGGCGAAAAACAAGAACAGAAGAGTCGCCACCGAACGTTATTTATCCCGACGCAGGGAAAGGAAACGATCGTAGAAAACCTAAGAGGGAAAGACATGGTCATCGCAACCATAGTTCGGGTTCGGGAGTAGGTTACACAAAGGGGAAGGTATTAGCACCCCCACGCGTCCATCGTACTCGATGGGATCCACGCTTGTTGTCTAAACAGAGGGTGAGTTATCCTAAAGTCAACGGCTGAACAAAAAAAAATGGGGAGGGGGGAGACTAAGACGGACTCGCAAAGATTTATTCAAAATCTAATGCCTACGTATCTTCGTGGACGAATAAAGAATCAGAGTCAACGTTGTTCGACAGACGGGTTGAAAAAGGGGGGAGGGTGCTCGCCAAGATATCACATCTTGTGTCTACGTATCCTCAATCGGACGAGAAGGAGGAAATCAAAGCAGTCGTAGTTCGACCTAACGAGGTCGATAAGTGTTTTTTTACGTGAGCGACGAGCTCTTTTCTGAAAATGGTTTGAAACTTAACAGTCCCGAAGGATGAAAATGATTTGAATTTGTTTTGTATTTTTTAGACAGAAGTGGATTGAAGTTAGTTCGTAACTTGCATTGCACCCAAGTCTATAACATAGGAACGAATGCGTTGCATATCGTCCCTAACAAGACGTACACTAAACACCCTAGAAGAACGAAGGGAGACCCCCCATTCCTCACTTCCCACATACAAGGCTCATGCGCAATACATGTTAATTTTATTAAGCGTCTTAGAATTGTTTTGAGATGAGAAGAGAAGACTCAAGTGTCATACCCAAAATTTTGACCACTAAGATTTCCCATCATTGTGCAATTCATCATCATAATATGGATGTACCTTTATGCCTCATCAATCTCCTCAAAGATGGGTGAGCATCCACTACAACAGAAATTAGGGTTTCAAGCCCTCTTTGAGCCTTAGCCAAAAGATCAATCAAGGAATGCCATGATCTTCAACTTGTTTAAACCTCTCAAACATCCACAATTGATCAAAAGGACTCCCACTACAAGTATTAAGCACAAGGCTGCCCCCTTCTAGGTGGATCAAGCCTCAAGATCGCCAGTGTCACCAAATTCGGGTTTTGATCGACTAGGGCCTCCAGATGGAAAATTTCCTCTGGGAATGATCCAATGCCTCAAAGCATATCCTAATATGCTCCATGGAACCTCATAGACCCAATCATCAAGTCAATTTGACCTCAGGGGATGCATACATCAAAAATCAGGAATTAGGGTTTCTTGACCTAATTCACCCCTAAGTTGACTTTTGGGACAAATAATGAGCCAAGGCCTCAAGATAGGATTTGAGGGTCTCTAACATACTACATTGATCCATTTGTGACAATGGATTGATCCAAGAAGCTTGAGCAACAAGTCTCAATTTCATCTGAACCACAGTTAGGGTTTCGCGGGAAAAGTCAACTGTAACTTTGACTTTTGACCAGGACATGCTCCCAAACCCTAGGATATGATTCAATACACCCTATAACCCCCATGTAACATGTCCATCAAGTTTGATTTAGGTCAAGGACATGATTTCCTAAAGGATTGCACAGTTTGGAATTCATCTGCTAAAAAGTCAACTGTGCACAAAAGTCAACTTTGACTTTTTGATATTTTTCACAAAAATGGTTTTTTAACCCTAAAATGATGTTAATGTATGATTTGAATCATCATTCATCAAGAAAAATCAAAGAAAGTGAGATAACTTATAAAAGGGGTAACCATAAAAACTTAGAAAATTTTCTAAGTTATGAACAAAGTGGCAAGGGTACCAACTTTGGAGGATCATAACTCCTAAACCACAAAGCCATTTTTCCTCATCCAAAGCTTGATTTGTAGATCTCATGGCCCTCTAAAAAAATATAAAAACTGACCCCCCTCCAAATTCCTCATGGATTTTGAGTTATGGAGTGATCAAAATCACAAAAAGTGAAAATGTCACTTTTTTCAAACACTTAGTGAAATTTTCACTAAGTCAGAATCTGCCTTCACTTTTTTCCAAATGTAGGGACATTTTTCACTTGGATCCAAAAAGTATCAAAACCAAATATGATCAAACAGTTGTTGTATCATATGAGGGCTTTCCAAAATGACCAAGAACATCACCAAATTCAACTTGAGCCATGAGATATGACAATGGCAATATGCCTTGCTGAAAATTACCAAGGCTAGGCAAAATTTTGCATTTTTGCTCGATTTACCAAAATCAGATAATTCCTAGCCTTATCATCACTTTGGACACCTCTGAGGATCAAATCTAAAGGGTACAATCACTAAGTCAAGCCTCCAAAGTCTTTGGAATAAGAAGTAGCATGCCAAACCTAAAAATCCCTAAAAGAGGGACAAGACTCCAATTTTGGATTAAAGCATTTAATAGATACTTAGAGGTGGCATGGAC
Organism: Lathyrus tuberosus; assembly: GCA_022829125.1. Taxonomy (NCBI): domain Eukaryota; kingdom Viridiplantae; phylum Streptophyta; class Magnoliopsida; order Fabales; family Fabaceae; genus Lathyrus; species Lathyrus tuberosus. The sequence continues at coordinate 8,887,625 of JALAZF010000248.1, forward strand.
TGACACATTTGCAACTGAATTCAGACAAAATTCCTCTAACAACTAGGGAACCAAAGCTCCGTGCTCTAACCTCTAGTCAATGGCTAGAGGAGACTTGGATTTCCATTGGCCAACATTGGCCAAACCTCTGCTGCAGTTGCCATTCACTATTGATCCCAAAACAAACTTGATCTACTATAAATAGAGCTCATTTGTGCTCAATTTGAGTACACCAAAGCCATCAAACAGATGCTTTCCACAAAATCCCTCTCTTTAGGCCAAAATACCTTCTTTAGCAAGGTAACTCTGAGTTTTTGAGTTTGAGAGCAATTCCAATCAAACCAATCACACACACACCTCAGAAACATCATATGTAGGTGATTCAAACTCTCACAAGTGACCTGTAACATCAAAATCACAAAGTCACCTCTCAAAACCTCAAAATAGGCCTTTTGTGCATTTTTCAAGCCATGTCTTGAATCAGTCACTTTCCAAACTAGCTGATTCCACTCATCCTAAAAGCTTCTAAGGGATCATTTGAGAGTGTCCAAAGCATCAAATCATTTCTGGAACAAGAGGTTTGACAGATTGCACAAAAACTCCAAAAAGCTCAAAAAGAGGTAAGCCTCATGACTTGAACTTTACAAAATATGCATTGCTTTGAGGTCCACTGATCATGCACACCTCATACATGTTATATATGTTGTGTTTGAACCAATTGATCATGTAATTCATGCCTGTATCAAAGTCTAGCATAGAAAATGCAATTATAGGCCTTTTTCAAAACCACTATCGAGTTTTGAGGAGGGAGTATGATCTGAAAAAATACCACCACCATTGGATTCCTTGTGAAATTCTAGGCCAAATGCATATAAATTTTGTCTCAAACCATTAAGAAATGAGAAAGTTATGACCTTCACGTTTCTGAGCCAAAACTTGTCTTGCTTTGCCTTGGGCCAGGCCTAAAACCAAGGCATGACTTGAATATTTGTGTTTTCACTTCAAACAATGGATGTATCACCACTCCAGTGGTAAGGCACGTGCCCTATAACCTTGAGGTCGTGGGTTCAAACCCCACCCATGCCATTTTGTGTTTTTTCACATTTTTTCTATTTTTCCAATGTTTTTATGTTTTATTAATTAATTGGAAAATTAATAACTCTCTCAATTTTAATTATTTTTTATTGGTTCTTTTTGGAAAAAATCACAAAAATATTGAAATATTTTATTCCACAAAAAAATCAGGTTTATATTATTTATTTAATATCATTAGTATTTTTGTGAATAAATTCATTTTTTATTGTTTTTAAACATTTTAAAAGTGAATATTTACTTTGAAAATCAAAATCAAATGAGTTTTAATATCCCTTGTGATTAATCCCTCATATTTAAATCTTAAACAAAAATCACAAGTGGTTTATTCAAATTCATTTGGTATTTTTCGTTGATTTTCTTTAAATATTTACTTTTATAGGAAACAAATTAGGGTTTCTTTGATTTTCACCCTCACAAATCATTTTCAAACTTTCATGGGACTCTAATAGAGTGTAAGACCCAATCCCCCTTTTAACCAAAACAATTTTGGGCCACAGATATTGTATAAGTCCCTCTGCGTTAAAAGAAACCTCGGCGCGATCGCCGTTTCAAAAATCAAATCCAAATGGGCCTACCTTTGTGTTATAAGCCCCATGTCTTTTTTTGGGCCTCTATTAGAGTGTAAGACCCAATCATTTGTAAATACAACCTATTTTTGGGCCTCACTTATTGTATAAGTCCCGTTGTATTTTAAAAAGTTCGGCGCGATCGTCGCCCGTTTTAAAACAAACCAACTGGGCCTCTCCTCGAGCTATAAGACCTATTCAAAACTTTTGGGCCTCTATTAGAGTGTAAGACCCAATCCTTTGTAAATAAAAGGGTTAATTATGAGTTACCCCCCTGACATATGAGCGTGTTTTAGTTTACCCCCCCCCCCCCCACCGTTGCCATAGGCAGATTTTGGCAACGCTTTTTTCAAAAAAAACCGTTGCCTAAAGGCATGGAGGGGGGTAAATCAAAATTCGCTCATATGTCAGGGGGGTAAATAACAATTAACCCTAAATAAAACCTTTTTTTGGGCCTCACTTATTGTATAAGTCCCGTTGTATTTCAAAAGTTCGGCGCGACCATCGCCCGTTTAAGATAAAACCCTGGGTCTTTCCTCAAGCTATAAGACCCACTCAAAACTCTTTTGGGCCTCTATTAGAGTATAAGACCCAACCCATTTGAAAACCAAACCATTTTTCGGCCTCAGTCATTGTATAAGACCCACTGCGTTTTCAAAATCTCGGTGCGATCGCCATTTCAAACGAAAAATCATCTGGGCCCACCCTCGTGTTGTAAGCCTCATTCCTTTTCTTTAAACACTTTTGGGCCTCTTGAGAGAGTGTAAGACCCATCTCTTTGTACATAAAACCTTTTTTTGGGCCTCAGTCACTTGTATAAGTCCCTGCAAAAACAACAGTGCAAACACTGATGAAAACCTGGGCCTCTCCTTGAGCTGTAAGCCCCACTCTTTCTTTTCAAAGCACTTTATCCTTTGATTTTGAATAAAATATTGTTATCAAAGTTTTTCTTTGTTGAACAAACTAATAAAACAACATGCAAGCTCTACAACCGAGTAAATGTTTACCTGCTTTCATTTACTGCTTCCATATAAATGTAACTGTATTGTGGGGCTATTTCACTGTAAGTCTTCTTTCATAAACTCATATCAACTGTGTAATAATAGTATAGATATTTAGAGTTTCCCCGGCAACTACGTCTAGAACTAGGTAAAGCCTGTTGATCACTCTTAAAGATAGACAAAACTAGATCCCCAATAGGAGCGCCAGATATAGTCTTCTCTTTGGCTATCACTCCTAGGAACTGTCAAGAGACTCTACTCCCCAGAGTTGATCGATTCTCTGTGAATAGCATCTCTTGAGTTTCTTCCAAATTCTCAAACTTTCCAGGCTTGATCTATTCTCTGTGAATAGTCTGTCTTGAATTTCTCGGGGTTTGGGGACCCACAGGCTTCTTAAAAGCATCCCAGCCTCCTCTTGGGCTTAGTACAAGGACCCGTCGGCTTCTTAGAAGTATTCACAACCTCCTCTTAGGCTTCGTATAAATGATTTCTTCCTCCGGGAATGATAGCCTCCTCTTGGGCTTAGTACAAATTGTCCCTCGGCTTCTTAAAAGTTTCCAGCCTCCTCTTGGGCTTCGTACAAATTGTCTCGACGACCTCCTAGAGGTATAGGAACAGAAATTAGTCATCTTAATAGAACAGTCTTTCAAAGAGTCTAGATCCTACTACTGTTTCTTAAAGCATAGTACAAAAGATAAAACTCTAGACTTGGACGGTCTAATTTCCTTGAGTCTCAAAGAAATTCTCAAGCTCCCTTCAAAAATAGGAAGAAACCCTGTAGACTCAGACAGTTACAATATGCTTTGGGTTTCCTATTTCCTTAAAGAACAGGAGATAACCCTGATCCTCTGATCAAATCCATGAGTACAACATTACTCATATAAGAACTGATTTTCTCTTTGAACCAACATATTGGACCTGTCACTCAACTGAAACAGTTACAATAGCCTCCTTTTGGGCTTTGTACAAATGATTCTCTCCAACAGAGTTAACCTTTTTAGACTCTCTTGTTAAGTCAAACTCTTCTAGCCACCATCTCGGGCTTCGTACGAGATACAAAAGACTCTCTTGTTGAGTCAAACAGCCTCTATCTCGGGATTTATACGAGATACCAAAAGACTCTCTTGTTGAGTCAAACAACCTCTATCTCGGGCTTTATACGAGATACCAAAGACTCTCTTGTTGAGTCAAACATATTTCGCCTCCATCTCGGGCTTTGTACGAGATACAAAAAGACTCTCTTGTTGAGTCAAACAACTTTTAGCTTCCGTCTTGGGCTTCGTACAAGACACATACAAAAGAACTCTCTTGTTGAGTTAACCCTTTTAGCCTCTCTCTCGGGCTTCGTACGAGACACACAAAAACACCCTCTTGTTGGGCCAATAGCCTCCTCTTAGGCTTTGTATAAGGAAACCCTGGTAGAGCCAATCAACCTTTTAGCATCGAAGTTGTGCCTCGTTCACAGTATATAAACATCAACAACTCCTTTCCCTTCATCTAGTTGTTGTAAGCGGCAAGCCTCTGGATCATTTACATCCATGCCACTGTCCATCTTTTAGCATGAGAAATTCCTAAGGAAAGATGGCATTGCTCTACACTGAGTTAAAGTCTTTTCCTCTAGGTTGGAAAGCCCTATGAAGGAAATTATGGCATTGCCGGATTCACATATCCCGGTTAAAGTAATTCTCCTTTATAAATAGTTGTGACAGACAAACCCCTCTTTAGAAATGACAAATTCTCTCTAAAGTCGAGACTTTCAGCTTCATATCTTGGGCTTTGAACAAGATACCAACCAACTTCAGCTTCACATCTTGGGCTTTAAACAAAATACAAATAGACCCTTCAGCTTCACATCTTGGGCTTTGAACAAGATACTAAACCACCTTTCGCTTCACGTCTTGGGCTTTGAACAAGACACCAAAACACCATTTCCTCCCATAGAATAGGAGGAACTACGATAGCTCTGATTTCCCTGTTTCGGAAAACGGGAATACGTAGGCGTAAGATTGAAAGAAAAATCTTAGCGAGCACACTAATCAAAAAACCCACAATCCCATATCTTCATACATCAATCAACAAGCATCAGTCCTAACATCCTACCCATACCCATGAGCAGTCCTGTCATTTCAGCCTTAAAAAAAGTAAGAAGAAAAAGGCCCCATTACCATATAGCATCTGTAACTTAACAGACCGCTGTTTAAACTCAGTATGCAAGCAGGGTTAATTGGAGACATCTATTTCCCTTCCTTCATCAGCTTCAATAGGATAAAAAATGAATCGACCTGTAGTAACCCCAAAGAGCGACAGTGCTTAAGAACCATGTCCAAAAATCGCTCACTACAAAAAAGTGGCACCCACCGTGGGGCCTTTCTTTGGTCAAAACCTTTAAATTAGGAAGGAACCACATAATGGCGACTCTGTTGGGGAGCCATTTTCTGTCAGGAACATAGGATTCATAGCTCTTAAAAGTCTAGGACATTAGGACAAATATATATACTGCTTTTCCTAATTGATATATGTGTTTATTTTTCTGCTAATGGGAATGCGTGTGATGCCGCATGTGGAAAGATTGAGTATACACCTAGGAAAAACCCCTTTTAGTGGTGTGGAAGCTATCGGAAATAGTTGTCACGCGATACCACCCTCTTCTGAGGATTCTTCGAAAAACACCACCTAGCACGGTTCCTGGCCCGCTGGTGTTTTCTCGGCAAGAATTGATGATGATGAGAGACAGATACAAAAATCACTAGTAAACCTTTGGGATGGGTAGAGCCTTGACTCCATGACACCGACCCTTTGACCCCATTTTTTTTCTATGTTTTTGTGTGCTGCATTCATGCATTCATTTAAAAAACATTAAAACAAAGTAAAATCTTCTCTTCTAGTCTCTCTTTTTCAAATTAAACTAAGACAGTGATTGCAAATGTCAGAGAAAAGATTGCGCTCATGGATTTCGGTAGAAGGAGAACTCATAAGTATACCTTCAAGGTTCCAAAACTAGAGGATTTGAGAGGTTTGGCGAGAATGATCACAAACCAAGAGGCTTTCAGAGCCAAGTACGGAGGGCTGCTATCTCTATTAAGGGCCCATGTGATTGAGGGAATCATGGAGGCACTCATTCAGTTTTACGATCCGGTTTATCACTGTTTTACATTCCCAGATTATCAACTAGCACCAACGCTGGAGGAGTATTCTCATCTGATCGATTTACACATCACTGATCGAGCTCCATTTTCTGGACTGGAAGAAATTCCAAAGGATCAGACCATTGCAAGAGCAATTTATTTGGATGAGTTATAAGTCAAGACTCACATTCCAGCCCAGTTCCTGACAAAGAAGGCCCTATATTTCGCTAGTATAGGGAACGTGACTGCTTTTGAAAGCATCTTTGTTTTACTCACCTACGGATTATTTTTGTTGCCCAACATTAATAACTTCGTTGATGTTAACTCCATTAAGGTTTTTCTCATTGGAAACCCTGTACCAACCTTGCTCGCAAACGCTTATCATTCTGTACACTTAGGAAATTTGTACAGTGGAGGGGAGATCACGTGCTGTGTACCCCTGGTATACAAATGGTTCATCTCTCATTTGCCTAAGTCTGCCACTTTTTGGGATCACAAGTGTGCCTTACGTTGGTAGCAGAAAATCATGTCTCTTACCAACTCTGACATAGATTGGTGTAATAGGAGTTATGAGGGAATCAGGATCATTGACCGTTGTGGAAACTTCCCCAATGTACCCCTCATAGGAACTAAGGGGGGAATCAACTATCATCCGGTGTTAGTTCGTCGTCAATTTGGATACCCGATGAGGCATGTCCCGCACAACGCTCATCTGGAAGGTCTTTTCTTCAAGGAAGGTGAATATGACAGAGCACTAAAGATGGAAATAGTGCACGCTTGGAAACACGTTCATAAGAAAGGATGGGAGTCTCTAGGAAAATCGAATTGTGTCTCGGTGGAGCCTTATCTCCACTGGGTACAAACTAGAGCTCTCAAGCTAAAGATGCCTTATCTTCATCATGGAGTTCTTCTGCCAAGGGAATCTATCTTGTACTTCATGACTGAAACAGAAAAACTCCAGGTTACTCTCAACAAAGTCTAACGGGAGAGGAGGTCTTGGAAGAACAAGTACCGCATTCTCAATGTGGAGTGTATCAAAATACAGCAACTACTGAAAGATAAGGATGCTCTGATTGAGATTTTGAAGCAACATGCTGTAGAAAATCAGGATGACCAAAGGAATTTGCTCACACCTTTAACTTGGCAAAGGAATCACAACCCGACAACGGCCCAAGAGCCCCGGTCCAAGAAAAGGAAAGTGCCAGAATCAGCACCTGAGTTCTCCTCAGAGAGGACTTGGGATCCATTAGCTTAGGTTTCCTTTTTAGCACTTTGTAATCTACTATATTTCCATGATCCTTTGAATTTAATAAAATGGGGTTTTCCCCACTGTTTGATATTTGCAATCTAATTGTCGAAGTTTATTTTGATTAAACCAAAAAACAATTAATATGATCATTGCATTCATCATTCCCACGTAACGTGGTCCTCTTACCTACGAATCTCAAGTTTGTGTCTCGATTCTAGAGTCAAACTGTCTCATTCGTACAATACTCGGGCCAATCGTCAAAAAAAGATGGATGGTCTTGAGGAAGAGAATAGAGAGTTGAAAGAAGAGATCGACGCCCTGAGAAAGGATATGAGAAAGCTTTGTAACGACATGCAAGCCATGGCAGAAGCTCAGCTACAAAGAACTGTGATCTCAGAGATCACCTCAATGCCCATAGTGGCAAAGTATGATCCTAGGTATCAAATATCGAAAGATCGTCCCTGGGGCATGCCTGTTAACTCTATCCCAGAAGGATATATTCCGCCGATCACTGAGGATCAGGGAATCATAGTAGAAGCCGCTGGGCCTGAAGGTTATAAACTTCGGGAAAGCAAAGATGCCAGGGGCATATTGAGGACTCCTGAAGGTTACAAACTTTGGGAAGCGCCAAGGTTCACCACCGTAGTCACGGTACCACCCCCTGTGGTGCACACTGCCCCGGAAGGACAGATTCCACAGATACCTTCTGGTAGAAAGGAAACTATGTTTGACATAATGGATGAATTCCAGGAGCAGTTCTTAGAAATGCAGAAGGAACTGTAAGCCATTCGTGGTCAGGATTTATTTGGAAAGGACGCCACAGACCTTTGTCTGGTCCCCAATGTGAAAGTTCCGCACAAGTTCCAAGTGCCCGACTTTGAAAAATACAAGGGTAACTTTTGCGCTCAGAGTCACTTGGTGATGTATGCTCGGCGAATGTCAGCTCAGACAGAGAATCAGGACCTACTGATTCACTACTTTCAGGATAGTTTAACCGGTGCCGCCTTAAAATGGTACATGGGTTTAAACCGTGCTACGATTAGCACATTCAGAGATCTTGGCACTACCTTCGTCCAACAATACAAGTACAATTAGGACATGGCACCAGACAGAGATCAACTCAGATCAATGTCACAAAAGGACAAGGAAACCTTTAAGGAGTACGCTCAGAGATGGCGTGAGATCGCCGCCCAAATTTGTCCACCTCTTGAGGAAAAAGAGATGACAAAGATCTTCTTAAAGACCTTGAGCTCATTTTACTACGACAGAATGGTTGCCAGTGCGCCCATTGATTTCACCGAAATGGTCGGTATGGGAGTTCTTCTTGAGGAAGCCATCCGAGAACGACGTTTAGAAAAAGACGTTGGATCATCAAGTAGTACAAAATGATACGGTAGTGTTCTCCCTAAGAAAAAAGAGCAAGATATTGGGAATATCTCTCTTGGAAAGCAAAGGCGACGTTATCAACCAGTAGCAGCTGTGACTCCTGCTATCAACCCCGCGCCTATTCCTACGTATTAGCCTCAGGTTGCGCAGAGCCAACTTAATTAGCAGCAAAGGACACAACAACCTCTTCAGCAGGCTCGTCCTCAATACAACAACAACGGTACAACGCGACCTCAAGGATTTGATCCTATACCCGTATCGTACGCAGAACTATTTCCGTTACTACTAGCCAAGGGGCACATCCAGACTAAGTCCCCTCTTACAGTACCGGAAAATCCACCTTTTTGGTTCAAAGCGGATCAGACTTGCCCTTATCATCAAAGAGGATCAGGGCATAACATAGAGAATTATCTTAATTTCAAATTCGACGTGAAAAAGCTTGTTAGGAGCGGGCTCTTATCTTTCAAAGATACGAATCCCAATGTTCTCATGAACCCACTGCCTCAACACGAGAAAGCTGCAGTCAACCTGATAAAGGGAGAGTCTAACAACGTCTATCAAATTCACGATGTACTCTTCTTGAGGAACAATCTGGTGAAGATGCATTGTAGACAGAGTGGATATGGCCATGTTCCACCTCATAATTATCATTAATGTGATATCTGCTCTAAAAGTAATCGAGGATGTTCTATGGTGCAATAAGCTCTACAGGAACAGATGGATCTCGGATGGATCCAAGAGCACCGAGTTCGTGGAGTTAACATGGTTTATACGAATTCCAACATCATTCAGAACCACGACATCCGTGCGATGAATGTCAACTTGGTGGCAATGCACTCAAGGCAAAGCCAATATCATAATCTGCTGCGGCACGATTACAGTTCCTGTCTGACTTGCTCGATAAACAAATAGGGATGCTCTTTTGTACAAGAGGCCCTCCAGCATCAAATGGATCTTGGATGGATCCAGGACTACCATGACAAGAATCCCTATCAGATCAACATGGTTCAAATCTTCAATATTCGCTTAATGAATACCAACCTGGTAGAGTTACATGCTGAGCAGGTCCGACTCGGGCTCCTGATATCACATGATTACCAAAGCTATAAAGCGGGTTGTGAAAATGATCAAGGTTGTGCTCTTGTCCAGGAGGCACTTCAGCACTTGTTTAATCATTGGTGGCTTCTCATCTATATGGATGAAGACACTCAGCAGATTAGTATCAATAACAGGAACCCTACTCGGCGTCAAAGTCCGGATGTCCGATATGTGGAAACTAACCTAGTAAAGTTGCATTGCATTCAAAGCGGGCGTGGCCAGGTGGCGCCACACAACTATGAACATTGTAGAGTCTGTTCGGAAAGTAACCAAGGGTGCTACCTTGTGAGAGCAGCTCTTCAGGGTCAGGTAGATCGTAGAGAGATTCGCCCATATCCAGGTTCCGGACTAATCAACTGGTCGCCGAACTATCTTGCTGATCAAATTGAGGACGTTGTCGTAATATCTGATCATCAGAGGGCAAGGGATGTTTTTGCCATCATCCCTCTACTTGACGAATCGAAAGTTCCTAACCAGGAACAGATCGAGATTACTTACAATGGTCAGAAAAACCAGAAGGTTCCCATAGTCATCTATCTACCGAGACCACTACCGTATGAATCAACTAAGGTTATCCCTTACAAATACGGTGCAACAACAGTTGAAAATGGAAAGGAAATTCCATTACCCTCCGTCGTAAATATTGCAGACATCAGTCGTGTAACACGGAGTGGTAGAATCTTCAACAGAGGAGTTGGAGAGTCCAACAAAGAAAAGGAACTTCAGACTAAACTTCCCGATCCACCAGTCGGTCAATCCAGTAATCCCGACCTTTCAAAAAATGATGATGAAATGCTGAAACTCATCCAAAGGAGTAAATACAACATTGTCGATCAACTTTTACAAACTCCTTCATAGATCTCAGTATTATCACTGTTACTCAGTTCAGAAGCGCACAGGGAGGCTCTACAGAAAGTCTTGGAGCAAGCCTTTATGGAACAGGATGTAACAATCAGAAAGTTTGATAGTATCGTCTCTAGCATCACTTCCTGCAATAATTTGGGATTTAGTGATGAGGAATTACCTGAAGAGGGTCGCCGTCATAACATGGCGCTCAATATTACAGTTAACTGCCAGGACGATGCTTTGGCCAGCGTACTGGTAGACACAGGGTCATCCCTGAATGTTATACCGAAGTCCACTTTGAGGCAATTATCATTCAAAGGCCCTCCGATGAGAATCAGTGAGGTTGTCGTCAAAGCGTTTGACGGATCCAGAAAAACAGTTATCGGCGAAGTCGACCTTCCCATAATTATCGATACTCACACTTTCCAAGTCACTTTCCAGGTCATGGACATCCGGCCAACGTACAATTGTTTATTAGGAAGACCTTGGATACATCAAGCTGGAGCGGTCACCCCGACTCTTCACCAAAAGCTAAAGTTTGTCCAGAACGGCTAACTCATCACAATCTATGGGGAAAGGCTTTGCTCGTAAGCAATTTATCGTCATCCACTTATGTGGAACCGGAAGGGATAATCGAAACCCAGTTCCAAACGCTTTCCCTACACAAGGACGGTCAATCCAAAGGGGGAACTTCCATTTCCTCATACAAAGATGTTAGCAAAGCGGTCGAAGGTGCCCATACAACAGGATGGGGACAGCTTATCATTCCTACTGACAATAAAATAAAGAAGGGTCTTGGTTTTTCTGCAACCTGTACCCAGACAGCTGCCAACGATGAAAGTCTTCATCCCATTCAGAACTTCTTCCACAGTGGAGGCTTCCTTCAACCAGTGACTCAAGAAGTACACACTATCAATGAGGAGGATCCCTCTGACACAGATGAGGAGTAGAAGTCCTACCTCAATGAGGACGGTTATATATCTCAGGACGAAACGCAGACTCCCTTTTGCTTTCCTACACAGAGCCCAAGATTTATACCCAGGTCGGACGTCGAAATGATATATGGAGATTATGATCCGGAAGGATGCTGTGCTCCACCAAATTCATTAGAGGAAGACACTCCGATGAAGGATAATTTTGACTACACCTACTATGGTCTGATGGATGGTCTGCCGATGTGGCAACCTTACCCAGGAGATTTGGGGCAAGAAAGTCAGCCGAGCAATGGAAATCAGCTGAGCCTCATTAAGCAGAATACCTGCGTCCCCACCATGTCATGGGATTAACACTCAGGTTATTCAGAGCCTGCTCAGCATGACGATGAATTTACAACGTTTGTAGGACTAGAATTCATCAACTACGCTTTTCCTGAGGTCAACGTCATCGAGAGAGATGACTCCCCCAGTTCCAAAGAAGTGTGGGACACCTTGGGACAACCAAATGGAAAATTTGACTATATGGTCAAGTACACCTCTCCCGAAAGCTCCCGTATCAGGCTCGAAGATATCCAGCCAACTGGATGGGGAGATACAGCTGAGAGCACCAATACTCTACAAAATGCAATAGAGGAATCCTCCTATGACAACTCTGCCTGAGAGACAGATTTCAATGATCATGCTCCACCAGAAATCAGCGTTATTGCTAAAGACAAATAAAGGAAGGTACTAGACTTTGTGATTCACCGAGGAGTTCGCCGCCAATGGGCTGCTGTCGATGTTCCGAAGATTGTTCATAAGTCTAAGTAATTGCCATCTTTAACTTTTCACCCTGCCCAGGTGAAACGGATGTTTTGATAGGGCTCGCTTTCTGTAAATTTTCCCTCTTCGCTTCATCCAAAGCGACAGAGCTTTGTTTTATAGGGTTGTAGTTTCAAGAATCGACTTGTTCATTAATAAAATAACGTCGTTCTGTAATTTCCGCATTAATTATTGTTTTCTCTTTTTGTTTTTCTGAAAATGGTAATCCTAAAAAACAATTCAAATAATAAAAACAAGCAGTAATAAAAAAATATACACTGCACACACTTACATTTCCTCTATCTCTTCTAAACACGAATCATCACGTCATGCAGATTGCATGTTTTAAACCCAGTTGAAACATACGATCTGATGCCTTCTCCCGACTTTGAATTCCCGATATTTGGGGCTGAAGAAGAAGTTGACGACGAAATTCCAGAGGAGATCTCCCGACTACTCAGACAAGAGGAAAGGTCCATTGAACCTCACAAAGAGCTGTTGGAAACGATCAACGTGGGTTCAGAAAAAGAGAGAAAAGAAATCAGGATTAGGGCACTGCTCATACCAACTGCCAGAGAGAGTTTAACAAAGTTTCTCAGAGAGTTTCCCAATGTGTTTGCTTGGTCCTATCTGGACATGCCAGGGTTGGATACCAGCATTGTGGAGCATCACTTACCGTCAAGATCGGAATGTCCGCCAGTAAAGCAAAGGTTGAGACGGACTCACCCGAACATGGCCATCAAAATCAAAGAGGAGGTACAAAAACAGATCGACGCGGGTTTCCTCGCTACGTCAGAATATCCTCAATGGTTAGCCAACATTGTACCCGTTCCAAAAAAGGACGGAAAGGTCAGAATGTGTGTCGACTACAGGGATCTAAACAAGGCTAGTCCAAAGGATGACTTTCCTTTACCACACATTGACATGCTGGTAGACAGTACATCAAAGTTCAAAGTTTTCTCCTTCATGGATGGATTCTCGGGCTATAACCAGATCAAAATGGCACCGAAAGACATGGAGAAACTTCGTTCATTACCCCATGGGGTACCTTTGGTTACAAGGTAATGCCATTCGGTTTGAAGAACGTCGGGGCTACCTATCAAAGGGCCATGACTACTCTGTTTCATGACATGATACACAAGGAAATTGAGGTATATGTCGATGACATAATTGCCAAATCTCAGACAGAAGAGGAGTATGTGACCCACCTGTCAAAACTATTCGAGCGTTTGAGAAAGTACAAACGCCACTTGAATCCCAACAAATGCACCTTCGGTGTCCGATCAGGGAAACTATTAGGGTTCATCATCAGCCAGAAAGGAATTGAGGTTGATCCTGACAAGGTCAAGGCCATTCAAGAAATGCCTTCTCTGAAAACGGAAAAACAAGTCAGAGGATTCCTGGGACGTTTGAACTACATCTCCAGATTCATATTCCTTATGACTGCCACATGTGCGCCGATTTTCAAATTACTCAAAAAGAATCAGGATTGCGTTTGGACAGAAGACTGTCAAACCGCCTTCGACGGTATTAAGGAATATTTGTCGAACCCACCGATTTTATCCCCTCCAGTGGAAGGAATACCACTGATCATTTACCTCACAGTCCTAGAGGACTCAATGGGATGTGTACTTGGCCAACAAGATGAAACCAAAAGGAAAGAGTCTGCCATCTACTATTTGAGCAAGAAGTTTACCGACTGTGAAACTCGGTACACTATGCTTGAGAAAACTTGCTGTGCTTTGGCTTGGGCAGCCAAACGTCTTCGCCAATACATGATTCATCACACCACTTGGTTGGTCTCTGAGATGGATCCAATCAAGTATGTCTTTGAAAAGCTTGCTCTCACGGGAAGGATTGCCCATTGATAGATGTTGCTATCAGAATATGACATAGAGTACCACTCTCAGAAAGCCGTTAAAGGAAGTATTTTAGTCGATCATTTGGCTCATCAACCGATTGAAAATCAGGAATCAATCAGGTTTGACTTCCCAGACGAAGATGTCATGTATCTAAAAATGAAAGACTGCGATGAACTGCTACCCAGTGAAGGGCCAGAACCGGGTTCCCAATGGGGACTAATCTTTGACGGAGCAGTTAATCAGTACGGAAAAGGAATTGGGGCAATCATTGTTACCCCTCAGGGTACCCACATTCCTTTCACTGCCAGACTTACGTTTAAATGTACAAACAACGAGGCCGAATATGAAGCTTGCATCATGGGTCTCGAAGAAGCGATCGACTTAAGGATCAAGAACCTAGACGTATATGGCAATTCAGCCTTGGTTATCAATCAGATAAAAGGAGATTGGAACACATACCAATCAGGATTGATTCCTTACAAAGACTATGCGAGAAGGTTGTTACCTTTCTTCAACAGAATCGAGTTTCATCATATCCCTCATGAGGAGAATCACATGGCTGATGCATTAGGCACTCTCTCTTCCATGATTAGTGTAGGTCAATGGAACGACCTACCTAAGATCGACATCATGCGCCTTGAACGGTCCGCTTACATCTTCATGATCGAAGCAGCCATAGACGACAAATGCTTCCTTCAGGAACAAGAGTACCCACCTGGGGCATCCAGGAAAGACAGAAACACCCTCAGTAGACTGACTGGCAGCTTCTTCCTGAGCGGTGACACACTCTAGAAGAGAAACTTCGACATGGTCTTGCTTCGATGTGTAGACAGACCAAAAGCAGACATGTTGATAAAAGAAATTCACGAAGGGTCCTTTGGCACTCATACCAATGGACACACAATGGTGAGAAAAATTCTAAGAGCAGGGTACTATTGGTTGACAATGGAATCCGATTGCTACAAGTACATGAGGAGGTGTCACAAGTGTCAGATATACTCCGACAAAATTCATGTACCGCCAACACATCTCAAAGTTCTTTCTTCCCCATTGCCTTTTTCCATATGGGGAATCAACATGATTAGCATGATTGAACCTAAGGCTTCAAACGAACATTGCTTCATCTTGGTAGCCATTGATTACTTCACCAAGTGGGTCGAAGAAGTGTCATTCGCTAATATAACCTGACAAGTGGTGGTCCGATTTATCAAAAACAATATCATCTGCCGTTATGGTGTGCCGAGCCAGATCATTACTGGTAATGGATCTAACTTGAACAATAAGATGATGAAAGAGTTATGTACAGAGTTGAAGATCGAACCCCATAACTCATCCCTCTACCGACCCAAGATGAACGGAGTGGTAGAAGCGGCTAACAAGAACATCAAGAAGATCGTTCAAAAGATGACAGTAACCTACAAAGACTGGCACGAGATACTACCCTTTGCTCTTCATGGTTATCGCACATCTGTCCGCACTTCAACAGGGGCAACCCCTTTCTCTCTAGTATATGGCATGGAAGCATTGCTTCCCGTAGAAGTAGAGATCCCATCAATCAGGGTGTTGATGGAAGATAAGCTAACAGAAGCTGAATGGTGTCAGAGTCGACACAATGAACTCAACTTGATCGAAGAAACGCGAATCACGGCACTATGCCATGGCCAGTTGTATCAGCAAAGAATGAAGAAGGCGTTTGACAAAAAGGTTCAACCTCGCGTCTTTAGAAACGGAGACCTCGTGCTCAAGAAGATACAATCTTTTCTCACTGACTCTCGGGGCATATGGATTCCAAATTATGATGGGCCCTATGTGGTCACGAAAGCATTCTTAGGCGGCGCCTTGAGACTCGCATTCATGGACGGAGAGGAATTTGCCTACCCCACAAATGTTGATGTAGTCAAGAAATACTTCGCCTAAACTAAACTAAAAAAAAAAAACATCTCGGTGGATTGAAAACCCAAAAGGGCTGTCCAGGAAAAAATTAGAGACAAATAAATAAAAGAAAAATCATCCCGGTGGATTGGAAATCTCAAATTACAATCCAGGAAAAATTAGGGATAATGGCAAGTAACTATGTTCAACAGAGGTGAGTCCCTCAATAGCAGTTACACCATCCATTGGAGGAAAACACTAGTCAAGGTCCTCTTTGACAAAAGCTCAGGATGTCCCGAATTCAAAGTTGGTAGAAGGATAGTGGTCGTTATGTTTCAACGTAGCCCTTTTCCCTTAAATTACCATTTTCTAAGCTTTGTAAATACTCTATGGAATCACGCGCTTGGCTGATTTCCATCTTATCAATAAAATTTGAGCCCTTGTGCTTTTGTTTGTAATTCTCATTTGTTTTAGCTTTATAGAACGATGTTGTTAACATGATTAGCGATTCTTGAAATAAAACAAAAACGAATTTACTTGTAAAACTTTTTTCTGCTTTTAAAATATAGATGGCAATTTCTTTTGACTGTTGAACATCAAAAGAACATCGATCTCTTCTCTAAAAGTAAGTGAACGTCAAAGTGCAGAATCAAAGTACTCCTTCTAAATCAGAGCACCTGAACGAAGGATCAACTGTGTCGGAGACCTTATTCCATCCAACACCCTTGGTCGAGTTCTTATCTCCTAAGCCTGACCAACGGTATTCCCCGCAGGGACTATCTCTCCTAAGCAAGTTAGAATTGCTACTTTTGGACCAACGATACTTCTTCGCCCCGCGATGGACGAGTTTCCAGTCGTGTTCATCCATCAGTCCGTATGTCGCGTCAGTTTTTTCAGCATATACATACATCATGCATTATTGATTTACATTCATATTGCATCACTATCACTCTAGTCGGTCTTATCCCCTGGTGATAACAGTCCTCTCAATCGAGTTGTCAGCCCTTTCCTTGTCAGGAAGTGTTGTGTCTAAACAATCTCTCCTCCAGTTTATTTTTGGATTGAAGTTGGGTCCTCGACCACTTTGATAACATTAACCTCTGAAAGACCAGAAAACGTTCAACAAACATCATTCTTCGCCATTGAAGATGATATCCTTGCTTTCCCGGATTAAGGAAAATCCCCAGAGAAAGCCTCTTAAGCAGAGATTCGGCAGTACGACAATTTTTCTCCGAAAAAATCACTGATGAAAAGGTCATCGTCACCTCAAAATTGGATCCCATCATATGGAATTTCTCCGGGAAGATCCCGAGAAAAGTATGATGTAAGACCCCAAGCGGAAGCAGTATTTCAAAAGACTCGCTTTCCCCGATAGAGTCAACAAATGGCATCTCCAAACAGAGAAGTTTGTGCACCTCTACAACTCAGACGACTGGGTTCCCCAGCAACTCTGACATCAATTTTTTCTGTCAAATGGCATCTCCCAAGGAAAATTCGGCGAGAAGTTTGAGGAAGACCGCTACGAATAGCGTCCCTTGCAAATAAAGTTTATTGACAAAAGAAACTGAGACCAGTTCCTTGGTAGGAAACCAGGATCGAGGGGAAGTTTACAGCAGAAACTTAGACCAGATCCTTGGTTGGAAACCAGGATCGAGGGGAAGTTCATTTCAGCAACTGAGACCAGTTCCTTGGTTGGAAACCAGGATCGAGGGGAAGTTCATTTCAGCAACTGAGACCAGTTCCTTGGTTGGAAACCAGGATCGATGGGAAGTTTATTTCAGAAACTGAGGCCAGTTCCTTGGTAGGAAACCAGGATCGAGGGGAAGTTTATATCTGAAACTTAAACTAGTTCCTTGGTAAGAAACCAAGATCGAGGGGAAGTTTATATCAGAAACTTAGTCCATTTCCTTGGCTGAGGTCCAGGATCCAGGGGAAGTTTATATCAGAAACTTAGACCAGTTCCTTGGCTGAAGACTAGGATCGAGGGGAAGTTTTTACCTTTTCTAAGCATCATTGCTTAGCAAAAGAAGATGAATGCATGAACTACCATTCTTAACCACCATCAAAATTTCAGATATTTCGATATTTAATCCTCTTGCACCCCGAATGCCTGAATACCTTCGTCATTCACACCTTCGGGTCCAAGAAGATTAAATAGGGGCATCTGTCATACCCCAAATTTTGACCACTAAGATTTCCCATCATTGTACAATTCATAATCACAATATGGATGTACCTTTATGCCTCATCAATCTCCTCAAAGATGGGTGAGCATCCACTACAATAGAAATTAGGGTTTCAAGCCCTCTTTGAGCCTTAGCCAAAAGATCAATCAAGGAATGACATGATCTTCAACTTGTTTAAACCTCTCAAACATCCACAATTGATCAAAAGGACTCCCACTACAAGTATTAAGCACAAGGCTGCTCCTTTCTAGGTGGATCAAGCCTCAAGATCGCCAGTGTCACCAAATTAGGGTTTTGGTCGACCAGGGCCTCCAGATGGAAAATTTCCTCTGGGCATGAGCCAATTCCTCAAAGCATATCCTAATATGCTCCATGGAACCTCATGGACCCAATCATCAAGTCAATTTGACCTCAGGGGATGCATACATCAAAAATCAGGAATTAGGGTTTCTTGACCTAATTCACCCCTAAGTTGACTTTTGGGACAAATCATGAGCCAAGGCCTCAAGAGAGGATTTGAGGGTCTCTAACATACTACATTGATCCATTTGTGACAATGGACTGATCCAAGAAGCTTGAGCAACAAGTCTCAATTTCATCTGAACCACAGTTAGGGTTTCGCGGGAAAAGTCAACTGTAACTTTGACTTTTGACCAGGACATGCTCCCAAACCCTAGGACATGATTCAATACACCCTATAACCCCCATGGAACATGTCCATCAAGTTTGATTTAGGTAAAGGACATGATTTCCTAAAGGATTGCACAGTTTGGAATTCATCTGCTAAAAAGTCAACTGTGCACAAAAGTCAACTTTGACTTTTTGAGATTTTTCACAAAAATGGATTTTTAACCCTAAAATGATGTTAATGTATGATTTGGAACAAGAAGTAGCATGCCAAACCTAGAAATCCCTAAAAGAGGGACAAGACTCCAATTTTGGATTGAAGCATTTAATAGATGCTTAGAGGTGGCATGGACTGACACATTTGCAACAGAATTCAGTCAAGATTCCTCCAACAACTAGGGAACCAAAGCTCTGTGCTCTAATCTCTAGTCAATGGCTAGAGGAGACTTAGATTTCCATTGGCCAACATTGGCCAAACCTCTTCTGCAGTTGCCATTCACTATTGATCCCAAAACAAACTTGCTCTTCTATAAATAGAGCTCATTTGTGCTCAGTTTGAGTACACCAAAGCCATCAAAATCCCTCTCTTTAGGCCAAAATACCTTCTTTAGCAAGGTAACTCTGAGTTTTTGAGTTTGAGAGCAATTCCAATCAAACCAATCACACACACACACCTCATAAACATCATATGTAGGTGATCCAAACTCTCACAAGTGACCTGTAACCTCAAAATCACAAAGTCACCTCTCAAAACCTCAAAATAGGCCTTTTATGCATTTTTCAAGCCATGTCTTGATTCAGTCACTTTCCAAACCAGATAAAACCTCAAACACACTCCAAATGTCATCCTTGAACTGTCCCAAATGGTCCCCCCCATCTGGAACACCATTTGAGGGAGTTGCTATTTTGGTTATTTTAACCTCTTTTGCAAGAAAGGGCCAGTTTGTGGTTTTGCAGGTTCTAGCTGATTCCACTCATCCTAAAAGCTTCTAAGGGATCATTTGAGAGTGTCCAAAGCATCAAATCATTTCTGGAAAAAGAGGTTTGACATATTGCACAAAAACTCCAAAAAGCTCAAAAAGAGGTAAGCCTCATGACTTGAACTTTCCAAAATATGCATTGCTTTGAGGTCCACTGATCATGCACACCTCATACATGTTATATATGTTGTGTTTGAACCAATTGATCATGTAATTCATGCCTATATCAAAGTGTAGCATAGAAAATGCAATTATAGGCCTTTTTCAAAACCACTATCGGGTTTTGAGGAGGGAGTATGATCTGAAAAAAATACCACCACCATTAGATTCCTTGTGAAATTCTAGGCCAGATGCATATAAATTTTGTCTCAAACCATTAAGAAATGAGAAAGTTATGACCTTCACGTTTCTGAGCCAAAACTTGCCTTGTGTTGCCTTGGGCCAGGCCTAAAACCAAGGCATGACTTGTATATTTGTGTTTTCACTTCAAACAATGGAGGTATCACCACCCCAGTGGTAAGGCGCGCGCCCTATAACCTTGAGGTCGTGGGTTCAAACCCCACCCATGCCATTTTGTGTTTTTTTCACATTTTTGCTATTTTTCCAATGTTTTTATGTTTTATTAATTAATTGGAAAATTAATAACTCTCTCAATTTTAATTATTTTTTATTGGTTCTTTTTGCAAAAAAATCACAAAAATATTGAAATATTTTATTCCATAAAAAATATTAGGTTTATATTATTTATTTAATATAATTAGTATTTTGTGAATAAATTCATTTTTAATTATTTTTAAACATTTTAAAAGTGAATATTTACTTTGAAAATCAAAATCAAATGAGTTTTAATATCCCTTGTGATTAATCCCTCATTTTCAAATCTTAAACAAAAATCACAAGTGGTTTATTCAAATTCATTTGGTATTTTTCATTGATTTTCTTTAAATATTTACTTTTAAAGGAAACAAATTAGGGTTTCTTTGATTTTCACCCTCACAAATCATTTTCAAACACTCATGGGCCTCTAATAGAGTGTAAGACCCAATCCCCTTTTTAAACAAAACAATTTTGGGTCTCAGATATTATATAAGTCCCTCTGCGTTAAAAGAAACCTCAGCGCGATCATCGTTTCAAAAATCAAATCCAAATGGGCTTACCTTTGTGTTATAAGCCCCGTGTCTTATTTTTGGGCCTCTATTAGAGTGTAAGACCTAATCCTTTGTAAATACAACCTATTTTTGGGCCTCACTTATTGTATAAGTCCCGTTGTATTTCAAAAAGTTTGGCGCGATCGTCGCCCATTTTAAAACAAACCAACTGGGCCTCTCCTCCAGCTATAAGACCCATTCAAAACTTTTGGGCCTCTATTAGAGTGTAAGACCCAATCCTTTGTAAATACAACCTATTTTTGGGCCTCACTTATTGTATAAGTCCCGTTGTATTTCAAAAGTTCGGGGCGACCATCGCCCGTTTAAGATAAAACCCTGGGCCTCTCCTCGAGCTATAAGACCCACTCAAAACTCTTTTGAGCCTCTATTAGAGTGTAAGACCCAACCCCTTTGAAAACCAAACCATTTTTTGGCCCCAGTCATTGTATAAGACCCACTGCGTTTTCAAAATCTCGGCGCGATCGCCATTTCAAATGAAAAATCATCTGGGCCCACCCTCGTGTTGTAAGCCCCATTCCTTTTCTTTAAACACTTTTGGGCCTCTTAAGAGAGTGTAAGACCCATACCTTTGTACAAAAAACCTTTTTTGGGCCCCAGTCACTTGTATAAGTCCCTGCAAAAACAATAGTGCAAACACTGATGAAAACCTGGGCCTCTCCTTGAGCTGTAAGCCCCACTCTTTCTTTTCAAAGCATTTTCTCCTTTGATTTTGAATATAATATTGTTATCAAAGTTTTTCTTTGTTGAACAAACTAACAAAACAGCATGGAACCTCTACAACCGAATAAGTGTTTACCCGCTTTCATTTACCGCTTCCATATAAATATAACTATATTGTGGGGCTGTTTCACTGTAAGTCTTCTTTCATAAACTCATATCAACTGTGTAATAATAGTATAGATATTTAGAGTTTCCCCGGCAACTACGTCTAGAACTAGGTAAAGCCCGTTGATCACTCTTAAAGTTAGAAAAAACTAGATCCCCAATAAGAGCACCAGATACAGTCTTCTCTTCAGCTGTCACTCCTAGGAACTGTCAAGAGACTCTACTCCCCAGAGTTGATCTATTCTCCGTGAATAGCATCTCTTGAGTTTCTTCCAAATTCTCGAACTTTCATGGCTTGATCTATTCTCTGTGAATAGCCTGTCTTGAATTTCTCGGGGTTTGGGGACCCACAAGCTTCTTAAAAGCATCTCAGCCTCCTCTTGGGCTTAGTACAAGGACTCGTAGGCTTCTTAGAAGTATTCATAGCCTCCTCTTAGGCTTCGTATAAATGATTTCTTCCTCCGTGAATGATAACCTCCTCATGGGCTTAGTACAAATTGTCCCTCGGCTTCTTATAAGTTTTCAGCCTCCTCTTGGGCTTCGTACAAATTGTCCCGACGACCTCCTAGAGGTATAGGAACAGAAATTAGTCATCTTAATAGAACAATCTTTCAAAGAGTCTAGATCCTACTAGTGTTTCTTAAAGCATAGTACAAAAGATAAAACTCTAGAATTGGACGGTCTAATTTCCTTGAGTCTCAAAGACATTCTCAAGCTCCCTTCAAAAATCGGAAGAAACCCCGTAGACTCAGACAGTCACAATACCCTTTGGGTTTCCTATTTCCTTAAAGAACAGGAGATAACCCTGATCCTCTGATCAAATCCATGAGTACAACATTACTCATATAAGAACTGGTTTTCTCTTTGAACCAACATATTGGACCTGTCACTCAACTGAAACAGTTACAATAGCCTCCTCTTGGGCTTTGTACAAATGATTCTCTCCAGCAGATTTAACCTTTTTAGACTCTCTTGTTGAGTCAAACTCTTCTAGCCTCCATCTCGGGCTTCGTACGAGATACAAAAGACTCTCTTGTTGAGTCAAACAGCCTCTATCTCAGGCTTTATACGAGATACCAAAAGACTCTCTTGTTGAGTCAAACATCCTCTATCTTGGGCTTTATACGAGATACCAAAGACTCTCTTGTTGAGTTAAACATCTTTCGCCTCCATCTCGGGCTTTGTACGAGATACAAAAAGACTCTCTTGTTGAGTCAAAAAACTTTTAGCTTCGTTCTTGGGCTTCGTACAAGACACATACAAAAGCACTCTCTTGTTGAGTCAACCGATTTAGCCTCTCTCTCGGGCTTCGTACGAGACACACAAAAACATCCTCTTGTTGGGCCAATAGCCTCCTCTTAGGCTTTGTATAAGGAAACCCCGGTTGAGCCAATCAACCTTTTAGCATCAAAGTTGTGCCTCGTTCACAATATACAAACATCAATAACTCCTTTCCCTTCATCTAATTGCTGTAAACGGCAAGCCTCTAGATCATTTACATCCATGCCACTGTCCATCTTTTAGCATGAAAAATTCTTAAGGAAAGATGGCATTGCTCTACGCTGAGTTAAAGTCTTTTCCTCTAGGTTGGAAAGCCCTATGAAGGAAATTATGGCATTGTCGGATTCACATATCCCGGTTAAAGTAATTCTCCTTTATAAACAGTTGTGACAGACAAACCCCTCTTTAGAAATGACAAATTCTCTCTAAAGTTGAGACTTTCAGCTTCATATCTTGGGCTTTGAACAAGATACCAACCAACTTCAGCTTCACATCTTGGGCTTTAAACAAGATACAAATAGACCCTTCAGCTTCACATCTTGGGCTTTGAACAAGATACTAAACCACCTTTCGCTTCACGTCTTGGGCTTTGAACAAGACACCAAAACACCATTTCCTCCCATAGAATAGGAGGAACTACGATCGCTCTGATTTCCCTATTTCGAAAAACGGGAATACGTAGGCATAAGATTGAAAGAAAAATCTTAGCAAGCACACTAATCAAAAAACCCACAATCCCATATCTTCATACATCAATAAAAATAAATCAGTCCTAACATCCACCCATACCCATGAACAGTCCTGTCATTTCAGCCTTAAAAAAAGTAAGAAGAAAAAGGCCCCATTACCATATAGCATCCGTAACTAAACAGACCGCTGTTTAAACTCAGTATGCAAGCAGGGTTAATTGGAGACATCTATTTCCCTTCCTTCATCAGCTTCAATAGGATAAAAAATGAATCGACCTGTAGTAACCCCAAAGAGCGACAGTGCTTAAGAACCACGTCCAAAAATCACTCGCTACATCAAGTCGAAAAGAAAAGACTACGGGGAAATCTATCCTAATGTTGTCATGCAAAGGTGGCCTTATGGTTGAGTTTAAAGGGGAAACGTCTACCTAAGTTAGCATGCATAGTTCGAAACCTAATGTCTATCCTACTCCGAGCTTAATCGGAAATTAAGTCGGACTAGGAGCCTCAAGGGAGCAAGCAAAAAGCAAGACAAAAACCAAAGTGATAAATCAAAACAGCGGCTACAACAGCGCTCCAGCACCTGCACAACGGTAAAATCTAGCAAACACACCAAACAACATTTAACAGCTCAAGTTCAGCACAAAAGGAGGTGTAAAAAGGCAAGCAGCTGCACATACAACAACACATATGCACCAAGACAGCAGTGGAAACAGGGCAGCATACCATGCATTTGAAACGATGCAATCATGGCATAACGAACACATAAAACATTACACATTAATCAATCAATCTGATCACAATCACAGCACAAACCATGGTAAACAATTCTTGGAATCATCATGAAAGAACGCACATTATTTGTCATTCGATCAAATTAATTCAAGCATACACCTCATGAAGTTAAATGCAAACAGGCATGCACCACACAATAACTCCAGCAACAACAGCAATAATTCATAACTAACATGCTCAAGGAGTGTGTGCAAGTTGTTCATCGCATCATGAAAACAACAACATAATTATGAACATTCATTAATGGAAATTAAAGATCGCGTGTCTAAGAGTCGCGGTCATGCAAAGGTATGAGGTAAAACAGCTTAAGAATAATCGACAAATCATCAACATATTAATCCATGAAGTTTAGACATGCAAAGGATCTCAAACAAATAAGAAAATGCAAGAAAATCACATTCTGCAGTAGTGGTGACCAGTTAACGTGTGGGTGTTAACCGGTTACTTAGTTCAAAATCAGACAAATTACGCAAAAATACAAAGGAGTAACCGGTTAACGCATGGTGAGTAACCGGTTACTCTGGGACAGTGGCAAAAAAAACTGTTTTAAAAGCACTTTTCAGCAACAAATCACTTCTCCAAACATCCAAATGATCATGCAATCAATTAATCACGAAATTCACATCAAATAACAGCAATCAAACATCAATTAAATCCAATAATCATCAATACCATGAATCAAATTCAAGCAAAATGGATCCAAATCAAAAATCACCAAAGATCTACATCGATTAAGTTGTAAATAAGCCAAAACAAACATAGATCTATAGAAATCCAACCTACAAAGCTGAGATTTGCTTTGGTGAATATTGCAAACTAAAATTGATGAATCCAAGCAAGAAATCCAAGATCTATGCAAGAAACTTCAAGATCCTAGCAAGAAACTTCAAGATCCAAACAATGTGATGGTTTTGGTTCAAGCTTCCTTCAAAATCAGTTCCAAAAGCTCAAAATCAAGAGTGAAACATCAGCAAATTCAAGATCCTTTCAAGAATTGGTGAATGAATGAAGGTTTAGTTCCTAGATCAACAAATTTCAATGCAAAATTTGTTGAACTTTGATGAAGGAACTTTGAGTGAGAGTTTTGAAATGAGAGAAAAGTTGAGAGAAAATTGGAGTGAAATGTGTAGAGAATTCAGAAAATGGATCAAAGTTATGTGAGGTTTGGAATGAATTGATTTAAATAGAAGCTAGGTTAGGAATTCGAATGTGGTTTGGAGTGTGGTTTAATGAGTGAAATGGAGATTAGGAATGGAATTTGGAAAGAAGAGTGAGGAATTAGAGTGGAAAGTGATGGAGGGAATTTGAATTTTGGGTGGAAAATGATGAAAATGAATCAATTCTAGATCCTTCCCACACATGCACAAGCCAAGCACATGATGAAAATTTGATTTTTGAAATTGTGCTCAGAGTAACCGGTTAACGTGTGGTAAGCAACTGGTTACTTAGTTCAAACTTGCTGAGGATGCGCAGAACAACAAGGGAGTAACCAGTTAACGCATGGTGAGTAACCGGTTACTCAGTTCAAATTTTGAATTTTGGCGCCTTTTGGAGGGAAACATGGAAAAGTGACTTCTGATAGTTGTTTTGAACCTGTTATGCCTCTGAATATCCTGCTGACACCTCGGAATATCCTGCTGACTTAGTAATGTCTGACACCGGATCGCTGGATCAGAAAATGACTGTTGAAGCCTCTGATTATCAAAACGTCTAATGAGCAAAATAAAAAGCTCCAAAAGACCTTGAAAATTCTCTGCTTGGCTCTGAATACTGCTAAAAATAGTACTGGAACTGATAACACCATGAGCTGCTGGAAAATACCTTGATCCCATGTGTAATACCTCAAAATTTTCCCTCTCATCTCTCTCCAATAATTGGCTTATGTTTCATTCATTTGCATTTCATAATAGGTCATAAAAAATCATACACATCATTGGTTGCAAGGCATGGTATCAAGTACATCAAGGGGTGGATAGTTCAAAGCAAAAGGGACAAGAGTAAAAAGCTTTTCCAAAAAGGTCACAAGGGCTCCACACATCTCAATTCATCTCATTTGAGTCCTCAAGGTATCACAAGATGAGAATTCAATAGAAGATTGAAGGAAGTCATATTCTCCTAACCAGTACAAACTAGGGTTTTGGAATTCTGAAGTATAACACCCCAATGGGCAAGATCTTTGAGCTTTTATCATTTCCAAATGGCATATCTTATCTTTTTTAGAGAGGATATACATCTTACTCAGAGGAATTTGGATTTGGAGGATGTGCTGATTTCTCCTAGACCGAGGGGTCAAAATTAGGGTTTGCCATAAAATCAGTTAATTTCTAATTTTTTGGGTAAGACTTGATTCTATGGTATTCTACATGTCCCCAAGGGTCTAAGGATGAAGAATTGTCCATCAATTTGATTTGGAAGGGTTTCAGTTGATCAATTGATTGAGAATCAGGAGATTTGGGGGAAAGTCAACTGTGCAGAGGAAAAAGTCAACTTTTGACTTTTTAAGGTCAAATTCATGTTCCTCGTGTCAAATATGGTCATTGGTGAGGATTTGATCAAGAAATAATGAAAGATTCATCAAAAATTAAGAAATGTACAAAGTTGCCAAAAATAGCAATGTAGGGTTGCCATTTATGGCAAGTTTTAACAAAATGAAGGGTCAACTTTAGAGCTTTCTTTCTCCATGTTCCAAGCACCAAATTGAAAAGCTAGGGACACCATGACCAGCCAATGCGCCATAATTTCCACAAACTCTTGGTGTGCATGTTGTGCCCAAGTTCAAAGACAAATTTCGCCATGATAGAGGTTCTAAATGAAAAAAAGTTCAACATGACTCTTGTTCATCTCCATCTCCTCTTCAACTTTGGTGTTGGACATTTTTTTATTTGATCAATGAATGAGGATTTATGGTGAGGCAAAGTAGGTAGTTCCACTGATGTTTTTTCCACACGCACATGAGTTGGTCAGGCCAGGTCAGGCTGACCTGCTACATCAGTTGTGCACACTCATCTTCATGGGGATCTTTGAGTGTCTTAGAGGCTAAAATTACATTTGATTTTCACATTAACTTTGTTCTGTTCCATGTCCTCTTTCCAAAAATTCTTTAACCAAACATTTTCATACCATGACCATGAATATCCATTGCTTCAAAGTCATCATCCCCATGCGTGATTTGTTTCCATGCCAAGTAAACAAAGATTGTTGTATTTTGTTGCTTTCATGCGCATGCACTACATACCTCAGCCATCCCATGTCATTTTTACTACTTTTAACCATGCAAACACTTACATCATGCATGCCACCTTCCAACATTACCATATCAAGCCATACATACACATGTACCTTTTTCTTTATTTTACATAAACACAAAAGAAGGAAAGCTTAGTGAGTTGTTGTTGCAGCATTGAAAGCATCACCACCATCCATCTTAATCACCACCATATGATTCCATGCTTCCTCCACACATGAACTCGTGCCTTCACTTCACCCTCTCACTCTCCGTTTTTTATTTCAACTTCACTCTCATTTCAATTCATCTTAACTCACTCAATCAGTTAACTCACCCACTCTAATCATGGTTCTAACTATTAACCAAGGTGGTTAACAGTTAACCAAAGATATATTAACAAATCCTAACAGAATTGGTAACTACGTTTGCTCATTCTTCACATTTCATCAAAATTTTTCAATCTCTCTCTCTCTCTGAGATTTCTCTCTCTCGAATCTTCATCCACTCAAGAAATCTCTGCATTCTTTCCTCTCTTCATCAACAAGCATCAAGGAACTGAAGAAGTAGATCGTGTAGCATCATCTTCTACGTCAATTCCATCTTTTCTTCCTCAAGATTTTTAAGTAGATAACATCATTCATAGACATTATTTGCCTTAAGATCAAGTTTAAGAGAAAAGGAACCTCCTCTCTGGTCTTCTTTTTTAGCAAAGGAAACATTCACATCACAGGTTTTCTCTCAATCTTGATGATCTCTTTATGCTCTGATTTTGTTCATTTTTATATGTTTTTGAGCTTAATAGAAGCAATGTGATTTCCGGCTAGTTGATAGATACCCTAGGTGCTTAGTTTGATTTTTTAGGGCTCAACTGTTTATCTTCGATTTGAATTATTCATGCTTAATCTGTGAAAACAAGTGCCATATTTGGAATCCTCATGGATTTTTTAGTGGAACTAGTAAAAGACCCGTGCGTTCGCATGGGTCCATTAATTTTAATAAGTATATCATTTATTTAGATAATTAAATAATTGTATACTGAAAATAAATAATAAGTTTTTGCAATAGTTCCCTGGATTAGATTTGCAACCATACTATAAAGTATATTAAAAGTAATCAAGGAAAATAAATCGCAAAAGTACATATTACAGGATAATTTGATTGGCAAAACAAATTACAGTCTCTTTATTCCATGCTTGTAAAAAAATGATTATTTATATCATGAATTTTAATTGCATTTAAATTGTTTCCATGACAGCAACTCATTAAGCTCTTTTTCAATTACAGCAACACATCTAATGCCTCCTGAATTGAAAGAAGAAGGATTAGATGAAAAATGGAAAGAGAGTTTTCAATCTAACAATGTGTGAGTTAAAGTTGAAACCAAAACTGCTATTGATAGTACACATGTATAGGTTAATAGGTTTGAAACAAAAACTGCTCAACTAAAAGTCTTAAAGAATTGCTATCCCACTAACAATACCAAGGCATTAATAAACTAACATTTAGACTTTAGTAAAAATATCTAGTTTATAACCTAAGCACCTAGGTTATAATTCAAGAACTCATTCACATTTTGAACCTGCTATAACCTATCAGTAGTAACTAATTATTTCAACTGCCATTATCACATTTCAAAGTAGCTTAGCATAAAATAACATTTTTTTATCCTAACATCACATAATTGTTTTAACTGCACCCTGGTCATTATCACTTAATAAGTTTTAATCCTAACATCACATGGATACTTCAATCATTGACTGATAAAAGTCTTAAAGAACTTACAACTGCAAAGCCAATAGCATTTAAGATGATTATGATAGATGATAGAAGAACTGGGAAATGACATTGAACAATAAATAGCCAAGCAGTTCATGATAAGTATCTTTGAGTACAAAACCAAGAAAGCATCTATACTAAATTATGTGAGATAAAGCCAAATAGAAAACAGACCTTGATATCATTAATCTACAAATCACAACATAAAAATTTCTTACAGTTGAAAAAATCACCAATCAGTAATGCATCTTAGATAACACAACACATACTACATAATCCAAGATAGTTAACAGTGACATGTAAAAAGGCGTATATAATATTTAATAAAACCACTTTCACTTACCTCCACTGAAAACTGTAAATCTTTGCTGGTGCTTACAATTGACTTAATTTCAACCTAATAAAAGGAATACATAAAAATGCACTTCAGTAGAAACAGAGGAAATAAATACTCACTTGAGAGCAGAAATCATGAATACCTTAGAGCAACACCTCCTCCCAATTTCTTGCAGCACTCCAATAGACAGAGATGGTACAAAGTTCAATTTTCCAACTTCATTTTGAAAATCTTTGCTATTAGAAGATGCATGATTCAGAGATATTGTACTCTCTGTAAAGATTTTAGTTCATAACAAAACACAAAACATCAATGATTCTAGAAATTAGATGAAAATTAAATACTAATGAGAATTTTAAAAACAAGCTTGTACAAAACTGTCTACACTTCTCCAGCTCTTCAAAACCAGATAGAGCAATTTTTGGAAAATTCAGTGAGACAACTTTCAAATTCTAAAATTACATGAAATTAAATGAGTAAAATTCATGCCTCCTCAGTTATTTATGTTCTGTCCATAACAACACAACATCAAAGATTCTAGACAGTAGATGAAAATAAGATGCTAATGAGAATTTTAAAAACAAATTTATACAAAACTATCTACACTTCTCCATCTCTTCAAACCAAATAGCGAAATGATTGGAAAATTCAGTAAGACAACTTTAAAATTCTGAAATTACATGAAATTAAGAATGGGGGTGGGGGGAAATCTCATACAAATGAACAAATTCTGTGTCTCCTCAGTTATTTATGTTCTGTTATATTCTAACCCAGTTAACAAATGGTACCTTTAAGGTCCCAACCTCATTAAAAAAATGTGTATACAGGTCAGGTGACTGCATAAAATATAGTCAAAACAAAGCAAACAAAAAGTAAAGGGAGTTGCTCCTGCATCATTTATATTACAAAAGATGAAATAAGAATACGGGGAAGATAAAAAAGGTGAAATAGAGCAAAAGACCATTAAAATATTAAACTAAATGCTGCTTCAGATTTAGCACTTGATCTTTAAAAAAAATACATCTAAACTTCACTAACTCCTAGGCCAAACCCATTAAATAATCATGTAAAATCTATCTTAAAGCCAAAGTAAACCACCCATGACCCATTACTCTATTAACATTCACTTAGTTTGTCATTGTTAATAACAGTATTAGATAAGATTCAAAGACTTCATGTATATGTTACAAAAATAAGTATTAAGTTATACCTGATAAAGGCAACTTAGTTGGAATATTCTGCCGCCGAAAATCAGATACAAAAGTTGCCTGCATATAAATAATATTTTCAGAATAGGAAAGTTAAGGACTCAAAACAACACTTTCATTGTCAGAAATGGGAAGCCACGTAACATTCATCTACAAACCTCTTCAGCCTTATGTTGTGGTGTTTGTGAGAGTGGCACATTGGAAACTGAAACTTCCATTTTATGAGAAAATTGTTTTTGTTGAGCCAGATGCTTTTCAGACTTTACCACATTAGATTCTTTAGCAGGTGCAAAGGCCAATTATTTGTCTGAGTTCTGTTGCTTATATCATCTTCTACCAACCAGCTTCCGTATGCAGGAACAAGTGGCCTTGATATCAGAGGGGGTTCAGCTGAACTTTGACCTCTTATATCAGAACTATGCCTCATATTTAATATTGCTTTTTCAGGTCATAATCACGATCAATAAAACTTCCGTCATGTTTGACTGGAGGTCCCAGCAGACCTGGTTCTGAAACAAGGTTGGGAAAGGTAACAAACATTAAATGATAGCATAAACTTTCAAAACTGCAATATGGAAATCCAAACAACATAAAAAATTGTCCATTACTCTGAGAAGGAATCAAGGGCCTTGATGATCCAGGACCAGTGACATTTGGAACTATGCCAGCAGTTGACTGAGAGGTTTCATGCCTGAACTCAACACTATTTGCCATGGGCCAACTGACTAAATCAGCAGAAAGCTTATCATCCTGAAAAGAATAACATATAAAAAAAAGCTAGGACTATTTTACTATCTACAAATGTTCTACGCACATATAAAATAGTATGGGCTTGAACACTTATCACATACACACAACATAAGAAATACCCCACCAAGATTTGCTAGAAAGTTTGAGAAAATGTTCCTATGACAGATATTGCAAGTAACATTTCAAAAAACATGGTAACTTGGAGTCTGTTTCAATTGAAGTTGCAAACTTAAGCTTAATTACACCAAATTTTGCAAAAAGTGGTTTTGTTATGGCATGATTTATGTCTGTGCACTTTTTAAAAACATATTTTTGTAAAAATGAAATTTTACTAGATGATGCTAATTGACAAGCCTGTTACTTCCATGTCAACCAAACTTTGGAGCTAAGTGCTGCAAACCACATGCATTCACCACAACTGCAGTATTTAAGGCATTTGCTCCCTAATATTATTTTGATAATGATTATATTTTACAAAAAGCATAAGTTAAAGAGAAGAGATGATAAATTCAAACCTGATAAGAAACCTCCAGCTATTACTATAACCATGTGTTCTTGTTCTCTCAATCTTTTCTTAATGAACTCCAATACTCCACTTGGTCCGTCAAGGTAAAACGGTGATTCCGAAATCAAAAAAATAGTCCACATAAATATGGGCATCCATTAAGTGTACTGAGTCAATCAACTCCTGTACTTCAACTACTATAAATATGGGCATCCATTTCAAACCCCTTTACACAATCCTAGAATGAAAAAATGTAGATACTTGTAGAATCCTAATTGTGAAAAGTAGTTGTAAACTTGTAACCATATCAGCAACTATCCTTGAATAGGGTGTCAGAATTGAGAATATGGACAGTGAGAAGGGGAACAATATCAAAAATATCATTTGTTACCATAAGAATGAAGGAAGCTTACCACTGCAACACCCCCATTAACTTCACAACACCGATACAATTCTCAACACTCTCTGCTTCAACATGAGCAGAATTAATAGCTCTTTGTGCTTGGTTAAAAGCAATGTCAAAATCAATTGACTTGTGAATAACCTGATTTAAATATAGGACAACATTTAGTAAGTATGTTTAAGTACTAATCCTTTTTCATTTTTCAGTACAACTGCATAACAGGATGCTCCTGGCATTCCCTATATCGAATAACAAACACAACTGTCATGGATAATTCAACTAAATAGTAAATAGAAAGGCTTACACACGATACCTGATAACTCACGTGCACCATTAATCCATCAGTTGCAGAAGAAGAATCATCAATTGATGTTAATGGTTCTGCAATAATTCTACAATTTACATCATCATGCTACGGAAAACCAAAAATCATAAATTTCAAACACATATGTTAATAATTACATCACAGTCATAATTTGTCTATGCCTTAAATGCTGTGGGAAAATGAGCAACAACTCAGGAATACGCACACAATCGTTCATCCATGGCTTCCTCAAATGTTAACCCCTTTTCAAATGTTAACCCTTTTCAAATTATAATATGTCTATCTATTACTATAAAATCCTGAGATTGAATTTCATCAATGTAGGTGACCATAATAGTGGTTGAATCCCTATAAATGAGGGAAATGGGAAGCAACAATCACCTCAACATTCATATTTAGATAAAGATTAAGAATCAAAGACAACAATGCAAGTTGACCTGCCCAAAGTATAAATAAAGATGACAATGGAAATATTGATTGCAGACAAGTGTATCCCAAAGTAATAAGCACAAGATAAAGCAGATATATAATTTTTTTGGATAACCTTGGTAATGGATGATCCAAGATGACAATGGACTCCTACAAACATTACTTAAACAGGGTGCTCATTGACATCATCTAAAAACCATTCCAACTTCTCATTTCTAATGCCAAATTTAGAGTTCCTATTCCTAGTGGAAACATAGGATCTTCACCAATGAAATAAGATGATGTCCCCAGCATCCTTCACAGGCATTATTTGGACCTCTAAGAAGGACCTGCATCCATAAATTACATAAATGAATAATTCCTAATAACCTCAGTAAAAACATAGCCTCACTTATTTTAAGGAACTATAGACAACAATATGTACCCAAACAGCATGCAACAATAGCATCATGAGGCTACAGAGAAAACATATTCTATTGTTGAAGAAATTCAATTAAAATGATATTCAATAAAAATGAACATCATAAACAATTGAATCTATAATGCAGAAACTACAATAGGGATAAAGTGACATCAACATATACCGTGTTTTGTCCGAGAGGGGACCTAAGAGGCAACTGATCAAATGTCAAGCATTCTCCACCAGCCTTTTCAATTCTTGCCCTTGCAGTCTCTGTAAACCTAAGTGCAGTAACTTTGATGGCTGGAACATCATACACACAGATATCATCAGTTACAGTACCCACAACCACATCAAGTTTACCTTTCTACATAGGCAAATTTTAAAATCAGAACCAATTAAACTGTAATAAACCAATCAACATGTAATGTTAATCTATTGAACCTATTGAGCTGCAAAGGTCTGGTGACAGTTTAATATGCACAATTACCTATTGAACCTACCACCAAAGGTCTGGTGACAAAGGCAACATGTAATGAAACAGTGGCCATAACTGTTGCTTGCAACATGTAATGCAACGCGTACTTCTGCATATTCAAAAAATTAGGAAGTGTCATAGGATGGAAAAGGATAGAAAGAAATTGTATAAGATTATATACAAACTTTAGCCACTGAACTAAAAGTTGTGTAATGGCTAAAACAGTAGCATAACAAACCTGATTATTTATTAAATAAAAAAAAGTGTAGCATCATATAATTCTCATCCCATTCTATCTTGTTTGATCCAGCAGAGTGTGAATAATAGTTAGCAAGCTACTTGCCAATAGTGGGCTATATATCAACAAACATTAAAAAAAATTATCTCACATTATATGAATTATTCTAATTCAAGAAGTTAAGAAAATATCAACAATGAAGGATATGTTAAAAATCATAAATCACAATAAAGGATTGTTGGCAAATAATGATTACGTATTTTTCAAGTTCCATTACCTGAACACATAAACGAAAAGCATTGTGGACAACATCAATGGCAGCTTCAAGTTCTTTGTGATACTTCGCATTTTGCTTCAGAAATGGAAGGTTTACCTTAAAGGAATGAATGAATGAAAATTGGAATCAGTAGCAAGAGGAAATTGAAGAGTTTGGTTTAAAGAAGAATGAGTGAAGGGGAGAGTCCTTATGTTGAAGCGTCGGTGCTGAAGCTACAGCTTTGAGTGCCACCGTTGTAGGAAAATCCTTGCCACTCAAATAATATACATCTATCCTGCTGACACATATGAAACCAACGCACCATAAGTAGTAATATAGTAACCCACAATCCAACGCACCTGACACAAATGCTTGAAATGATAGTGTTGCAAGAAGACAACATGGATCTCCGCTCCTTGCTCTCCCTCAACATTCCCTCCTGTGAACAAATGCGGTGGAATTCTTATATCCTGTTCAACTCATAGTAAAAAAAACCAATTACCTTTAATACAACAGCAGTTTAAGCAACAGAAGCATGTAGCGACAAACCACAATTCAGCTGCCTACAGGAAGATTATGATTATATCAATACATAAGAAAAACATAAGAAAAGCACCCTAGGTCCAGTAGCAAAACTTGCATTTAGGGTTTAGTATAAAATTCATAAATTGTTTCAAAATTTATTAATCAATAGAAAAATACAACTGAAACAATAAGAAAACAGGTTTTAAGGGTCAGTACAACATCCTTATGATAGTAATTTCTACCTGTTAGATCTTGCCTCCTCTCAAACTCAATCTGAAACATTTTATGAAATCGAAACACGCCCAGATCTCCATCTTTCATAAACATATCACCATCTTCTTCTTTGCATTATGTGATTTTAAAAAGAAATATTGAGAAGAAGAAGAAGAACAAAAACAGACAAAACGATGAAAGAAAGACGAGAATCGAAAGGAAGTGGTGGAGGGAATTCCCACGGTTTGCGAGATCGCGTCGTCTTCCCATTCACAAAAATGCGGCGGCGGGCTAGGGTTTGATGGCCAAAGAGAGAGGAAAAGAGAGAAAATGAGAGAGAGAATGGGGAAGGTTGTGACGGGAAAGAGAGAGGGAAGGAACTGCTTGGCAATGTTTGAAATTTGGAAGTGTAGTGGCAAATAGGAATCCATGTGTACAAAAGGAGATGTATGATTGGTGAAAGAAATAATGGTTAGTCAATTACCAAAATGGGTTTTTGGTAGTGTAAAATGTAATGAAGCAAAGGGTATTTTAGGGAGTGCTTAAGCACTTTCTAATCTTAGGTAGAAAGTTGATAGTGTGCTCATGTGTCTTTTTTGGGTGTGGAAACCAACGTGGTCGGAGGAGATATCCCCGGAGAAGGTGACGGGAATAACCAGTCCGGTCGTCCCCCCTGAACCCTAGGGCTTTCCAGATCTAATCTCAGCCTCTCATGTTTACTTGATCCAACGCACCAAAACGTGCCAACGCATTAATGAACCACCTCCTTGGCACGTGATTCATTTTTCTGAATTAGTTTGAATTTTGTGCTTAGATGTGTGTGTCTCATCATTGTTACCATGCACGTGTATTCTGATTTGCCTGATTGGTGTACTTTTATGATCATCATGTGCTGACTCCATCCAAGGGTTGATTATGAGTCAAAGAATTGACTGAATTCCATCATATGCACCTTTTCTGATCACGTGTTATTGGATTGCACTATGTTTGTTATGCGCACCCCCTCTTCTGAGTCCAAGGCTATTTTTGAACTAGCTTTTTGCTAGTGTCACACCCCCTGGCCTATTTCCTTTGTTTTTTTTTTCTTTGCTTGCATGTTTGGTTTTTTAATTTTTAAAAATACATTGAAGCATCCAAAAATTCTACAAAAATTAATGTAGCATAAAGAGACATTAAAATAATTTTACATATTTTATTTTATGATTTTATCATGGTTTGGCATATTTTCATGAATATTCTATTATTTTCTTTTGTGTGTGCACTAATCCATGACCTATGCTTCATTCCAATTTTGTTTGACATAGTTGTGCACAGAATTTTTCCCTAATAATTGGTACATGCATTTATGATATGTTGAGTCATGGTATGAATTTTTTATGTATTTTTCTAGTCATTTCTTA
Source organism: Lathyrus tuberosus (assembly GCA_022829125.1). Classification (NCBI taxonomy): domain Eukaryota; kingdom Viridiplantae; phylum Streptophyta; class Magnoliopsida; order Fabales; family Fabaceae; genus Lathyrus; species Lathyrus tuberosus. Next base: position 8,924,461 of record JALAZF010000248.1, read on the forward strand.
TTGACTTATGAGTGAGGTCTTTGAGCCAATTGTTTGTGTGTTTTGTATGGCATTATGAGGCATGCTTGTGCATGTTTGGTAATGGTTTTAGAGCCATTCTTTTGAAATATGTTTTCCCTCTGATTTCACCTTAATTCATTTGTCTTTTCTTAATTTCCTCATCATCTAAGCATGACTCTTTGGATTTTTTGAAAGCATGTTTGTTTTGTGTAAATGTTAGAAGACATATGCTTAGGGTTTATTGATTGATGTTTGCCATTCTTCTTTGAACCCTATTGAGACCTATTGGTACATGTTATGTCAATATTATAGGTCACTTTTCTCATGTTACAAGTCATTCTTGATGCATCTTTGTTTGATTTATGTGTACATGTTTGGACTTGAAATGTGTTGTGGAACTTATGCATCTTCACTTGTCTTTCTTTGGTAACTTGTTTGTATCATAACTTGCATGATCTTGCACACTCTCTCCAACATGATTCACTTCTGTTTCTAATCATACTCAACCATATTCCATGACCCATAATTTCACATTACAAGTTTTCTTAAGTGCGTAAGTTTTGGATGTTTACTTGAACTTGTTTGAACTTAGTTTGTCCTTAATCATCAATGTGCTTCAATATGACACTTGTTTGGACTTTGTGCTTCCATTCTTGACTTTTAAACATCATTTTAAATGTCTTGAGCTACTTACTTGCATTCATATGGCATGATTATTCATTTTCCATTTTCATTTCTTACTTGCATTACAAGTATGCTTCATTGTTAAAACTTGAGTGATGTTTGCTCACACATTTTTCCTACTTGTTCAATACTTGCATTCATGAATAATATGCTACATTAATGACATCTTGATGCATCCTTAAATGTCATTCAATTCTGACTTTGATGCTTACATGTGCATTCATCCATATTCATGATTCATTTGCATTCATATTGCATTCATATTGCATTATTAATGTTTCATTTGCATTTATATGATCATTTGGTGCCTAGTTTGCTTTTGTTTGATCCCATGTGGCATGTTTACATTAGTAGGATCCTTTAACATATACATACTGACTTGGCATGTCCCTTAACCATTAGGTCCTTTCCCTTTTGGTTTGAACTTTACTTTCTTCTTAAGTTGTCTTCCTAAAACAACTAGTATTGTTTGTTTAGCTTCTTTCACTTGATTTCATTACTTGTGATTGATTATATGCTAACCTTTTGCGTAGGGCTAGAGGTAAGACATTTGAGTATGTGGATGTTAATCTATACTCATCTCTTCTTTCAGCTCATCTCTTTCATTACTATTTCTCTTTTGTGAATAGCATGATATAATACTTGATTGTGTAGAACTTTCTCACATCCCTTAGGGATCCTAGCTCATCCTTAATTTGTGATTAAGGTGAGGTAGGATAAGCATTAGATAGTGTTATCCCTCTCTTCTCTTTAGACGTAGGTGGTTCTTATGCTCCACATAACCATAGGACATCCATGTATGACAACATTAGGATTATTAGTCTTTCCCCCATTTAGACTTTTTCCTTTCTTCCTTTGAGTATCTCTTTCTCATCTCAAAACAAAAATCAAAACATGTAATAAAGGCAACAAGTATGGTACGCCATGAGCCTTAAGTACATGGGAAATGGAAGGAGAAGGGTTTCCCTTCGCCTTTTTAGAGTGTTTAGCATACGTCCTGTTAGGAAGATCATGCGATGCATTTGTTCCAATGTCATAGACTTTAGTGTAATACTTTTTATGAACACAAAATAATCAAAACACTTCTTCTTAAAAGACAAAAACAAACAATTCTCTTCTCATCTTCCTTACTCCACTCATAAAGGATGCGTCACTCCCTTTCTACCGCAAACAGCCTAAGACTCCGTACAACGAGCTGCGACACCTAACTGCTGGAACGCGAACCTTGGCGTCTTCTGTTAAAAAACATAAACACAGTAAAGCCATCCCTAGTGAGGGGAACTACGTCGCTCTGATTCAGGCGTGCGAGCGAGATACGTAGGCAGGAGATCGTGCGAGATATCTCCGAACACATTTCTTTTACAACCTTTCTTTATCACCTCTTTGTCTCTTTTCGACCCGTAAGTTGAACTACGACTGCTCTATTTTCCTCTCTCTGGTTAGATTGAGGATACGTAGGCACAAGACGACGATGTCTTGGCGAGCAACCTCCCTCCTTAGTTCGTGTCCAAACTACGTTGACTCTGACTTTCCCATTGCACGAGGGAATACGTAGGCCTAGGACGAGCGACGTCCTACCGAGTCACTTATTTTTCTTTTCTCCCCCGTTTCTCTATTCTGTTCCATTCCCGTTCCTCTTCCTTTCCAGTAGCAGTTAAGCTTCAGGTTACCTACACCCTTTGATCGATAACAACATGCGTGGATCCCATCGAGTACGATGGACGCGTGGGGTTGCTAATACCTTCCCCTCGCATAACCGACTCCCTTACCCGTTTCTCTTGGTTCCGAGACCATGCTTTTTCCTTCCCCTCAGTTTTATGCAGTGTTTCCTTTCCCTCTCTTGGGATAAATACACATTGTTGGTGACTCTGTTTCTGCGCCACTTTCACGTTTGTACTTGGATGAAAATCCCGGGAGCGACAGCTAGCGACTCTGCTGGGGACCTGGTTTCCTAAGCGAGTCAATCCTAGCGCTTGTTTGTTTTCGATTATAGGGTGTTTTATCTGTTTTCTTTACTTGCTTTATTTATGGCATTTTTGCATGTTTACTATTTTATTGCATTTACATGCTTTTCATTTGTTGTTGTCATATATCATACTGTGCTGGACTGTGCTGTATTTTTCTGTTTGGTGGGCAGGGTGTTCTAAGAGATAAGCCCACTACCCAGGCTTGAGCATACACGTAGGTATTAGAGTGGATTGTCGTGACACTTGCGTGGTGGTGACCCCGTATTGTTGTTCACGAGACCCAAAACCAGACGAGGTTCTATCAGGAGCTATCTGCTATGGTATGTTTATACAGGCCAGTAGTTATTCTCTTGAGGAACCGTCGACTATGGTGACCATTCCCGATGACTCAGTTGCGACACTCCTCCCGAGATGTGATAATGGCAGACCAGAAATGGGAAACCCATTACGCATTCTTGATCTAAGGACCCAATGCTGGGAACTTGCTATAGGATGTCTTTTTGAGGGGAATCAGTTGAGGCCTCCTCGATTTATGATGATGCCAAACCAGAAATGGTGAACGTATCATCATTTCTCGACCTGAGAGTCCGTGATATTGAGGATCCTCGCCTTTTTAGTACTCACATGTGAGGATGGGTGAGTGTTTACAAGTTTGCAGGTAACCATAACCTCTTACATACCCGGTTTTCTGGTGTTATTACACAAAAAGAGGATTCATCCTATTGTATTCAGATGGTTCTTGTCCATGGTTTTATAATATTCCCAGAGCTACACTGACACCGTTCACAGTTCAGGATAGACTCGCGGCACTTTGATACCATGTCTTTTGCATTGCATTTACATATCCTAACATACATGTTTACTCATTTCCAAGTTCATATTCTACTCTTGATTCCAGTCACCGGATTCTCAAAAGGATGAATACTAAAGAGAAGAAGAACATCATTAGTTACAAATTCCTCACACCTACTCTAGGCCCTATTACTATCTTGAAAGGAATAGCAAGCCCTGATGTGTTGGAGGCTTTCAAAGAAAAATATGGGTGGATTTTGTCTTTTGTTCACAATGTCAGTGATTACGAATACCGGGGTCTTCATACTTTGATGCAGTTCTACGACCCTCCTCTGAGGTGCTTTGTATTTCCAGATTATCTATTGGTACCTACCTTAGAGGAGTATTCCAACATGCTAGGGATTGCTATCAAGGAGGAGCCTCCTTTCTTTGGGTCTAAGGGCGATCTGGACTTTGGGAAAATGGCTGGTGCTCTTTATTTGAGCTAGTCAGAGTTAGAGGCCAATATCTTAAACAAAGGAAAGCTCCGTGGTTATAAGCTGGGGTATCTGATAAACAAAGCCCAGGAGGCAGCGAAAGACAAGAAATGGGTCATTTTTAATGCATTGTTGGCCCTTTGCGTATATGGTATTGTATTGTTCCCCAACGAGCCCGACTTTGTTAATGTGGATGGCATTAGGATATTCATGATGAAAAATCCAGTACCAACACTATTGGGAGATCTTCATTACGCCTTATACAATAGAAATGAAAAGAAAAGAGGAGGGGTGGTTCATTGCTGTGCACCTTTGTTTTATAAATGGTTCACAAATCGCTTACCGCAGTCAGGTGCTTTTGTGGATTCCAAAGGTTCTCTAGAATGGAGTCAGCGTTTGATAGGACTAGTTTCCAAAAACATCATATGGATAGACCATGGGCTACTTGGCAAGAGCATTATCCATAGTTGTGGTGAATTCCCCAATGTTCCATTAATAGGAAGAAAGGGAGGAATCAACTATAATCCTTCTTTGGCCATTAGGCAATTTGGGTATGCTCTAATACGTCCGCCCATTAAGAGGGATGTAGAAGAGTCGTTGTATTTCCATGCATCAGATGGTTGGGAAATGGCACAAAAAGCTTCTGGGGCCTGGGCCAATGTACTAAAGAAGGGAAAGTCGCTCTAGGCAAACCCAACAATCGGGCTTATCCAGCATATGAAGATTGGGTGAAGAGGAGGGTTAAAGATTTTCACTTACCTTTTGATAAAGCACCTCCTTTGTATCTTGAGAATGAGAAGGAAGGAAGTAATGCCTCCATGGAATAATTCAACAAATTGCAAGCCTTGGTGAAAAAACTTCGAGAAGAGAATTCTGAGCTGAGCAGCCGTCTTCAAGACGCTCTACTTGCCAATAAGGAATTGGAATGGAAATCCCAAGACGCAGAAAAGGTCTTAGCAGCAAGAGAAGAAGATTTTGTTAATAGAGCTCGACATTACCAGAAAGTTAATATGGCTGTTGAAACCTCTGCTCAAACTTACAGGCAGACTAAACAATCTTTAGCCGAAACAAAAGCCAAGCTCACTCAACTTCAGCATGCATGGGACGAAGTTAGAATTGAAAATGCAGAGCTGCAAGAGCAATTAAAATCCAGAGACGATGAACTTCAGAGAGCACATGCACAACGAAGAAAGCATCGTGAAGATGTCAGTAAAAGCCAAGAACAGTTGAAGAAGGTTAGAGATGAGTTGAAAGCTTCCAAGAAAGAACTTGAAGATGCTCTGGTAGAAACAAAAGAACTCAAAATATTAGCTGGTGTGAAAAAACCTAGAGGAGTGGGAAATGACGAGGCTCTCTTAATGCACATGGACTCATTAGTTGAAGCTTTGAAGAAGAGGGATGCTTTGATCAGGGAAAGGATTGAAAAACCAAGCCATCAGCGCACCAGAATACTCTTTGAAGAAATCAGGCATTCTAGCGAGCAGTTGAAAGATTTGGGGCTAAATGATTGATAGTTCTCTCTTCATTTTCCTAATATAGTTTTTGTTAATGTACTGTGGTTACCATCAGGCTTGTTGATGGACCCACTGTGACGCCCCCAATCTATACCCCCAATTAAATAAAGCAGTAAAAGAAAATTCAAAATTTCATCAGAGTATATTTAAATTATCATGGCATAGACGGGGGGAATCACATTATATTGAAACAAATCATACAATACCTGCTCATGAAGATATGCAACAGTGGGGTAGCATTCAACAGAGGAACTCAGTTCCTTACACCCACATTTAAGATTTAGAATAAAAGCGGAAAATCTAAAACTGAATATCAAATATATATACATATCATGAAAGGTTTGTCATACATCAAGTTATACATGTACAAGCCAAAAGATAAATATATATATATATATATATATATATATATATATATACATATAATACAGATAATCACAAACGGCCTCCCTAACTACCCAGTGTCACATATCAGAGCCGACCGACAAAAGAATGAAGTCCTACGCTTCACAAAAAGACCTCCAGCAACTCTAATCTGCAATGCCTCATAGGGCATTATAAAATAGCAGAAGGGTGAGAAAAACAATCATATTACAGTTGCATATAATTATATATTAACACGGGAATATACAGATAAAACATTCTCACCGCAAATGCCCCACAATTAAATACAGCACAACACAGTATAAAACTTAAGTATCAAATACCACTACACATCAATCCTACACAACACACTCATCATCAATACAAGTACACAAATTCCATCTCATCAATCACATTCACAATTCCATACACAATTAATCCATGATTTATGCAAATGCACAGAGACCAACACCACGACTCTATGCACATGCCATGCGGTACCGACTTCCAATATTTCTCATCACTAGTTCACTCAGGAACTCTGCTGGAATCATCCCTCGTTACATCACTGTAACTCCCCGTCGGGCATACGATGTCCCCCGTCGCTCACACCCCACACGGGCACACGACATTTATGGATCGCTCACACCCCACACAGGCACACGACCCGATCGCTCACACCCCACATGGGCACACGATCGTCTATAACCATCGCTTTCGGTCCTCTTATTTTTAAGGCTATTCATACCTCTTATTTTTAAGGCTCATGATGTTATAGCAGATTCCCTCTGGAATCAATCCGTCACTCAGGACGTCACAACAATGCATATCATATTGCTTGGCATACAATGACTCATGGCATTTAATATGCACACATATACACACCCATAATCATGCATATATCAATAATTACCACACATTTCATTCTCTTGCCCTAAGGCCACCAATCATTATCACCATATGTATTTCATGCATTTACATCTCTCAACAGTACACAAGTCATAAAATATTCACACCCACAACATATTGTACATACACATCAAGTTCATCCAATTAAACGGAAAAAGTCAACAACAAAACAACACATTTTCTAATTCCCGACATAATTTAATCGGCCAACAATCTCAAAACCCTCATCATAATAAAGTACATTTCATCAGCTTTCTAACACATCAAACCACACCTCAAACCGACTCACGGATCAAAAGTTACAGAGAAAACAAATTGGAATAAACTGTCATGTTCGCAGTGCGAAGCTCCTAGTGAGTCCTTCTCTACTTCATTCGCAATGCGAATGTACCAGCGAACAATGGCAGAAGCAAAATAGCCTAGAAAATTCCCAACGTTTGTAGTGCGAACCATCCAGCGAATGCTCGCTACCCCATTCGCAGTGCGAACCATCCAGCGAACAGTGGCAGAGTGAAAAATAATACAACGTTCGCAGTGCGAACCTCACGCGAACGCTCGCCACCCATTCGCTGGCCATTCGCAGTGCGAACCTGCGATTTCAGCAAAACCCAGCAGCGCACCAGATCACCCAAAAATGATGTTTTCTCATCCAAAACATTTCCAAACCAACATATATCAATCAAAACATAACTCTATCATGATAACAGGTATTCTACTACGTTTACACCGATTTTCAACCGTAAAACAATCGATTTCTCATTATCGACCTAGAATCTAAACTATGAAAACACACCCAACAATCCAATACACACATATATAATCATACACAAACATAGTATAATCGAGTTTCGCACCCTTACCCGATTTAATCGCGTTTAGAAAAGTCGGGAGATCGATTTCCAAGTTTTCTCAAATTCTCTCTTTTCTTCTCTTCTCCTCTTCTTTTCTTTCCCTTTTTCTTCTTCTCTTTTTATTTCTCTCTATTTTTCTCTCTTTCTATTTTCTATTCTTTCTAACTTAAGGAAAATATCATGAAATGACCAAAATACCCCCACACTCAAATATCTCGCAAACGTTCCCAAAACCCGATAAAATATATTCACGATGAAAAATAACATATTTCCAAATAAAATTCGAAAATAAAATAGAATAATAATAAAATAATCACAACGACTCGATTAAATAAAAACTGACAAAACTGGGGCATTACAACTCTCCCCCACTTAGAATTTTCGTCCTCGAAAATATACCTGAGACGAATAACTCTGGATACGACTCACGCATCCGACTCTCCAACTCCCAAGTCAAATTGCCCTCAGCAGCGCATCCCCCATGCCACTTTCACAAGTGCAATATCCTTGCCTCTCAACCGCTTCACCTCGCGATCCAAAACCCTAACTAGTAATGCCTCAACCGTAAGGTTCTCCCTTACCTCAACCTCATCCATCGGAATCACATGCGACGGATCCGGAACATACTTCCGAAGCTGTGAAACATGGAACACATCGTGCAAATTCGACAGATTCGGCGGCAACGCCACCCTATAAGCCACAACACCCACTCTCACGGATATCTGGTAAGGACCAATAAACCGAGAAGTAAGTTTCTTCGATTTAAATGCACGACCAACACCCGTAACCGGCGTAACCCTCAGAAATACATGATCACCTTCTTGGAACTCAAGATCCTTCCGTCTCCGATCATGATAACTCTTTTGCCTACTCTGAGAAGCCCTCATTTTCTCACGAATAAACTTCACCTTGTCTATAGTCTGCTGCACCAACTCTGGTCCAACTACCGAACTCTCACCAGATTCGTGCCAACACAATGGTGTCCGACATCTTCGTCCATATAATGCTTCAAACGGTGTCATTCCAATACTAGAATGAAAACTGTTATTATACGTGAATTCAATCAACGCAAGATAACTATCCCACGCACCACCTTGTTCAAGAACACAAGCTCTCAACAAATCTTCCAACGACTGAATCGTTCTCTCCGTTTGTCCATCCGTCTACGGATGATAAGCCGAACTTAATCTCAACTTAGAACCCAAAGCCTTCTGCAAACTTTCCCAAAATCTCGAGGTAAACCTTGGATCTCGATCCGAAACAATACTCAATGGAACCCCATGTAATTTCACAATCACACTGATGTAAATCTCAGCCAACCTTTCCAAAGAAAAACTGATGTCAATCGGAATGAAATGAGCCGATTTAGTCAGCCTATCAACAATCACCCAAATAGCATTATGCCCTCGCGGTGTATTCGGTAACCCTGTTACAAAATCCATGGAAATACTGTCCCACTTCCACTTTGGAATATCCAATGGTTGCAACAACCCACTAGGCCTCAGATGTTCTACCTTCGATTTCTGACAAGTCAAACATGCATAAACAAACTGAGCCACATATCTTTTCAATCCAGACCACCAGAAAATCTTCTTCAAATCTTGGTACATCTTATTCGCTCCCGGATGTATACTCAAATTACTCCAGTGTCCTTCCTCCAAAATCATCTTTTTCAACTCCGCATCATCAGGAATACAAATCCTACCTCGGAACCTCAAAACACCATGAATATCCACTTGAAAATCATTATTCGCGTCTTTTTCTCCAACCAACATCAAATCCACAAATTTCACATCCAGTTTCTGTTTCTCACTTACTGTCATCAGAAAATCATTAGTAATCGTTAGCATTCCAAGCCTCACGCTATCCGACGTCACTTCACATACCAAACTCAAATCTCTAAACGATTCCAAAAGTTCCCACTCCTTAACCATTAAAGCGGACATATGTAACGATTTCCGACTCAACGCATCGGCTACCACATTAGCTTTACCAGGATGGTAATTCAAGCCAAAGTCGTAGTCCTTCAAAAATTCCAGCCATCTACGTTGCCTCATATTTAGCTCTTTCTGATCAAACAAATATTTCAAACTTTTATGATCACTAAAGACTTCAAACCTTGCACCGTAGAGATAATGCCTCCAAATCTTCAACACAAAAACCAGAGCTGCTAACTCAAGATCATGGGTAGGATAATTTTTCTCATGCATTCTCAACTGCCTTGAAGCATACGCCACAACCTTACCTTCTTGCATCAGAACACCACCTAAACCAATCAAAGAAGCATCACAATAAACCACAAATGGTTCATTAGGATTCGGCAAAATCAAAATCGGAGCTGTCGTCAATCTTCTCTTCATCTCATTAAAACTTTCCTCACACCGAATATCCCAAATAAATGCTTGCCCTTTACAAGTCAACTGGGTCAAAGGAAGTGCTAGCTTAGAAAAACCCTCAATGAACCTTCGATAATATCCGGCCAAACCCAAAAAGCTTTGAATTTCCGTAACAGATCTCGGAGCCTCCCATTGTAGAACTGCTTCTACTTTAGATGGATCCACAGAAATACCATTACCTAAAATTACGTGCCCAAGAAAACTCACTTCCGACAACCAGAACTCACACTTAGACAATTTGGCAAAAAGCTTCCTTTCTTTCAAAACCTGCAAAACAATACGCAAATGCTCCGCGTGCTCCTCCCGAGACTTAGAATAAATCAATATGTCATCAATAAACACAACAACAAATCGATCCAAATGCTCGTGGAAAATACGATTCATGTACTCCATAAACACACCTGGCGCATTAGAAACCCCGAACGGCATCACAGAATATTCATAATGACCGTAACGTGTCCTAAAAGCCGTCTTCTGGATATCTTCCTCCTTCACCCTAATCTGATGATACCCTGATCTCAAATCAATCTTACTAAACACACACGCCCCAACCAACTGATCCATCAGATCATCGATTCTTGGAAGAGGATACTTATTCTTAATCGTCACCTTATTCAACTGGCGATAATCAATACACAACCGCATACTTCCATCTTTCTTTTTCACCAATAAAACTGGAGCACCCCAAGGAGAAACGCTTGGTCTAACAAACCTCTTCTCCAACAACTCATTCAACTGTTTCTTTAACTCAACCAACTCAGATGCCGACATACGATAAGGTGCCATAGAAACAGGTCTAGTACCAGGAACTAGATCTATAGAAAACTCCACCTCTCTCTCTGGCGGCAAGTCCAAAATATCCTCAGGAAACACTTCCGGAAATTCACACACAACAAGAAACACATCAAGGGAAACTTGACTATCCACAGTCAAAGATGCAAACAACCCAAACAACTGAGCTTCATCCGCCAAAAGTCTCTTCAACTCTTTGGTAGATAAGAAACTCAAGTCTTCGTCTTCCTCAAGAGAAGGAAACCTTACCAGCTTATGATAACAATCAATATGAACTCGATTGAATTGCAACCAATTCATTCCTAGAACCACATCTAAACCCTCCAACGGTAAACCCACCAAATCCATCTCAAAGTCTTTACCATAAATGGTCAAAGGACAACTTAGACAAACCAAAGAAGTAGTTACTGACCCCATTGCTGGAGTATCAATAACCATCTCACCACCCATCGAAGACAACACAAGATTCAAACGCTTCGCGCACTCAGACGAAATAAACGAATGAGTCACTCCAGTATCAACAATAGCAACTAAAGGAATACTATTAATAAAACAAGTACCTCTGATCAGACGGTCTGCACTTGAAGTCTAAGTTCCCGCCAATGCAAATACTTTCCCACCAGATGGAGCCTGCTTCAGTTTCGGACACTTCGTACTAATATGCCCAGGTTCACCACAGTTGAAACATTTCACCACATTTTTCCTTGCACATTCAGCTGCAACATGTCCTAAACCTCCACAATTAGTACACTTCCTCATATCTTTCCTGCACTCAAACTGACGATGCCCCAACTCACCACATTTATAACATCTCAGAGGACCAGACATTCCTCCTCCACTTGACCTTCTCTCAAAATTCCCCCTTTACTTACCTTTATCAGCTGGTGATACATAAGGACCACCAAGAAATTGTTGCATCCCTTTCCTCTCGCTCACACTCTTATAGTGAGTAGAACGAGCCTTACTATCCTCTTAATAAATCCTACAACAATCCACCAAATCAGAAAACCTTCGAATCCTTTGATAACCAATTGCCTGTTTTATCTCAGGACGCAATCCGTTCTCAAACTTTACGCACTTAGAAAATTCCACAGCCGCTTCGGCATAATGAGGATAAAACTGCACAAGCTCCACAAACTTAGCAGTATAATCAACAACAGACATATTACCTTGTTTCAGTTCCAGAAACTTAATTTCCTTCTTTCCTCTTACATCTTCAGAAAAATACCTCCTCAGAAACTCCATACTAAACACAGCCCAAGTGATCTCTTCCTCTGCAGCTTCCAACACATAATGTGTACTAACCCACCAATCATCAGCTTCTTCCAGTAACACGTGAGTACCCAGTCTCACCTTCTGATCCTCAGCACAATCCATCACTCGGAAAATCCTTTCAATCTCCTTCAGCCAAATCTGAGCACCATCAGGAGCATATCTTCCTTTGAAGACCGGCGGTTTGTTCTTCCTGAACTCATCATTACCTGCAGCATTAGGTGCACCCTGCACAGCTCGGGCCATAGCTTACATAGCAGCAGCCAAAGCAGCGTCATTCCTACCAGCCATAGTCTGTTCATTTCCAATAACAGCAACTATGGTTAAACAAACAGCTCCTCCAAACACCAAGACCAACAAGGACTGACACAACTGACACGGACTGGCTCTGATACCACTTAATGTGACGCCCCCAATCTATACCCCCAATTAAATAAAGCAGTAAAAGAAAATTCAAAATTTCATCAGAGTATATTTAAATTATCATGGCATAGACGGGGGGAATCACATTATATTGCAACAAATCATACAACACCTGCTCATGAAGATATGCAACAGTGGGGTAGCAATCAACAGAGGAACTCAGTTCCTTACACCCACATTTTAGATTTAGAATAAAAGCGAAAAATCTAAAACTGAATATCAAATATATATACATATCATGAAAGGTTTGTCATACATCAAGTTATAAATGTACAAGCCAAAAGATATATATATATATATATATATATATAAAATACAGATAATCATAAACGGCCTCCCTAACTACCCGGTGTCACATATCAGAGCCGACCGACAAAAGAATGAAGTCCTACGCTTCACAAAAAGACCTCCAGCAACTCTAATCTGCAATGCCTCATAGGGCATTATAAAACAGAAGAAGGGTGAGAAAAATAATCATATTACATTTGCTTATAATTATATATTAACACGGGAATATACAGATAAAACATTTTCACCGCAAATGCCCCCACAATCAAATACAACACAACACAGTATAACTCTTAAGTATCAAATACCACTACACATCAATCCTACACAACACACTCATCATTAATACAAGTACACATATTCCATCTCATCAATCACATTCACAATTCCATACACAATTAATCCATGATTTATGCAAATGCACAGAGATCGACACCACGACTCTATGCACATGCCATGCGGTACCGACTTCCAATATTTCTCATCACTAGTTCACTCAGGAACTCTGCTGGAATCATCGCTCGTTACATCACTGTAACTCCCCGTCGTGCATACGATGTCCCCCGTCACTGACACCCCACACGGGCACACGACATTTATGGATCGCTCACACCCCACACGGGCATACGACCCGATCGCTCACACCCCACATGGGCACACGATCGTCTATAACCATCGCTTTCGGTCCTCTTATTTTTAAGGCTATTCATACCTCTTATTTTTAAGGCTCACGATGTTATAGCAGATTCCCTCTGGAATCAATCCGTCACTCAGGACGTCACAACAATGCATATCATGATGCTTGGCATACAATGACTCATGGCATTTAATATGCACACATATACACACCCATAATCATGCATATATCAACAATTACCACACATTTCATTCTCTTGCCCTAAGGCCACCAATCATTATCACCATATGTATTTCATGCATTTACATCTCTCAACAGTACACAAGTCATAGAATATTCACACCCACAACATATTGTACATACACATCAAGTTCATCCAATTAAACGGCAAAAGTCAACAACAAAACAACACATTTTCTAATTCCCGACATAATTTAATAGGAAAACAATCTCAAAACCCTCATCATAATAAAGTACATTTCACCAGCTTTCTAACACATCAAACCACACCTCAAACCGACTCACAGATCAAAAGTTACAGAGAAAACAAATTGGAATAAACTGTCATGTTCGCAGTGCGAAGCTCCTAGCGAGTCCTTCGCTACTTCATTCGCAGTGCGAATGTACCAGCAAACAATGGCAGAAGCAAAATAGCCTAGAAAATTCCCAACGTTCGCAGTGTGAACCATCCAGCGAATGCTCGCTACCCCATTCGCAGTGCGAACCCTCCAGCAAACAGTGGCAGAGTGAAAAATAATACAACGTTCGCAGTGCGAACCTCACGCGAACGCTCGCCACCCATTCGCTGGCCATTCGCAGTGCGAACCTGCGATTTCAGCAAAACCCAGCAGCGCACCAGATTACCCAAAAATGATGTTTTCTCATCCAAAACATTTCCAAACCAACATATATCAATCAAAACATAACTCTATCATGATAACAGGTATTCTACTACGTTTACACCGATTTTCAACCGTAAAACCATCGATTTCTCATTATCGACCTAGAATAGAAACTATGAAAACACACCCAACAATCCAATACACACATATATAATCATACACAAACATAGTATAATCGAGTTTCGCACCCTTACCCGATTTAATCGCGTTTAGAAAAGTCGGGAGATCGATTTCCAAGTTTTCTCAAATTCTCTCTTTTCTTCTCTTCTCCTCTTCTTTTCTTTCCCTTTTCCTTCTTCTCTTTTTCTTTCTCTCTATTTTTCTCTCTTTCTATTTTCTATTCTTTCTAACTTAAGGAAAATATCATGAAATGACCAAAATACCCCCACACTCAAATATCTCGCAATCGTTCCCAAAACCCGATAAAATATATTCACGATGAAAAATAACATATTTCCAAATAAAATTCGAAAATAAAATAGAATAATAATAAAATAATCACAACGACTCAATTAAATAAAAACTGACAAAACTGGGGTGTTACACCCACTATCTTGATGTATTTCCAGTTTACGAATTCATTGTAGAATGCTTCAATGCGTACTGGTTTTCTGTTAAATTCAAATGAATGGTTTATTCAGAAATAGTTCCTTGGCAGCGCTCTATTCCTCGGCACATTATCACAACACTTTATCACAACACGTTTCTTCTCAAAGAACCTCTCTTAACAATATTTGTATATTGCTCAGCTTCTTGTGATTAAGACTGGAATCAGGGTGTGAAATGCCCTGGAAGTGGTTAAACATGACATTTGCATACATTTCATAACATATCATTTTGTATAACAGGTACTCGTCCCAGGGAGTTTCTAACCTTTATCTGGTTGCAGACAGAATAGCTGATCTCAACATTCATCGCTACGCGACTCGACAAAATTAAGCCAGAATCATGGAACAGGTGCAGGCAGAGCTCGCTGAAATGAGGACCCGTATGGAGCAGTTCATGAACCTTATGCAGGGCATAGCCCAGGGGCAGCAAGATTTGAGAACTGCAGTTCAAAGGTTGGAAGTGGAAATCCCCAATGCTAACAATCCTCCTGGCAGAGTGGCAGCTAATCCTCCTGGCGGAGCGGCAGTTGATCCTCCTGGCGGAGTTCCTGTTGATATTGGCCATGTTAATAATCAACAGGTAGAGGACCATCAAGATGATCATTTCTCCGTACTAAATGCTGACATGGGAGTTCATAATGATGACAGAAGGTATGAAGAGTTGGCTGAGAAGGTAAGAGCCATGGAATGTCAAAACTCCATGGGAATTAATGTTGCTGACATGGGGCTGGTGCAAGGGGTGAGGATCCCTCCAAAGTTTAAGCCCCCAACCTTTGACAATTATAATGGCAGTACTTGTCCTAAGACTCACATTCAGGCGTATTTCAGGAAGATTTCTGCATATTCTGACGATGAAAAGCTGTGGATGTACTTCTTTCAGGATAGCCTATCAGGAGCTTCATTGGAATGGTACATGAAGCTGGAGAGAGCTTATATCAGGAACTGGAGGGACTTGGGAGATACTTTCTTGAAACAGTATCAGTATAACATTGACATTGCCCCTAATCGTACCCAATTGCAGAATATGACACAGGATCCGAAAGAAGGTTTCAAACTGTACGCCCAGAAGTGGCGTGAGTTAGCTGCTCGAGTATAACCCCTGCTGATGGAAAGGGAAATGGCTGATATGTTTATGAATACTTTACAGGGCTCATATGTAGAGCGCTTGGTTGGATGTCCATCCACTGGGTTCTATGACATTGTAATTGTTGGAGAGAGAATTGAAAATCTATTGAAATCGGGGAAAATTCAAGATGGAAGCGGGGAAGGCTCTTCCAATGCAAAAAGACTTTTTGGGAATGGCTCGAAGAAGCATGAAGATGAAACTAGTGCTACCTACGGACAGGGGGGTAAAGGTAAAGGACGCCAGGGCTCGTACCATCAAGCAGCAGCTGTAACTATTCCGGTTCCAATTGCCGAATCTCAGTCACAATCTCAAAGACAATACAAACCGGGGCAGAGATTGAGTGATCGCCACTTTGACACTTTACCGATGGCATATGCCCAGATGTTGTAGAATTTCCTTCGCTTAAAGTTGGTACAGTTAAGAACGCTGGCACCACCAACAGGCAGGCTACCCTATGGCTATGATGCAAATGTGAAGTGTGAATTCCATTCGGGTGCGCCCGACCACCATATAGAGAACTGCAAAACTTTTAAGCACGTAGTTCAGAATCTGGTTGATTCAAAAGCTATCAACTTCGCTCCTAATCCCAATGTGATTCAAAACCCCATGCCCCCGCATAGCGGACCAAAGGTCAATGCAATAGAAGAGGACAGAGGCTTGAATCTAGTGTCAGATGTCAACAAAGTCAGAACATCTTTAGGGATCGTGAAAAAGCATTTGTTGAAAGGAGGCGTGTTCCCCGGTTGTCTGGAAAATAGCTCAGAATGTTTGACTGCGATGAATGGTTGTGATGAATTGAGGAAGGGCCTTCAGAAGTTGATAGACGAGGGTTATTTACAGTTTGATCAAATGAGAAAGAAGGATGATACGGTCTCAACAATTACCATTTACTTTACTCCAACAGAGATTCCCGTGCATACGCCAGTACAGGTCCCCGTGCCTGAGCAGTTAGCCCCTGTGACTATAACTGTTCCGGGTCCTATGCCATATGAAAGTACAAAAGCGATCCTATGGCATTACGGGGCTGATGTTTATTATCAAGGGCAGAAACAGGAAGTGGAGGTTCCCAAGGAAACTGGTTCAAGTGTGGGGAATGTAGGAGGGATGGGTGGTTTTACCCATAGTGGAAGGCTCTTTGCTCCACAAACGCTCCGAAACGATGATGCTGAAGCTTTGGCGAAAGCTAAAGGCAAGCATGTAGTAAACGAAGAGCTCATGCAAAGGGCAGAGCCTGGTAATTCCTTTGAAAATGACGTTGAAGAGTTTATGAGGATTATCCGAAAGAGCGATTATAAAATAGTGGATCACCTGCATCAAACCCCTTCCAAGATTTTTATCTTGTCACTACTGTTATGTTCCGAGGGACATCGTAACGCCCTGCTGAAAATCTTGAATGTGGCGTATGTTCCACAGGAGATATCGGTGAACCAGCTCGAGGGTGTTATTGCCCATGTCAATGCCAGTAACAAGTTAGGGTTTACCGATTTTGATCTGATGCCAGAGGGGAGAAATTATAACAAAGCTCTCCATATCTCCATGGAGTACAAAGGGGCAGTCTTGTCCCATGTGTTGGTAGATACTGGCTCGTCCCTGAATGTGCTGCCGAAGAAGGCTTTGGCAAAGTTGGATGTTGAGGGGGTTGTATTCCGACCATGTGATTTAGTGGTGCGCACCTTCAACGGCTCCAAAAGATCAGTTTTTGGGGAGGTAGAGTTGCCTATGAAGATTTGACTCCAAGTGTTTAATACGGTTTTCTATGTGATAGAAATCCAGCCAGCTTATAGCTGCTTGCTAGGGTGCCCATGGATACATGCTGCGGGGGCCGTTTCGTCAACACTCCATCAGAAGATAAATTTTGTTGTGGATGGTCAGGTTGTCACAGTATGCGGAGAGGAGGATATATTTGTCAGCCATCTGTCATTGTTCAAATATGTGGAAATGGACGGCGAGATTCATGAAACTCTTTGTCAGGCATTCGAAACAGTGAGTATTGAGAATGACCCTCCTTCCAATGAAACAAAAGCAGGGACTTCCATGGCTTCTTACAGCTCTTGATGCAGTGCAATCAGGCCATGCTGAAGGTTGGGGTCAGTTGATTGAGTTGCCTTTCAAGGAAAACAAGTGTGGAATTGGTTATCAGCCTCCTCGAACTCCCCTTCCAAAAGGTCAAGAGCGTCAGGGACCTGTCTTTTTCTCTAGTGGGGGATCGTCAACCCTAGTCAAGTCTTTGCCACAACTGAAGACGAGGGGGACATCAATTATGGCCTGGACAATTGGGTGCGCCCATGTGTCCCAGGGCTGAAGCTGAACAACTGGTTCTCTGAAGACCTCATCCAAGTCACCTTGCAGAAAGAGTAATTATCTTTGTTTTTTCATGTTGCATGTAAAATCCTAGGCTCTGCCCAAGGCCTAGTGATTTCATTGTAGGGCCACATTTGTTTCATATGCTAGTTTATCATCAATAAAAGGACGTTTTTTGTGTTCAAAAATTGTGATCCCTGTCTTTCATTTTACACTTTTCATTTTATTTCAAATAAAAATGGGAATGTTTTTCTTCATAGTTTGTTTTCTTTCTTTTCAAAAAGCTCTTTCTAAAATAAAGCATGAACCATCATTCATGCAGAAACAGTCCTCCGGATTCTATTGATAACAGTTCTACTATGGCTCGATATGACTTTGATAATCCAATTTACCAAGCTGAAGAGGGAGATGAGGAAGATTGTGAACTTCCCGAAGAATTGGCCAGATTATTGAAACAGGAGGAAAGAGCTATTCAGCCTCATCAAGAGTCATTAGAAGTCATCAACCTTGGCACCGAGGATGCGAGAAAGGAAGTCAAGATAGGGGCAAGCCTAGCAGATAACGTGAAGAAAGTGTTGATTGATATGCTACGTGAATATGTTGATATCTTTACCTGGTCCTATCAAGATATGCCAGGATTGGATACAGATATTGTCGTGCATAGGTTACCTCTCAAAGAAGGTTGTTCCCCTGTCAAACCGAAACTCAGAAGAACTAAACCAGAAGTGGCCATTAAGATCAAAGAGGAGGTGTATAAACAGTTGGATGTAGGTTTCTTGGCCGTCACCAACTATCCACCATGGGTTGCGAATATTGTTCCAGTACCTAAGAAGGGTGGTAAGGGCTGGATGTATGTTGACTACCGTAATTTAAATCGAGCAAGTCCGAAAGATGATTTTCCATTATCTCACATTGATGTTTATGTAGATAATATAGCTCAATTCTCGGTATTTTCCTTCATGGATGGCTTTTCTGGTTAAATCAGATTAAAATGGCGTTGGAAGACATGGAGAAAACAACGTTTATTACCCCATGGGGCATGTTCTGCTATAAAGTGATGCCTTTTGGTTTGAAAAATGCAGGGGAAACTTATCAGCATGCTATGCTGATGCTCTTTCATGACATGATTCATAAAGATATTGAGGTTTATGTTGATGATATGATTGCTAAGTCGCAAACTGAGGAAGAGCACTTGGTGAATCTGAAAAAGCTTTTTGAACGGTTGAGACAATTCAGACTGAGCTGAACCCGAATAAGTGTACTTTTGGGGTGAGATCTGGTAAGCTGTTGGGTTTTATTGTCAGTGAAAGAGGAATCGAGGTTGATCCAGTAAAAGTAAAAGCAATACAAGATATGCCTGAGCCAAGAACAGAAAAGCAAGTTTGTGGTTTCTTAGGGAGATTGAACTACATTGTTAGATTCATTTCTCATCTAACAGCCACTTGCGAGCCAATATTCAAATTGTTGAGAAAAGATCAATCAATTCATTGGAATAATGATTGCCAATGGGCGTTCGATAAAATAAAAGAGTATTTGCAGAAGCCTCAGATTCTTATGCCTCTAGTTCCAGGGGGACCACTGATAATGTATTTGTCGGTACGTGAAAATTCAATGGGTTGTGTTCTCGGTCAACAAGACGAGACAGGTAGGAAAGAACATGCCATATACTACCTGAGCAAGAAGTTCACAGATTGTGAGTCTAGATACTCAATGCTTGAGAAGACATGTTGTGCACTTACATGGGCTGCTAAGCGTTTGAGACAATATATGTTGACTCACACAACTCTATTAATATCAAAGATGGATCCAGTCAAATACATTTTTGAAAAGCCAGCTCTCACCGGAAGGGTTACCAGTTGGCAGATGGTGTTGACAGAGTATGACATACAATATACTTCCCAAAAATCCATAAAGGGTAGCATTCTGTCTGACTATCTCGCTGAGCAACCAATTGATGATTATCAGCCAATGGAGTTTGAGTTCCCTGATGAAGACATCATGTACTTGAAAATGAAAGATTGTGACGAGCCACCAGTTGATGAAGGGCTAGATCCTGAGGACAAGTGGAAATTGATGTTTGACGGGGCTGTTAATGTGAATGGCAGTGGCGTTGGGGCAGTTCTCATAACCCCGAAAGGTTCCCATATACCTTTCACTGCCAGACTGACTTTTGATGTCACCAACAATGAAGCCGAATATGAAGCCAGTATCATGGGTATTGAAGAGGCCATTGATTTAAGGATCAAGACTCTTGATATATTTGGGAACTCCACTCTAGTGGTCAATGAGATCAATGGAGATTGGCACACCAATCAACCCAACTTGATCCCTTACAGAGACTACGCGAGAAGACTGTTGACTTTCTTCACAACAGTGAAACTGTATCATGTACCTCGTGATGAGAATCAAATGGCAGACACTTTGGCAACGTTATCTTCTATTATTCAAGTAAATTGGTGGAATCATATACCTAAAATTGATGTGATGAGGCTTGATAGACCCGCTCATGTGTTTGCTTCCGATACAGTGACTGATGATAAACCTTGGTATTATGATATCAAGCATTTCTTGAAGGGTCAAGAGTATCCGGTCGGGGCATCCAATAATTATAAGAAGACTCTAAGGAGGTTAGCAGGCAGTTTCTTCTTGAATGAGGATGTGTTATACAAACGAAATTTTGACATGGTCTTGCTCAGATGCGTGGATAGACACGAAGCAGACATGTTAATGCAGAAAGTGCACGAAGGTTTTTTTGGTACCCATGCTGGTGGACATGCCATGGCAAAGAAGTTGTTGTGAGCTGGTTATTACTGGATGACCATGGAGACTGATTGTTTCAAATATGCTCGAAAATTCCACAAGTGCCAGATTTATGCTGATAAAGTGCAGGTGCCACCGAATCCTTTAAATGTGATGAGTTCCCCTTGGCCCTTTTCCATGTGGGGCATTGATATGATTAGGAAGATTGAGCCCACCGCCTCTAATGGACATCATTTTATTCTAGTGGCCATTGATTACTTCCCCAAGTGGGTGGAAGTTGCTTCGTTTACAAATGTTACCAAGCAGGTGGTTGCCCGGTTTATCAAGAAAGAGATTATTTGTCATTACGGGGTGCCCGAAAGGATCATCACTGACAATGGTTCTAATCTTAATAATAAAATGATGCAAGAGTTGTGACAGGGCTTCAATATTGAACATCACAATTCTTCTTTGTACCGCCCAAAGATGAATGGTGTCGTCGAGGCAGCCAATAAAAATATCAAGAAGATTGTGCAAAAGATGGTTGTGACGTACAAGGATTGGCATGAGATGTTGCCTTTCGCTTTGCATGGGTACCGTACATCAGTACGCACGTCTACTAGGGCAACCCCGTTTTCTCTTGTGTATGGTATGGAAGCGGTCTTACCGGTTGAAGTTGAGATTCCTTCTCTGAGGGTCATGATGGATGTTAAGCTTGATGAGGCTGAATGGGTTCGAACGAGGTTCAATGAGTTGAGTCTCATAGAAGAGGGGAGATTGGCACCAGTATGCCATGGGCAACTGTATCAGAGAAGGATGAAACGGGCATTCGATCAGAAAGTGCATCCTCGAACTTATCAGACGGGTGACTTGGTGCTGAAAATGATTCTCCCTCCTAGTACAGATCACAGGGGCAAATGGACTCCGAATTATGAAGGTCTATATATTGTCAAGAAGGTTTTCTCGGGCGGAGCCTTCATGCTTACAACTATGGATGGTGAGGATTTTCTGTCGCCTGTGAACTCAGACGCAATCAAAAATACTTCGCATAAATGGACCCACTAGACAGTAAAAAGAGAGTCCAGGCAAAAAAGGGCATCCCGACGAACCAAAGAAAAAAGAAAAAGGTTCGGGCAAAAAATAGGGATAAAATAAAAAAAACTGAGTACACCCGGTAAGTTGAAAACCCGAAAGGGCAACTTAGGCAAAAATGGGTATCCCGGTGGATTGAAAACCCGAAAGGGCAATCCAGGAAAAAGAGGGATTTAGCGAAAGGTTGCGATCTGAGTAACCTATATCCCGTCTCATTTCAACAGGAGGTATTCCGAAGGATAGGAATCGGTCCAATCATCCCCCTCGGAAAGCAAAGCACTTGGAGAGTCTTGAAGACATATGAATCATAGCAGGATTGAAACTCAATGGATTTCTGTTTTCCATATTGCCATTAGGATAGTTTCTTTTCTTTTTCAAGCAATTACCTCTTTCCAGGAATTACCTCTTTATGTAAATGCCTATTTTCGGGCTTTTCAATCAATAAAATTTTCTTTATTCAGAATATGCATTTCTTGTGTTTTCTTTTACAGTTTGTTATGATTGCAAAAAATGTTCGAGTTTTTGATAAACATTGAATTTGAAAACATTGAGGTTTTACAATGACATGCGTGCTAAAGAAAACAATTTAAATTGCTTTAAATGTCAGGTGTTCTTGGGTGGTGAATTCAAAACCCATGATACTCTGGGGCATGTATGTGCATCCTTTTTGTTTGCAGGTGTTAATGTTCGCTGGTTAGCCCATCAAGGGCACGTGATGTCTTCAGTGTCTTTTTTCAGCAGGACTCAGATAATAGTTCCCCCCAAGAAAAATCGGTAACCTCAACATGAATTTTATTCCTTAAGGTTGTCATCCCCAGCAGGAACATGGTTGATCTCAGTCCCTCAGCAGGTATTTCCTTCCTCGGCGAGAGTTCGTTTGATCTCAACTCCCTAGCAGCCAGGTCAGAAAGTTGTCATTTTCCCAGCGGAGTTCTATGGATATAGTTATTCCCCAAGCAGACTGGTTTAGATGATGCCTTCCCAGTAAAGTTATCATTGCCTACAGCAACCTCAACAGGTTTTTTAGGTCAGAGCCCTGATCAGGAGATCAAGTATTTTGTCTTCCTCGGCACGGTTTGTGACCACGAGGACAATTCAGTTTGCCATTCCCAGTGGAGTTGCTTCATTTACCTCAACATTTCTTTTGCTGAGGGACCTCCTTGCATTTTCCACATAGTAATCATTGCATCCTAAAAAATGCGTAGCATTTCCATTCGAGACGGAGCATTACGCCATGGAAAAATTCAAACATATGCATGCGAAGCATAAGCCAATTTTTTGTACCTCGTGCGAGGACCCAAAATTGTTTCACTTCTATCACATTGACAAAACCAAAACGAATGCCTTTTTCATTCTTCAACAAACATTTCAAAGCAGTACCAAGGAATTCACTACTTTCCTCCCCACCAGAGTCCTATTCCTCGGTTTGTAAATCTTTTGATCTTACATCTTGATCGTATTTTAGGAACCATTCCCGATAGGATTCCTTTAGCCATTTCCGACAGGCACCCTTTGAGTTTTAAACCTAGCTGTTCCCGAAAGGCCCATTTACTGTTCCCGACAGGTAAGCCATAGGTTTTCAACTTTAGCCGTTCCCGAAAGGCACCCTTTGAGTTTTAAACCTAGCCGTTCCCGACAGGCTCATTTACCGTTCCCGACAGGTAAGACATACGTTTTCGACTTTAGCCGTTCCTGATAGGCACCCTTTGAGTTTTAAACCTAGCCATTCCCGACAGGCCCATTTAACCTTCCCGACAGGTAAGCCATAGGTTTTCGATTTTAGCCGTTCCCGGCAGGCACCCTTTGAGTTTTAAACCTAGCCGTTCCCGACAGGCCCATTTACCGTTCCTGACAGGTAAGCCATAGGTTTTCAACTTTAGCCGTTCCCGACAGGCGACCTTTGAGTTTTAAGCCTAGCCGTTCCCGACAGGCCCATTTACCGTTCCCGACAGGTAATTCATAGGTTTTCAACTTTAGCCGTTCCCGACAGACGTACTATAAGCTTTAGACTTTAGCCGTTCCTGACAGGCAACCTTTAGATTTCATTTGTTCCGGACTCTTTTCCACCAACATCCATCATCACAACTGCTGTGTTTGTCATATGTCCATTCTTTTTACCCACAGAGCGCAAATTTTCTGGTTATTTTTGTATTCAATCCCCATGTACCTTGAATTCCTGACAGCCGTTGCTCTTATCCCTTCAGGTCCACAGTTGATTAAATAGGGGCAGCTGTAATACCTAAAAATTTGCCCTGTTATCTCTCTCCAATAATTGGCTTATGTTTCATTCATTTGCATTTCATAATAGGTCATACAAAATCATACACATCATTGGATGCAAGGCATGGTATCAAGTACATCAAGGGGTGGATAGTTCAAAGCAAAAGGGACAAGAGTAAAAAGCTTTTCCAAAAAAGTCACAAGGGCTCCACACATCTCAATTCATATCATTTGAGTCCTCAAGGTATCACAAGATGAGAATTCAATAGAAGATTGAAGGAAGTCATATTCTCCTAACCAGTGCAAACTAGGGTTTTGGAATTCTGAAGTATAACACCCCAATGGGCTAGATCTTTGAGCTTTTATAATTTCCAAATGGCATATCTCATCTTTTTTAGAGAGGATATACATCATACTCAGAGGAATTTGGATATGGAGGATGTGCTGATTTCTCCTAGACTGAGGGGTCAAAATTATGGTTTGCCATAAAATCAGTTTATTTCTGATTTTTTGGGCAAGACTTGATTCTATGGTATTCTACATGTCCCCAAGGGTATAAGGATGAAGAATTGTCCATCAATTTGATTTGGAAGGGTTTCAGTTGATCAATTGATTGAGAATCAGGAGATTTGGGGGAAAGTCAATTGTGCAGAGGAAAAAGTCAACTTTTGACTTTTAAGGTCATATTCATGTTCCTCATGTCAAATATCGTCATTGGTGAGGATTTGATCAAGAAATAATGAAAGATTAATCAAAAATCAAGAAATGTACAAAGTTACTAAAAATAGCAATGTAGGGTTGCCATTTATGGCAAGTTTTGACAAGCTGAAGGGTTAAATTTAGAGCTTTCTTTCTCCATGTTCCAAGCACCAAATTAGTAACCTAGGGAGGCCTATCAAAAGTTCACACTTTAAGCTTCAAAACCATACCAAGAACATTCCCATTGGATTAAAATTGAGAGGGATATGATGTTTCAAAGTGGAGAAATCAAGGCAAAATGGCAAGCCATGACCAGCCAATGCGCCATAATTTCCACAAACTCTTGGTGTGCATGTTGTGCCCAAGTTCAAAGACAAATTTCTCCATGATAGATACTCCAAATGAAAAAAAGTTCAACATGACTCTTGTTCATCTCCATCTCCTCTTCAACTTTGGTGTTGGACATTTTTTTATTTGATCAATGTATAAGTAGTTATGGTGAGGCAAAGTAGGTAGTTCCACTGATGTTTTTTCCACACGCACATGAGCTGGTCAGGCCAGGTCAGGCTGACCTTCTACATCAGTTGTGCACACTCATCTTCATGGTCATCTTTTAGTGTCTTAGAGGCTCCAATTACATTTGATTTTCACATTAACTTTGTTCTGTTCCATGTTCTCTTTCCAAAAATTCTTTAACGAAACATTTACATACCATGACCATGAAGATCCATTGCTTCAAAGTCATCATCCCCATGCGTGATTTGTTTCCATGCCAAGTAAACAAAGTTTGTTGTATTTTGTTGCTTTCATGCGTACGCCCTACATACCTCAACCATCCCATGTCATTTTTACTACTTTTAACCATGCAAACAGTTACATCATGCATGCCACCTTCCAACATTACCATTTCAAGCCATACATACACATGTACCTTTTTCATTATTTTACATAAACACAAAAGAAGGAAAGTTTAGTGAGTTGTTGTTGCAGCATTGAAACCATCACCACCATCCATCTTAATCACCACCATATGATTCCATGCTTCCTCCACACATGAACCCGTGCCTTCACTTCACCCTCTCACTCTCCATTTTTTATTTCAACTTCACTCTCATTTCAATTCATCTTAACTCACTCACTCAGTTAACTCACCCACTCTAATCATGGTTCTAACTATTAACCAAGGTGGTTAACAGTTAACCAAAGATATATAAACAAATCCTAACAGAATTGGTAACTACTTTAGCTCATTCTTCACATTTCATCACAATTTTTCAATCTCTCTCCCTCTGAGATTTCTCTCTCTCGAATCTTCATCCACTCAAGAACTCTCTGCATTCTCTCCTCTCTTCATCAACAAGCATCAAGGAACTGAAGAAGCAGATCATGTAGCATCATCTTCTACTTCAATTCCATCTTTTCTTCCTCAAGATTTTTAAGCAGATAACATCATTCATAGCCTTTATTTGGCTTAAGATAAAGTTCAAGAGAAAAGGAACCTCCTCTCTGGTCTTCTTTTTTAGCAAAGGAAACATTCACATCACGGGTTTTCTCTCAATCTTGTAGATATCTTTATGCTCTGATTTTGTTCATTTTTATGTGTTTTTGAGCTTAATGGAAGCAATGTGATATCCGGCTAGTTGATAGGCACCCTAGGTGCTTAGTTTGATTTTTTAGGGCTCAACTGTTTGTCTTCGATTTGAAATATTCATGCTTGATTTGTGAAAACAAGTGCCATATTTGGAATCCTCATGGATTTTTGAGTGGAATAGTGTGCTCATGTGTCTTTTATGGGTGTGGAAACCACCGTGGCCGGTGGAGATATCCCCGGAGAAGGTGACCGGAATAACCAGTCCGGTTGTCCCCCCTGAATCCTAGGGCTTGCCAGATCTAATCTCAACCTCTCTTGTTTACTTGATCCAACGCACCAAAACGTGCCAACGCATTAACGAACCACCTCCTTGGCACGTGATTCATTTTTCTGAATTAGTTTGAATTTTGTGCTTAGATGTGTGTGTCTCATCATTGTTACCATGCACGTGTATTCTGATTTGCCTGATTGGTGTACTTTTATGATCATCATGTGTTGACTCCATCCAAGGGCTGAGAATGAGTTAAAGAATTGACTGAATTCCATCATATGCACCTCTTCTAATCACGTGTTATTGGATTGGGCTACGTTTGTTATGCGCACCCCGTCTTCTGAGCCCAAGGCTATTTTTGAACTAGCTTTTTGCTAGTGTCACACCCCCTGGCCTATTTCCTTTGTTTTTTTTTTCTTTGCTTGCATGTTTGGTTTTTTAATTTTTAAAAATACATTGAAGCATCAAAAAATTCTACAAAAATTCATGAAGCATCAAAAGACATTAAAATAATTTTTACACATTTTATTTTCTGATTTTTATCATTTTTTGGCATATTTTCATGAATATTCTATTATTTTCTTTTGTGTGTGCACTAATCCATGACCTATGCTTCATTCCAATTTTATTTGACATAGTGGTGCACTGAAGTTTTGCCTAATAATTGGTACATGCATTTGTGATATACTGAGGCATGGTATACATTTTTTATGGATTTTTCTAGTCATTTCTTATTGACTTTTAAGTGAGGTCTTTGAGCCAATTGTTTGTGTGTTTTGTATAGCATTATGAGGCATGTTTGTGCATGTTTGGTAATGGTTTTAGAGCCTTTATTTTGAAATATGTTTCCCCTCTGATTGCACCTTAATTCATTTGTCTTTTCTTAATTTCCTCATCATCTAAGCATGACTCTTTGGATTGTTTGAAAGCATGTTTGTTTTGTGTAAATGTTAGAAGACATATGCTTAGGGTTTATTGATTGATGTTTGTCATTCTTCTTTGACCGCTATTGAGACCTATTGGTACATGTTATGTCAATATTATAGGTCACTTTGCTCATGTTACAAGTCATTCTTGATGCATCTTTGTTTGATTTATGTGTACATGTTTGGACTTGAAATGTGTTGTGGAACTTATGCATCTTCACTTGTATTTCTTTGACGACTTGTTTGTATCATAACTTGCATGATCTTTCACACTCACTCCAACATGATTCACTCCTGTTTGTAATCATCCTCAACCATATTCCATGACCCATAATTGCACATTACAAGTTTTCTTAAGTGCATAAGTTTTGGATGTTTACTTGAACTTGTTTGAACTTAGTTTGTCCTTAATCATCAATGTGCTTCAATATGACACTTGTTTGGACTTTGTGCTTCCATTCTTGACTTTTAAACATCATGTTAAATGTCTTGAGCTACTTACTTGTATTCATATGGCATGATTATTCATTTTTCATTTTCATTTCTTACTTGCATTACAAGTATGCTTCATTGTTAAAACTTGGGTGATGTTTCTTCACACATTTTTCCTACTTGTTCAATACTTGTATTCATGAATCATATGCTACATTAATGACATCTTGATGCATCCTTAAATTTCATTCAATTCTGACTTTGATGCTTACATGTGCATTCATCCATATTCATGATTCATTTGCATTCATATTGCATTATTAATGTTTCATTTGCAGTTGTATGATTGTTTGGTGCCTAGTTTGCTTTTGTTTGATCCCATGTGGCATGTTTACATTAGTAGGATCCTTTAACATGTACATACTGACTTGGAATGTCCCTTAACCATTAGGACCTTTCCCTTTTGGTTTGAACTTTACTTTCTTCTAAAGTTGTCTTCCTAAAACAACTAGTATTGTTTGTTTAGCTTATTTCACTTGATTTCATTACTTGTAATTGATTATATACTAACTTTTTGTGTAGGGGCAGAGGTAATACATTTGAGTATGTGGATGTTAATCCATACTCATCTCTTCTTTCATCTCATCTATTTCATTACTATTTCTCTTTTGTGAATAGCATGATATAATGCTTGATTATGTAGAACTTTCTCACATCCCTTAGGGATCCTAGCTCATCCTTAATTTTTTATTAAGGTGGAGGTAGGATAAGCATTAGATAGTACTATCCCTTTCTTCTCTTTAGACGTAGGTGGTTCTTATGCTCCACATAACCATTGGACATCCATGCATGACAACATTAGGATTATTAGTCTTTCCCCCATTTAGACTTTTTCCTTTCTTCCTTTGAGTATCTCTTTCTCATCTCAAAACAAAAATCAAAACATGTAATAAAGGCAACAAGTATGGTACACCATGAGGCTTAAGTACATAGGAAATGGAAGGAGAAGGGTTTCCCTTCGCCTTTCTAGAGTGTTTAGCATACCTCCTGTTAGGACGATCATGCGAGGCATTCGTTCCTATGTCATAGACTTTAGTGCAATACTTGTTATGAACACAAAATAATCAAAACACTTCTTCTTAAAAGACAAAAACAAACAATTCTCTTCTCATCTTCCTTACTCCACTCATAAAGGATGCGTCACTCCCATTTTACTGCAAACAGGTAAATGCCTAAGACTCCGTACAATGAGCTACGACACCTAACTGCTGGAACGCGAACCTTGGCGTCTTCCGTTACAAAACATAAACACAGCAAAGCCATCCCTAGTTAGGGGAACTACGTCGCTCTGATTTTCGCGTGCGAGCGAGATAAGTAGGTAGGTGATCGTGCGAGATCTCTACGAGCACATTTCTTTCACAACCTTTCTTTATCACCTCTTTGTCTCTTTTCGACCCGTAAGTCGAACTACGACTGCTCTGATTTCCTCTCTCTGGTTAGATTGAGGATACATAGGCACAAGACGGCGATGTCTTGGCGAGCAACCTCCCCCCTTAGTTTGTGTCCGAACTATGTTGACTCTGACTTTCCCATTGCACGAGGGAATACGTAGGCCTAGGACGAGCGATGTCCTGCCGAGTCACTTCTTTTTCTTTTCTCCCCCGTTTCTCCGTTCTGTTCCGTTCCCGTTCCTCTTCCTTTCAAGTAGCTGTTAAGCTTTAGATTACCTACACCATTTGATCGATAACAACAAGCATGGATCCCATCGAGTACGATGGACGCGTGAGGGTGCTAATACCTTCCCCTCGCGTAACCGACTCCCTTACCAGTTTCTCTTGGTTGCGAGACCATGCTTTTTCCTTCCCCTCAGGTTTACGCAGTGTTTCCTTTCCCTTTCTTGGGATAAATACACATTGTTGGTGAGTCTGTTTCCGCGCCACTTTCGCGTTTGTACTTGGATGAAAATCCCGGGAGCGACACCATGCCCCAAAGAAAACAATGATATGCAACGATGATAATGCCAGAATGAAATGAAACATAAGCCAGTTAGAAATAGAAATAAGAGGGAAAATTTTGAGGTGTTACACACCCCAAAATTTTCCCTCTTATTTATTCCCAATAAGTGGCATATGTTTCGCATTTCATATGCATTTAGGTCATAAGCATTGCACATACATCATTTTCCCAAGGCATGGGACCAGAGGTTTCCACGACATGAAATGTTCATAACAAAGAGAATGAGGCTCCTCAAGGCCAAGACATCTCATTTTATTCACAATTTCATTCAGAAGGATTTCAATTGGTCTGATGGTTGAAAATCGGACAAATTGAGAATAAAGTCGACTGATCAAGGAAAAAGTCAACTCTCGATTTTTAGGTCAAACTCATGTTCATCATGTCAAATATGGTCCATAAGTGGAATTTGGTAAAGAAATATCAAAGGAAACATGAAAAATCAATAATTATGGAAAGTTGCCATTTTTGAAAAAAAAAACACAAGGGTTTTAGAACTTTCCATTTTGAGAAAGTTTTGCGTGCCATGCAAACAACTTTATGGTCATTTTCTCTATGATGCAAGCTTCACTTGAATTTTTTTCTCAAATGAAAGTTGTAGTGTGTATTCCAAACTTTCCATCCATATAAAGAATGTTCCATTTGAATTTCTAGATCAAGAATTATGATCAATCGAAGATGGGAATATTAAGTTGTTCAATGAAAAAATTCAGAATTTTTCTAAGTCCCAAAATTCAGTTTTGTGACCATGATTTCAATGACATTTTCCATGGTGTTCCAGACCTCAATTCCATTTCTTTTTGACATCAACCTTGTTCTATCAAATACCATCTTTCCAATGACATCAAAATCATGCAAATTGATCCATTATCCTTCAAGAAATTCATCAATAAAGACACCTTTATGAACACTTTTCCATGCCATAAACCACAAAAAACTCCATTTTTCAAATTACAAAATTTGGTGAGCAAGTTGTGTTGGCTATACTAACTATCATCTTACACAATTATTATCATCATAATGCATTCCATGGTAGCTAAAATACACCACCCACATGGTAAAATTCATACACCACCATAAACCCTCATTTTTCCAACTTTCACCAAACCACCTCTAACTAACTTTTAACCATGCTTAAGCTTTTAACCATACTCTAACCCACCATATAAATTCTCATTCTCCCTCTAATAGAAGTTAGTTACACCATTAGAGAGCAAATAGATCAAAAATCGAATTTCACACCCGCAACTTCCATCTCCAAGATCTCTCTCATCTTGAGGTTTTTTTCTGGAATTCTTTCACCATCTTCATCATCTCATGGAGTAGAAGCTACTGTTTGCATCTATTCACAATTGTAATCATTGAATCATCACCTACTAGTTCATCTTCTTCCATTATCAATTTGCAATTTTTTTAAGATTTGTAGAGGTTAAGCATTTATTTTGCTTAAGGGAGATTCCAAGACCTTGCATCGAAGTTTTTCGGGTTTCTTAATCGCGAAGCACCACAAGAAGCAGTGGACTTTCTCTACTAGGTAAGAATCTCTAAAAATTCCATGGCTCTCATCTTTAGATTTAAATGATTTAGGGTGTTAAAATATTGTTCATACATTGCATCTGGAAGTCTTTAAATGATGGCACACCATGAATCTTGGAATTTAAGTTTATGTGTTGTTCTTGATTTTATGACAGCGAATTTGAATCCGTAACTTTTGTGTTAATTTTCACGATGTTAGAGCTGTTATTTTGGGAAACTACTGGCGTATTGTTGTCCTACGTTTCGTGGGCTTCAATTTAGTATATTGTTTCTCATGATTTTATGGAATATTGAGGGAGTTATTATGTGTTGTTAAAGATTGACATTTTCTTCTTAATTTCATGCGCATGGAGTCTATTTGTATGCATGGAGAATCATATTTTTTGCATGAAATTTGGGGAAGATGACCATATGTCATCCCCCCATTCATCCGGATTTCATTTTTGTCTTTTTCTTCATTTAAAAATCCTGCACCAATTGATAATATGTGTGTAACGTTTTAGTTGTTCATGTGGAATAATAGCAACATAAGAATAATAACCAAATAATAAGGTTACATCGAAATTCATTCTGGGCCGTTTGATCTTGATAGGACGCACGACATTAATTAATAGCAATAACATCAAGGGTGCAGCAAATTGCAATATCAACCGTGTGATCATGATCACACGCGCGTGAATGGATGATGATCATGTGGTGTTAGTTCAGCGAAGTTGGATCATGGCCATACTATTGATCAAACGGACATAAAGAGGACATCACATTAATGAAACATGTGCTCCTCACATGACCTCCTCTCTCCACCATTTCCTTATTTTTTTAAGCAAAAAAAGAGAGCCTTTTTGCGTGCCTGGGCCTAGCGAAAAATGCTATGCGCAATCCTCCATATGAGCCCAAGTGGATATTACACTAACACATTGCTAACACAACACCTCCCATGGCTTTTCTTGTAGTTTTTAATTTTATTTTCTGAACACGTTAGGAAATTGAATATTAAAAATACTAAAATTTGCTAAAAACTTCTGAAAAAATTCACGTATGTTCCTGGACGTTTTGATTAATATTTGATGAATTTTAATTTCATTTTTAGGATGTTTGGAAAATTTTCTAGGATTTTTGAAAGATATGTGTGCATATGGGTGTACCTTGTGATCCGAGGCTTGAAAAGTGACTTTCTCTTAATAGTTGTGACCTGACATTTTGTGTGTATTTTTACCCTTCATTGTAGGATCTTTACATGTTAAATTCACACTTTGATCATAATTTTTGAGTCATTTTATGTACTTTTTGTGACTTGTGTTTGTATGATCATTAAGTGAAAATGCCTAATGTTTGTAATTAATTACGTGCTTTTGGTACATGATTTGGATCCAATATTTTGCATATGATCACCTACTAGACTTAACATGACTTGGTTGATTGTTCATAATTTTCAAAGGTGATTTTCTATTTTTCACCAATTTTCTAATGTGAACATGTCATATATAAACATGCTAGAACTAGGTCAAGTTTAATGCCAATGTGTGAGTTCCTTAAAACCAATTTTGAGAGCATGTTTGAGCCTATATACAATGAAATTTTAGGTGCATTTTTTATTCTTAAATTTTTCTTTTTGATCATGACTTAAATGATTCTTTTTGAACCCTAAGTTGTTTACTCGATTATGCTTGATGTTTGGTTAGGTGTTTTAGTTTGATGATGTATTTGTGCCATCCTCTTTAGGATATTTTTGTATATCATTCCACATATGGATTAACATGAATCACAACCTGCCCTCATGAATTTATGGGTCACTTCATATGCTTCTAATTTGCATTATGCTTCACAAGTTGGAACATGAATGGAAAGTTAACTTTGTTGTTTTCACGTGGACTTTGAATGTGCCGTGTTTGTACAAAGTTTTTGACATTTAAACGTATCATTCCACATATAATTTGCTACTTCCCCTTGTATGGTATGTACCTCTAGGGTTCCTTTTTCATGGCTTATTGTTTCATTTTGCTCTCAAGGTAGAATTAGAGCACTTCCTTGTGCATTAGGACATAGTTTTGTATGTTGCTTTCGACTACTTGATAGTTGAGCTTGGCATGGAGATGGTAAGTTTCTTATGATAATTTGAATGCTATTTTACACGTACACGATTCCTTCTTCTCTCACTTCTTATTCACTTATCTCTTTTGTGATTGTTTAGAATAATGTTTACTTGTGTTGATTCACATGATCCCTTAGGATTCCTAGCTCCACTTAATTTCTAATTAAGTGGGAGGTAGGAGAGACATTAGGCTAGCAACCTATGTATGACAACAACTAGGTTAGTCCCCTCTTAACCTTAACCATAGGGCCACCATTGTATGATAACATTAGGACCTAGTATCCCTTAGTTGTTTTTCTTTGCAACTTTGAGTCTTTCTCTTCTCATCTCAAAACAAGTTCAAAATACATAATAAATACAACAAGTATTGTACGCCATGACGCTTAAGTACATGGGAAATGGAGAGTGGGGGCTTACTTTCACTTTCCTAGAGTGTTTAGCATGCGTCCCGTCTTGGGTCGATGTGCGACGCATTCGATCCTATGTCATAGACTTTAGTTCAATACAAGTTCTGAAATAACTTAAGCCACTTCTATCTAAAAAACACAAACCAAATTCAAATCATTTTATCCTTCGGGATAAATTGGGTTTCAAATCATTTTCAGAAAAGAGCACGTTAATTCCATTTTGTCGCAAACATGCATCGACCCTAACCGCCGGACGTGAACTTAACGTCACTCATAAAAAACACAACAAGACCTTGTAGGTCGAACTACGACTGCTCTGACTTCCTCTCTCCTGTCCAATTGAGGATACGTAGGCACAAGACGACAATGTCTTGGCGACCAACCTTCCCCCATCAATCCCGTAGTCCCCCGAACTACGTTGACTCTGACTTTCCCACTCTCGAGGGAATAGTAGGCCTATCTGCTCTTGAACCCTTCCGGATCTGTCACCAAGGTCCCCAACCTCATTAGGTCGTCCAAATTAGGACTCTTGTAAGTATACTTCAAGGTTTTCTTTCTTTCGCTGTCCATGATAACCCTATGATGTTTACAAACAAAAGTTCAAGTTCCATGAAACTTTTATGAATGATGCTCATGAATGCATGTATGCACAAATACAAACAAACACAAGTTCACATATACACATATACACATATAAACAGATAAGGGCCTAGGTTCACAGGACCCGAGCATGGAGCCCTGGTCCACCCATCCCAATATGTGTGTACTAAGAGTTTTCAATATGCACAACAGGGTTCTAAGAAGTTCCCAGAGTCAACAATGCATCTTTCGGATATTATCAATTTCCCAAATAACTCGGTAGTCAATAATATTATCAAGAGAGTCTCATCTGAGTGTAGTATCGCATATCAACTACTTCGGGACTACTCCCTCATAGTCATCGCACTATGTCCTGAGAGGCCAAGTGGGGTGAATAGGTAACTACAGGTTCTCAGTGTCACGGGCTCCTAGGTCAAAAGTAGCAATGTTTTCACAAATACTCGTTCAACGCAACTACCCCTAAGAGGGCCTCCACTGAGCGGTGGTTTCTCAAGTCAAATATTTCGGGAATCAAGTCCCTCAAAGTCTCCTTGAATATACCACCTTCCTATCATAGGTGCATTCAAGTATGGGTATAATATTTATCCTCACCACTCAAGGTAACAACCCGACATACAAAAAAAACCCAAGCACAACAGGCATATACAGATATTTACAAATATACAGATATACAAGCAAACATATAGCAAACACAAACACAAACAAGGTGGGCTTAACCCTCTTATGGGAACATATGTGGTCCCCAGTGAAGTCGTCATTTCTGTTGTGGTGAGAATCAGATATCAAGCTGTTAATTAACTTGAATCACAAATCATGAAGTTCACCACCGAACTTTGGTTTATCCAAAGGAAAGGGTAAAGATCGAAGAAAACCCTAAGTGCGCTGTGTAACAAAAAAGCTAGAGATCTAAGGTTCGGGTGTTGGTTATACCTAGGGAATGTGTTAGCATCCTAAGTATCTGTAGTACTCTACAGGAACCTCTTACTAGTATTTGTGTTATGCTACTATTTGCATGCTAAGGGAACTGTGCTAAGGTAAAGACCTAAGGGTATATACACTAAGTATGCTCGCCAAGACATCACATCTCGTGCCTACGTATCCTGACTAGGATGGAATCAGAGCATTCGTAGTTCACCTAACTAGGGTTGAGGAACTCTTGACTATGGTCAAGGTTCCAAGGGGAAATGAGTACTCATAACTATGGTACTCACATAGAGTTTAACAAACTCTCTAAGTCTAAGTTGAAAAACTAACTAAAAGCTGACTTTTAACAAAGTCAAAGGGGAAAGTGAGTACTCATAACAATGGTACTCACATAGAGTTTACAAACTCTAAACTTAAATCTAAGTTGTAAAACAAGATGGCTCTAACAAAGCCAAGGAAAGAAAGGTAAGTATCTATAACAATAGTACTTACATAGGGTCAACAAAACCCTAACCTAAGACTAGGATAAAGAGGGAAAAATGGCTCAAATAAGGCCAAGGGAAATGGTAAGAGAAAGGTCTAAACTATCTTAAAAATGACTTATAAATCAACATGGTAACTTTCCTTTGGAGTGAGGGACAAACTACTTGCAAAAACAAGTGTTGGGATGAGAAGCTTTAAGATAAAGATGATAACAATCAAGGTATCAAAGCCAAAAGATTTAAATGTGATTACAAATCAAGAAGGTCAGCAACTACATCATATCATTCTCAATATGTAAAAATGATTAAAAACAAAGTCAAACACACACCAAAACATCAAGCATACTTGCTACAAACTTTACCACGCAAAGACAAGTGAAAAGGATGGTTCAACATAGAAGTAACAACTCAAAAACCAAATGGGCAGTAGCATACACATCTCATAAATCTCATATTCAACATTAAGATGTCAATGGAAACAGCAACAAGAACCACATTTAGGCATGAATAAAGTCATATGCAAGAAACAAGCCAAAACATCATGAAATGACCCCAAACAAGACAAAACATGCATAAATAACCAAATGGGCAAACCAGAACATTTTTAAACAATAAATTTAAAAGTTAAACATGCTTTTCAAACCACACATAAACACATATTCAATCAAGACAAACACCCCAAAGAAACTTACATAAAACTAGGTCAAATTGAGCATAAAATCATGGACAAAAGGTCATCAACTTGACACGGCATGAAAAAATAGGAAAATGAACAAATAAATTCCAAACCAAGGCTTAAACACATATTTATATACTCAAGTGTGTGTGTGCAAAAGATTGTTACAAGAAAAGCACAAGAGTACAAAATCAATCAACAAGAAAGGGTGTCATAAGAGTCGAGCTCAAATCGAGGACCACAAATAACTAAATGAAAACCATGCCAAATAACACAACCAAAGGGCAGAAAGCACACTCAAATTATCCTCATAATGTGTTTCAAAACACTCCAAAAAATCATCTCAAGAATCAATTAGGAAGGACATCAATCAAAGCATTAATTCAAGACTAGGTCAAATAGACACCTCACACCATTAAATACAAATAAAATATAAAATTAAATTAAAAATAAAAATAAAAATTATGGAAAATAAAATAAGATGTCAAAGTGTTTAAAAAATATATTTTTTTATTTTTATAATATTTGAAACTAATGAAATAAAATCAAAAAGAAAATAGGAAAAGAAATAAAAAGAAAAACAAACATGAGCAAGGGGTGTGATAGCAATCTGGTTAGCAAGGGATATCAAGCATTGCGCATTTGGGCTTCAAAATAAGAGGTGTGGGTAGCAAATGTACTAAGCCCAACCCATAAAAAAAAAAAGAAAACCTTAGCAAACTAAATGAAACGATGCGTATCACTTATACACATCATTGGCCACATCAACAAGTCCACGGCCACGCAAGCATGTCAATAGGTGAGTCAACAGTTCAACTCAAACCCAAGTCAGCTACCGGAACCCTTCTTCCGGTTGTCTTCTCCAGCGAGCCTGGTCGGAGACGACTGTGAATATCAACAAAACTTAAAACCCTAGACACCTTCCCACCTAGAATTTAATGTAGAACAAGATTCAAGCATCAAAAATCATTTTTAATGGCTTTAAGGCCTTCTAAACCACGCACGAAAAATAATCATGCAAACTGTAACCTACATAAACCAACACAACATCATACCAAACTTGCTCTACATAATCTAAAGACCTCAAAAATAGAAAACACAAATTTATGCACACGTGAAATATGAGAGAAACAAGGAGAGAAAAGTTCACCAAAAAATGAAGACCTAGTGCTTCTGTTCTTGCCTTAAGCATCCAACAAACTCTTTATGTTGCTTTCTTGAGCTCTAAAGATGATGATGGTGATGAGAGAAATGATTAAACAATCTTTTAATGTCAGATTCAAAGGAAAGGATTTTTGAGAATATGAGAAGCTCTAGGGTTCTATGGCTGCTGAGAAAGATCATTCCCCCTCTAGGGTTTCATCTTTTAGTATATATAGGATGTTTTTGATGTGGTAAAACTAGAGTCACAGTGGTTAATGCTTGTGTTAAAGATTTGTGTAAAATTTGAAAAAGGAGGAAGTGAGGTGAAAAGGGTGGTATGAATGCATGGCTATAGGTGTTGTTTTCTTGTCATCTTGTGTGGACACGAGGGCTGATGGAATTCAGAATGGCTTAGTGGAATGAGCACCCTTATTGTGCAAGTTTTACATGTTTTGTCATCTTTCCAAGTTTAGCAAAACTTGCTCATGAATATTGGAATTGTACATAAATTGTTGGATCACTTTAGGGCAAGGTTTGGAGTGAAAATGATGAGGTAAGTTTGCGGCATAGAAAGTTAATACTATGCATGACAATGTGACAAGAAAATATGCTTAACCACAAATCCATATGGCTCACTTTGAACAATCACAACTTGATGAATTTTACTTCAATTCATGAGATCTTTGGTTCAATGCAAAGCATGAAGATCATAGAACAACTTTCATTTGGAAATCATCTTGAAATAGGACTTGGAAAGTGTAGAAAAGTTGGATTGAAACCATGTCAACCAATATGTCACTAAAAGAAACTTAGAATAATTCTAAGTTATGGAAATTGACAACTTTGTGACACTATCTTTGAAGCACCATAACTTGAGATGTATTTGTCCAATGAGAGAGTTCTTGTAATGGATGGAAAGCTTGAAGAAAGCTCTATAACTTTGATGTTAGCATGAAATTGAGATAAGGTTTGGATCATGATGAAAGAGTGCCTTGAAAAGTCACCCTCCATGTTGCAATTCTATACTTAAAAATATTTCTAAGTACAAATTTCCAAAACCTTGTTTTCCTTAACTTTAGGCCTTCATATCTTGAAATCCATGAATCTTTTGAACATATTTCCTTCTTCAAATTCGTAGTACATGATGTCCTCTTCAATTTGATAGCTAGTTTGCTCCATTTGGATCAAGGATGAAAAAGTTATGGATGTTGCAAGATGGCTAAAAATTGAGATTTTCACACTTAGAAATCTTTCCCTCAAAACCCTAATTCTCCACAACTCTTGATTTTATGTCTTTCCTTGATCTTTCTTGATCCAAAAACATGGTAACACTTGAGAGGATAGGGCATGCTCATAGTTGACCTTAAAAGCCCAAAACTTTGACTTTGTAAAACCATAGTTGACTTTCTTGGCCAGATGAATCTTCAACTCTCTCATTCATTTAGGAAATCCTTGAAATGAGTTGTGTTGAACCAAAAGACATCATAGGAACCCTTGAAGTGTATAAGGACTTATTTGGTTGATCTTTCCTACAAATTTTTGATTGATCAGTCCTTCAAGCCTTTTGAAGCAAAACCCTAATTCCACAGGAAAAGCAAAATCACAAAGCTTGATAGTTTGGTCAGTTATGCAAAGATGATTGACCTATGATGCTCATGCAAATGATGATGACATCTAAGGGGGGAAAATTTGGGGTATGGCACTCAAGACTTCCATTTCAGTACGAGGCCCCATAATAACAACATCAACAGAAAAAAATAAATAAAGAAACAAACAAAACCAATATATATATATATATATATATATATATATATATAACTAAATAAATGAATAAATAAATAAATAAATAAAAGAATATATATGTAATAAACTCTAACTGTAAGTGTATATACATATAACTATAAGCAAAAGATATATAAATAACTATAATAAATCAAAAGTGATATAAATAT
Source organism: Lathyrus tuberosus (assembly GCA_022829125.1). Taxonomy (NCBI): domain Eukaryota; kingdom Viridiplantae; phylum Streptophyta; class Magnoliopsida; order Fabales; family Fabaceae; genus Lathyrus; species Lathyrus tuberosus. The sequence continues at coordinate 8,964,557 of JALAZF010000248.1, forward strand.
TTTTTTTTTTTTAAAAATAAGAGATGTTGTGAGTGTGTTTATATGGTGTTGAAAATCTTAGTGTGAAAAGGATGTTGTTGTGTTGTAGAGGTTTTAGTAAGGAGAAATGAAATGTATAATATGGTGAGAGAGTATGGAGTTTATGTTAAAAGAGAGGTTAATAGTGTTGTTGGAAAATGTGAATGGAATTGTGAATGGAACTGGAATTGTGATGTGAATGGAATTGTATTGATAATGAGTGGTTTTGTTATCATGATGATGAGATTCATGGGGTCGGTGAAAATGATAGGTAAGAAGTGTTATTGAATGAATAGAAATGGTTTGTGATTCATGGTATTTACATAGAGGAGATTGATGAAACACTTGTTATTGTTAAATTTGGATTTTTGTGTGGTTGTTTGATGAAGAAAAGTGGTAAGGTGTGTGATGTTTATGGTTGTAATATATGAGAATTATGTATGGTGTATGTGGTGATTTTTAGTGTTGAAAAAGTTAAGAAGAGTGGGGTTAGTGGATTTGTTAGAGTTGTAAAAATAAAATGCAGGTTTTTTTGTTATAGTATATGTGGTATGTGGTATGTGGTATGGATGCCAACGAAAAAATGAGAGGATGGAGTATGGGAAGTTGATTTGAAATCAGTTAGCAGTAAATAAATAATTAGGGAAAGTAGAGAGAAATAGAGAATATACTCATGCATGACACTTTGAGGAAATATTAAGGTGCAGTTAATGTTGTTGTGTCTTTTGGAGAAGGAATTTATGTTAAACAAAATGGCTTCGCATGGCAATTAATATGTTGTTTTTTATTTTTGAAATTCAAAATGAGGAAGAGAGGGTACATGGTAAGTGGGACCGCATGCATGCATTTGTAGTTTCGTACTACGTTATTCTACTTCTTTCACCAAAAATAATACAAATAAAATGACTTTTGTAAACTTAAACATTATGTTTTGCTTAAAAAAGAAAAAGAACAAAATTAAATATTAAAATAAGAAAATATAATAAATAAAGTAAAAAATAATAAACTATAATAAAATAAATAATCTAAAATAAAAATGATTAATTAAAATAATTATTAATTAAAAATAGAAATAAAAGCGGTAAAAAACAAATAATTGGACTGGTATCGAAGTGTTCGAAAAAATAAAATAAATACATCAAAATGATAAGCGCGAAATAAATGACTCGGAAAAATACAGTATTTGGTCAAATTTTGAAATAATTTTTCCCTGGTTAAATGGCTTAAATTGATCAAAATGCGACCGAAAAATAGTCGAAAAATTCAAATGAGCATACCAAGTTAAACTACGCGAAACATAAATTAATATGACTGACGTTTGCAAATTTGATTTTGAAATTGTTCGTCCACTGATTTTACACACAGTTGACTTTTAGTTTGGCAGATTCGACTGTAAATCTAACAAGTTTATTCTGGCTGATAATTCGGGCATTAAGCAAGATGAAAAACATGTTATACTATACAGGTCATGCAAAGTGAAAATTAAGTCTGATGAATGAAAGTTTAAAAATGCCTAGTCAAAATTGGGGTATGACAAAGGTGAGGAAAATACACAAGAAGGGGGTTGAATTGCGTTAACTAAAAACATTTCTGCTTCTAAACAAAGTTCAGATTCTAAACATTAGTTCAGAAACTGATAACAAGTGTAGCGGAAAATATATCAGAAGTAAACCAAACATAACAATGAACAGAGTAGTTTTATCCTAGTTCCTCCTAAACTGAGAGTAGTCCAGTCCCCTTGCTGAGCTAGAGATTTTCCACTATAATCAACTCATGATTACAACTACTTATGCACTTTTAAGCATAAGACTTTTACTGCTCAGACCTACAACCTATGACTTCTTGCTGAATAAGCACCTGATCAAGACATCTCTAATTAGATCCTCAGATCCTAAGACTTCCCTTGCTTAAACCCTCTTGGAACAAGCTCTATAACTTTCATGTTTGAGGAAAATTGAGATGGAGCTTGGATCATGAAGAAATCTGGCCTTGAAAGTAACCCATAAACCATGAAAACTTGCCAAAAGTAGTAAGTTCTAAAACCCCATTTTTGCCAAAAATGGAAACTTTCACAATTTCTTGATTTTCCATGAATCCTTGAACATTCCTTGACCAAATCCCATCCATTGGTCATGTATGACCTGAAAATCATCATGTTGACCTCAAAAAGTCAAGAATTGACTTTTTCACAACACAGTTGACTTTATCCCCAATTTTCCTGATTTTGAATCTCTTGAACAATTGAAACCCTTCTGAACCAAATTGATGGACAATTTTCCATTCCTAGACACCTAGGAACATATAAAAGAACATGGAATCAAGTATTTCCCAAAAAATAAAAAATAAACTGATTTTACGGCAAACCCTAGTTTTGGTGCCCTCAATCTAGGAGGAATCGACCCATGCTCCTAATCCAAATTTCTCTGAATATGATGTGTATCCTCTCAAACAATGATGAGATGTGCCATTTGGTGATGATAAAAACTAAAATATCTTCCCCATTGGGGTGTTAAACTCAAGAATCCCAAAAACCCTAATTTGAGGAAATAGGCTAAGAGGATACGATTCACTTGAAATTTCTTTCCAATTACAATCTTCTGAGGAGGTGATGGACAAATTAGGATACCCTGAGGTCCAAGCTTGACAAGAAATCTCAAGGGAAACCACCTTTTCCTAACAAGTGCAAGATTAGGGTTTTGGGATTCTTGAGTATAACACCCCAATGGACAAGATCTTTGAGTTTGTATCCTCGCCAAATGGCATATCTCATCATTGTTTGAGAGGATACACATCATGCTCAGAGGAATTTGGATTTGGAGGATGTGCTGATTTCTCCTAGACTGAGGGCACCAAACTAGGGTTTTCCATAAAATCAGTTTATTTCTGACTTTTTGGGCAAGACTTGATTCTATGGTATTCCTCATGTCCTTAAGTGTCTAAGATTGGAGAATTGTCCATCAATTTGTTTCAGAGGGTATTCAATTGATCAGTTGATCAAAAATCAGGAGAATTGGGGAAAAGTCAGTTGTGCAAAGGAAAAAGTCAACTCTTGACTTTTGGAGGTCAATTTCATGTTCCTCATGTTCATTATGATCATTGGTGAAGGTTTGATCAAGAATTATCAAGAGATTCATTAAAAATCAAGAGATGTGCAAAGTTGCCAAAAATAGTAATGAAGGGTTTCCATTTAAGGCAAGTTTTGTCAAGTTGAAGGGCCATCTTTGGAGCATTCTTTGTCCATGCTCCAAGCTTCAAACTCAAAGGTTAGGGAGGCCTATCAAAAGTTCACATTTCAAGCTTCAAAACAATACAAAGAACACTTCCATAGGGTTAAAATTGAGAGAGATATGATCAATCAAAGTTGAGGCAAATCAAGGCAAATTGGCAAGTCATGACCAGCCAACACGCAGTCATTTTGACAAACACCTTGGGTGCATGATCTATCCAAGTTCATATCCAAATATCTCATTGATGGAGGCTTCAATTGGAAAAATGTTCAACATCAATCTTGTTCATCTCCATCTCCTCTTCAATTTTGGTGTTGAAATATTTTTCATCTGACCAACTTATTGAGAGATATATTGGGGCAAGGTTAGGTGTTTTCAACTGATTCACTCCCATGCACATGGCTGGGCATGAGGGAGGATTATGACATGCACAAGACAGTTGCATTCTCCTATGTTTATCATCTTTTTTATGCATGTTTCAAGTCTCATTTCCCTTTGTTTTCAACACCAACATTGTTCTCCACCTTGAGATCTTTCCATAGCCCCCATTATCAATCATTCTCATCCATTGATTAGTGAGATATTACTTGCCAAAGTTGTTACCATGAACATGTATGCCAAATGGTAAGCTCTTGTCATCTCATTCCAAGAAACATGTTGTATTGTTGCTACTTCTCATGCGCATGCTCTTGCATTTCCATTTAAAGCCAAACCAACATCTTGCCCCCATGCACACTTATGCCTCCTTTACTTAAATTGTCCAAACCAAAAAAAGAAACTTACATAACAAGCATCTGCATTGTACCATGCTAGCATACCATCACCACCTTTCATTTTGAAACCATCACCATGAACCTCACTTTATTTCCAATTTCAATTTCATTCACCTTCACAATTAACCTAACCACACTTCTAACTGTTAACCATAACAGTTAGAACTTAACCTCACCTATATAAACCAATCTCCAACAGAAACTATAACTAACTTTTTATTCTTCACACTTCACCAAATTTTCACACACTCTCTCTCTCTCTCTCTCTCTCTCTCTCTCTCTCTCAATTTGCTCTCTCTCTCTCAAAGCTTTTGATACCATAGATCTCTCTGCAAATCTCTACATTCATCTTCATCAAGAATCATCAGTGAAGTAAAGGAAATGAAGCATAGCTTTGTGTTTCAATTTTCTTCATCTTCATCAACTGAAATTCAAGAGGTTTCAAGTTTTATAGTGCCTTTATTTGGCTGATTTGAAGCTCAAGCAAAGCTAGGAATCTCACCTCTGGTTTTCTTTGATTCAAAGCTCCACTACAATTCAGGTTCTTCTTCAACTTTTATTGCATTGTTTTAGTTGATTTTAATTGTTTTTGCATGATTGAAGCTCAATAGGAGCAATGTGATCATCCAGCTAGTTGATAGGCACTTAGGTGCATAGATCTCAAATGCTAGGGCAAATTTTCTTGCTTTGATTTGCTTTGTATGTGAATTATTTGTGAATTATGAGCCTGGATTTGTGATCTACGTGGAGAGACGAAGAGAATGGTGTATGGTTCATCAATTTTTGTGGTGTTTCACAACTGCGCACGACGGAGACTCACCGGAGAAGACGACCGGAGTCTTCTCCGGGCACTTGAGCTATAAATCCTAGGGTTTTGGTCAGGTTTAATCATGAGCGTCCATTTTATTTTGATATGAGGGTTCTTATGGTGCCTGCGCATAAATGAAGGATGGTGTGAAGCACGTGCTTCTTTTTTCTGATATTATTGAATTTATTGTTCGCGTGTGGTTGGTGAATCATTGCATACTGTGTGCTTTCTTTGTGAATCATGTGATTGGCATATTCTTGTGATCATCATGCTTGACCTTGATCTGATGGCTCATGATGAGTCAACGTTTGACTGAATAACATGCTATACACCTACTCTGAGAGCGTGTTTGTGGATTGGGCTCATTATGTTATCCCCACCCCTCTTTTCCAGGCCTAAGCGCAATTTAACTGGACTTTTGCTAGTGTTGCACCTCCCAGGAAATTTCTTTGTTTTTTTCTTTTTTTCTTTTCATAATTGTTTGGTATTTGATTTCTAAAAATACTTTTGAGCATCCCAAAATTCCACAAAAATTCATGGAGCATCCTCACACATTTAAATAATTTTTTATCATTTTTATTTCTGATTTTTGCTTATTTTGCTATATTTTCATTAGTTTGCTTTTAATTTCTTTTGTTTGTGCATTTATTCATGGTGTATGCTTCATCTTTGAATTGTTTAACATAGTTCCAAAGTGAATTTGCTTCTGAGACTTGACACACACTTGTATGATACCTTGATACACTTCATTCATTTTTTGTGGATTTTTAAAATCATTTTTGAATGGTGTTTGACCCCTATCTTTGTGCACTATTGTTGTGTGGCTTGAATGAACTTGTGGAGTACATTTGAACATGTTTCTTAATGATTTTTGCACCATACTTTTGGGAAATGTTTACACACTGTTTGAAATTCATTTTACTTGCATATGTGAATTTTCTCATCCTCCTAATTTGGTCTTGTGAATTGTTTGAGTGCATCTACATATGTATGTTGTTATGGGATCATGTGCTAGGGTTTGAGATACATTGTGTGCAATTCTATTTGATACTTGTGGAGACCTTTTGACATATGATTGTATGGACATTATAGGTCATTCACATCAAATTATAGGTCATTGTTTGTTCATCTTTACAAGATTTGTGAACATTAGTTTGAACTTGCATTGTGAGACAAGTTTGTGCATCCTTACTTGTCCATCTTTGAGATCTTGTTTGCATCAACACTTGTATGGCCTTGAGAACTCATCCACATTTGTTTACCTACGGTATGTGATCATCCTCATTCACTCTAATTGAATTCTAACTTCATCTTATATGTCTCTTAAGTTCATAAACTTTTTCATGCTTGTTTGAATTTGTTTGCATATACTTGCTTCTACCTTTAAACATGTGTTGACATAAAGACTTGTGGGAACTTTGTGCATACATTCTTGACTTCTAAATGTCATTTCAAATTTCATGTGCTACTGACTTGCATTCATATTACATGATTGTTCATCTTACATCCTCATTTCTTACTTGCATTACAAGTATGTATCATTGTTGAACTTCAATTGTGTTTGTACACTTCTTCTTGCTTCATTTCTTTAAATGCTTGCATCCATGACTTGTATGTTCATTCAATGATATTCATATGCATTAATAAATGTCATCCATTTCTGACTTTGATGTCTAAATATGCATTTATACATGCTTACCTTTCATAAGCATTCGTTGTTCATAAGTGATACACATCTTGCATTTGTGTTATCTTTTGGTGCTTAGTTTGACTTTGTTTGCTTTCACTTGGTACCTTAACATTAGTAGGATCCCTTAGCATGTACCTACTGACTTGGATTATCCATTAACTATTAGAACTCCTCCCTTTTGATTTTTATCTTGTTTGCTTCTTAAGTTGTCTTCCTAAGACAACTAGCATTGTTTGGTTTACTTTCTAGTACTTATATTCATTTCTTGTGATTATTTTGCTAACCTTTTGTGTAGGGGCAGAGGTAAGACATATGAACATGTGGATGTTAATCCATGTTCATTTCTCCATTCATCTCATCTATCTTATTTCTCTTTCTCTTATGTGAATAGCATGATATAATGCATTGTGTACAACTTTCTCACACCCTTTGGGATCCTAGCTCATCCTTCATTTTTTATTAAGGTGAGGTAGGATAAGCATTAGGTAGTGCTGTCCCTCTTTTCTCTTTAGACTTAGGTTCTTAAACCTTGACCTTAGGGCCACCTTTGTATGATAACATTAGGAACAATTTAGATTCCCTTATTGTTTTCTTTTCCTTTGAGTCTTCTCTTCTCATCTCATAACCTTTCAAAAACACTTAAGAAAGGTGAAACATGTATATTGCGCACGAGCCTTATACGTGGGAAATGCATAATATGGGGTCTCCCTTCATTCTTCTAAGGTACTTAGTGTACGTCCTGTTGGGGACGATACGCGACGTATTCGTTCCTATGTTGTAGATATGGGTGCAATGCAAGTTACAAACTAACTTCAAACCACTTCTTATCTAAAAAACACAAAACAAATTCAAAACCTTTTTCATCCTTCGGGATTGTTAAGTTTTAAACTATTTTCAGAAAAGAGCACGTTACTTCCGTCTCGTCGCAAACAGGCATCGACCCTAACTGCTGGACGCGAACTTAACGTCGCTCGTAAAAAATACCGACCTCGTTAGGTCGAACTACGACTGCTCTGATTTCCTCTATCTGGTTAGATTGAGGATATGTAGGCATGAGACGGCGATGTCTTGGCGAGCAACCTCCCCCCTTAGTTCGTGTCCGAACTATGTTGACTCTGACTTTCCCATTGCACGAGGGAATACGTAGGCATAGGACGAGCGATGTCCTATCGAGTCACTACTTTTTCTCCCCCGTTTCTTCGTTCTTTTCCGTTCCTGTTCCTCCTCCTTTTCAGTAGCAGTGGAGCTCCAGATGACGACACCCTTTGATCGAGACAACAAGCATGGATCCCATCGAGTACGATGGACGTGTAGTGTGCTAACACCTTCTCCTCGTGTAACCGACTCCCTTACCAGTTTCTCTTGGTCGGGGGACCATGCTTTTTCCTTCCCTCAGGTTTATGTTGTGTTTCCTTTCCCTCTCTTGGGATAAATACACATTGCTGGCGACTCTATTTCTGCGTCACTTCCGCGTTTATACTTGGATGAAAATCCTGGGAGCGACAGCTGGCGACTCTGCTGAGGAACGATTGACCTCTTACTGGTCCATCCCCTTTACGAGTCAATCCTAGCGCTTGTCTGTGTTTTTTCATTGGGTGTTTATCTGTGGTGCTTTATTTTGCTATTTTACTGTTTTACTGCATTATTGCTTTACTGTATTACTGTATTTACAGCCTTTATTACATTGCATTTCATTATTTTGCTGGATTGTGCCGTGTTGTACTAGTTTTATGGGTGGGATGTTCTGAGAGATAAGCCCACTACCCAGGCTTGAGCATACACATAGGTATTAGCGTGGGTAGGCATGTCGCTCCCGTGGTGTTTGGCCACGTGTGGGGGTTAACGAGACCTACAGCCAGACGAGGTTCTATCCGGAGCTATCTACTATTGTATGTTTGATACAGGTCAATAGATATTCTCTGGAGGAATTGTCGACTCTGGTGACCGTTCCCGAGAACTGAGTAATGTCACTCCTCCCAAGTTGTGATAATGGCAGACCAGAAATGGAAAACCCATTACACATTCTTGATCCGAGGACCCAATGCTGGGAACTTGCTATAGGATATCCTTTTTAAAAGAGAATCAGTGGAGGCACTCCTCGATTGGCGATAGTATTGTACCCCGAGGGATGATTGTACTATTGTTTCTCGACCTCAGTGCCAGAAGCTGAGGACTTTCATTTTCTAGTACCCACGTGTGAGAGGGGCGGGTTGTTTACAGGTTTGTAGGTGACCTTGACTTTCAGCATACCCAGTACTTTGGATTTCTTATCAGTATGGTTTATCTGTGTGGTTACTCTGTTGTTCTGGAATCCTGGGGAATTTGAGCCTTGGAATTATTCGGTTATTTCAGTCCAGCACAGACACGTGGCACCTTGATCCCATGCTTTGCATTGCATCATCTTTTTCCTTTTTTCTAACATTCATATTTTTCATTTCCAGGTAGTATCTAATATTTTGATTCTAGTCAACGGGCAGTTATAGGGATGGACATCAAAAGGAGTAAGAAGAATACCATTGTGTACAAGTTCCCAAAGCTCATTCTTGGTCAGATTTGTAGCTTACAAGAGATGGTCGGTCCGGAAGCGTTAGGAATGTTCAAAGAGAAGTATGGTTGGATCCTATCTTTCATTTGTAACCTTAGTGAGTATGAATATAATGACTTGCACACCTTGATGCAGTTCTATGATCTTTCCCTGAGGTGCTTTGTATTGACAGATTATGTATTGGTTCCTACTCTGAAAGAGTATTCTAATATCCTGGGAATTTCCATTAAAGACGGTGCTCCTTTCTGTGGTTCCAAGGCAGATCTTGATTTCCAAGCTGTGGTTGGTGCTCTTTATTTGAGCAAGTCAACTTTAGAAGCTGATATTTCTGGTAAGGGAGAGGTTTGTGGCTATCACTTGACATACTTGGTAAACAAGGCTCAAGAAGCAGCTAAGGAGAAGAAGTGGACTGTTTTCAATGCAGTGTTGGCTCTCTGTATATATGGTATTGTCCTGTTCCCGAGTGAGCCTAATTTTGTTGATACGGATGCTATCAAGATATTTATAACTCAGAATCCAGTGTTGACCTTGTTAGGAGATCTTCATTATGCCTTATACAATAGGAATGAAAAGATACGAGGTGGGATAGTTCATTGTTGTGCACCTCTTTTCTATAAGTGGTTTACCAACCGTCTACCTCAGTCAGGTGCTTTCAGGGATACTAAAAATTCTTTGAAATGGAGTCAACGTCTGATGGGCCTAGATGCTAAGGATATTGTTTGGGTGAATCATGGATTGTCGGGTAAAGACATTTTGCACAGTTGTGGTGAATACCCTAACTTACCATTGATAGGGAGAAAATGAGGTATTAATTATAATCCTTCTTTGGCGATATGCCCTGAAAGATCCACCGACTGAAAAGGAGGTGGAAGAGTCTTTGTATTTTCACATGGCTGACGGTGGATTAGGTATGGCGCAGAAAGCTTCCGAAGCATGGCTCAGTAAACAGAAGAGAGGAAAAGCCGTTTGGGGTTTGCCTAACAATCAAACTTTCCCTGCATATGAATACTAGATGAAGAAAAGGGTCGAAGAGTACTACTTGCCTTTTGATTGGGCGCCTCCCTTTTATCCCAAAGTGATAGAAGAGAAAATCACCGTACCAATTGAAGAATTCGATAAGCAGCGAAAATTGGTGCATGATTTGAGGGTGGAAAATGCTGGTATGAGTAGTCAGCTGCAGGGTGCTTTACATGACAACTTGGAGTTGAAATGAAAGGTCCAAGATTTGACAGAGTGCCTGGAAAAAAGGGAGAAGGATCTTGATGACAGAGCTCAGCACTGTAGAAAAATCAGTATGACTGCTGAATTTCTGGCAAGGCCTGTAGGAAAACCAAGAAGCTCTTGACCGAGACGGAAGCCAAGCTTACCACGTATCAGGAGATGTGGGAAAAGGCCAAGATTGAAAATGGGGAGTTGAAAGAAGAGCTTCAAAGAGTGAAAGAAAGGGGAAAGCATTTCTCCGATAAGTGGAAGGAAGCTCGGAAGGAAATTGAAGAGCTCAAGTTGCAAGCGGAAGTCAAGAAGTCAAGGCGCGAAGGCAATGATGTTGAAGAACAGATTGCTAGGATGAATCAAGATGTTGAAAAGAGAAATAGAATGAACAAAGGGCTGATAGAGTGACCTACACATTCGAACACTGTGGACCTTCTTGAGGAAGTTGAAGCCAGTTTGTTTGGAATTAATTTGTAGTGATCTTGTTGCTATGTTTTGTTGGGATTACCATCAGGTTTGTTGATGGAATCGCCTTTGATTGTATCAGACCCGTCTGTATGAATTCTTATGACATGATATAAAATGCTTGGTTTAATCATGTTTGTATCAACAGCTCTCAGTTTTTGAAAGGATGTGCTTCCTTTATGTTGATTCTACGGTATTTCTGGGTTCGAATTTATTTTCCGATATTGGGTCCGATCCTTTGCCTAGTTTCAAAGACTGGAATCAAAGCGGTTATGTCCTGGGAATGCTTAAATATGATTGTTTGCATTTTGCATTTGCATCCTCATAATCATAATCGTTTTTGCATAACAGGTGCTCATCTCGGGTTTTTCTAACCTTTATTTGGTTACAGGTAGGATTGCTGACCAGCAGATTCATTAGTATTCTACTCGACTTAATCAAAAGAGAGCTATGGAACAGATGCAGGCTGAAATGGCTGCCATACATGCTCGCATGGCCTAGTTCATGGAACTAATGCAAGGAGTTACACAGGGGCAGGAACAGCTCAGAACCCTTGTTCAACCCCTGGCGGCGAGAGTTGACGAGGATGGAGTTCTTCATGGCGGTCTTCAAAATGATGTCATTCCTCCGGGCGGAGGTGTTGGGGGTAATGGTATCCCTACTGGTCCTCTGGGCGGAGGTGTTCCCATTCCTTCTTTTGTGATCCCTCCGGGCGGAGGAGAGCAGGTTGTGATTCCTTCTGTTGGAGGAGGGGAAATAGTGTATGTGTTGTTTATGGCCGTCGATATGATGACCAACAGAATGACATATTTTCTGTGCAAGGTGGGGAGGGTGTTCCCCCGATTGTTGATGATCAGAGGATCAGGTTGATTGAGGAACAACTGAAAGGGGTTGTGAATCAGAACTCTGTAGGTATGGATTTGGATGATCTTGGGCTGGTCCCCGGTGTCGTAATTCCGCACAAGTTTCAAGTTCCCACCTTTGAGAAATACAATGGTACCACTTGCCCAAAGACTCATGTCCGGGCATACGTAAGGAAAATGGCTGCGTACTCTAGGGATGAGAAATTACTGATGCATTTCTTCCAGGATAACCTTTCTGGGGCATCGCTGGAGTGTATATGCAATTGGAGAGATGTCACATCCACAACTGGAGAGAACTGGTAGAGGCTTTTGTCAAGCACTATTAGTATAATACTGACACGGCTCCCAATAGGACTCAGCTGCAGAGTATGTCGCAGAAGAATAGTGAAAGCTTCAAGGAATACGCCCAGAGGTGGCGTGAACTGGAGGCGAGGGTACAACCTCCCATGTTGGAGAAGGAAATGTTGCATATGTTTATGGCTACCTTGCCAGGTCATTATTACGAGAAGTTGTTGCCTTACATGTCAGGAAAGTTTGCTGATCTGATCTTGGTTGGGGAAATGTTGGAAAGTGGAATCAAAACTGGAAAGGTGTCAGGCAGTGACGGGTCTTCTTCTAGTGGAGGGAAGAAACCTTATGTGAATTACAAGAAACAAGAGGAAGCGAATTCTGTGTCATCCTACCGAGGTGAAGGGAAACAACGTCAGGATTATAATCAGCAGATGGCTTCAGTAACTATTCCTGCAGCACTTCCACCTCAACAGCAAAATTAGGCTCCTCGCCAATATCAGCCAAGGCCTAAGCAGAATAGGCATTTTGATACTCCACCGTTGCCTTACTCCCAGTTGTTTCAGCAGTTAATTCAGAAGAGGACTTTGGCTTCTATTACTGGCAATCCACCTCCGGGTTATAATCCCAATGCCCACTGTGAGTTTCATTTTGGGGCACCCGGGCACCATATTGAGGACTGCAAAGCTTTTAAGCATAAAGTCCAAGATTTGGTGGATTCGAAGTCCATAAACTTTTCGAACGACGTGTCGAATGTCATTCAAAACCCAATGCCGAACCACGATGGGCTGAGGGTTAATGCTTTTATAGAAGAGGGTGAATCTTTGAATTGGGTTCTAGACGTGAATGAACTGAAGACTCCATTATTGGTAGTGAAGGAGAGACTACTGAAGGGTGGAGTATTCGCAGTTTGTGATAAAAGTTGTGCAGAGTGTATGCTACAGACTAATGGTTGTGATCTGTTGAGATCCAGAATTCAGAAGCTGATTAATGAAGGACGGTTGCAGTTCGATAGGTGCGATCAGAAGAAGGAAGTTACTGGAAGAAGGAATAATATTGCCACTGTTACTATCCCTTTTAAGACGGTAACCATTTCAGCGCCGGCAAGACCAGCGCCGATCATTATCACCACTCTCGGGCCTATTCCGTATGAGAGCACAAAAGCTATCCCCTAGAATTACGGTGCTGAAGTGTTTGTTAACGGGAAGAAGCAAGAGTTGATGGGTACGTCAGCGATGAACTCCAGTGTTGAAAGTAATGAGGAAGTAGAAGCCATTACTCGGAGTGGTAGAGTCTTTATCCCATCTGATAATCAAGCTGGTGATTCTAGACCAGATAAAGGAAAGCAGGTTATGGATGATTCTGTGCAGACGCCGGTAGTGAATGATTCCACAGTAAAGCCAGTTGACAACCCATTCTCAGAGAGTGTAGAAGAGTTTATGAGGCTGATTCGGAAAAGCGACTACAAAATCGTTGACCAGCTGCACCAAACACCGTCTAAGATATCCATTTTATCTCTGTTATTGTGTTTGAAGGCGCATCGAAATGCGCTGTTGAAGGTATTGAATGCTGCTTATGTACCCCAGGAGATCTCAGTTAATGAGCTTGAGGGGGTGGTGGCCCATCTTAACGCAGGAAATGGCTTGGAGTTTACTGATGTTGATTTGACTCTAGCTGGGAGAAATCATAATAATGCTTTGCACATTTTAGTTAAGTGCCGAGGATCGTTAATGTCGCATGAGCTTGTTGACACTGGGTCATCTTTGAATGTTTTACCGAAGAAAGCACTGATGAAGTTGGACACTCGTGGGTTAATCTGCACACCAAGTAATTTGGTGGTGCGTGCTTTTGACGGTTCCAAGAGATCTGTCTTCGGGGAAATCGTGCTGCCAGTTAAGGTTGGTCCAGAGGTTTTTGATGCTACCTTCTATATCATGGACATTCAGCCTGCTTACAGTTGTTTATTGGGTCGTCCATAGATTCATAGTGTTGGGGCTGTGGCGTCCACACTGCATCAGAAATTGAAGTACATGGTAGACGGATATGTGGTGACGGTTTGCGGAGAAGAAGATATCATGATAAGTCATTTATCTACTTTCAAGTATGTGGAGGTGGATAGCGAAATACATGAAACTTTATGTCAAGGTTTTGAGGCGATGAAGATCACTGAAGAGCCTCTTAAAGAAGTCAGCCAATCTGAAGTGGTGAGTCACCCTGTAGTGGTATATCAGCCAGAGGTCTCCATGTCTTCCTTCAAGAATGCACGGGCTGTGGTTGAAGCCGGAAGTTCACAGAAATGGGGTCAAGTTATTGAAATCCAGAATAAGCAGAATACTTACGGGCTGGGATATAAGCCACCCAGGCGTCCTGAGGATCCTCCCAAGTTTTATGGTCCGGTTCGTTTTACCAGTGCTGGTGTGTTCTTTGACAGAGTCAATGCTATTGATGAGGAAGGGGATAGTGATTGTGATATGGATAATTGGATCCGTCCCTGCATTCCAGGTCAAAGTCTTTGCAACTGGTCATCAGAGAAAGCCATTCAAGTGACCAGCCCAGTGTAATTGCCTTTGTTTTCCTGTTATGACAATCCTACGTTCTACCCAAGGCGTAGTGATTCTTGTTTGTAGGGCTTGAATATTTTGTGTGCTTTCTTTATCATTAATAAAGGACGTTTTTCACATTTAAATATTTTGATCCCTGTTTTTCTGTTTTTTACTTTTTTGCATTAACTCACATCAAAATGGCGATGTGTTTTTGTTTGTTGCATAGATAATACACATGAATCATCAATCATGCAGGTTTCCTTGTTCAGATACCACCAATCATGATTCAGCTATGGCTCGGTATGATTTCAACAATCCCATTTATCATGCTGAAGAAAAGGCTGATGGTGATTGTGACTTACCCGAGGAATTGGCCAGACTGTTGAAACAAGAGGAAAAGGTCATTCTACCTCATCAGGAGGAATTGGAGATTGTTAAATTGGGGACCGAGGACGCAAAGAAAGAGGTAAAGATTGGGGCTGCCTTGGAAGACAGTGTAAAAAGAAGATTGATTGAAATGCTCCGAAAGTATGTTGATATCTTTGCCTGGTCTTACCAAGACATGCCTGGGCTTGACACTGATATTGTGGTACACCGGCTGCCGCTTAAAGAAGGATGTACTCCGGTTAAGCAGAAGCTGAGAATAATGAAATCAGAAATGTCTGTCAAGATTAAAGAAGAGGTTCAAAAACAAATAGATGCTGGATTTCTGGCTGTGACAAATTATCCTCCGTGGGTTGCTAACATTTTGCATGTACCTAAGAAGGACGGAAAGGTCAGGATGTGTGTTGATTACAGAGATCTGAATAGAGCAAGCCCGAAAGACGATTTCCCGCTTCCCCACATTGATGTGTTAGTGGACAACACTGCTCAATATTCAATAATTCCCTTCATGGATGGCTTCTCTAGATATAACCAAATCAAAATGGCCCCAGAGGACATTGAGAAGACGACGTTCATAACACCATGGGGAACATTCTGTTACAAGGTAATGCCCTTTGGATTGAAAAATGTTGGGGCAACCTATCAGCGGGCAATGGTGACTCTCTTTCATGATATGATTCACAAGGAGATCGAGGTCTATGTTGATGACATGATTGCGAAGTCACAAACAGAGGAAGAGCATCTGGTGAATCTTCAGAAACTATTTGAAAGGCTGATAAAGTTTAGACTGAGGTTGAATCCGAACAAGTGCACCTTCGGGGTGAGATCTGGAAAATTACTGGGGTTTATTGTCAGTGAAAAAGGTATCGAGGTTGATCCTGCCAAAGTAAAAGCCATACAAGAAATGCCTGAGTCGAGAACAGAAAAAGAGGTTCTTGGTTTCTTAGGGAGGTTGAACTACGTTGCTAGATTCATTTCTCATCTTAAAGCTACATGTGAACCAATATTCAAATTGTTAAGAAAAGATCAAGCGTTCAGGTGGAATGAAAATTGTCAAAAGGCGTTCAAAAAAATAAAAGAATATTTGTAGGAACCTCCGATCCTTTTGCCGCCAGTGCCAGGAAGGCCATTGATTATGTATCTTACGGTTCTTGAGAATTCAATGGGGTGTGTACTCGGTCAACACGATGAGTCAGGTAGAAAAGAGCATGCCACCTACTAACTGAGTAAAAAATTCACTGATTGTGAGTCAAGGTACTCAATACTGGAAAAAACATGTTGTGCACTCGCTTGGGCCGCTAAGCGTTTAGGCAGTATATGTTAAACCACACAACCCTCTTGATTTCAAAGATGGATCCGATCAAGTATGTGTTTGAAAAGCAAGCGCTTTCTTGAAGAATATCCCATTGGCAGATGGTTCTGACAGGATACGATATTCAATATGTTTCCCAAAAAGCCATTAAGGGAAGTGTTTTGTCAAAATATCTTGCTGAACAACCAATTGAGGATTATCAACTGATGAAGTTTGAATTTCCTGATGAACATATAATGTTTCTGAAAATGAAGGACTGTGAAGAGCCTTTGCATGATGAAGGACCCGAAATTGGATCCCAATGGAAGCTGGTCTTTGATGGGGCTGTTAACTCATACGGTAACGGAATCGGGGCAATCATTACGACTCCACACAGTTCTCATTTACCTTTCACTGCCCGATTAGCATTCATATGCACTAACAATGAGGCGGAGTATGAAGCATGCATCATGGGGTTAGAAGAAGCTGTTGATTTAAGAATCAAGAACCTCAATGTTTATGGTGATTTCGCGTTGGTAGTTAATCAGATTACAGGTGAATGGGAAACTCGTCAAGCGAATTTGGTGCCTTATAACAACTATGCCAAAAGGTTGTTACCTTTCTTTGACAGAGTTGATTTCCATCATATACCCTGGTTGGAGAATCAGATGGCAGATGCGTTGGCAATGTTGTCTTCGATGTATCAGGTGAATCGTTGGAATGAAACTCCCTCAATCAGAATCATGCGTCTGGATAGACCCGCTTTTCTGTTCGCAGTTGAAGGGGTATCAGATGGCAAACCTTGGTATCATGATATTAAGGTTTTTCTGAAGAGTCAAGAGTATCCAGAGGGTGCGTCAACTAAAGATAAGATAACTCTGAGGAGGTTGGCGGGGAATTTCTTTTTGAATAAAGACGATGTGCTATACAAGAGGAACTTTGACATGGTCTTGCTACGTTATATTGATGAACACGAGGCAAGCCTGTTAATGGAAGAAGTTCATGAGGGATCCTTCGGTACCCATGCCAATGGGCATGCTATGGCTAGAAAGCTGTTGAGAGTGGGGTATTACTGGATGACTATGGAGTCTGACTGTTTCAAATACGCTCAGAAATGTCATAAATGCCAGATTTAAGCAGATAAGGTGCACGTACCGCTTACTCCTCTGAATGTGTTGTCATTACCTTGGCCCTTTGCCATGTGGGGCATTGATATGATTGGAAAGATTGAGCCGACTGCTTCCAATGGGCATCGTTTTATTTTGGTTTCCATTGATTACTTCACGAAGTGGGTTGAAGCGGCCTCGTATGCCAACGTCACTAGACAAGTGGTAGAGCAGTTTATCAAGAAGGACATCATCTGTCGGTATGGAGTCCCAGAGAGAATCATTACTGATAATGGTTCAAATTTGAACAACAAGATGATGAAGGAGCTGTGTCAGAGCTTTAAGATTAAACATCACAATTCTTCTCCCTATCGTCCGAAGATGAATGGGGTTGTTGAAGCAGCAAATAAGAACATCAAGAAGATTGTGCAGAAAATGGTGGTGACGTATAAAGACTTGCATGAGATGTTGCCTTATACTTTACACGGTTATCGTACTTCGGTGCATACATCAACTGGGGAAACTCCTTTCTCATTGGTATATAGTATGGAAGCAGTTCTACCACTAAAGGTTGAGATTCCTTCTTTGAGAATTCTGGCAGATGTGAAGCTTGATGAAGCTTAATGGGTGCGTTCCAGATTGAATCAGCTAAACCTTATTGAGGAAAAGAGATTGGCTGCCATTGCACATGGTCGGTTGTATCAGAGCAGGATGAAGAAAGCCTTTGATCAGAAAGTGCGTCATCGGTGTTTTTAGGCTGGTGAATTGGTTTTGAAAAGGATCCTTCCTCCTTAAACAGATCACAGGGGCAAATGGACTCCAAACTACGAAGGGCCATATGTAGTAAGACAGGTTTTCTCTGGTGGAGCCTTATTACTCTCAACTATGGATGGAGAAGATTTAACGCCCCTGTGAACGTAGACGTAGTCAAAAAGTACTTTGCATAAAAGAGACCCGCTGGACTTAAAAAAAAAATCCAGGCAAAAATGGGCATCCCGGCGATCCATAAAAAGAAAAGGTTCGGGCAAAAATTAGGGATAAAAAGAAAAGAATAAACCCGCAAAGTTGAAAACCTGAAAAGGCAACTTTGGTAAAAATGGGTATCCCGGTGGATTGAAAACCCGAAAAGGGCGATCCAGGCAAAAGTTAGGGATTTGAAAGCAAGAGGCTACGACCTGCGTTCGATCTGTGAACACCTTTGATACTTGGAAGTTTCGAAGGTAAGGAATCAGTTCAGTCAGTCTCCTCGATGGTCAAAGCATCTGCGGATAAACAAGTCATATTGGGTCATAGCTGAATTGAATCATGGTGGATATTTGTTCCCCACATTGCCGACATGTGTATTTTCTTTTACTCTTTTTGTGCAATTACCTCTTTTCAGGAATTACCTCCGAATGTAAATGCCTATTTACAGGCCAATTCATTCAATAAAATTTCATTTTCATTCAAAGAGCTTTCCATTTGGGTTTTTGCTTTTATTGTTGTGTTTGTGAAAACGTCCGATATTTTTGATAAACATTGCATGCGAAAATGTTAAGCTTTGCGAAGCATATTGGAAAATAGTGGAAATTGCTCAAACAACAGTCATCAGGATGGTAATCTAGATGGCCATTTTGCATATACTGTTGATTTTGTTTGTAGGGTAGCGGGATTTCTCCCCCCTATAGAGCTATTCTCCTCAGCATGGAAATTTCATCTTCCTCAGCATGTAGTTGCTCTCCCCCAGCCAGAGTACAGAGGATTGTTTCCTCAGCTAGAGTTGTGGTTGATTTATTACTCTCTTAGCAAGCAGCCAAAAGTTGATACTTCTGCATCCCCAGCAAGAGACTGTTGGAATACCTTCTTTGGACAAAGAGGTTGTTTTCCCCATATAGCCTGAACACCCACTTTCCTCAGCTAGTTAGGAAGTGTTTTTTCTCTCTCAGCAACGGTATGGCCTGATCCCCAACAGATGAGTAAACTTGATGGTATCCCCTAGCAGAGTTGATGTCGTTAATCACCATTCCCTAAGCAGGTTTGCTAATAGTGGCTGATATTCCCCAGCAGGGTGAAGGTACAGACGTCTCCTAGCAGCGGGTTAAGTTCAGTGATATCCCCAAGCAGGTTCAGTGTTATTGACTTGTCTTTCCAAGCAAAGTTTGGTGGTGATCTTCGTAGTGGTTTGTTCAATAGCAGTTGATATCCCTAGCAGGACTTAAGTCCAATTGTTATTGGCATCTTTCAGATCCAGGTTTTGGGTCCTATCTTCGGTAGAAGTCGTTGGTAAACTCCAGTGGAGAGAAATTTCTTGCGTTCCATCTTCAATGTTCATCTTTACCCATCTCCAACAGAGTGGAATTTCTCTCAGAGTTTTCATCTCCAGCAGAGTTTGTGATCAAGAAGTCGTTCAGTGGAATATTCTTCAGCAGGGTATTTCAATTCAAAGGCCAATTTAGTTTGTCATCCCCGGTGGAGCTGCCTTTGTCTTTAGCATTTATTTTGCTGATTATTTTGCATTGTCTAAGCATCCTTGCATGGCATCCTCCCAAACGCGTAGCATTTCCATTTCGAATAGAGCATTACGCCATAGAAAAATTCAAACATATGCATTCAAAGCATAAGCCAGGTTTGATATCTGTTACCAGATTCTTTCCCCAGCAGAAAGAGATGTAATGCAGGAGATGTTGTTTGACATTACACCGCAACCAATGGATTCTTCCTTCTTACTGTTGTTCCTTCCTATACTCCCCTACAGAGTTATCTGTTTAGATTTATCTTTCCCCAGGGGAGTCATCTTTGTAGATCTGTTGATTCTACTTATTTTGGGTTTGAAAGTCTACCTTCGGCTTAGCCTTTCTTTGAAAGTCCACCTTCGGTTTGGTCTTTCTTTTTCGAGTCTACCTTCGACTTGGTCTCGTATTCCTTGGTTAGAAAGTCTACCTTCGGCTTAGCCTTTCTTTGAAAGTCCACCTTCGGTTTGGTCTTTCTTTTTCGAGTCTACCTTCGGCTTGGTCTCGTATTTCTTGGTTAGAAAGTCTACCTTCGTCATAGCCTTTCTTTGAAAGTCCACCTTCGGTATGGTCTTTCTTTTTCGAGTCTACCATCGGCTTGGTCTCGTATTCCATGGTTAGAAAGTCTACCTTCGGCATAGCCTTTCTTTCAAAGTCCACCTTCGGTTTGGTCTTTCTTTTTCGAGTCTACCTTCGGCTTGATCTCGTATTCCTTGGTTAGAAAGTCTACCTTCAGCATAGCCTTTCTTTGAAAGTCCACCTTCGGTTTGGTCTTTCTTTTTCGAGTCTACCTTCGGCATGGTCTCGTATTCCTTGGTTAGAAAGTCTACCTTCGGCATAGCCTTTCTTTGAAAGTCCACCTTCGGTTTGGTCTTTCTTTTTCGAGTCTACCTTCGGCTTGGTCTCATATTCCTGGGTTAGAAAGTCTACCTTTGGCATAGCCTTTCTTTGAAAGTCCACCTTCAGTTTAGATTTCCTTTTCTTGTTCACCTTCGGCCGTTCTCGTATCCTTTTGTTGACTAGTTCGCCTTCAGCCGGTCTTGTCTTCTTCCCTAGCATAGCCCGCCTTCGACCGGTCTACCTTTGTTTGAAATTCCTCCCTCGGCTGGTGTTTCTTTTCGAGTTCGCCTTCGGCCGTCCTCGTATTATCTTGTACCCCCGCAGAGTCCGTCCTGACCGGTCTTTCTCTTCGAGTTCGCCTTCGGCCGCCCTCGTAATTGCCTTATTTCATTACCCCCGCAGGTTGCAAATTTCCAGGTTGTTTTGGTATTCAAACCACGTGTATCCTGATTGTCTGAAAGCCATTGCTATCATACCCTCGGATCCAAGAAGTTTGAATAGGGGCAGCTGTAACTCCTCAAAATTTTCCCTCATGTTTCTAACTTTAACTGGCTTATGTTTCATTGCATTTTTGCATAATCATCTTTGCATACCATTGACCTCTGCATGGGATCAAGGTATCTAAGTCAAATCAAAGGAGCCTTGGGCCTCAGGAGATCTCAATTGACCTACCATCTCATTATGTGATCAAGCTTGACAAGAAATCTCAAGGGAACCACCTTTTCCTAACCAGTGCAAGATTAGGGTTTTGGGATTCTTGAGTATAACACCCCAATGGAAAAGATCTTTGAGTTTGTATCCTCACCAAATGGCATATCTCATCATTGTTTGAGAGGATACACATCATGCTCAGAGGAATTTGGATTTGGAGGATGTGCTGATTTCTCCTAGACTGAGGGCACCAAACTAGGGTTTGCCATAAAATCAGTTTATTTCTGACTTTTTGGGCAAGACTTGATTCTATGGTATTCCTCATGTCCTTAAGTGTCTAAGATTGGAGAATTGTCCATCAATTTGTTTTAGAGGGTATTCAATTGATCAGGTGATTGAAAATTAGGAGAATTGGGGAAAAGTCAATTGTGCAAAGGAAAAAGTCAACTCTTGACTTTTTGAGGTCAATTTCATGTTCCTCATGTTCATTATGATCATTGGTGAAGGATTTATCAAGAATTATTAAGAGATTCATTAAAAATCAAGAGATGTGCAAAGTTGCCAAAAATAGTTATGAAGGGTTTCCATTTATGGCAAGTTTTGTCAAGTTGAAGGGCCATCTTTGGAGCATTCTTTCTCCATGCTCCAAGCTTCAAACTCAAAGGTTAGGGAGGCCTATCAAAATTTCACATTTCAAGCTTCAAAACCATACCAAGAACACTTCCATAGGGATAAATTAAGAGAGATACGATCAATAAAAGTTGAGGCAAATCAAGGAAAATTGGCAAGTCATGACCAGCTAGCACGCAGTCATTTTGGCAAACACCTTGGGTGCATGATCTATCCAAGTTCATAGCCAAATATCTCATTTTTGGAGGCTTCAATTGGAAAAATGTTCAACATCAATCTTGTTCATCTCCATCTCCTCTTCAACTTTGGTGTTGAAAGATTTTTTATCTGACCAACTCATTGAGAGATATATTGAGGCAAAGTTAGGTGTTTTCAACTGATTCACTCCCATGCACATGGCTGGGCACGAGGGAGGATTTTGACATGCACAAGACAGTTGCATTCTCCTATGTTCATCATCATTTTTATGCATGTTTCAAGTCTCATTTCCCTTTGTTTTCAACACCAACATTGTTCTCCACCTTGAGATCTTTCCATAGCCCCCATTATCAATCATTCTCATCCATTGATTAGTGAGATATTACTTGCCAAAGTTGTTACCATGAACATATATGCCAAATGGTAAGCTCTTGTAATCTCATTCCAAGAAACATGTTGTATTGTTGCTACTTCTCATGCGCATGCTCTTGCATTGCCATGTAAAGCCAACCCAACATCTTGCCCCCATGCACATTTATGCCTCCTTTACTTAAATTTTCCAAACCAAAAAATGAAACTTACATAACAAGCATCTTCATTGTACCATGCTAGCATACCATCACCACCTTTCATTTTGAAACCACATCATAAGCTTCCATTTTCCTTCACTAACAAAGCCTTGTTATCACCATGAACCTCACTTCATTTCCATTTTCAATTTCATTCACCTTCAAATTAACCTAACCACACTTCTAACTATTAACCCTAACAGTTAAAAGTTAACCTCACCTATATAAACCAATCTCCAACAGAAACTCTAACTAACTTTTCATTCTTCACACTTCACCAAATTTTCACACTCTCTCTCTCAATTTGATCTCTCTCTCGAAGCTTCTGATACCATTGATCTCTCTGCAAATCTCTACATTCATCTTCATCAAGAATCATCAGTGAAGTAGAGGCAGTGAAGCATAGCTTTGTGTTTCAATTTTCTTTATCTTCATCAACTGAATATCAAGAGGTTTCAAGTTTTATAATGCCTTTATTTGGTTGATTTGAAGCTCAAGCAAAGCTAGGAATCTCACCTCTGGTTTTCTTTGATTCAAAGCTCCACTACAGTTCAGGTTCTTCTTCAACTTTTCTTGCATTATTTTAGTTGATTTTAATCTGTTTTTGCATGATTGAAGCTCAGTAGGAGCAATGTGATCATCAGGCTAGTTGATAGGCACTTAGGTGCATAGATCTTAAATGCTAGGGCAAATTTTCTTGCTTCGATTTGCTATGTATGTGAATTGTTTGTGAATTCTGAGCCTGGATTTGTGATCTACATGGAGAGACAAAGAGAATGGTGTATGGTTCATCCATTTCTGTAGTGTTTGGCAACTGTGCACGGCTGAGGGTTTAATCATGAGCGTCCATTTCTGTGTTTAGGGCAGGTTTAATCATGAGTGTCCATTTTATTTTGATCTGAGGGTTCTTATGGTGCCAGCGCATAAATGAAGGACGGTGTGAAGCACGTGCTTCTTTTTTCTGATATTTTTGAATTAATTGTTCGCGTGTAGTTGGTGCATCATTGCATACTGTGTCCTTGCTTTGTGAATCATGTGATTGGCATATTCTTGTGATCATCATGCTTGACCTTGATCTGATGGCTCATGATGAGTCAACGTTTGACTGAATAACATGCTATACACCTTATCTGAGAGCGTGTTTGTGGACTGGGCTCATTATGCTATCCCCACCCCCTCTTTTCCAGGCCCAAGCGCAACTGAACTGGACTTTTGCTAGTGTTGCACCTCCCTGGCAATTTCTTTATTTTTTCTTTTTTTCTTTTCATAATTGTTTGGTATTTGATTTCTAAAAATACTTTTGGGCATTCAAAAATTCCACAAAAATTCATGGAGCATCCTCACACATTTAAATAATTTTTTATCATTTTTATTTTTGATTTTGGCTTATTTTACTATATTTTCACGAATTTGCTTTTAATTTCTTTTGTTTGTGCATTTATTCATGGTGTGTGCTTCATCTTTGAATTGTTTAACATAGTTCCAAAGTGAATTTGCTTCTGAGACTTGACACACACTTGTATGATATCTTGAAGCACTTCATTCATTTTTTTTGTATTTTTAAAATCATTTTTGAATGGTGTTTGACCCCTATATTTGTGCACTATTGTTGTGTGGCTTGAATGAACTTGTGGAGTACATTTGAACATGTTTCTTAATGATTTTCGCACCATACTTTTGGGAAATGTTTACACACTATTTGAACTTCATTTAAATTGCATATGTGAATTTTCTCATCCTCATAATTTGGTCTTGTGAATTGTTTGAGTGCATCTACATATGTATGTTGTTATGGGATCATGTGCTAGGGTTTGAGATACATTATGTGCAATCCTTTTTGATACTTGTCGAGACCTTTTGACATATGATTGTATGAATATTATAGGTTATTCACATCAAATTATAGGTCATTGTTTGTTCATCTTTACAAGATTTGTGAACATTAGTTTGAACTTGCATTGTGAGACAAGTTTGTGCATCCTTACTTGTCCAACTTTGAGAACTTGTTTGCATCAACACTTGTATGGCCTTGAGAACTCATCCATATTTGTTTACCTACTGTATATGATCATCCTCATTCACTCTAATTGAATTCTAACTTCATCTTATATGTCTCTTAAGTTCATAAACTTTTGCATGCTTGTTTGAATTTGTTTTCATATACTTGCTTCTACCTTTAAACATGTGTTGACATAAAGACTTGCAGGAACCTTGTGCATACATTCTTGACTTCTAAATGTCATTTCAAATGGCATGTGCTACTCACTTGCATTCATATTACATGATTGTTCATCTTACATCCTCATTTCTTAGTTGCATTACAAGTATGTATCATTGTTGAACTTCAATTGTGTTTGTACACTTCTTCTTGCTTCATTTCTTCAAATGCTTGCATCCATGACTTCTATGTTCATTCAATGATATACATATGCATTAATAAATGTCATCCATTTCTGACTTTGATGTTTACATATGCATTTATACATGTTTACCTTTCATAAGCATTCATTGTTCATAAGTGATACACATCTTGCATTTGTGTTATCTTTTGGTGATTAGTTTGACTTTGTTTTCTTTCACTTGGTACCTTAACATTAGTAGGATCCCTTAGCATGTACCTACTGACTTGGATTATCCCTTAACTATTAGGACTCCTCCCTTTTGGTTTTTATCTTGTTTGCTTCTTAAGTTTTCTTCCTAAGACAACTAGCATTGTTTGGTTTACTTTCTAGCACTTATATTCATTTCTTGTGATTATTTTGCTAACCTTTTGTGTAGGGGCAGAGGTAATACATATGAACATATGGATGTTAATCCATGTTCATTTCTTCTTTCAGCTCATCTATCTTATTTCTCTTTCTCTTATGTGAATAGCATGAATAATGCTTTGTGTACAACTTTCTCACACCCTTTGGGATCCTAGCACATCCTTAATTTTTTATTAAGGTGAGGTAGGATAAGCATTAGGTAGTTCTATCCCTCTTTTCTCTTTAGACTCAGGTTCTTAAACCTTGACCTTAGGGCCACCTTTGCATGATAACATTAGGAACAATTTAGATTCCCTTAGTGTTTTCTTTTCCTTTGAGTCTTCTCTTCTCATCTCATAACCTTTCAAAAACACTTAATAAAGGTCAAACGTGTATTGCGCATGATCCTTATATGAGGGAAATGAATAATGAGGGGTCTCCTTTCATTCTTCTAGGGTACTTAGTGTACGTCTTGTTGGGGACGATACGCGACGTATTCGTTCCTATGTTGTAGACTTGGGTGCAATGCAAGTTACAAACTAACTTCAAACCACTTCTTGTCTAAAAAAACACAAAACAAATTCAAAACCTTTTTCATCCTTCGGGATTGTTAAGTTTCAAACTATTTTCAGAAAAGAGCACGTTACTTCCGTCTCATCGCAAACAGGCATCGACCCTAACTGCCGGAGGCGAACTTAACGTCGCTCATAAAAAACACTGACCTCGTTAGGTCGAACTACGACTACTCTGATTTCCTCTATCTGGTTAGATTGAGGATACGTAGGCACGAGACGGCGATATCTTGGCGAGCAACCTCCCCCCTTAGTTCGTGTCCGAACTACGTTGACTCTGACTTTCCCATTGCACGAGGGAATACGTAGGCATAGGACGGGCGATGTTCTGTCGAGTCACTTCTTTTTCTCCCCCGTTTCTTCAATATTTTCCGTTCCCGTTCCTCCTTCTTTCCAGTAGCAATGGAGCTCCAGATGACGACACCCTTTGATCGAGACAACAAGCGTGGATCCCATCGAGTACGATGACGTGTGGGGTGCTAACACCTTCCCCTCGCATAACCGACTCCCTTACCCGTTTCTCTTGGTCGCGGGACCATGATTTTTCCTTTCCTCAGGTTTGTACAGTGTTTCCTTTCCCTCTCTTGGGATAAATACACATTGTTGGCGACTCTGTTTCCGCGCCATTTTCGCGTTTGTACTTGGATGAAAATCCCGGGAGCGACACAATACACATGAACTTTTGCTTGAACCTTGGGAAAACACCTTCTTCCCTTGAATTGGTCTAGATACCTTGATCCCATACTAAAAAACAATGATATTCACAAATGAAAATGCAAGAATGAAATGAAACATAAGCCAGTTAGTGCTAGAAAGAGAAAGGCAAATTTTGGGGTGTTACAGCTGCCCCTATTCAATCAACTTGGACCTGAAGGAATGATAGCAACAGCTTTCAGACATTCAAGGATGCATGGAGATTGAATACCAAAATAACCCTAAAATTTGCAAAGTGTTGGGAGATATATGATAAAGTGATTACCAGCCGAAAGTGGGCTTAAAGATAGCGGATACCAACCAAAAGTTGGCACTAAAGAGACTAACCAATAGTTAGGATAAGGAAGGAGACCAACCAATAGTTGTGATGAAATAAGAGACCAACCAAAAGTTGGGACTAAAGAGACTAACCAATAGTTAGGATGAAACCAAGGTGACCAACCAATAGTTGGGATGAAACATACTAACCAATAGTTAGGATAACAAAGGAGACCAACCAATAGTTGGGATAAAAGATACTAACCAATAGTTAGGATGATACAAAGGGGACCAACCAATAGTTGGGATGAAATATACTAACCAATAGTTAGGATAACAAAGGGGACTAACCAATAGTTGGGATGAAACAAAGGGAACCAACTAATAGTTGGGATGAAAGAGACTAACCAATAGTTAGGATAACAAAGGAGACCAACCAATAGTTGGGATAAAAGATACTAACCAAAAGTTAGGATAACAAAGGAGACCAACCAATAGTTGGGATAAACCCAGGATACCAATCAATAGTTGGGATAAATGAGACCAACCAATAGTTGGGATAACAAGGACGCCGAACAAAGGCGCACTCACAACGATAGAGACCAACCAAAAGTTGGGATAACAACCGAAAATAAACAGGAAGTAGAATCAACGAACTTACGATCTAAAAAGAAGATGACTCCGCTGGGGAAAAGAGAAGCCTAAACAGACAACCTTGCAGGGGAGCATACGATAGTCCTTCCGAAGGAGAACAACAATCGATTAGGATATAAAGTTAAACAACACTTCCTGAGTCATGCCACTTTCTGCTGGGGAAAAAAGTCTGGCAAAAGATATCAAACCTGGCTTATGCTTTACATGCATATGTTTAAATTTTTCTATGGCGTAATGCTCCATACGAAATGGAAATGCTATGCATTTGGAGGATGAAATGCAAATGATGCTTATGCTATGCAAAAGAACCAGCTCAGCGAAATAAACGCTGAAAATGAAGGCAACTCCGCCGGGGATGACAACCTAAATTGTCTCCAAGAACAAAACCTTGTTGAGGAAAATCACACTGAACAAATTTCCTGACCCAAGCCTCTGTTGAAGATAAAACCCAAAGAGAACTTCCCCTTACTAGGGCTACAAATAGCCACTGCCGAAGATAGAACACAAAACCTGATACTGAAAAATGCCAATAACCATTGGACTTAGAACCTGCTGGGGATGTCAACCACCGTTGAATAAACCGGTGCGAGGATTACCACCAAACTCTGCTTGGGGAGAGAAGTCAATAATACCAAACCTGCCGAGGGATATCATTGAGCTTAACCTGCCATTGGAGGAAAGATTTTACCCTGCTGGGGATTAGAGCGTGTCTTTGCTGATGGAATTACACTTCCTGACCTGCTGAGGAAAGTGAATACCAGACTCTGTGGGGAAGATAAAGTCGTTTCCAGAGACATCCAACACATCTTCCGCTTGAGATACAACAACATCCACCTTGGAGCAATCCACTTATGACTGCTTGCTAGGGAATAATAAACCAACCATGTCTCAGGATGAGGAATCAATCCTCTGTAATCTTGTTGGGGAATAATAAACCAACCATGACTCAGGCTGGGGAATCAATCCTCTATACTCTTGTTGGGGGAGAGTATGCTCCGCTGAGGAAGATAAAATTTCAGTGCCGGGAAGAGTAACTCTACAGGGGAGAAACAAACTTGTTACCCTGCAAACATACAAAAATAACATCATATTCTATATACAAAAATGGCTACCTCAATTACCATCCACAATATCTGTTGCCTAAGCAATTTCCATTGTTTTCCGATATGCTCCGTAAAGCTTAACGTTTTCACATGCAATGTTCATCTAAATATCGGACGTTTTCAAAAACAAAACAGTAAAAGTAAAAACATAAATGGAAAGCTCTTTGAGTGAAATGAAAATTTTATTGAATGAATTGGCATGTAAATAGGCATTTACAACTGGAAGCAATTCCTGAAAAGAGGTAATTGCACAAAAGTAAAAAGAAGACACACATGTCGACAATGTGGGAACAGATATCCACCATGATTTAATTCAGCTATGACCCATATGTCTTGCTTATCCACAGATGTCTTGACCTTCGAAGAGACTGACTAGACTGATTCTTTCCTTCGAAATTCCCAAGTATCAAAAGTGCTCACAGATCGAACACATATCGTAGCCTCTTGCTTCCAAACCCCTAACTTTTTCCTGGATCACCCTTTTCGGGTTTTCAATCCACCGGGATACCCATTTTTCCAAAGTTTCCTTTTTAGGTTTTCAACTTCGCGGGTTTATTCTTTTCTTTCTCATTTATCCCTAATTTTTGCCCGAACCTTTTCTTTTTATGGTTCGCCGGGATGCCCTTTTTTTTGCCTGGATCTTCTTTTTAAGTCCAGCGGGTCTCTTTTATGCAAAGTATTTTTTGACTACGTTTGCGTTCACAGGGGATGTAAAATCTTCGCCATCCATAGTTGAGAGTAACAAGGCTCCACCAGAGAAGACCTTCCTTACTACATATGGCCCTTCATAATTTGGAGTCCATTTGCCTCTGTGATCTATCTGAGGAGGAAGGATCCTTTTCAAAACCAATTCACCTGTCTGAAAACACTGAGGACGCACTTTCTGATTAAAGGCTTTCTTCATCCTGCTCTGATATAACCGGCCATGTGCAATGGCTGCCAATCTCTTCTCTTCAATAAGACTCAGCTGATTCAACCTAGAACGCATCCATTAAGCTTCATCAAGCTTTACATCTGCCTGAATTCTCAAAGAAGGAATCTCAACCTCTAATGGTAGGACTGCTTCCATACCATATACCAATGAGAAAGGAGTTGCCCTAGTTAACGTATGCACCGAAGTACGATAACCGTGTAGAGCATAGGGCAACATTTCATGCCAGTCTTTATACGTTACCACCATTTTTTGCACAATCTTCTTGATATTCTTATTCGCAGCCTCAACAACACCATTTATCTTCGGACGATATGGAGAAGAATTGTGATGCTCAATTTTAAAGCTCTGACGTAACTCCTTCATCATCTTATTGTTCAAATTCAAACCATTATCAGTAATAATTATCTCTGGGACCCCATAACGACAGATGATGTCCTTCTTTATGAACCGGGCTACCACTTATTTGGTGACGTTGGCATACGAGGCTGCTTCCACCCACTTCGTGAAGTAATCAATGGCGACCAAGATAAAATGACGCCCATTGGAAGCAGCCGGCTCAATCTTTCCAATCATATCAATGCCCGACATGGCAAAGGGCCAGGGAGATGACAATACATTCAGAGAAGTAGGCGGCACGTGCACCTTATCAGCATAAATCTAGCATTTATGACATTTCCTGGCGTATTTGAAACAATCAGACTCCATAGTCATCCAGTAATACCCCGCCCTTAACAACTTTCTATCCATAGCATGCCCATTGGCATGGGTACCGAAAGAACCTTCATGAACTTCTTCCATTAGCAGGCATGCCTCGTGTTCATCAACACAATGTAGCAGGACCATGTCAAAGTTCCTCTTATACAACACATCATCTTCATTCAAAAAGAAGTTGCCTACTAGCCTCCTCAGAGTTTTCTTATCTTTGGTAGATGCCTCAGCTGGGTACTCTTGACTTTTGAGGAAACACTTATTGTTATGATACCAAGGCTTTCCATCTGATACCTCTTCAACTGCAAATACAAAAGCCGGTCTATCAAGATGCATAATTCTGATTGATAGTGTCTCATTCCAATGATTCACCTGATACATTGAAGACAGAGTTGCCAACGCGTCTGCCATCTGATTTTCCAATCGGATATATGATGAAATTTAACCCTGTCAAAGAACGGTAACAACCTTCTGGCATAGTTGTTATAAGGCACCAGATATGCTTGACGAGTTTCCCATTCTCCTTTAATCTGACTAACCACCAACGCAGAATCACCATAGACATCGAGGTTCTTGATTCTCAAATCAATTGCTTCTTCTAACCCCATGATGCATGCTTCATACTCTGCCTCATTGTTGGTGCATATGAACGCTAATCAGGCGGTGAAGGGTATGTGAGAACCCCTTGGAGTTGTAATGATTGCCCCGATTCTGTTACCATATAAGTTGAAGGCCCCATCAAAAACTAATTTCCATTGAGATACAATTTCAGGTCCTTCGTCAGGCAAACGCTCTTCACAGTCTTTCATCTTCAGAAACATAATATGCTCATCTGGAAATTCAAACTTCATTAGTTGATAATCCTCGATCGGTTGTTCGGCAAGATATTTTGACAAAACACTTCCCTTAATGACCTTTTGGGAAACGTATTAAATATCGTATTCTGTCAAAACCATCTGCCAACGGGCTATTCTCCCTAAAGTGCTTGCTTCTCAAACACATACTTAATCGGATCCACCTTCGAAATCAGCAGGGTTGTATGGCTTAACATATACTGCCTCAAACGCTTAGCTGCCCAAGCGAGTGCACAACATGTTTTTTCCAGCATCGAGTACCTCGACTCACAATCAGTGAACTTCTTGCTCAAGTAGTAGATGGCATGTTCTTTTCTACCCAACTCGTCGTGTTGACCGAGCACACACCCCATTGAATTCTCAAGAACCATAAGGTACATAATCAACGGCCTTCCTGGTACTGGCGGCATGAAGACCGGAGGTTCCTGCAAATATTCTTTTATCTTTTCAAATGCCTTTTGACAATTTTCATTCCACCTGACCTCTTGATTTTTTCTTAACAATTTGAATATTGGTTCATACGTGGCTGTGAGATGAGAGATGAATCTAGCAATGTAGTTTAATCTCCCCAAGAAACTATGGACCTCTTTTTTCTGTTCTCGGTTCAGGCATCTCTTGTATGGCTTTTACCTTAGCAGGATCGACCTCAATAACTTTTTCACTGACAATAAACCCCAGTAATTTTCTGGATCTCACCCCGAAGGTGCACTTGTTCGGATTCAACCTCAACTTGAACTTCCTCAACCTTTCAAATAACTTCTGAAGATTTACCAAATGTTCCTCCTCCGTTTGTGACTTCGCAATCATGTCATTAACATAGACTTCGATCTCTTTGTGAATCATATTATGAAAGAGACTCACCATTGCCCGATGATAGGTTGCCCCAGCATTTTTCAATCCAAAGGGCATTACCTTGTAGCAAAATGTTCCCCACGGTGTTATGAACGTCGTCTTCTCCATGTCCTCTGGGGCCATCTTAATTTGGTTATACCCAGAGAAGCCATCCATGAAGGAAAGTACAGAGTATTGAGCAGTGTTGTCCACTAACACGTCAATGTGGGGAAGCGGGAAATCATCTTTCGGGCTTGCTCTATTCAAATCTCTGTAGTCAACACACATCCTGACCTTTCCATCTTTCTTAGGTATAGGTACAATATTAGCAACCCACGGAGGATAATTTGTCACAGCAAGAAATTTGGCGTCCAACTGTTTCTGAACCTCTTCCTTGATTTTGACAGCCATATCCGATTTCGTCCTTCTCAGTCTCTGCTTAATCGGAGTACAACCTTCTTTGAGTGGCAACTGATGTACCACAATATCAGTCTCAAGCCCGGGCATGTCTTGGTAAGACCAGGCGAAGATATCCACATACTCTCGAAGCATCTCAATCAATCTTCCCTTAACAGTGTGATCCAAAGCAGCCCCAATCCTTACTTCTCTTTTAGCGTCCTCGGTTCCCAGATTAATAGTCTTAATTTCCTCCTGATGAGGTAAAATGACCCTTTCCTCATGTCTCAGCAATCTGGCCAATTCTTCTGGTAAGTCACAACCTTCGTCAGTCTCTTCTTCAGCCTGATAGATGGGATTGTCGAAGTCATACCGAGCCATAGCTGAATCATTAGTGGTGGCATATGAACAAAGAAACCTGCATGATTGATGTTTTATGTTTATTATGAATGCAACAAACAAGAAAACACTTTGCCATTTTGATATGAATTAATACGAAAGGTAAAAACAGAAAGACAGGGATCAAAATATTTGAATGTGAAAAACGTCCTTTATTGATGACAAAGTAAGCAAACAAAAACATCAAAGCCCTACAGAAAAGTATCACTACGTCTTGGGCAGAACGTAGGATTTAACATAAATAGAAAACAAAAGCAATTACTCTTGACGGGTCACTTGGATGACTTTCTCGGAAGACCAGTTGCATAGGCTCTGACCAGGAGTGCAGGGACGGATCCACTCATCCATGTCACAGTCACTATCCCCCTTATCCTCAATTGCATTGGCCCGGTTAAAGAAATACCCAGCACTTGTGAATTGAATTGGGCCAGCGTACTTGGGAGGCTCATGAAATTATCCGGGTGGCTTATACCCTAGTCTATAAGTATTCTGCTTCATCTAAACATCAATGACTTGGCCCCACTTTTGGGAACTACCAGCTTCAACTACAACGCGTGCATCTTTGAAAGAAGACATCAAAACTTCTGGCTGATTTACCACTTCGGGTTGATTCACCACCTCAGACTTACTGACTACTCTTGGAGGTTCCTCAAGAATTTTCACAGCTTCAAAGGCTTGGCACAGAGTCTCATGTATCTCACCATCTACCTCCACATACTTGAAGGTTAATAGGTGACTCACCATGACGTCTTCCTCACCACAGACTGTCACAACATGTACATCTACCATATACTTCAGCTTTTGATGCAATGTAGACGTTACTGCCCCAGCACTATGGATCCATGGGCAACCCAATAGACAACTATAGGCAGGCTGAATATCCATGATATAAAAAGTGGCATCAAAAAATTCAGGACCAACTTTGATCGGCAATACAATTTCTCCAAAAACAGACCTTTTAGAACCATCGGAAACACGCACCACCAAGTCACTCGGCGTACAAATCAGCCCATGAGTATCTAATTTCATCAGAGCCTTCTTTGGCAACACATTTAAGGATAACCCAGTATCAACTAGCCTATCTGACATTAAGGAGCCTCTGCATTCCACTGAAATATGTAGAGCGTTGTTGTGATTCCTCCCAACTGGAGTCAGATCTAGGTCTGTGAACCCTAAGCCATTACCAGCATTCACGTGAGCCACAACTCCTTCTAGCTGATTAACAGATATTTCTTGAGGTACATAGGTTGTGTTCAAAACCTTCAGCAATGCATTCCGGTGCGCCTCGGAGTACAAAAGTAGAGATATGATGCATATTTTGGATGGTGTCTGATGCAACTAATCAATAATTTTGTAATCAACTTTCTTGATTAATCTCATAAACCTTCCACATTTTCTGAGAAAGAGTTTTCAACTTGTTTTATTGTAGAATCATTCATGACCTGCTTCTGTACAGAATCGTCCATCACCTGTTTCCCTTTATCCTGTTTGGAACTGCCAACCTGATTATCTGACGAAATGAAGACTCTGCCACTTCTGGTGATAGCCCCTGCGTCAATAGTATTGTCAGCCTCTGAGCTCACAGTCGAGGTTCCTACCAATTCTTGTTTCTTTCCACAACAAATACCTCAGCCCCATAGTTCCACGGGACGACTTTGGTACTTTTATACGGGACAGGCCTAGGAACTGTAATGATGACCGACGCTGGTCTTGCCGGTGCTAATATAGTTATTGTTTTGAAAGGAATTGTTTTAGTGGAAACATCATTCTCTTTGTCATTAATTTTTCTCTGATTATCACATCTATCAAACTGTAATTGTCCTTCATCGATCATTTTTTGGATACCGACTTTCAACAAATCACAACCGCTAGATTGCAACACACATTTTGCACAACCTTCATCACAACTAGGGAATACCCCTCCCTTTAATAACCTTTCCTTCACCACACACAAGGGAGTCTTCAACTCGTTTACATCTAGAACCAAGTCCAAGGATTCACAGTCTTCAATAATAGCATTAACCCTTAGCCCGCCATGATTTGGCATTGGGTTCTGGCTAACATTTGGAGTGTCATTAGAGAAATTAATGGCTTTTGAGTCCAACAGATCTTGAACCTTGTGTTTAAACGCTTTACAATTGTCAATGTGATGTCCCGGCGCTCCCGCATGGAATTCGCAATGGGCATTAGCGTAATAACCGGGAGGTGGATTACCGGTAAATGGGGGCCAAAGTCCTCTTCTTGACCAACTGTAGTTGTAGCAAATGATGGAACCGTTGAGAGTAAGGCATGGACAGTGTTGCAAAATGCATGTCAGACGTTCTCTGTCTAGCTGGGTAATGACGGGGAGCAGTATTTTGTTGTTGTGCTGCCTGCGGTTGAGGTGCTCCTGGAATAGTCACAAAAGCCACCTGCTGATTGAAGTTCTGATGAGGTCTTCCTCTACCACGGTGTGATGAATAAGATGAAACGGAATTTGTGTCTCCTTCTTTTTCCTTGTAATTACTGGCATACGGCTTTTTCCCTCCTCCAGATGAGGATCCATTATTGACCATTATTTTCCCAGTTTTAATCCCACTTTCAACCTTTTCTCCGACTAAAACCAAGTTAGCAAAACCACCAGTCATATAGCTTACTAATCGGTCATAATACGGCCCCTGAAGAATGGCCATGAACATGTCAAC